>JAJEKV010000065.1:3899593-4499593 GCA_021234155.1 Isoetes taiwanensis | reverse complement strand
ATGAAACCGGATAGAGGCACGATATACCATCAAAACCTTAGGCAAACCTCGTATTCGACATCTTAAAAATAGGCCCCCAATCTTGAGCATAATCAAACGAGAGGTGAGGCTCCAAGCATCTTAAAAAATCCTGGGCGTAATTGGGATTGACAGATCGGGCCATAGATTGTGGTAGTCCAGTCCAGGTGCACCTCGCTTAGAATATGTAGCAAAATAACAGGGGTTCTGTGGGGATTTGATATAGATATAATTCTTGAAACCATAGACCATATCCCTAAAACAATTCAATGGGTTATTATAAAAAAAAAACATAGATTTAAGATAAAAAATAGTCACATTAGCTCACTAGTTAGATTGGTTAAAGTAGTCTTATTAGGACATTGAGTTATTTTAGTAGAGGTTCAAACCCCGTGATTTCATATTCTAAAAGCTTAAATGAAACCGTGATAGAGGCACGATATACCATCAAAACCTTAGGCAAACTCAGATTCGACATCTTAAAATCATAGGCGCCCCTAATCATAATTGAGCATAATCGAAACGAGAGGTGTCCAGAGGCTCCAACATATAATTGGCCGTAGGATTGACAGATCCGACGATCGTGGTAGTCCGTGGTGCACCTCGCTTAGAATATGTAGCAAAATAACAGGGGTTCCTGTGGGGATTTGATATAGATATAATTCTTGAAACCATAGACCATATCCCTAAAACAATTCAATGGGTTATTATAAAAAACATAGATTTAAGATAAAAAATAGTCACATTAGCTCACTAGTTAGATTGGTTAAAGTAGTCTTATTAGGACATTGAGTTATTTTAGTAGAGGTTCAAACCCCGTGATTTCATATTCTAAAAGCTTAAATGAAACCGTGATAGAGGCACGATATACCATCAAAACCTTAGGCAAACTGCCAGATTCGACATCTTAAAATCATAGGCGCCCCCAATCATAATTGAGCATAATCGAAACGAGAGGTGTCCAGAGGCTCCAACATACAGGGCCGGGGCGTAGGATTGATGATCCGACGAATCGTGGTAGTCCGTGGTGCACCTCGCTTAGAATATGTAGCAAAATAATGAGGGGGGTTGTGGGGATTTGATATAGATATAATTTTTGAAACCATAGACCATATCCCTAAAACAATTCAATGGGTTATTATAAAAAAAAAACATAGATTTAAGATAAAAAATAGTCACATTAGCTCACTAGTTAGATTGGTTAAAGTAGTCTTATTAGGACATTGAGTTATTTTAGTAGAGGTTCAAACCCCGTGATTTCATATTCTAAAAGCTTAAATGAAACCGTGATAGAGGCACGATATACCATCAAAACCTTAGGCAAACTCAGATTCGACATCTTAAAATCATAGGCCCCCAATCATAATTGAGCATAATCAAACGAGAGGTGTTAGTAGAGGCTCCAACATACGATTTCGGGCCGTAGGATTGACAGATCCGACGAAAAACCGTGGTAGTCCGTGGTGCACCTCGCTTAGAATATGTAGCAAAATAATGGGGGTTCCTGTGGGGATTTGATATAGATATAATTTTTGAAACCATAGACCATATCCCTAAAACAATTCAATGGGTTATTATAAAAAAAAAACATAGATTTAAGATAAAAAATAGTCACATTAGCTCACTAGTTAGATTGGTTAAAGTAGTCTTATTAGGACATTGAGTTATTTTAGTAGAGGTTCAAACCCCGTGATTTCATATTCTAAAAGCTTAAATGAAACCGTGATAGAGGCAACGATATACCATCAAAACCTTAGGCAAAACTCGTGATTCGACATCTTAAAATCATAGGCCCCCAATCATAATTGAGCATAATCGAAACGAGAGGTGTCCGAGGCTCCAACATACGCCCGGGTCGTAGGATTGATGATCCGAATTTTAATGGTAGTCCGTGGTGCACCTCGCTTAGAATATGTAGCAAAATAACAGGGGTTCCTGTGGGGATTTGATATAGATATAATTCTTGAAACCATAGACCATATCCCTAAAACAATTCAATGGGTTATTATAAAAAAAAAAAAAACATAGATTTAAGATAAAAAATAGTCACATTAGCTCACTAGTTAGATTGGTTAAAGTAGTCTTATTAGGACATTGAGTTATTTTAGTAGAGGTCTAAAAACCCCGTGATTTCATATTCTAAAAGCTTAAATGAAACCGTGATAGAGGCACGATATACCATCAAAACCTTAGGCAAACTCGTATTCGACATCTTAAAATCATAGGCGCCCCCAATCATAATTGAGCATAATCTAAACGAGAGGTGTCCAGAGGCTCCAACATACGATGGGCCAGAGGATTGATGATCCGACGATCGTGGTAGTCCGTGGTGCACCTCGCTTAGAATATGTAGCAAAATAACAGGGGTTCCTGTGGGGATTTGATATAGATATAATTCTTGGAAACCATAGACCATATCCCTAAAACAATTCAATGGGTTATTATAAAAAAAAACATAGATTTAAGATAAAAAATAGTCACATTAGCTCACTAGTTAGATTGGTTAAAGTAGTCTTATTAGGACATTGAGTTATTTTAGTAGAGGTTCAAACCCCGTGATTTCATATTCTAAAAGCTTAAATGAAACCGTATAGAGGCACGATATACCATCAAAACCTTAGGCAAACTCGTATTCGACATCTTAAAATCATAGGCGTCCCCAATCATAATTGAGCATAATCGAAACGAGAGGTGTCCAGAGGCTCCAACATACAGTCTGGGCCGTAGGATTGACAGATCCGACGAATGTGGTAGTCCAGGGTGCACCTCGTTTAGAATATGTAGCAAAATAACAGGGGGTTCCAGGGGGATTTGATATAGATATAATTCTTGAAACCATAGACCATATCCCTAAAACAATTCAATGGGTTATTATAAAAAAAAAACATAGATTTAAGATAAAAAAATAGTCACATTAGCTCACTAGTTAGATTGGTTAAAGTAGTTTTATTAGGACATTGAGTTATTTTTAGTAGAGGTTCAAACCCTCGTATTTCATATTCTAAAAGCTTAAATGAAACCGTGATAGAGGCACGATATACCATCAAAACCTTAGGCAAACTCAGATTCGACATCTTAAAATCATAGGCCCCCAATCATAATTGAGCATAATCAAAACGAGAGGTGTCCAGAGGCTCCAACATACGATCGGGCAGTAGGATTGACAGATCCGACGACCGTGGTAGTCCGTGGTGCACCTCGCTTAGAATATGTAGCAAAATAACAGGGGTTCCAGGGGATTTGATATAGATATAATTCTTGAAACCATAGACCATATCCCTAAAACAATTCAATGGGTTATTATAAAAAAAAAACATAGATTTAAGATAAAAAATAGTCACATTAGCTCACTAGTTAGATTGGTTAAAGTAGTCTTATTAGGACATTGAGTTATTTTAGTAGAGGTTCAAACCCCGTGATTTCATATTCTAAAAGCTTAAATGAAACCGTGATAGAGGCACGATATACCATCAAAACCTTAGGCAAACTCAGATTCGACATCTTAAAATCATAGGCGCCCCTAATCATAATTGAGCATAATCAAAACGAGAGAGGTGTCCGTGAGGCTCCAACATACCGCCGGGCCGTGAGGGATTGACAGATCCGACGATCGTGGTAGTCCAGTGGTGCACCTCGCTTAGAATATGTAGCAAAATAACAGGGGTTCCGTGGGGATTTGATATAGATATAATTCTTGAAACCATAGACCATATCCCTAAAACAATTCAATGGGTTATTATAAAAAAACATAGATTTAAGATAAAAAAATAGTCACATTAGCTCACTAGTTAGATTGGTTAAAGTAGTCTTATTAGGACATTGAGTTATTTTAGTAGAGGTTCAAACCCCGATTTCATATTCTAAAAGCTTAAATGAAACCATATAGAGGCACGATATACCATCAAAACCTTAGGCAAACTCGTGATTCGACATCTTAAAATCATAGGCGCCCCAATCATAATTGAGCATAATCGAAAACGAGAGGTGTCCAGAGGCTCCAACATACGCCGGGGCGTGAGGGATTGACAGATCCGACGACCGTGGTAGTCCAGGGTGCACCTCGCTTAGAATATGTAGCAAAATAACAGGGGTTCTGTGGGGATTTGATATAGATATAATTCTTGAAACCATAGACCATATCCCTAAAACAATTCAATGGGTTATTAAAAAAAAAAAAAAAACATAGATTTAAGATAAAAAATAGTCACATTAGCTCACTAGTTAGATTGGTTAAAGTAGTCTTATTAGGACATTGAGTTATTTTAGTAGAGGTTCAAAACCCCAGATTTCATATTCTAAAAGCTTAAATGAAACCGTGATAGAGGCACGATATACCATCAAAACCTTAGGCAAACTCAGATTCGACATCTTAAAATCATAGGCGCCCCCAATCATAATTGAGCATAATCAAACGAGAGGTGTCCAGAGGCTCCAACATACGCCCCGGGCCGTAGGATTGATGTGATCCGACGATCGTGGTAGTCCAGGTGCACCTCGCTTAGAATATGTAGCAAAATAAAGGGGTTCTGTGGGGATTTGATATAGATATAATTCTTGAAACCATAGACCATATCCCTAAAACAATTCAATGGGTTATTATAAAAAAAACATAGATTTAAGATAAAAAATAGTCACATTAGCTCACTAGTTAGATTGGTTAAAGTAGTCTTATTAGGACATTGAGTTATTTTAGTAGAGGTTCAAAACCCCGTGATTTCATATTCTAAAAGCTTAAATGAAACCGTGATAGAGGCACGATATACCATCAAAACCTTAGGCAAACTCAGATTCGACATCTTAAAATCATAGGCGCCCCCAATCATAATTGAGCATAATCTAAACGAGAGGTGTCCAGAGGCTCCAACATACCGGGCCGAGGATTGACAGATCCGACGACCGTGGTAGTCGTGGTGCACCTCGCTTAGAATATGTAGCAAAATAATGGGGTTCCGTGGGGATTTGATATAGATATAATTCTTGAAACCATAGACCATATCCCTAAAACAATTCAATGGGTTATTATAAAAAAAAACATAGATTTAAGATAAAAAAATAGTCACATTAGCTCACTAGTTAGATTGGTTAAAGTAGTCTTATTAGGACATTGAGTTATTTTAGTAGAGGTTCAAACCCCCGTGATTTCATATTCTAAAAGCTTAAATGAAACCGCAGATAGAGGCACGATATACCATCAAAACCTTAGGCAAACTCAGATTCGACATCTTAAAATCATAGGCGCCCCCAATCATAATTGAGCATAATCAAAACGAGAGGTGTCCAGAGGCTCCAACATACACCGGGCCGTGGGATTGACAGATCCGACGATCGTGGTAGTCGTGGTGCACCTCGCTTAGAATATGTAGCAAAATAACAGGGGGTTCTGTGGGGATTTGATATAGATATAATTCTTGAAACCATAGACCATATCCCTAAAAACAATTCAATGGGTTATTATAAAAAAAACATAGATTTAAGATAAAAAAAATAGTCACATTAGCTCACTAGTTAGATTGGTTAAAGTAGTCTTATTAGGACATTGAGTTATTTTAGTAGAGGTTCAAACCCCGATTTCATATTCTAAAAGCTTAAATGAAACCGTGATAGAGGCAACGATATACCATCAAAACCTTAGGCAAACTCAGATTCGACATCTTAAAATCATAGGCGCCCCCAATCATAATTGAGCATAATCAAAACGAGAGGTGTCCAGAGGCTCCAACATACGCCCTGGGCCGTAGGATTGATGATCCGACGATCGTGGTAGTCCGTGGTGCACCTCGCTTAGAATATGTAGCAAAATAACAGGGGTTCCAGGGGATTTGATATAGATATAATTCTTGAAACCATAGACCATATCCCTAAAACAATTCAATGGGTTATTATAAAAAAAAAACATAGATTTAAGATAAAAAATAGTCACATTAGCTCACTAGTTAGATTGGTTAAAGTAGTCTTATTAGGACATTGAGTTATTTTAGTAGAGGTTCAAACCCCGTGATTTCATATTCTAAAAGCTTAAATGAAACCGTGATAGAGGCACGATATACCATCAAAACCTTAGGCAAACTCAGATTCGACATCTTAAAATCATAGGCGCCCCTAATCATAATTGAGCATAATCGAAAACGAGAGGTGTCCAGAGGCTCCAACATACGCCCGGGCCGAGAGGATTGACAGATCCGACGACCGTGGTAGTCGTGGTGCACCTCGCTTAGAATATGTAGCAAAATGGGGGGTTCCGTGGGGATTTGATATAGATATAATTCTTGAAACCATAGACCATATCCCTAAAAACAATTCAATGGGTTATTATAAAAAAAAAAAACATAGATTTAAGATAAAAAATAGTCACATTAGCTCACTAGTTAGATTGGTTAAAGTAGTCTTATTAGGACATTGAGTTATTTTAGTAGAGGTTCAAACCCCGTGATTTCATATTCTAAAAGCTTAAATGAAACCGTGATAGAGGCACGATATACCATCAAAACCTTAGGCAAACTCAGATTCGACATCTTAAAATCATAGGCGCCCCTAATCATAATTGAGCATAATCTAAAACGAGAGGTGTCCAGAGGCTCCAACATACGCCCCGGGCCGTAGGATTGACAGATCCGACGATCTGTGGTAGTCCGTGGTGCACCTCGCTTAGAATATGTAGCAAAATAATGGGGGTTCCAGGGGATTTGATATAGATATAATTCTTGAAACCATAGACCATATCCCTAAAACAATTCAATGGGTTATTATAAAAAACATAGATTTAAGATAAAAAATAGTCACATTAGCTCACTAGTTAGATTGGTTAAAGTAGTCTTATTAGGACATTGAGTTATTTTAGTAGAGGTTCAAAACCCCGTGATTTCATATTCTAAAAGCTTAAATGAAACCGTGATAGAGGCACGATATACCATCAAAACCTTAGGCAAACTCTCAGATTCGACATCTTAAAATCATAGGGCCCCCAATCATAATTGAGCATAATCAAACGAGAGAGGTGTCCAGAGGCTCCAACATACATACCGGGGCCGTAGGATTGATGTGATCCGACGACCGTGGTAGTCCGTGGTGCACCTCGCTTAGAATATGTAGCAAAATAACAGGGGTTCCGTGGGGATTTGATATAGATATAATTTTTGAAACCATAGACCATATCCCTAAAACAATTCAATGGGTTATTATAAAAAAAAACATAGATTTAAGATAAAAAATAGTCACATTAGCTCACTAGTTAGATTGGTTAAAGTAGTCTTATTAGGACATTGAGTTATTTTAGTAGAGGTTCAAACCCCGTGATTTCATATTCTAAAAGCTTAAATGAAACCGTGATAGAGGCACGATATACCATCAAAACCTTAGGCAAAAACTCAGATTCGACATCTTAAAATCATAGGCCCCCAATCATAATTGAGCATAATCTAAAACGAGAGGTGTCCAGAGGCTCCAACATATGCCCGGGCCGAGGGATTGACAGATCCGACGACCTGTGGTAGTCCGTGGTGCACCTCGCTTAGAATATGTAGCAAAATAACAGGGGTTCCTGTGGGGATTTGATATAGATATAATTCTTGAAACCATAGACCATATCCCTAAAACAATTCAATGGGTTATTATAAAAAAAAACATAGATTTAAGATAAAAAATAGTCACATTAGCTCACTAGTTAGATTGGTTAAAGTAGTCTTATTAGGACATTGAGTTATTTTAGTAGAGGTTCAAACCCCGTGATTTCATATTCTAAAAGCTTAAATGAAACCGTGATAGAGGCACGATATACCATCAAAACCTTAGGCAAACTCAGATTCGACATCTTAAAATCATAGGCGCCCCCAATCATAATTGAGCATAATAAAAACGAGAGGTGTCCAGAGGCTCCAACATACACCGGGCCGTAGGATTGACAGATCCGACGACCGCGGGTAGTCCAGTGGTGCACCTCGCTTAGAATATGTAGCAAAATAACAGGGGGGTTCTGTGGGGATTTGATATAGATATAATTCTTGAAACCATAGACCATATCCCTAAAACAATTCAATGGGTTATTATAAAAAAAACATAGATTTAAGATAAAAAATAGTCACATTAGCTCACTAGTTAGATTGGTTAAAGTAGTCTTATTAGGACATTGAGTTATTTTAGTAGAGGTTCTAAACCCTCGTAAGATTTCATATTCTAAAAGCTTAAATGAAACCATATTCTAAAAGCTTTATAGAGAGGCACGATATACCATCAAAACCTTAGGCAAACTCACAGATTCGACATCTTAAAATCATAGGCGCCCCCAATCATAATTGAGCATAATCAAACGAGAGGTGTCCAGAGGCTCCAACATACGCCCGGGCCGTAGGATTGACAGATCCGACGATCGTGGTAGTCCGTGGTGCACCTCGCTTAGAATATGTAGCAAAATAACAGGGGTTCCGTGGGGATTTGATATAGATATAATTCTTGAAACCATAGACCATATCCCTAAAACAATTCAATGGGTTATTATAAAAAAAAAAAAAAAAACATAGATTTAAGATAAAAAATAGTCACATTAGTTCACTAGTTAGATTGGTTAAAGTAGTCTTATTAGGACATTGAGTTATTTTAGTAGAGGTTCAAACCCCAGATTTCATATTCTAAAAGCTTAAATGAAAACCGAGATAGAGGCACGATATACCATCAAAACCTTAGGCAAACTCAGATTCGACATCTTAAAATCATAGGCGCCCCCAATCATAATTGAGCATAATCAAACGAGAGGTGTCCGAGAGGCTCCAACATACGGCGGGCCGTGAGGATTGACAGATCCGACGACCGTGGTAAGAGGGTGCACCTCGTTTAGAATATGTAGCAAAATACGAGGGGGGTTCAGGGGATTTGATATAGATATAATTCTTGAAACCATAGACCATATCCCTAAAACAATTCAATGGGTTATTATAAAAAAAAACATAGATTTAAGATAAAAAATAGTCACATTAGCTCACTAGTTAGATTGGTTAAAGTAGTCTTATTAGGACATTGAGTTATTTTAGTAGAGGTTCAAACCCCGTATTTCATATTCTAAAAGCTTAAATGAAAACAGATAGAGGCACGATATACCATCAAAACCTTAGGCAAACTCGTATTCGACATCTTAAAATCATAGGGCCCCAATCATAATTGAGCATAATGAAAACGAGAGGTGTCCAGAGGCTCCAACATACGCCCGGGGCGTGGGATTGACAGATCCGACGATCTTAGTGGTAGTCCGGGGTGCACCTCGTTTAGAATATGTAGCAAAATAAAGGGGTTCGGGGGATTTGATATAGATATAATTCTTGAAACCATAGACCATATCCCTAAAACAATTCAATGGGTTATTATAAAAAAAAAAACATAGATTTAAGATAAAAAATAGTCACATTAGCTCACTAGTTAGATTGGTTAAAGTAGTCTTATTAGGACATTGAGTTATTTTAGTAGAGGTTCAAAACCCCGTATTTCATATTCTAAAAGCTTAAGTGAAACCGTGATAGAGGCACGATATACCATCAAAACCTTAGGCAAACTCGTATTCGACATCTTAAAATCATAGGCCCCCAATCATAATTGAGCATAATCGAAACGAGAGGTGTCCGTGAGGCTCCAACATACGGTCCCGGGCCGTAGGATTGATGAGATCCGACGATCGTGGTAGTCCGTGGTGCACCTCGTTTAGAATATGTAGCAAAAATAACAGGGGTTTCGTGGGGATTTGATATAGATATAATTCTTGAAACCATAGACCATATCCCTAAAACAATTCAATGGGTTATTATAAAAAAAAACATAGATTTAAGATAAAAAAATAGTCACATTAGCTCACTAGTTAGATTGGTTAAAGTAGTCTTATTAGGACATTGAGTTATTTTAGTAGAGGTTCGAAACCCCGTATTTCATATTCTAAAAGCTTAAATGAAACCGTATAGAGGCACGATATACCATCAAAACCTTAGGCAAACTCGTATTCGACATCTTAAAATCATAGGCGTCCCCAATCATAATTGAGCATAATCGAAACGAGAGGTGTCCAGAGGCTCCAACATACAGTCTGGGCCGTAGGATTGACAGATCCGACGACTGTGGTAGTCCAGGGTGCACCTCGTTTAGAACAAAGACATCGCATGCACATAACAAATTCTATGTCTCTAGAGATGCCACATTGTCCCCGACTGTCCCCGAGGAACTCTAGCAAGATTATAAAATTGTCAAGTTGTTGTATGAATATAGTATTGTAAGTCTATTGGGTAGATTCTTAAGTGTCCCATAAACGTATAAATATGGGGTCCGCGTTAGCTCAAACCTACAATACTAGCTAGGGATGGAAATTAATTCCCCCCCTCCCCTCTCCCGGAACTAAATCAAGCTTAATTAAATAATACATCATTAGACAAATCGAGGAGCTTTGTGAAACATCAAATTTCATCTAAAATATACTGTTCAATGAAATGTTATAACTAAAATTGTAATAGCTTAGAAAAAGAAAAAGACATCGACGATTAGTCTGATGCAATATCTGACGAATAGTCTGACGCAAAATCTGATGATATATCTGACGTTATATCTGACGCATTTTCTGACGATTATTCTGACGGTTATTCTAACGCAAATACTGACGCAAAATCTGACGCTTTTTCTGACGATACATATTTGACGTATATTCTGACGACTAATGTGACGCTTAACCTGATGAAGGCTTCTGACGATTTATGTGACGATATGTCTGACGTAGTATCGTCAGGAAAAATATAAAAATAGTAATCGTCAGTACGTTCTTCAGCCTGTACGTCAGGCAAAAATCTCTCTAGACAGTCTGACGATTTTTCTGACAAAAAATGCTCATTCTCTTGTAGTGGTTGGATCTAACCGTTGAAGTTATTTTTCACGAATGTAAAACAATACGATGCATTCCCAAAGTTGAACACACAAACAATACCCAAGTGGTGGTGCTTTGCTTAAGAAATAACCTCAAAAAAACCATACTTCCTTAAGAAATAGCTGCGTAAAACTACGCCACTTCAGAAAACCACACTTCTGTAAAAAAACAGCCACTTAAAAACTACACCTACTTAAAAACCACACTTCAAAAAACCATACTTACTTTAAAAAATAGCTACGTAAAAACTATACCTAGTTATATAAACCACACCAAAAAAAATCATACTTCCTTAAAAATAGCTTCTTAAAAACTACACCTAGTTATAAACTACACCACTTCAGAAAACCATACTTCATTAAAAAACAACCACTTAAAAACTACACCCGCTTATAAACCACACTTCAAAAAACCATACTTATTTAAAAAACAGCTATTTAAAAACTACACCCACTTATAAACGACACCTCAAAAAACAACACCTCGATTAAAAAAAATCATACCACTTTAGAAAACCATACTTCTTAAAAAAACAACCACTTAAAAACTATACCTCCTTATAAACCACACTTCAAAAAACTATACTTCCATAAAAAACGACTACTTAAAAACTACACCTGGTTATAAATTACACCTCAAAAAACAACACCTTCTTAAAAACAACACCCCCTCACGAAAATAAGCAACACTTCTTTTAAAAAAACGACACCTCAAAAAAAGACCACACCTTCAAAAAAAAAAACTATAGCTCCATAAAAAAAACTACACCGCCTCCTTAATAAACCACACCTCCACATAACCACATGTAGATTTTTTGGAACAACGACATGTGGTCTTTTTGTTACTGTTGTTTTTAGGTGTGGACCCAGAATTGGGGTGGTTGTGGAGGCTAGGTGCCATGTCACCCAAATTTTGCCAACGTCACCTTAGCAAGATGCCCTCCTGTAATTTTTGTGATAATACGGCCAAAATCACAAACCGTACATTTATTACATAAGGTTTTTAAAGGTTTTTAAGAGTATTCATATAGGAATACCGTAGAAGTTTGAGCTAGAGGTCGAGTTTTGACCCCAACTGACTTTAGGGTTTTGAGTGCGGGTAAAATAATCTTAGGTTGAATGGTTTAGTTTCTTAGGTTATTTCTGAAAAGCACTGGCGATGGTGGTGGAGCAGCCGAGTGGCGATGGTAGTAGAGCAGCCATAGCTGTGCTTTGTGCTATTTGGAACTGCCGCTGTGTCTTTTTTCTGTAATTGCGGTTGCTCCGATGCTTCGACTGGTAAGTGAGCACCTATGTTTAATCGCCTTCATCCAGACATCAATTTGATGCAAAAAAAATCTAAAAGACGTTTTTTAAGCTAAACATTTGAGTTTAAAGGAGAACTCGGTTCCCGAAAGAGGAGAAAAAATGCAAAGAGAAAGATTTGGTATTTCTTTGCTTTCTTTTCCACTTGAGCGCGACCGAATGGGGCAAAGTGCAGTTTGTTATTTTTTCCCCCTCTCTGTCTTCTCTACATGTCTTAATCTGATTCAGGCCGAGATACTGCTGTGTCCATAATTTGCAGTGTATTCCTTTGCGTTGATACCTCCTTTACCAGATACATTTGCTCATTTAATATAGCTGTGTTGCTTTGGAATGTTTGATATGTGTAGAAGAGCATGGGATCTTACTGGAGTTCAAATGGCTCTATTCTGTTGAAAAGATATTATTGGGCAATACAGTTGTATCAGCTTAAAGTGCACAAACATTGACTACACTTACAACCATGAAAATGTTTTTTAGGAGGGCTGCCTTGTGATGCGGGTCAAATGGAGGTTGTTTGACCCCATCTTGATTTGGCGGCAACGGATCACATATTGTCTCACTCCACGTCGGGAACTTCCACCTAGGCTTCAGACTGCGGTTGAATCCCAACAATGGTGTTAATTAGACACTCGTGGCTCCCTGATTCGTCCCTGTAGCAATGGACGGCGTAGTGAAATCTGGGCTTTAGTTGATGTCCTTAACGAACAAATATTTTCATAAAGTTTATTGAACATTTTAAATTTTAATTATGTCTAATAAATATCACTTACATAGAATCCCATGTATTCAACGGCCGAGATTGATGCTAAATTGGACGGCCTGGATTTTGATCCAGGTCCTAACATTCTATTGGTCGTTCAAATTAACGCCGGTTCCCTTGCCTGCCTCCACCGCCTTGACTGCATATTCTGCTCGAATGCTCTAGCTATGGTGTTTGCACCAAGTCTGCTTCATCAACCGCATGCTTCATCGACCTCAGGAGATCCTAAAGCTGTCATGAGAAGCAGGTATTGCTCAGAAGCGTTGGGCTTCAGGATCGATCCAGAAAAGGCCAAAAACCAGTCGCGCGTTCAGGATGCAATCATGTAGCTACAGACTGGTTTTATGCAGCTGAAGCATTTGAACCCCTGTACGTAGGCAACATGCAAAATACAGAAAACTAGTCTGCGAATGCTTCAGGCCAGAAAAGGCCTTTTCAGAATCGATCCTAAATGCATAATGGAGCTTCAAGATAGGTCCAAAAAAGGCCTGAAGCTCAACGCGCGACTGCGAAGCAGCTTGGTGCCGAACAGAGCTATGGCCACAAAGATCGACAAGCCCCATTATGCATACACTGTGTTGTACGTAGGCGACATGTAGAAATCCATAAAGTTTTGAGACCGAGCATTTTGGATGCATGACAGAAGGTTGAACCACAACTGGAGGTGAGTTTGATTTGAAGTTAGTTACAGAATCCCAAGTTTTTGCGTTGTATTGAAATGAAATGCTTTGTAAAATATGCAGGTGGGCAGAGCTGGAAACCGAAGACACCACCATTGCGTTCACCCCCTCTAGAGCAGCATGAGACTGAAATAACAGGGAGCATTCAAACTGTGAGTCCCAAAGAACTTTCCTTTTCTTTTTGATTTTTTCCTTTAGATCACTTATAACATCTTTTTATTTATTTAAAACAGGTGCTCCACTGTGTTGAAGCACTGCATTGGGATTAAGGTGTCGAAGCGGCTGGGGCAGCGGCTATGGCCACACCTGTTTCTTGCAGAACAGATATTCCACCATTATTATTCTGTCGTTTTGTAACCATATCTCGTGGAAAGCAAAAGTAATGACAGTGCTTTGTAACATTACCATTCTTTTAATATATTGCTGACACAGTTCTTCAAAAAAAAAAAAAGTAATGACAGTGGTAACACTGTTGTTTTTTTATTAGTCTTTTCTTTGCTATCAACAGAGGCCTGTTTTACTGTCAATTTCGTGGAGCTCTGCTACAAAAATGCATGTGGCTGGGTTTAGCTTTCAAAGATGCAGAAAAGGGCGGCTAGACTATGGTCTCTGTTTCTTGTTGTATATCTGGTTTCTTTCATCCAATAATACCAAGGATGATCATATATTTTTCTCAATGCCTTTGTTTAGTATCAAGAATTCAAAATATGTTTCCTGCACCACAACCCCTCCAGTTGCCAGATGGGTGGCACCTACAGGTTCCACAGCCCACTTTGTGTCGTACATGGCGATGGCTTTGGGATAGGTTGTTCCACCCTAAAGTCTCTGTATTGTGGTGGCAGGTTATCCACAGGTGCCTGCGGGTTAATGCCTTTCGACAACGCTATGATCCTCGCATATCTGCAGTATACCCGCTCTGTCTTTCGGACGTTGAGACTCTTGAGCATTGTCTCTTTGATTGTCCTGAGGTTCAACCAGTGTGGTCCTGGCTACAAGGTTTGTTTAGCAGTACATTGGACTGCTGATGCATCCTTTTGGCGTCCTATCCCAACGCATGGCCTCCGGCTAAACAAGGGCATTTCATCTTGGTTCCGGTTGGCTCCTATGGTCGATATGGGGCGTCGCGGACACCACATCTTCGGGGCATTTATTCATACGCACCACGGTGTTGTTACGGTGGCCCAAAAAAAGATATTGGCGAGCCTACGAGTGTTCCTCCCTTGACTCAGAGGCGGGTGGAAGCATCCGGATTGATATCTTGAATTGATTCTTATCATTAGTCTCCTATTCTGGAGTAAGTACATTGTGCTCCAAGCTCGTGCTCCTGTGGTATCTTTGTGTGCTTACACAGTTAGATGAGACATGTAACTTTTGTACTTTTTCTCTGATTAATAAACTTTTTGGCTTTCGTCCTTAAAAAAAAAAAAAAAAAAAAAAGTTCATGCTGTATATCTGTTTCTTTCATTCAATAACAACAAGAATGGTCATATTGTTTTTCTCAGTTCCTTTGTTTTACTATCAAGAATTCAAAATATACCTTTGTTTACAATCAAGAATTCAAAACATTCAAAATATATGAAGCTGTTTAACAAATAAAAAATGAATGTATTGACTATTGAATAAGAGCTAAAGTAGCGACAAATACAATCCCCAAAGATAAAGGGCATACGTTTGGTTCCTTGAAGCAAACAAACGTTAGCAAATTTAAAAAAGCATATATCTTTTTTAAGGAAACGACATTAGAAATTTAAAGAAACAACACTAGATTCTTTAAAAACATGTATATTTTTGAAGGAAACAATGCTAGGTTGCTTAAAAACAACATATAGAAACCAAATTCTTATCCTAAAAAACCACTCAAGTTTTCTACCTGTAATAACTACACTTAAAAACTACACCTCTCTACATGTGGATATTTTGCTAAACAACGTATTATTATCTAGTAAAAACAACACTTGAAAACAACTATTATCCACGTAGATATTCTGTTAAACCACATGTTGATTTTTTAGTAAAAACAACACTTAAAAACAACTACTATTTTCAAAAACCACATGTGGATATTCTGTAAAACCACATGTTAGTTTTTTAGTAAAAACAAAAAAACACCACCTAAAACAATGCATTGAATTTTTCTCAAAAGGCTGTCAATTTTCTATGCATAGACTTTTTCGCCAAAAACTACACGTTGTTTCTAGCATTTTCGGAACAAAACAACAGGTGGGCTTTAAGTGTTATTTTTCTACAAAAAAGACAGCAAAAAACTACACATAGAGCCAAATTTGGGGTCAGTGTGATTTGGCTATGTGACCAAATCTCTGGCCTCGAATACACGATGTCGGCCACGCATTTTTGATTATCAGTCGAGGCGAAGAAAGATAACCGCCTTATCAAACTTATATGGGTGGAATGTAATAGAGGCCAGAACCCACTAATAGCTACTTATCAACACCAATACTGATAATAATATCAGTACTGCGTCAATATTGGTAATATAAAAACAAGGACTCACAAGAGTTCGATAATGTGACATACCTCTCAACTTTACATGTAATATATTTGACTTATGGCATATTAGACATACGTCATATATGTTATTATATATATTATGTGACATATATCCAACTTATCACATACGAGACGTATGCCATATGGCATATATTTGACTTATAACTTATGAGATATGCCATATGGACCACATGACATATCTCATAGATAAATATATGCTATATAATATTCCTAGGATGGGTCCTATGATAGGCATATACTGGTCGGGCTTTGTAAGTATCGTTTAGTACAAATTGATTCCCCAACGGGGTATAATTTTTGAAAAAACACTTGAAATCTGCATGCTCCGAAACTAGACAATCATCGAGAGCATGACGAAACTAGGGATACAAGATAAAAAATGATATATCCACCGCATTGTCCATACAAAATGTGGGAAATGTGATGACTGCTTCTCATCGGAATGAAAAACCCCGCCCTTTCGGATTTTCGAGGAAAACCCTAATGAGGAACAATCGCCAACACTCTTGAAGAATGCCGCTAGCATGCGTTCGCCAAAATGATGACGCTGACAACTGAAAGAACTGCAAGAAAATGACCTGCAATGGAATTTGAAAAGGATAATAACCCGTTAGAAAGTTAGAAGCTTCAGGCATAAGCCTGTGCCAAAGTGCAAAAATCAAGAATATAATAGCACTCGGAGGCTCCAGGGCCACGCCGAGGAAGAAACAACAGCCGACCAATCGGGAACCATCCACGGAAAACCATCGCGGGAATCAACAGATTAGTGCTGTCTCGGAGGCTACAGCGCCATGCCGAGAAAAATGAAATAGCAAGTACTCTTGGAGGCTACAGCACCACGCCGAGAAAGAACGATAAGTATGCCTCGGAGGCTACTATTCCACGCCGAGAAAACATGAATAATGCACTTAAAGAATATAGAAACAAACGGAACGATTGGCACCATCAAGTGCAGACAATCCACCAAGGGAGGGAGGGTGAGGGAAATTGATAGGATAGAGAAGAAGGAGAAATCTAGCTCAAGAGAACGCCGATGATAGAACAATGAAGAGAGGCTGAATAAATAGGAGGAGTGACAAAGGGACGTCCCCATCTAAGGAATGTCGGTTCTATTGCGACAGTGGCATTCCTAGGATGGGTCCTATGATAGACATATACTGGCCGATAGAAGAGGAACAAACTCAAAAACTACTCAGCATGGAGACTGAAAAGAAGAGAAGCTAAAGAGAAATATAGTATAAAGAAAGGGAGAAACGAGTCTACAAGGGTCACTGGAAAAGAATGCACAGATAAGGCTGATGGGACAGCGGAACAAAATGGATCTAAAAATGGCAACAACAAAGGCACAAGAACAGACAAAACATCGAAAGAGCCGATGGGAGGAATGACGAGTGAAGAAGAACACATAGAAAGGAAGAACATAAAACGGTAGAAAAGGAGCCAAGTAAGTGGGAGCCAGAACGGATAGTGGCATGGGAAACAAGGCGACTAAGAAAACAGGCAAGTGAAGCAAAGTAAAAAGGTCAGAATAAAAGAGAGTGGAAAGAAAAAGAGGAGAAGGTGGAAGGGGACAAAACTCAGCAGGAAAAGCGGGCGGAGAAAAGGAAACAGTAACGAACAAACAATGAAAAAACACACGGGGAGCAAATGAATACATGAAAGGAAGGATAGAAACACGAACCAACAAGGAACTAAAAGAGCAAAAAGAAGTCAACAAAATTGCCAAACAGAGAAAAATGGTAGAATAGGACGGCTAGAATACACAAGCAAATGGGACAAACAAAAAGCTGAGAAAGGCTCAGAGCCAAGGAAAAAACCCAGGCAAAACAAGAGGTGAGGGAGATATAACAAAAAAGAAACGGAAGAACTAAACACGAAACAAAGGACTAAGCAAACATGATACCGTCGAAAGAACAAAAGCAAGAGAATAACGGGGGGCAACAAAGCAAAATAGAGAATAGATTAAAGGAGCAAATAAAAAGGAGGCGAAGAACAGGGGACAAGAAGCGAAAAAAGAAACAGCCGAATGGGGCAAATGAAAAAATGCAGATATGACCAAGGGACAAGGGAGAAAACGTAAAAAGAGACAATGGAGAAAATGTAACAAAACCATAGAGTTATCAAACATAGAACTAGGCAGGAAAATGGAAAAAATAAGACCCATGGTGCTAAACTAAAAACATGGTAAAGAGTCGAATAAAGGCAAAAAGGAAACAAATAGGAAACCATGGAACAACTGATACCAAACTAGGACAACGAAAGAAGAAGGTGACAATGGACTAATAGGACATATGAAGCAAGCGAAACAAATCTAAAAATGGAGGCAACAAAGGGTCAAAGCAAAAAACACAAAAACAGGATAAAAGGGGGCAAAGAAGTACCTAAATGACAAAAGTAAAAACGCCTAAAAACAAAGAAACCTATAGACAAACTTGAACAACCGGAAATAAAGGCCTGAAGTACTTGAAAATTAGAAATACTGGAAAAACTTAAGCAATCAGGCTAAACTGAGCAACCAATCCACAGGGACAATGGGTTGGAAACGTAACAAACGCATAGGGTTAGCAAATGCAAGAAGAGAACTAGGCAGGAAAATGGAAAATTGAAACCATGGTACCAAAAATCTAACGAGAGTATATAAAACATGGTAAAGAGTGAAATGAAGGCGATGGAGTTTGAAGGACTAGCTTAAGGCAACGGTACAATGCAAATGGAGCAAATGAAATGACGGAAAATAAAAGAGTAAACGGAGCTAATAGGAAACAATGGAGTGACTGAGACCAAAGGAGCTTTCTGTGACAAAAAAAAAAAGGAGCCGTGGCAATGTAGCAACTCAAAAAAGGATAAAGCATAGATATAGGTGAAGTGACCCACCAAGGGTACCAAAAGCTAAGAAGCAAATAAACCACCCGCATTCGAAAGCATAGAATGTAGAAACAAGATAGAAGGAAGGAAGGAAGGAAGGTACTTTTATCGTCCACGGAGACCAATCGGTCTATGGGACCCAATACAAGAACGCAGCAAGCGGATTACTGCCCAGATTAAAAAACCCCTGCCCCAAAGGGTTTTCGAGGGAAAAACCGGCAAAAGAATCACCTCTTGACAAAACTCCAGGCTAATCATATAAAATGCGTAAAACATCCCAATATATCTGATCATGCACCACCCCCGTAGTGCCTAGTCGTGGACAGCCGGCGAGGGGCAAATGTGACCTCCGGAGTCCGGTACCTCTGGATGTATGACCCGTGGCACGCGTCTTGGCGGTGTGTTCATCAGCAAATGCAAGGGCACGTCCGGCCGTACTAAGGGGCGTATATCGCCCGGATCCGGCCGAACACTTGGGCAACTCACGGAAAGTGTGAGACTCATCCTCAATGGCACCCGTTTGGCAAAGACTGACAGCACATCTGTGGCGGGGCTCCCCAATCCACTCCGCCTGCCTCGTCGCGAAGATGGTGGGCACCTTTGTCTTGAATGGAGGCAATGAGTGCGCACCGGGGGCAATTTGGGAAGCAGTGTAGATTGTGGGCCCGGGCTAACACGGGGTTGATGTGCTCCTTGTAATGGGCCATTTGACTGCTCTGCCAGAGCAATGGGGTCCCGAGCTTGCCAGGAAACAAGCATCTAGGTACTCCGCTGTCATGACGCGATCGGCATTGCGCAAAGTAGATGCATGTGCTCGGTTCCTGCGTTCCATCTGGCCGAACCACTTGATCTCTCTTACCCCTCCAGCGGGCCCTAAGCGTTGGACTCATGGCCACGGTGTAAGCCAAAAAGGGGCCGAGCATCACCCATAGTAACCACATTCGAAATAGGCGATGTGTCTATCAAATTTGCCACTGGCGGCAAGAACCGATTTCTGCGCCCGAGAATGCGATAGGGGGCCTGAAGGTTTCACCCCAAGTGCGGAGTGCCAAAATGCCTTAGATTTTTGCTCCAAGTCATTCCAGTCGCCAAAGAGACGACTGGGGCCCCAAACCTCTCGACCCGTCTGAAGGGCGGGGCTCGACCGATGCCCGAAACGGATGTGTTGATGGCCCCAATCATATAGCTCGCACGGTGGTATTTGTTGTTGCGCATGGCATAAAGCGCTTTCCGGCCTATTTGTCACCCATAGCGGATAGGCGCCTCCCGCCAGAGGCGAGGAGGGGAACTCCACCCCTAGGTACTTGTAGGTGGGCGTGGCGTCCACAAAGCCATCCCCGATATGTGATCGCGAGGAGGCATGGGGTGGCGTGAAGGATATATGAGAACCACCCGGTCTTGGCAGTTCAGCGCATGTCCAGTAGCGACAAAATGTGTCTAGGGCATCGGTGAGGCTGCATAGCCACGGGGTGTGGGCGAGGCCAACTTGTCGTCGCATAGATGGTGGCGGATGACACGTGCAAAAGTATGTATCATCCCCATGCTTTCAGAAGCCGGGGCTCTAAGCGATCAATGTAGAGGCCAAAAGTGTTGGCGAGGGGGGCAACCCAGGCCGGACCCCGATACTACGGGTGAATGCTTGGCCCGTCGGGGCGCATCCCGCCAAAACAACTCTCATACAACGTATATGGCATTACGCAGGTGCAAAGGGAGCCCTAGTTGGCGCATGATCTAGCCTGACGCTTTTCGGGGACCGTATCAAAAGCCTTTGGCGAAGTCCACAAGCAAAGCAATACAAGTCCGGTAGATGATTCCGGTACATCTTCAAATCGGTCCCGCAGCGTAAAGATATGGTCAATCGTTGAGTGGCGGGTCGAAAAGCCTTACTGTGTGAGGGGCTCGCACATCCACGCCTCCGCCACCGGTCAAGCTCAGCCGCTTTTCGAGAATGCCGATAGCGGTTTGGCAAATCTTGAACCCGACCATGATCGTCAGGTGGTGGCGGACGATTGGGGGTCGCCGCCTTGTGAATGGGAACAACCACGCTTGTGGTCCATTGTCGGGAAACCCTCTGCAATGCACGTTGAAGCGAGGGTAGTGAGGGCCGGCACAAGCGCTGCCCCGCCCACTTGAGTAACTTCGGCACGCATACCATCGAGGTCATTTGCCTTCCCATTAGCTAGCCGTTCGCGGGCCCTCCTCAACATCCTCGTCCACGAGAACCAATGGGGGGGCCATCTGGTGGGGGTATGGGCGTCTGCAGCGTCCTTGGCGGGTCATAGAGCTGCTTGCAAATCGCATTCCCCTTTGCTTGGGGTGTGATGTCCCCAGCCAGGCTGGCTGGCCTTGAAGCACTCTGCGCCAAAAGGTTAGAGGATGAGTGTCCAGCGGCCGAACATCTCCCCCTGATGCTTGGCAAGGTACCGCGCCTTTGTGTCCTTCAGATGGGCGCGGTACTGTGTGGTGGCCTGCAAGCGGGTACCTGGATCCAGAATGTGACGGAGCTGCCGCTTGCGTTCTTTCGATGCGCATCAAACCATCGGTTACGCGGGAATGTTGCCGCTGACCCTGGCGGCGGCGCCGGGGGTCTGCCAAAGCACCTGTCCCACGTAATAGCGAAGTCAGGCTGGTAAATGCGCTGCTCTAGTGTGGAGGTGCGAAATTGGGAGGGCGTCCATGAGCATCTCGGCGAAGTCCTCGCACGCTCATGTCGAAGTCTCAACCGAGGGGCCGGTGGCATAGTGGGGGTTCTGGCGGCTCGCCAAACCAGGTCCAAATAAAGTGGGAGGTGATCACGATCGACCTTCTCATCCGTATGCAGTGCCCACCTGGGAAACGGCCCGATGAGATGCATATCTTAGCGCCAACTACAAGCACATAGTCCACCACACTAGACCCTCCCCCCGCATGTGCACTTTTGAGAATCGGGCCACTATGAAAGGCCATTGCAAATTATTAAGTCAAAAATGCCACATAGCGGGGAGCAAGCAATGCGCCAAAGCCGAAAGTGACACGGGCGTCATCCGACCAGCGTGGCCGGGCTACTACTGGGTGTAGGCTGCGGGACATCGTCGACAAAGGGGTCAAGTCGCATGGAACGCTCTACTCCTGTCGGAGTGCATTGAAATCTCCAAGAAGGGAGAAGGGCGACCCTAATCGGCTGCTGATCGCTTTGTATGTCATCATATAGATCGACATCTGGGTCCATCCTATCCGCATCGGGGTGGCTGCGATAGAAGGTCTTTGTCTGGCGTGAGGGAAATAACATTGAGAAAAGAGGGTTGCCACCGGTATTATGCACCACGAACCCGAAGTACCGGTTGTTAATAATGCGCGTTGTACGGAGGGTAATCGAATGTGCCAAGGTTGTCAGGTGTAAGTAGCAAGCCACTCCCCCATGACCCTTTTGTCCTCCGGCATGTATTGAAGACCAGAAATGTTGGTAACCCGCAAATCGGGTAGCACGTGCCCAAAGATGCTCCCATGTCTCCATGAGGAAGATGAGATCCATACCGGTTGCCCTGAAGTTCAGATCGGTCCCCTTCCGCCAAGGGAAGCCTCGACAATTCCATGAGACCACCCGGAGGCACAATTCCTATTTGTCGGCGAGGGGATGGTATCTGCTCGACTGAGTGGGGAGGACGGGAAGCGAGGCCGAAAGTGAGAAGTAGATGGAGCGGAGGCGACATGTGGTGAAAGAGAGGGCTGGGGCGCGAGGGAGCAGAGTAGGAGCAGGAGAAGGGGGCCATGGTAGTAGAAGCGGGCGGGCAGCATGCGGGTGGGGGGCTGGGGGTGCTGCAACGATAGCGTCAGTTCCCGGGAAAATGTGCATCCCGCGCCGAACCAATCCCCGCGGCACCCCGGTGGCGAATGCCTCGACCCGACAAGCTCCTCTGCCTCTGCGTGCCTCGTTGCTGCGGGTGTGAGGTCCGGCCCACGTCTGAGGGGATGTCCCCTTCAACATCCGGCCCGGGCGCAATATGGCATCACGCGCTTTTGTGCATCCGCAACCGTGAATATGACAATGCGCACATCCGCGGCGGTTTGAAGCCCCATGCCGGGCCGCTTTCGAGAAATGTGAAGCGCCAGGGAATGTCATCCGATCGAGAATGTGTGTTCAAATGTGGTGGGCGAGACTCTCCCCGCCGTTACGGCATGCCTCGAACTACCCAGACAGGCCTCTCCGCAAGGCCTCACGAGTTCTGGCGACTGCGGGTCCAAGGTGGGCCGGGCGGGTCCCGTCTTTGGGGGTGGTGGTGGTGGCCGGGATGGCGTGGAGTGACCGGGTGTGGCCGGGATGGCGTGGAGTGGTACGGAGAGCGGGGGCAGCAAGGGGCGGGTGTGGGTGGGAGGCGTGGGCGGGATAGCGGCCCCGAGCCGCGTTCCCGCCCCCGTGGAAGTCGGGGAGGACAACTCTTGCGAGAGCCAGCGGCTGCTTGGCCATCTCACGCCGCAGACCTAGCTTTGCGGTGACTATGAACCTCGGTAGGGAGACCCTGGCTGCAATCGTGGGCCGGTTGCCCGCGAACCCACGGAGCTCCGGGCTGCGAGAAGCGGGCGTGCTCGAGCCCCAAAGCCCGGCTGCCGAGGGGCGGGCTTCTGTTGTTCGATCTTACTCGAAGATCTGAAGGCGTATGCCGGCATGCGCAAGAGCGACAGGTGCTCCCGTGCCATGGTGGTGGCCGCCTCTACCTCTCCCCGGGCCGAGAACTGCCGTGACCATCGCCTCTCTGCATTCAAGGGCTCCCTCTCGTGTCATGGTGTCGAGTGATGAACCACGAGTCTGGCGGGCCCGCATGTCGGCGACCTCGGCCTGGCTCTTTGCCTTCGAGAAGTGTGCAAGGCCAAGGCCATCTTCCACATGCGTCGCGGGTCTCCAAGCTTTGTGATACGGTTCTTCTCGACCCCAATTTGCCTTTTGAGCACATGGGATGCCGAGGACTCCATCTCCAACGCCATGCCCGCCCGGTGCACGCTGTTAGCCTCATCACGAGCCTTTGTTAGCCTCCATTCCCGGCTTTGGCGTGGCTCAATTCTCTGCCCGAGGCGGGGAGTTCCTATGTGGTGCGAGCAATTAATCCCTTCCGGCCGGGCTGGCCTCATTTGAGGGGCCTTAGCCTTAGCCCGAGCCTCCTTCTTCATGGAGGATGACTCTCCCCGTCCATGATGGCTGATCGGGACCGTTTGTGCGTGCGGGCCCCGCCTTGGGGTTTCAGGCCCGGCCCATCTTCTCGTGGCCATGACTCCCAAAGTTTGAGGGGTCTCGGCTGCGGAAAGGGTGCCTAGAATTGAATTTGGGGACTCAAGAGCGGCAGAGCACCTTTTGGGTTAGTCAACGGAAACCCTAAGTGGTGGGCGGGGGTGTCGGTGTGTTTCTAGCGGAGCCCAAAGAACACTTTCGGGTGGGGGTGCCCACCACCTTTGACTTTGACTTTGACCCCACGCCCCTTTGCTTCTCATAGGTCTTTCCAAAGCTTTGTATAACACGACACCATTTAACATGCCCTTTGCTCTAATCGCCCTTCGCTTCTCATAGATTAGAATAGAACTTCACTCACAATTATTGCAGGCCAACTACAGCAGGTGTGGGGGTTTTGAGGGCTCCAAAGTCTGAGGGGTCTCTGGCTGCCTCAAGGGTGCTTAGAATCCAGTTTGGGGGCTCGGAAAGGCGGGTGGAGCGTCAACGGAAAAAGCAAAGCACGTGGTTCAAAAGAAACGAAGATGCCAACAAAGCCCAGCAAGATCATAGAGGAAAAAATGGTTCTATCGACGAACACTGAAAAGGAAAAAGCAAAGCAAGTGGTTCAAAAGAAACGAAGATGCCAACAAAGCCCAGCAAGATCATAGAGCAAAAAATGGTTCTATCGACGAACACCGAAAATAAAGGCCCAAAGAATTTGGGAAAGTCGACTAAAGGAGGCTAAAACCAATCTAAGGCTAATAAAGCAGAGGTGAGCAGATGGACAATATAACAAACAAATTCACAGAAATCTAAATTAACAAAAATGATGATATCAAACAACAAAGTGGAGTAAGCTAGAGGCAAAGAATAATTGACAGAAAAGACCTAACTTAAAGAGTACTACATCAACAACGGATATTCTGAGATTGACAACGATGAGAGGAAGTTGATGCAACTAATGGAATAAAGCACCAACAAGAATGAAAAGAATAGAATAGAATATGATTTTATCGTCCACGGAGACCAACTGGCCTATGGGACCCAAGTACAAAGAGAGAGCAGCAGGCGTATTACTACCAGGATTAAAAAAGGAGTGCGAACTAATATCTGTCAATAGAAACTAGCCACCAGAGAAAGAAACAAGAATGATGCTGACCCGACTGAACATCATTATAAGTCAAATGGAGCCACCAAGAATGAGGGGAGCATAGAGCGAACCACTTAAATGAGAGGATATCGAGAGCAGAAAAAGGACTAAGAGAAGTTAGGTGAAACGTATAAAACCACACTTGATCAATATAAATAGAGAAATGGAGAAATAGACATATAAATGAAAGAAAAGAAAAAATACGTTCAGAAGATCATCATCATGTCTTTACCATGCTAAGATGGGCTCGTCTCTGTCACGACACCGGAAGTATGACATAATCACCCGATAAAACACCCTACAACTCTACATGTAACTTTAACAAAAACGAACAAATGTGACCATCAAATCAAACACGCCCATCATAAAAAATGATTCTCAATGTTATCATAATCCAAAACCACAATAGGGACGGAGCATGACTACACCACTAAAAATCAAAAGGCCCATGCATCCAAACTCTAATGGCCAAGAATGCAAGAAATAGACCAAACACATTTATGAAAACATCAACGGAACTAACATGTGTGATGATTGGAACGACGTCTAATATGGGCCAATGCTCAAATGAGACAAAGATGTACCATAAACCTAAATGCATGCCCCAAAACATAAAAAGGAAATGCTCCCATCTATGTGGTGCATGTGTAAAGACCAAATATGCCAAAGAGGATATAAAGATCAATTTCATGCAAGAACAATGGCAAAACGTATTATAGAGAAAGAATGCAAACGATTAAGGAGCTCAAAAAATAATACTAATTTCTTACTGAAATAATGGACCAACAACAGGGCCATGGCACCAAGAGAACCAATGTGGTCAATGTACCGTATCGAATAAGAACCACCGGAACCAAAATGTTGATACCCATCATCAGAACTCGCGGAGTTGGCATCTTGATTGTAACATTCGTATCTAAAGCCAAACAACACGTGTCAATTGCAAACATAGAGGGACAAAAACGGGTATGTTAAATAGATGGCCATAGTTTAAAAAAAGTAAAAATGGGAGAAAAGGTGGCCACCCCAATATCAGGGGTGCTACAATTGGTCTGAAGGCCCGCAACTGAGCAACCAAATGACCGTGAGCGCACCGGCTGTTCCCATCGACAGCTTTGCCCCTAAAACATCCTTCATGGATAAAAGCATAAGATGCAAATTGATAATACGTTGAACATTTAAGGCCATAAAAAAGATATGCAAGCAAAATGATAAAGACATAAAGACGCGTGCATTTAAAGTCACATCAAAAAGACAAATATGCAAAAATAGACAAGTTCATAAAAAACAAGCTCGATTTTATAAGAGATACGATGCGCTTTGATAAGGTATGCGAAAATAAAGATGCTATGCTAATAATGTCCAACTCAAGTTAGCGGTGGCTGGATTGCAATAAAAAACTAACTATAATAAAGGCACGGTGGCAAGAATAGAATGAAAACGAAATACAGGACAAATTATAAGTGGGTGCACGTCAGCATTGTCACAAAGTAAAAGCCATTACTTTACCAAATCGATGATAAGTCCATGCAAAAAACCGCAATGTATTACATTTACGGCAACCAATTAGAATTTCAATGCTCCTCGAGCTACAAATGTAATCTTAAAAGGGACTAAAGAGAGAAGCAAGCCCTGACTGAATTAAAACGCCACCGATTTAAAGGATCAGATTGAAAGCGATAGACCAAGACATGGTTGGTGGACAAAGCTAAACCATATAGAAAAAAAAAAAACCAAACCAGTGTATGCACCTGTAATGTAAGATCAATCATGATGCCGATCCAACTCCAAAAAACACAAAGCTAATGGTTGCGGCAATGCAGAAAACAAACTTTACAGGAAAACCACCACCTTCAAACCGTCCAAAAATATGAAGAACCCAGAACAAAAAACTATATGCATGGGCGATACAGACCTGGAACCCACTCTTAAAACTGCGCAAAGACAAACAAAGGAAACATGAAACAAATTCAGGTCCAACGATTAAACATATCATACTAGAAATGCACAAAGGCGGCAAAAGCCAGCCATGTCTTAAATATTTTTGCCAGATTAAAACATAAGACAAGACATTAAAACTGACCTTAAACTTCAAATGCCCAAAAGAGACCATGAGTTAGAACTGGACAATCAAAGGATAAAAGCAAGAGAAATCAAAGAGTAAGGTCTAAAGAACCTGTGGCATCGAAATGGACAAGAAGACAATTAGTCAAAAGAAATAAAGCAGTAAACTATCCATGATGGATCCACCACATCCAAGAGAAGGATAGGATAAAGCAACATAGATCTGGTAGGATATATTAAGAATTCAAGCTTTATCATCTGTCAAAACTAGAGCAAAGAGAAAGAATAGAATCATGAACAGTAAAGTAGATAAATCCAAAATAACTAACCCAGAGGCTACAGACCTGAACCAAGGGTTGTCCAAGCCTAAGAATAAGGAAAAAAGGCCTACCAAAATGGTGTCTACGAGATAAAAAATGGATCTGAAACCTCTGTAAAACACTGCAACGGCAAGAAGGCTGAAACAAAATAGTCCCCTGCGTCTCTCAACCAAAATGCTCCTCTGGGCTTGGATCCTGCATCCATGACTAAGGCACCACCATTCTCAACCGAACGCTCCTCTGAGCTTGGATCCTGTAGACAAACCATAACTAAGGCACAACCATAAGAAGGTGAGATTGGTGGAACCAGTAGATCCTGAGTATGATGAGCCTGTTACGGCCAGATAATAGATGTAATAGATCGGTCTCCAAGAATGCATGGCAAGATTAATAAAACCATATCTAGTAAAAAGAAAAACACCACCGACTCACCAGGTTCCATCAACGATGATGCAATTTGGGGCAAACAAGCTGCTGAGCTGGTGTTGCAAATATACGGAAAGAAAATGGAAAGGCCTTACCTGGACCTAGTAGCAACCTAGTAGCATTGTAAATCTCCCGGGAGATAACCATAAGCAGAGGTTTCCCTTCAGTATTGCCGTCAAAGAAAAAAGGAATATCAACATCTGACCTCCGGGCCTCAGATCGAGGGGGTCAGAGAAGATCCAGTCCAGATGCCTCAAAAACCCAGGACGCCATGGACATGCACTCATCCAGCAAGATAAGAAGCTTTGCATCCAAATGGCGGTGACTCCTTATCTTGTGCCCAGTGAAGGAGGGAAAGGAAGTACGCAGAAGATGTCGCCAAAATCAAATCTGAGACCGGCCTGGGAGCTTATGTCGAAATCCTGTCTCCACATCCAAGCAAACTACAGCAATCAAGTGGATATGCGAGGCTAGAAAATCTGGTAGGTTGAAGAGAGGCGAAATTCTGGTAGGGTTAGGGTGAGGGAAACTGATAGGATAGAGAAGAAAGAGAAATCTAGCTCAAGAGAACGCCGATGATAGAACAATGAAGAGAGGCTGAATAAATAGGAGGAGTGACAAAGGGACGTCCCCATCCAAGGAATGTCGGTTCTATTGCTATCGCAATAGAACTATGGCATTATATGATATTAGATATACCATGTAACATATCTCATATATAAGCAGGGTATATGGCAGATTTCTGAGTTATGACTTATGAGAATATGCTATATAACATTACACGTACCATATGACATATCTGACTTATGAGACATATGCTATATGATATTACCTATGCCGTGTGACATATCTTATATATGGCATTACGAAAACATATATACGACTTATGAGACATATGCTATATGACATTAAAAACTATTCTATTCTATTCTATTCTATTCTATTCTATTCTATTCTATTCTATTCTATTCTATTCTATTCTATACCATGTGACATATCTCATATATGGCAGTACAAAGACATATATATGACTTATGAGACATATGACCGTGTGACATATCTCATATATGATATTACAAAGAAATACCGTGTGACATATCTCATATATGATATTACAAAGAAATATATCTGACTTATGGCATAAGAGACATATGTCATAAATTTTACCATAGAAATTTCACTAGAGTGCAAATTTTTGAAGGGTTTTTTCAGAGATGGTTTAGAGGGTTTTCTATGGGGTGGCGCAAAGTAGGGAGGTATAAAAACTCTTCATAGGTATACGTGTTTGGAATATAAATGTGTTGTCTACCTTTTGTTTAATCCTTGCCGTGTATATTCTTAGGTATTTGTTCTAAGTATCTAATTTTAATTTATTATACAATAGTATAATACATAAAGCATTCCCTTACTCTAATCAAAGTATCTAAAATAATATGGAAAAGTTTGTTGAAACTAATAAAAATGCGAAAGAAAAGTTAAGCCGAAAAAATATGAAACAAATGTTAACAATAGTTCTTGTAGGTACCACATATTTATGAACTAGATGTCTGATAAAGAATGCACACGAGTTTGATAGCAATATGATATTTGCTATGTCTACCTCAAACTTTCAATACATTCATCGTCCACAAATAGACATCGCTTTCTCTTTGAAACAGATGTAACAGGTGAATGTTCGGATGCTTGCACTATAGCAATCTTCTCAACATAGTCTGGTAATGCACTGCAAACATGCACCGATATTAAAAACTACTAACAAGTAATATCATGTAGCTATAAATGCATACAATATATCTTCAAAAAGTCAGATTTTACTATTCCTCCGGCTCCTCAACATCTTGACCCACAACATCCTCATCTTCAGACTCTGAATCATATTCATCATTCTTGCTCCCCGAAATCAATGTATTTGGCTTCATAAAGTTTTGATATGCGCTTAGATTTTACAAGATCACATAGAACAGGATCACTATCAAATGAGACACAATGGCATCCACGAATAGCACAAGCCATCAACATTGAGCCTGTTCCTGCAAATAAATCAAGGACTACACCACCTTCTGGACAAAGCATTTCCAATAAATACTCCACGAACCGAATAGATTTTTCAGTGCTTTGTCTTTCTGGACTTGCCAAATATTTGGCAGCTTGCAGATGACGATGATGAATGATAGATTTTGCATAATCTATACCTAAAAAACAAGAGAAGGAATGAGGAAATATGAAACAACATAAAGATTGCAAACAAATAGACTTCCATAAATAAAGTGAGTGACACGTATAGTCATTGAAGGAGAGAATCACGAAAATCTTACTTGATGATGCATGAATGTGCGGTGTTGTGCCAATTCTGTCCATAACATAAACCTGCAAAGAAAGTTGGGCCAAAGTGCCAAGTTTATCTATCTTGAACCCAAAAGGTTTATCAGATACGACAATGTAAGTCCTCATAATTTCTATGTTCCTCAATTTTCCAGCTTTTTCGACTTGTTTGCATTGCTCCAAAGGACAAATAGCTACGATCCAGCCATCATCATCCAAACATAAGTTACCCAAAGCAAAGGCTGCCTCAATCAATGTATTTGGACACTTGTTCCAATCAGGTATCTCAGAACAATCAGCAATAGGAAAGTCATTAGTCGGAAAATCCATTAGAAGCACGTCAAAACCCCAATCCCTTTCTTTTCCAGCTCGCATGTACATCGCCAATGGCTTTGCATGTGACCTGGCAAAGTCCCTTAGTTGTTTGAAAGAATTGTTTTCTATCTTACGATTCAAATCTCCTGACATGTGACAAATATCAGCACAATGGATTTCAATAGCAACATTGCAAATAATTTCAAAGGGTTGTGGACATGTATGCTCCACATGCCCAACATCTATACTTTCCTCATCTGATACATCAACAATTTTGTGCTTCACTTTTCTTCTTTTCTTTTTAGCATTTTTAGTATCTTGCACATCTAACCTTTTTGACGAAGGAATAGGAGTACTTGCTTTCAAAATGTCCTTTTGATAATTATGCCATTCACCCTTCTCCTCTGCCAGATAACTGTTGATTGGAAAATCCAACCACCAAGGACAATGGATTACCTCATAATCGCTCAAGCCTCCTGGTCGATCCATATTGCCCTTCTCTGAATACATGCCATGCTCGTCTTTCTTGCACCATACTTTGATCTGGATAGGAATTTGATGCAAAAGATTTTGCTTCACAAGATATTAATAATACCTACATGATACCAAGAAGTAAGTGCTAACCATAAACAAGTAAAATCAATGAAGAAAATTGAATGTACCTGTGGCAGATCCTAGTAGCAGATTTTTCAATTTCAAATGCATCATTCACCATAGAACCAACTAGCATTTCCTTTTCATAGTTTTTGAACATCATTTTCCTATTTTCCAATTTGAATTGGCGAAATCGACTCTCAAGGTCATCTCCTCTATGGATTTCAGTCACAATGTTGAAGTCCTCTGATGTTCTTAAAAAAATAAGCACTTTGCAAAATAACAGTTTGCAATATGCAAAGAAAGTCTAAAAAGGAGGGGGGCGGCGCCGCCTGGGTTCAATTACATTAGTAACAGAACAACAATTTAGAATAACAAGTGAGAATAACAAGTTTTTAAGCCTGGTAAAATTAACAACTGATCAGCCTTGGATGATATTGTTGGGGTGGTCACCACTCACCATACTTATCACCACACTGGTCACCACTCACCACTCACCACACTCACCACTATTGAGGTGGTATAGAAAATAGTATACCGTATATGGAGTGATATTCGCATATGCACGCGTGCAGGATATTTGCACGTATGCATTGTGGAGCCATTATGATCACTGTATTATCTGAGCAGATAGAGAAGAACAGAGGGACGGTGTATTGAGAGAGAGAGTGTTTTACTTGATCTAGCTATGGAGATGATGATTCTTTGTGTTGTGCATTGCCTTGATTTGATAGATTGAGCTTGGATTGTTTGGTTTTTCATCCTTCTTGCAAGGTTAGAGATCAGGCTCTAACAATTTGGCGACCACGGTGCTCGACAGACCATTGATCGGCAAGAATTTCCATTGAAAAAGGAGTTGTTACCATTGGTATTGGTGATCGTCGGTAAAGAACGACACCATTGAGAAAGGAGCAATTTCTTGAGTGAAGGGGATTTTGCCGTAATTGATTCGTGGGGTACAATTTGACAAAGGGAGCATAGTTTTATGCCCAAGAGAAGTAAGAAGGGTATACCACCAAGCTCTATCGTAACAAGAAGGGGACCGGTGAGTCAATCTTTGGGCTCAAAATTGCATCAAGATTCAATTTCATTTTCAGATTTGGGAGCAGATCTGGGGTCTAATTCTCAGATCCAGGAGGTTTTGATTCCATTTACCGATCTAGAAGGTAATCCAATTTCGTTTTTCAAATTGAAGGGAGATTCAATTTCGTTTTTCCAATTTTAAGAAACCCAAGAAGAGGCAGAGATGCCTGTATTACCACCTATGGTATGGGATTTTCAGACAATGGGGATTCCAAAGTTTGATGATCTGGTGGATCGGGATCCTTTGAAGCATATTGTGAAGTTTGAGAGGTATTGCCAGCAATGTAAATTACTGGCTGGTGATTATTTGCTTTGGTTTCATAGTTCTTTGCAAGATTCAGTGGAGGAATGGGCACAAACTCAGCCAGATACCATGACATATCAGGAATTAAAGGAAGCTTTCATTGCTAATTATCAAGAAGTTCATGGTAAGGATAAGACTATGGAACACAAGGCACCCAAAATTAAAACACTACATGGTTTTTCCCATGGTTATGACTAAAAAACCATTCTAAAAAACCAATGCGTGTTTGGGGGTTAATTTCATTAAAAACCATATGTGGCTAAACTAATATGTTCTCATGTAAGGTTTATTAGGCTGGTATTATGGCATGGTAATTGTAAATGGTTTATTTTTAGAGTTTGTCAAAGTGGTATTACATGTTGGTAAATTGATGTAGTATATCATAGTGTTTTAAGGGTATGGTTTTTCTACGTGGTATAACATGATGGTTGTGAATGTGGTTTAATATAGTGCTTTATTCATGTGATCTGTAACCTGGTTGATCGTTGTGGTAAATTAAGATGGCTAAATCTCGTGGTCAATGCACATGGTTCATATTGTGTTAGATGAGAATTACCATTCTTGTTAGTAATTATTTGTTCTAAGTATGCATGGTTTTGTTATGCATAGCTTCATGGTTATCATTTATAAATCAGTAATGATAACGAATAACATTTTATTGCTTGAAGCATTTGAAGTTTAGTAAACTAAAACCAGTAACATTTCGAAGCATTTCATATTTAGTCAACTAAAACCATTAAACTGCACATGGTTTCTTATATATATTGTAGTATTGATTATTACTGCTATCGCCACACTTGCTTTCATCAAGCTCCTCACTAGCAACAAAAATCAAGGAGCAAGGGGATTTGAACCCCGACCATTGCCAAAACTAGTAAACAATGATAAATGTATTTACAAAACAGATTTAGTTCAAATAGAATCCATCTAGTATAGAAAGAAGGTACATAAAAATCACATAACATATGTTAATAACAAACATACAAGACCTCTCGTGATATAACAAGGCCCTAGAAATTACATCTACGATATTCGACCTGGAGACCCGAAGATTACATCCTTAACACTAGCTTCAGCTTTGAACAACCCTTGATGCAGGTGGTGTTCGCCATAGTTGGAAGAGTAGAAAACAAGAAAAACAAGGTGTCAAAAATCAGGGAAAGGCAATTGCATTTGAAGCATCCGATCTGACCCCAAGCTACCAAGCATCATTCGTAATTTGGCTCCAGATGCCGACCAAAATCTCTTGCATAACAAAACAAGGGAGTCTGCTTAAAAATAGTAGCTAAATAGATGGCATAGGAAATAGAGCTTCTATCAGAATGCTCGTCTCTTTTTGGCGTAAGGGATTTTTGGCACGATTAAAAGGGTAAGCGTACACATAAGATGCCTACCTATGGACTTTTTGACAAAATAAGTCACATACCTTTTTTTGTGCTCCCTTCATTGTGGAACTATATTAAGGCCACAAAGGTATAAAATGGCTCACAGCTAAATGTAAAAAGCTACCAAACTAAGGCAAAAAAATACATGTAAGTTGAAATGTTATAACTACAAGTGGCACATGCAAATCCACATGCTAAATGGAAAAAGTCCACACGCAACCTATGAAGTTTATATTAGTTGTGCTCCTTGAATATTATATGCAAGCAATGAAGTTAGTAAGAGTATGAATTTTCCATTGCCCCTTATAACACCCTTGTAACTATAGAGCCTCATGTATTACAAAGTCAAAAGGGTGAAGAATTTTGCCCCCATGAGTACAAAAAAGTTAATAATGAGCCAATGAGTTGTGTCACATGCATTTCATTGTTAGTAAGTGTCAGGGTCTCACTCTAAAAATGGGAATCCACTACACAACATTGTGTGAGTCTTTAATTACACTAGACCTAGACCTAGACCATGACTATACATATGTATTTCAAAAATAATATGTCCAAAACTTAGCATGTAATGCATACGCCCAAATTTTAGTAGACCATGTGCAAGATTTGGCCCTTGGGTTACACAAAAATATGTGTATACAATACTAGTATTCTCCACCTAGTTATAGGTGAGAAACCAAATTAAAATATGAAAGCAACCAGAATGGACCAAGAATGGACCATCTACCAAATTAAAATATGAGAGCAACTAGAATGGACTATCTATTGACAATCTGTATGAGGGATGTGTGCGCGCCATCCCTCATTTGAGTATGCACCCAAACAAAAGGGGGAAATTTATACAAAATCCAGCTTAGTACCAATTTCTACACAATACAGCCTAGTGTCGATTGAGATTTCTGAAACCAAGCCTAACCTTGATCCATTTATACCATTTGAGAAGGCTAATTAACGTGTAAGAAGTAACTACCAAAATTGAAAAAGCAAATCTTAGATATGAAAATCAATGGTTTATATCAAGTGGGCACACAAATAGAAAGAGAATCTGAACTTCTAAAGACCCATGACCATGTTGACACCACGTTATACTTATATACATTCTCATGCATTGCCCTAGAAACAATGCATACTACCAACATTGTGGCATACACATGTGGCTGAGAAAGAAAAAAATGTCAAATGAAGGAAGAATGCCTCTTTTACAAAGACAAACATGCACAAGCCTTCTACAAATTATTTTGTTGGTTCTCTAAAGATAAAAACAATTTACAGAAGATCAAACAATGAGAAACTACAAAATAAAAAAATTACAAAAAGACCATAGCTATAGTGGTTTTGATAGTGGTTAACTACAACGATTGTTTTTTGGGTGCCCTATGAGCAACGACTATGGATAGCCACATCCCTTTAGGTGATACTTATGAATAATTACCATGACAAATAACTGAGTATTGAAACTATGATACAAACCATCATTTTATAACATACATTGTGATAATAAAAAACTAACATAAATGACCACCATAGCATTTAAATTGGCACAAAAAACCATGCCATAAACTACTTCAGTTTTGTGATAATAGAAAACCTATATAAAAAACCATTTCTATATTTAAAGTGGTGTTAAAAAACCATGTCACAAACCACTGTCCATTTAATAACCATATTACGTTAAAAGACCAACATGAATGCCCACCATTAATGCTAGAAACAATGTAATAAACTAATATCGGTTATAATAAACCACACGATAACAAAAAATCAACATGAATAACCATGTACTAGATTTGGAAACCACTATGGTATATGGTTTTGATTAGGAATTAAATTTTTACCATAAAAAACCACATCTATAGTGGTTTTTCAATGGTTTATTATGGTGGTTAATTTTTGGGTGCCTTGTGGAAAGGTGGACTAATTTCACACAAAAGGAAGATGAATCAATTAGAGAGTACAATTAGAGGTATATTGCAGTTCTCAAAAGCTGTGGTTCATTGGAAGATTGCAAGAAGTGATGAAATGGATATCCAATGGTATGTGAAGGGGCTGAAACGAGCTATTGCTCATAAGGTGAAGGCTAAACAGCGTACAACATTGTTAGAGGCACAAAAGTCTGCTCTCAAGGCTGAAGATAAGCTGGGATACATTCATGAAGTTGCTGCTCCAGAGCATAAAACAGAGGATATTGCAGCCAAGATTTCTAAGCTTACAATTGGTGAGAAGCCAAGGGAGGTGCAGTTTATTACTTGTGAGTATTGTGGGTCTATTGGACATTCTGATACTACATGTAGATTGCTGAAATTCTGCTCAAGATGCCAAATCAAGGGCCATAATGATCAAGAATGTAGGGAGAAGAGATTCTTTGAGAGGGCCAATCCGGTATTTGCTGTTATGCAACAAGCACCACCTATTCCTATTCAACCAATGCAGGCAGCACCTATCATACCACAAGTTCCAATGATGCCACAAGCTCCAATTGCCCAACAAGCTCCAATGAGTTCTACACAAATGGTGCAGCCAAAACAGGGATGGTATCCAAGTAAGGCTCATTTGTATTGCAAGTTATGTGATAAATTCAAGCATGTGAGAGTACTTGTTGGAAAATTCATGGGAAACCGGAATGGGCAACCAACAAGTATCCACCAAGGCAGCAAGTGTTTGAATCAGTACCTCTTTCTAATAATGATGTTCGCATTCAAGATGCAAAGTACATTGATAATCCTCAAGTTAAGGCTCTTATTGAGGAGCTTAAGAAGCAAGAGAAGGCAAAGTCAGTAGTAAATTGTGGATTTGTTGAAGTAGATAGTGACCCATTTTAGCAAGAAGAAGAGATTGGAGAAGTAAACGCGGTTACAAGATCACAAAAGGTGGTGCAAGAACTAAGAGTAGTGCCAATTGCGGAGAAGACTAAGACCTCTTTTCCAAAAGCTTTGAAGGAACAAGCTTTGAAGGTGTCAGCACCTAAGAAGGTGCAATTCAATGTGCTGCCCACAGAACAGTTTCAGTCCATAGAAGAAAATCAGCCCATACCATAGTGATGCCTCCGATGGTGGATGAGAAAATTCAAAATGAAGATGATGTGATCAGCCAAGTTTTGGCCACTAAAGTTACGATTACTCTGAGCAATTGATGCATTATTCTCCAAACTTGTTGCAAGAGTTAGGGGAAGAACAAAATCAGAAATTTCAGTCCAACAAATCATCTCGAATGATACCAATAAGAGTAGAATGGAGGCACCAACCTGGCAATCCAAGGATCCATGGCCATTTCTTTGCGATGTGAGTATTAACAGGTATTTAGTCAAAGGAGCAAACATAGATACGGGCAGCGGAATGAATATAGATCATCTTCTGAAATCAATCATGGATGGGACAAATAGAAATCAGGTAAATCTGATCACATCTCACATGGTTGAAGAGTATGAGCATGTTCTTTTATGTGAAAATGATAAGTTTGAGCATTGTCATGAGAAAGAAAGTGATGGATGCTTGAGCAGCCCTGAATTTGAGACTTTTTATACATATGAAACATTGTTAGACGATGATGAACCATTATTATGTGAGCTAGAGGTGGAAAGCATTGATATTTTAGCATTTGACCACTTTGGAGATATGTTACATGCTCTTGAATTTAGTGACAGTCATGACAACAATCCTCTTTATGAAACTTTCAGATTTGAGACATGTATACCAGCTGAACAAGACTGTTACATGCCTCAAATGGAGAAATTTGCTCGCTTTGATGATTTGGCACTAAACCGTGAGCTAGAATTGCTAATGTTTTATGCTTTGAGCAGTCAGAAGAAGTCTAAGAATCAAGGAAAATTAGTTCCTTTCATGTTTGAGCATGGAAGTGTGGAAGAGGTGAGTAAATTTGAGCATGACTATGTGATAAAGGATGGGAATTTGGACATGAGCAGCACTTTATCTCAATGTGCAGCAGTCAAAGATGCTCCTAAAGGTTTGTTTGCACCATTTGAGACTAACAAGTTAGCTGGAATATGTCATTTTAGCAAGTTCTATACATTACATCAGATTTGCCACATTGGTATGCTACTGCAGTAATATTTGAGCAGGTTATAGGATTGTGGCTTGTTCTTTGGCCACACTTTTTGTTATTGTTACATGTTATCTGCATTCTCCTATTTGGAAGATGTTTGCTTCATAGGGTTGGAGTTGGTTGATGACTCTAGAAGGAGAATTGTTCTCTAAATCCAGGCATGGAAAGGATTTCAGGCCTTATTTTAAAGAAAAATGATGTTCTAAGGGATTCAGATTTGGCAGAGCTTCAATTACAGAGAATTTGTGGAGAATTTTTGGGTTACAACAGGTCGTTTTTCTGTAAAAACAGATGGTGACAGTTCCATAATACACAATCTATCCTGCATTAAAAGATATATTTCAGCGATACGAATCCAACGAGCTATGGTGCAGGTCAAACGGAGGTCTAGAACTCAAGATATCAGCTTTTGAAGTTTGCCACATGTTTGCTTCATAGGGTTGGAGTTGGTTGATGACTCTAGAAGGAGAATTGTTCTCTAAATCCAGGCATGGAAAGGATTTCAGGCCTTATTTTAAAGAAAAATGATGTTCTAAGGGATTCAGATTTGGCAGAGCTTCAAGTACAGAGAATTTGTGGAGAATTTTTGGGTTACAGCAGGTCGTTTTTCTGTAAAAACAGATGGTGACAGTTCCATAATACACAATCTATCCTTAATTAAAAGATATGTTTCAACGATACGAATCCAACGAGCTATGATGCAGGTCAAACGGAGGTCTAGAACTCAAGATATCAGCTTTTGAAGTTTGCCACAGTTACAGAGGCTCTGTTTCGTCACTATCATTTTGGACCAATGTGTTTTGTACTAGTCATTTGGATTTGAGGAGGGTAATTTTCTTTCTAAACATACATGTAAATGTGTCATTTGGGGACATGTCCCAAGGACCATATTAGTACGTTTTGTTGTGGGTTCTCCGCCCGCAGAGTGGCACATTTTTGTGGTGTGGCCCTTTGTTGGGGTGGTCACCACTCACCATACTTGTCACCACACTGGTCACCACTCATCACTCACCACACTCACCACTATTGAGGTGGTATAGAAAATAGCATACCGTATATGGAGTGATATACGCATATGCACGCGTGCAAGATATTTGCACGTATGCATTGTGGAGCCATTATGATCACTGTATTATCTGAGCAGAGAGAGAGGAACAGAGGGACGGTGTATTGAGAGAGAGTGTTTTACTTGATCTAGCTATGGAGATGATGATTCTTTGTGTTGTGCATTGCCTTGATTTGATAGATTGAGCTTGGATTGTTGGGTTTTTCATCCTTCTTGCAAGGTTAGACATCAGGCTCTAACAGATATTCTTCAGAATGCTAAGCTTTTGCAGGACTCTTTCTCCCTGGAATCAGGGGTTCTTGTTGGATGGTTAAAGTGCTCTGCTTTATGGACTTTAGATGTGGATGTTCCTCCCTGTGTTTACGAGTATCCATGGAAAGTGCTTCCTCAAGGGAAGGCCAATAAACTCTTGGGCATTCCTGTAGGTATACATATCTCTACTTCAGATGCGTGGGATGTTATAGTGGAAGGCCTGCATAAGCATCTTTTTTGGTGGAATACAGCTAAGCTTTCTCTGGCAGGGTGGATAGTAGTTGGTAAGCAGGTTCTCAGCAACACTCATGTATATATGGCATCTGATGTGCTTGCCTCACAAACAAAGTTTCAAGAGGTTGTCGCAATTGTCCATAACTTCATTTGGGCAGGTACTGAGACAGGTGTAGTTGTGAAGGTCGCTTGGTCCACATGTATCAAACCAAAATTTGCTGGAGGTCTAGGTATGATTGACTTTCATTTACAGAGTAAAATTATGATATCTAAGTTCATTTGTCGCTACTTGGTGGGTATGATATATTTGCTTCAGAACAAAATGATTTGCAAACTCTAAAATGCGTTCCATTACATATTCCAACACAGGTGAGTTCTTTTGCTACTAAAATGCCAATTTGCCAGTGCACGATGTCGTTTCTCACACAATAAAAAAGACAAACAATTGGAGGTGTTTAACATCCATATGTGCAATTTCGACAACAACACTTGTTGATATTGGCAAGAATAGACATTATTTGCTTTTGATATCACTTTTATTGTTAAAATTGTGTAATGACAGTTCATTTCAGAAAACAATGCTTTATATCGGATGTGTATGTGTTATGAATAGTGCCTAATATGTCTAGTTAAAAGTTTATGGATCATGCCAAATTTCTTGCAATTAGAATTGACAATATGATGTATACTTTCATTCCAATATATGCTTTGTACTTTCATTCCATTCGACAATAGAATTTATTGTGTATCTACAACAATAAAGGCATTACTTTGAACTCTTTGTATCGCTACAACACCAATTTAAATAAAGCCATTGCAACATTCAACATTTTAAAAAAGGAAAGGAAAGAACTTTTATTTAAGCAAGCATAACTTAGGAAGACGTATGCTCTTTGAAGTTGTTGGGTTTTGACAATATAGGCAATAGAATTTTGCAAAGGGATGCAGCGTCGTATTCTATTGGTCAAATAAACTGAATCATAATCATCAATACATTGTCATAATACAAATCACTCAACAATTACTATGAATGTCCATTTTTGGGCAACAACGACCAATCCTTCAAGCTTCAGGTTGGTTGTTGTGGTCTATTGGAAAAGAAGGCGAATGTGTATCTTCAAAGGCTTATCAATTAGTGTCGACCAACTTCTTCACGAGGCGCAAGACAGATTGATGAAGGCATACCTATATTCTCAGCTTGCTCCTGAGAAAAAACGTTTAATTTTTGAGGAATATTTGGGTATCTTATCTTATGCATAGACAGGTAGCTGCACTCAGTGGATTATCTTTGTCTGTTGAGATTTTATTCCTGTCTCTACACCTATGTGTGTACTTCTTCTGAAATATTGAATAACAGTTTGTCATCCTTCAAAAAAAAAAAAAAAACAACTGATCAGCCTAGGCTGCTGCCCATGCTTTATAGCAAAAATGCAGTTTTGAACGAAATATTTTGAGCGTAAGCCATTGGAAAGTTCTCTGCAACAGATTTTCTCTAGGTTTTTGAAATAGAGAATCAAATCTGATCTTCAAAAATAGCACAAAGAATAGAGCTTAAAAGATGTAATCTAAATGCCTCAAAATTGGGGGGGTGCGGGTTCACAAAACAAAGCAAAGAAATGGCACGTTGTTTCAAATTTCAAATCACAGTTTTACAGTTTCATATAAAGCACTTTTTCAAAACAAATAAGATAACAAATGGAGGGGGGCGGCGCCGCGTAAAACAACAAACAGACCAAGAACAAGAACAAGAACAAGAACAAGAACAAGAACAAGAACAAGAACAAGAACAAGAACAAGAACAAGAACAAGAACAAGAACAAGAACAAGAACTTGAACAGACCAAGAACAAAACAAGAACTTGAAAATACTTACAGATTTGGGGTAGGGCGGCGCCGTCTGGGGTGATATGGAGGAGTTCGGTAGAGCAGAGCAAAGGAGTCGGCCGAGTTCCGTCATCACAGGAAAAAGGAAAAGCTTTCGTTCCTATTTCATTTCTTGTTTCGTTTCAATGTTATTATTACTATCCTATTTTTAAAATTAGTTCTTAGTTAGTTCACTATTTTATTTTTAAGAACGTTCATATCATATCTTCTATTTTAAAAAACGTTCATAGCCTTTTGACTTTGGGAATGTTTTTTGCGGTGAAGGTGAATAAACATGCTTTTGCGATTCCCAAGGTAAGGTAAATAGTCATGTCTTTAATAAGGAATGCTTTGACATGCATAGAAGTTTGCTCCCAAGGTGTTCCCAAATTAATTAGGTATGGTTTTGGCTAAAAAAATACAAGGAAGGAAGGAAGGTACTTTTATCGTCCACGGAGACCAATCGGTCTATGGGACCCAATACAAAAACGAAGCAAGCGGATTCTGCGGATTAAAAACCCAGCGGGAAGGGTTTTCGAGGGAAAACCGCGGGCGACAAAGAATCACTGACGACAAAGCATGCTAATCATATAAAATGCAGAAACATCCCAATATATAAGGGGTCATTACCAAGGTGTTATGAAAATAATAATAACTATATTTGACAATACCCCATGATCCCAATGTTTGCCAATATCCCCATAGTTGACAATACCCCCAATATTTGACAATTAATTTATACTCTAATGCATATTGTTTTATGATCATAATAATCGTTTTATAATTATTATATTATATTATAATATTGTGTATTATAATTAGCTCTAATGCATTCATAATGTTTGGTTTTTATGATTATGGCAAGCAATCATAACAACGACCAATATTCGACATTTATGACAAGATTCCATTAACAACGTTCAAGTATGGTATGGTTCATCTTTTTTAAACCCATTTGTTAGATTCAAGTTTTCTATTGATCTTTGACATGGATCTAAACGAATGCGATATTCTGGCCTTCACCGAAACTGATGTTATCATCACTTCACCAGGAAAGCGTTTGAAAATTTTTTCCTCTTTTGAAAATGGAGAATGTTGTATGAGCAGAAAATGGCTTTGTGGTAGTTTTCAATTTAAGTCAGTGGGGCTCTGTGTAATTCAATCTTCAATGGTCATGAAGGCAGATCATTACGACTCCCGGAGACTACCAATGACGGAGGTGAAGTTGTCTATAGAGCTTTTGCAGTAAATGGTCACTTTATTTCTGTAGAAGGCGCACCCAGTATTAGCACTCCCGATGCTCCAATATTGATTGAAAGTCCTAATCGAGATGTGTCCAAGGAACCTTTATCAACTTTTGAGTCAATTCTTTGGAGCGTTGGAACTAGTAAGTTGAAAAAAATCTGTCAGTCAGTACAGATAGCACAAGGAGTGGAATATTTACCATCTTAGTATAATGATACTATAGTATTTGAGTTGCCTCCTGATGTACTCAAGTCCATGTCTGGAATGGAACGCAAAGTTGATCCATATATCTGGAGCAAGCCAGAGAAAACAAGTCAAGCATTTGATGGTGTGGTTAAGTATTCCAAATGTTGTGGGCACATAAGATGCATGAATCCTACTTGTGATTATTTTCTTTCTAGAGGTTTTGAAAATGATGTTCAATGGAAGGGAACTCTGAAAAGGCAACCTCTTATTGGTCCGTTGTCTAAGGATGCAGGTGTATTGGCTTGTGAATACTGTGATGAACAACCTTCATGCATCGCACTATGCCAATGTATAATCTATTACGTATTGCCTGACAATTTCAGGTACACTAGATTGGCCATTCATATTGGTAGGCATGAACACCCAGTTAGATCACTACCAAGTCGTGAAGAACTAGTGCAAATGCAGCAAATGGTTCAATCAAAGTCCAGTGGATTTGTTGCTAGGAAAGGGCCAAAAGAAATAGAGAAAGAGATTGCCATGGAAATAACAATCAATAGTTTGATATCAACAGAGGAAGCTTCTGACATTCACATGTGGGACCGAGATAAAATTGATGGGTTTCTGAGACAATTGGAGCCTCTTTGCAATAAACGAAGGTACTTTTCTTAATGTAGATATTGCTTTTAATATATATCTCTTTTGTCTTTTGACAATTTTCTTGGTTCGAAAGGATACGTCAATGGATAAATAAGACATTGGAGGGTCGCACCACACAAAAAGATGAGATTGGGAAGATTCTTTACCTAAAGCAGTACTGATGATATCAATTCTTTCATGGATCCAAGTTTCCCTACCAACTTCACAATGAACATACTGGTCGATGTTATATATTCAAAATGTCCACAATTGGTCCTGGATCTGAAGTGGAGCTTGTTCACAGAATGCGCCCTGGAGGTGACTTGGAAAATTCTTGGGTTCATTTTGATCATGTTAAACGTATACCTGGATGGACAACTTTGGCTTGTCATATTTATGACCCTAGGTACTCATTGGACTTCTATTTTATTAATTTTAATGACACATATTTACTTCTTTTCTCTATAATTTTCAGTATGCGTTGTTTATTGACAATAGCAACTTGTGAGATGAAAACTGAAGATACTGCCTCGCAAGCAAAGTTCTAGAAGAAGCTTAATATGTAATGATGTTGAAGAGCTCAAAGCCGGCCCAAGCAGCACCATGTTTTACAAGGGTAAGGAAAGCAAATGGAAGGGATGTCGTACAAAAATTTTGGTTTTGCCCTGGTCATATGCAACACACATGGTATCCCTCTACCAATATAGTACATGTGCCAGTTAGACCTGTTGATTGGCCAGTATGTACTGGGATCAATCTAAACAGCGAAGAGTTGGCAATATTGGAGAGAGGAAGTTTCTCTATTAGAGGGATCAATTCATGCAATGCTACAACTTCTAGTGAGCACAATGATTGCACTATGGCAAGTAAGCCCATGACAGTTATGGAGCGGTTTGCAAAAAAACATGAATAGAAGGACAAAATTGGGGAAGGATGCAGAAATCAGACTTGAACAAGCTCTACATTTGGAATGTGAACTACTTTCAACGAGATTCATCATACCTCACTTACATGTTGAGTATTGTATTAGACGGCCAAACGAAACTTACAAGGTAAGCATTTGCAAATATTCAACATGCACCTGTGCAGATTTCCAGGCTAGAACAATGAAGAAGCAATATACTCCATGCAAGCATATAATGTATGTCCTTTGCAAGGCTATTAAACCAAGATCCAAGATTGACTATTGACATCATCCAACCTGTAGTTACAGATGATGTCCTGCGATCAATCCTTTGAAACATCTTCATTTTCTATGTTTTCTTTCAATTACTTCATTAAATAAATGTGTGCCAAGTTATTCTCCATTTAAATCAACTGTCCATTCAAGTTATAATCCTAGGCACCAAAGATCCTATCTATATGTTAATGCCACCAAAAAATTCACAATTTCGTCTACCAGAAATAAAAAAACCCTCTTAACCAATAAAGAAAAAATCCTCCAAGAAAAATTCCCCATACAAAGACATATATATGACTTATGAGACATATGCTATATGACATTACATGTACCATGTGACATATCTCATATATGATATTACAAAGAAATATATCTGACTTATGGCATAAGAGACATGTGTCATAAATTTTACTATAGAAATGGTTCCCAACTTGGGCATACTCTAGGAACTGTAACTACACAATGAAGAGCATTCAACCACTTTTCCCCCTTTTTTTTGCCCTGCCTAGCTCTTTCCTTTTATATTTTCCCCCTTCCTATTTTCATGTCCCATTTCCTCTATATTCTTTCCCTTTTTTCATTTTCCCTTTCTCTTTTTTTGCATCCCCTTTTCCCATTTTTGTTTTCCCTTTCATTTTTTCCTTTCCCCTTTTTCATTTCCCCTTTTTCCTTTCCTCTTCACCCTTTGACTATCGAATCGAATGACTCTAGGCCATCAAGTTAAGTGAGTCTGGACCATTCAAGGGCCTTTTGATAATCTGGGATGTCTAATCTTGAGGGCACATATGGGTCGCTGGCCGCCTAACCCTAACTGCAATCTAATAATCTCAACCCTAAGTCTTTGATGACAGATTTCCCCACATCCCCATCATTCACCTCAAAGGCAAAGATTGAGACCAAATTTAATGTTGCTCCAAGGCAAAAGAAAGATGTAAAAAGTGGAAGAGAAATTTTGGAAAAGGAAAAATCATTAAGGGAACAGTATGAAAATATAGAAAATGGAATAGTATAAAAAAGGAACAATAGAAAACATATGGGAAAAAAATAGGGTGCACCACTTTATTCAAAAATATGGAAATACAAGGCTTCAAGGAACCTTCACATGAGGGAAGAGATCTTTCACCTCTCTTCTCCGGGCTTGCCACTACCCTTTTTCCATGGAAATTCAAGAGGCCAAAGAGGAGGAGAGCAAGTTCCCTCAAGATTTTATAATTTGTTGAGCAAATGTTGGCCATCCACTTGGCATGATTAATGTAGTCACAAAGGCCATGTATGCTTCTGCATCAATTGTCGGTGCTAGATGCTGGTAAGCATATACTAGTCCATAGGAAGGAATTAGGCTCAGTTCCTGAATGATCTGTGGATCATGACGAAATCCTTCTACGTGGCTAGCAATTTCTTGCATCTTCTTGACTTGGTGCGAACAACTGTCAATGCTTTTTGTGAAGAAGAAATTGGACATTCTCATTTTTAATCCAGAATTTTGCACAATTGCCAATTCCTTGAATCTTTTATTAGAAACCATGCACCAAACTTTTGACTTTTGTAGGGATATTTTATTTGTATGGCGCCCTAGAGAAACATAACATGTTTAGAGTTTAAATTGCCATAAACACAAAAATACATTGACATAGTGTAGGTATTGTTGCCATACATAGCAGGAGGCCATTCCCATAACACGCCAGCAATTTCAGATGTCAAACAACGTGTGCCTCCGACATAGTCTTGTGCAAGGACATCGACATGATGTCCTTTATCAATGAGGACGTGGGCCGTGGTCAGGCCTGTGATCCCGGCTCCAATAATCAAGATGTTGTACTTCCTCATCTTGCAATTTCTTTCTCTTTAAATGTTATATCTCTACAAGAATGTTCAGTATATTAGCTTTATATGGTAAATGATATACATGCATGCATGCATTCACTCATTGAACTTAGAGTGAAAGATCATAACTTTAAAATGGACAATATTAGAATAATTCTCAAACTTGATTTTGAGTAATTGAGTTTGGTTGAAGCATCTTTGAGGTGTTGCCACCAGGTGAATTGTTTCGGAAAATTGGAAGGGTTTAATTTTTAGCTTTAGTTTTTCTAAAAAAAAACTAAAAAACTAAAAAACTAAAAACTATTCTATTCTATTCTATTCTATTCTATTCTATTCTATTCTAAAAACTAACACGTGTATACTGAAGAAACTTGATAACGACATTCAATGCATTAAATAGATAGCTTCAAGACTTTGGATTTCTTAGCATTCAAGAAACCTGCTACCGACATTTAATAAGCAAATATCTGGTTTTTAAATTTTGGGTTTCGAGACAAGCACCGGATTTCCTGGTGCTCAAGAAACTATAGCCCAGAAAAGTTTTCTTGAAATACTACCGATATTTAAGCACAACATCAGGCTATTTTGAGACAAAAGGCCCCAAATGGCAGATTTCCTGGCATTCAAAAAGACCATCTATTTCGATTTACCATCTAAGATAATTGGATCAATAATGGTGTACCTATAATTTCGATAATGATCTTACTATCAGGAATTGGGTCTTGTTTTGAAGATGAATTATAGGCCATGTAAAACAACTATAGGCCGTGTAAAATAAACCACTTTTTAAGAATAAGAAATGTTTTTTAAATTTGTACGTATCTTCCTCTTCCAACCATGGCCTTGCCGTGGTCTCAAAGCGCTGCAAATTTCACTGGACGTATTAATTAAGGAGTTTCATGCATTTTGCACATCACCTTTTTCATATCTTTGGCCTATTTTTGCAAGCTTGAGTGCCAAAGGTCGGGTATGGCGATAATGGAAGTGAAGATCGTGCCAACATTAAGCGAGAAAAAATGATGGCTCTCTCTGCTGGTCTCATCACTTTGATCCCAAAAGTTGACAATCCTACATCATTCTCTGATTGGAGACCTATTTCCTTAACAAACACTACTTACAAGGTCTGTGCAAAAATCATTGCAAACAGGGTCAAATCTCACCTTCAAGATGTCATTAGTTCTAATCAATCTGCCTTCCTCCCAAATAGATTTATCCTGGATAACTATATTGCAGCCATGGAGGGGCTTCACTGGAACAAATTGACAAATCAAGACTGTATCCTTCTAAAGCTAGATTTTTCAAAGGCTTTTGATACAGTCAGATGGGACTTTTTAAAATTTTCTCTTGAGAAACTTGGATTTAGTCAGAAGATCATCAACTTGATTCTGGGTCTTAATTCCAGATCCCAATCTACTGTGCTAATAAATGGATCCCCTGGATACTTCTTCCCTCTGGCTAGAGGTGTCAGACAAGGGTGCCCCCTAGCCCCTTATCTATTCCTTGCTGTTGCTGAAATGTTAACTAGAGTCATCTCTGATCTCCAAGCTAGTGGCCATATTCTTGGTCTCACTTTACCTGATAACACCACAAATCTCTCAATCCTCCAATATGCAGATGATTCCTTTAGCTTTCTCAAAAATGATTTGAGCATCATTCAAACCTTCTTGCAGACCATCCACAACTTTGGCTCTGCCTCAGGTATTCATTTAAACATAAATAAATGCTCTATCATTGGGGACCTCAATGCTGATAGTATTGCAGGCATAAAATGTATGAAGCCCACTGAGACAACTCAACTTCTTGGCATGCCTCTATCTCTCAATCCAAGTCTCAAATGTCTCTGGAATCCCATAGTAGAAAGAATTAGAAAGAAACTTGGTAATTATGGCAACTGTCTTTCTCTGGCAGGGAGAACATTAATTGCAAATTCTGTCATTGCAGCCTCTCACATCTACTTTTCATCTGCTCTTCTAGCTCCTAAATGCATTTACCAACAGATAGAAAGGATAGTCAGGAACTTCATATGGGGAAAACATCACATGGTTAATTGGCCTTCTGTTACCAGGAGCAAAATTCAAGGGGGTCTAGGTTGCAAAAATCTAATTCTGCAAAGCTATGCTTTAGGAGGCAAATATATTTGGAAGTCTTTATTCTCTACTAAAAATTCTGCTTCTATTTTTATAAACTACTGGCTTTCTTGCAGTCACCCAAAGAAGCATGCTTCCATCACCCATAACTTGCCTCATTCAGCCTTTACAACCCTTAAACCTGCCCCTCACACTTCCCCTCTTATGAGAAACATGATTACAGCTTGGAACAAGGTCCATACGTCCTTCCAACAATTGAGCCCAGAAAAAAGTCATATTAACACGAGCATATTTTGGAACTCTAATTTCTCAAGGGACAGCTCTACTCCTCTGGCTATCAGGCATAAAAAGCTTTATAAAAAATGGAAAGACTTCAACATCCTGACTCTTGGTGATCTTTGGGATCAAAATAGATGGATGTCTTGGACTAATCTGAAGCACAGAATAAGAGGTAGTTCTTCAGATAGATCCTTCTTTAGATACATCATGCAGAAGGTCTGCAATATCAACCCAATGGATAATCCCATTAGTATTGATTGGACTTTATCTGACAAGCCCATTTACAGTGTTTCCAAAGTCTACAGATGTCTAAACAAGTCAAATACGCCTTCAAAAGCTAAATTATACTGGGCATTCTCAGATGAAACTGAAACCAGATTGTTCAAAAACATTTGGAATTCCTATTTACCCCCAAAAATCTCATACTTTGTTTGGCTTGTTGCAAACAAAAGTCTATCAAATCTGAAAATGATTTCTAGGCATTCAAACCAGAACACTCATCCCATTAACCCAAACTGCCCTCTGGGCTGTGGTAATGTAGAAACTCTAGAACACATCTTCGGGTGTGTCAAGCTCACTTCCTTTTGGTTATGGTTTGAGGACACTTTCAACATTAAATGCCCTGCTACCCTGTTAGAGTTCATGATGAATGATGAAGCTTTTAAAAACTCTTTGTGTTTCACTGCATTATGGAATGTATGGAAACATAGAAACAGATGTCATTATGGAGGTAACAGATCATCTACATACTGGATAAAAACACAAGTTATTTATGACATTGAAATGACTGCAACTAGTCAAATGCATGTAGATAAGGATTCTGTGGACAATAAATGGTATGGTATTGGAAATTTTATTGGTTCTCACTTGCTGTTTAAATTAAATTGCAATATCACACCTACTGACAATGACTGTCTTTCTGCTAGATTACATGATGAGCCTTAGTAGAGATTTCAACACATCAGTGGAGCCAGCAGAGTACAGACTTTTCTCAGGTCAGAGACTAGTACATGATATTCAGTACACAGATGATGGATTATGGACAGGCCTAGTCAGGGGCATCACAGACATTGATATCCCAGATATTCTAGACAATGAAATTGATTGGGTCATAGAGTTCTGCAGAGGCACTCACTTAATGGTACAGTTATGGTGGTTCATGGAAAGCAATAGTAGAAGGATGACAGATCAGCAATTTCAGTATTACAGACAATGCTACTATCACCATAGATGCTTAGCAGATGCTTATGGCACGTCCTGATGCCCACAACTAATGCAGACAGGTTGATCCAAGAGCTAAACTGGGGAAATGGCAACATTCTTATTCTGCAGCCAGACTTCCAGCCAAACCTTGACTACCTCACATCCTATCATTTCTAATCTGATTTCATCTTCCCCTTTCATCCACCCTTAAGACCAATCTGAGCACTTCCAAATTCACAGGTTTTTGCCTACATGTTGCTGCCAACATTTACCTGTCAGCTGCACAATCTCAAGACTTTCTACTCGTTCAATTTGGTTGCAACAACACAGTTTCTCTCACAAGGCAGACAATTACTTCATAACTATAAATTTTTCTGCTACACAGCATTTACTTATGTTACTTCATGTTACTTTTGCTTGCTAGTTCAATTTTGAGTAGCCTACTTCATGGCTCACTCACATCAATGTACCTTTTTCTATAATTAATGAAAAAAACCCCATTCTCTCAAAAAAAAAAAAAAAAAAAAAGTTTCGGTCCCCAATGTTCGCATTGGATTACAAGACTTTGGATCAAAGAGGTCACAAATAAATCCATATTTTTCGAATTGAGCTCACCTTTAACAGAAAACATGCCGTGTTCTAGTCCATTCTAACAGGATAGGCCAAATCCTGCTCGGAATTTACCTGCAGTTGCATGCCAGTTATCCGGTTGAAACATAGATGACTGTTGTTTCAACCGGATAACTGGCATGCATTTTCAACCGGATCCGGTTGAACGCAGATGACCGCCAATTTACACGGAGCAGTAGGTTTTGGAGCAGTCACAAGCATATCCTAAGCATATTCTGGCATATACCTAAGATATGCCACAAACCTATATAAACAAGGGTTTGCCCACCTAGGGGCAGCCCAAAAAGAAGAGAAGTACTAGAGAGAGAATATCAATTGTTCCTGCGCTCATAATATGAGCTACAAAGGTCAGATTCAGATGATCTTGGGCTCTTTAGAAAGATTATATAAAGAGCTTTCCATTGGCATATGGTTTTGATGCAGATCTATCAAGATAAGTACCCATTTTTTATACTTTTTAATACAGATGCATTTTCGCAAAGTGCATGCCATGAAGATTTGATGGTAATACGTTTTTTTATCATAATGTTTGAATTTGGAGCCCATTTTGAGTGTTTTTTATTGCTTAGAAAGCTCTCTTTGGGATCTTTTTAATGATGTATGATATGCTCATATTTGGTTAAAATTTGTGGGTAAAAACAGCAAATTTCCAGGCGGATTTGGTGATGTTTCTATGCTCATAACTTGAGCTACAGAGGTCAGATTCAGATGATCTTGGACTATTTAGATATCTGAACTTTCCATTGACATATGTTTGACCCATATCTATCAAAATAGATACATGCTTTTTATACTTTTCAATCTGGATACATTTTGTGCATGCTATGTAGATTTGATGGTAATATTTTTTTTTATTATGACGTTTGAGTTTAGACTCCATTTTGAGTGCCTTTTATTGCTTTACAGAGCTCTCTCCGAGTTCTTTCTAATGATGTATGATATGATCATATTTGATTAAGTTTTCTGGGCAATAACAATAAATTTCTGGGCAAATTTGGTAGGGTTTTATACCCCACTGCTTGATTCTCTGTCGAGCTTATCATTCTGATCATGTCCTTTGTCCTGCATCATTGTAATGCAGTAAGCTTTTATGAAGATATTGAGGATATGATGTTATCATGGACGCATCTTGTATCGGAAAAAAAAAAATTGAAACTTTTTGTTTTGGTGTGTTACGAGATTTGTGGTATATTTGATGGTTTATATGTTATTTATGAACTTGTTAACGTTTTTGGAATTTTTATTTTTTTCAAACAAAAAAAACCTCATCTCCCATAACACACCAAAACAAAGAATTGTAATTTTTTTTTCCACAAAGCCTCGAGGGCGGCTATAGCAGACTGCGGGACTGTAGGCAGCTATGGCTATGTGATAATCCTTTTCCTTTTTCTGCTGGAGGAATTCTAACCTTTTTGATACGAAAATGGCAGGAAACACCTCTTCTTCATGCCTTGGGTGTCGGAGGACACAATTATGATCGTCAGGATAGAGGGATGACAAAGGGGCCAAAAAAATAGGAATGGCAGTCACTGGGCCTAGAACTAGAAGGCCAAACAGATTGATAGATCGAGCTTAATAGATTTTGGACAGATTGATCCACTCACAAGTCTGAAAGTAGATGAAACGAGCATATCCGACAGAAGTTTTGAGGAAGAGGCAAAGATCCATCCTTCATTTTCTCGTCTATTCTGACTGTAAGTTTTGAACAGCATCTTTTGAAGCTCAAGCATCCATTGAAACAGGCAACTCAATATAGTATTGCATATCTCCATTTAGTATGGCTATCGACATCTCCCCCTTGAGGCTAGGTCTCCCCCTGATCTATACCTTTTTCAAATCCAACCTGTGCCAGATCGCTGCAATCATTTTTGTGCAAATTTGACCAGTTCTGTGCAGTCTGCTCGTAGTTAGGATAATGAACGCCTGCTAATTAGTGGCAGTGTCGGGCAGTGAAGGCCTACTAATTAGGGATACACTAGAGACATAAGCAAGAAAATGTAAATCCATAAGCAATAGATATATAAGCAAAAAAACATAAATCTTATTGAGATTTAATTGAAGAAAATCGTAATTATCATCGATTGTAGAAGTATCTCATTGGATTTGCACTGCACCTACGTTGATATTTTACCCAGTTGTAACTGCAATTTCAGCAAAGAGTGGCTACAATAGATACATAAGCAAAAAAACTTAAATTTTCTAAGAAGGACGATCCATTTTATTTATAAGATAAATGTGTGAGCACCCCAAAAGCAGGGGTATGCAGAAGCAAGGATGCTTTCCCATTCGTTTCATGCTATCTAGATTCATTCTAAGAAAAGCTAAATCTTAGATTAGCGTGTGACCAAAGGAGTCGCGCCAAGGCATGGCCGTGAAAAACATGCCCCCCTATGCATGTTGTGTTGTCCCAACAACGATCCAACCAGGTAATCCATCGAAATGGATATGGGCCATTGCACATGGCTATTCAAAATGAACGGAGCCATTGAAATTTGAACAACGAAATGAAGCAGGGCCCTATGCTTATAGAAGAAATACAAGGGTAACCACAAATGATCCAAAAGAAAACCTCTGGGAGGACTCCAATGCAGCACCGCAACCACCTTGAATACTTGTGGCCAAAAAAGAAGAGACACAGAGAAAAAGGAGAGGAGAATAAACGTTGTGGTTGGGTCTCCAAGGGAAGAGAAGACCCCCCCAAAATTCAATTGGCTTAAATCGCAGTTAGAGCAATGTCGGGCAGTGAAGGTCTACTAATTAGGGACTGAAGCTCTAAGAAATTCATAATACATTCACAACTTCTTGGCAAACACCTGTTTCCCGATGTTAATAAGTAGCTTACACTATTGGATGTAAATTCTGGCCGCATTTACCATGCCTCAAGCTGGCCATAAGCCCATGCAAAACCCTATGCCTGTGCTTCCAGAACCCTAAGCTTTTGGAGCAAGAACCAAGAAGTCCCTTTCCCAAGAACCAAGAGTGCAAGGAAGCTGAGATGATGGCCCTGCTCCCGTTTGCTCTGGTGCTGGCCTCAGACCCTTGTTAAGGGAAGAAAATATCACAAACCAATGGTCCGTTTTGTTTGAGAGCTTTTTGTTTTTGCCAATGGTTAAAAAGCATAAAAATCTATTTTAAATTAAAACCCTTTTTTTCCAACCAAAATTTTGTAAAAAGCATTTGCCAATGTAATCATACATATGATCCAATTATTATTAAACTTGAAAGTTTACACCTCCTTTCGACTTGAATTATGTGCCACAAAAGTCATTTTTTTTACTACTTGTTCTAACATATAATCACTGCTTTGCCAATCCAACGTTACAAAGCGTAATATAGATCTTGCTTTATAGAATAAGGTATTAGTACAATATCTCTACAAGGCCAGCTTATATATTGCAACCTATATATTTTATCCCAAGCCCTGCTTGAACATACTGGATAATAAGATGTAAGTTCCCTTGGGTATAGGAATTTCACAACTCCTAGTTGTGTATATAGAGTTAGTTCCTTCAGGAATAACTCAACTAACATTCTTTTTTCCAAACAAGAGATATTGAGATTTTTTAACCAATCTCAGTAATTCGGTTTTGAACATAAGTCCAATCAACCTTATATAGAACAACAAAGTCCAATCAACCTTATATTCTAATTAATATTGTAGCCCTATTTATACATTGATTGATCCTCTTAGAGGCACCCTTTAAAATCAATTGAAACGAATGTAATATTTTATTGCAGGATACCATATGATCCTTACTTGAAGCCGCATGCTTCTTTATTAGCCTGAGTTCTATCACCTTAAGCCTCGCTTAAGATACTCTTATTGGCTTTACACGGATCATCAACTTGCAGCTTTGCATGCAATGTTTTAATGCGCTTTCCAAAAGAACCCCTTAAAGTAGCTAAAATTGCTTTGCAATTACTAGCTTATAGTTCTTACATGATAAGTTCTCGACCTTACCATGCTGCAACTTTATATATAGAGTTACACTATTCTCTAGATACATTAGCTGGCATTTTTTACTATAGTACATCTATGAAGGTTAGTTTCTTGACCGAACAATCCAAGATTGTATATATCAACTAACCTTATCTACAACCTTTGAAACATCTCAAAGGAATTTTCATACCTCAAGCTAGTTAACCTTTTATGGATTGCCAACCCCCCTTAACTCAACCAAGGCTATACTTGATATTCATAAGAAAGCATACAATACAAAAGGCACAAAACCTTTAGATCCCTTCAGAATTCCTTCCTATAATTCAAGGACCTTATTCTCAACACTTACCACATAAGTATTGTTATTCTAAATGTTCTCTAATTATCTAGATAGTCCTAAAGAATTATCTTTTTGACAATAAGTAATTGCTCTGAATGTTACTGTGAAGTTCCCCGAAAATATATGCCATACATATGTATATTTCTGGGCCACATCACCATACAAGTCTACCATTATAGCCTTGTACACCATAATGGGTGGAAAAAGGAGCATGGCCAAGTTATTCACATACCTTAGCCAACCTTAGGCTTAAGGCCATTTCCACGTGGCCTTACCCTATTGGGTTCCCCCCACATGGAAGCATCCAATTGGAGCCACGTGGCAGAGACATGGAACCCTAACTTATAAGTACCCTAACCCTAATCCTAGGCCACTTTGTTGCTTCACCTGCCTTGAGACCTGTTCTTTGCACGGAACTCCGTTTCGAACACCGTTCATTGAGGCGTAGCTCAAATTAATAGCCCCAAGGCAATGCACCAATCAGAAGGAGGAGGAACTACCCGACTCATCATCAACTCATGGAGACCCCAGAAACTGGAGGAAGTTCATCTGGAGCAGGTATTCGAAGTACCTTCATAGGTAGATCATTGGGAACCTAGGATTCCAGATGAGCTAGTATCTTATCTTGCTAGTAGAGCCTTCCTAGAACCCTCAATCTAGGTTTGGAACCCTAATCAATGAACCGTAACTGTATGTTAGATGCATGTGATTAGGATTAGATGTTATTCTCATTATTTATCATGTTATGTGGATACGTGATGTTGGTTGATCATGTTTGCACCTCTTGTGTATTGGGAAGGGGGGGTAGAGACCTAGTGGCCATTATCTAGATGATGCTCCTAGCTTAGACCCCTTAATTCCTATTATTATGCGGCCCGTGCATAGTAACCCACCTGGCTACGGGGGCTATGAAGTGACTTAGCACTATACAATGGGGCTAATGGCAGAGTGGAGGGACGTCGCTGTTGAGGGTGGCTACTGGGGACCCGTAGTGGACTAGGCCTATAGTCGGTCACTTCGAGTGGGCCGAGTATGGGTCTGACACTCTCTAAGTCAATAGTGTCGCCCTGACTCTCGAGAGTTGCAGGTGTTGGCTTGGCTCTTGTTTTGGGGAGTTTAGTCGGGTACGAATCATGTGTCGCCATGATTCTCTAGCTGCCCATGGTACCACTAGACCCCGGGAAGAAGAGATGCAACCTTTCCTACCTCATCGGACCGGGGAGATGCAACCCAGAGTAGTCTCGATGGGTGATACCATGAGATTACGTATCCGACAGGTTATGGTCACGCCAGAGCCCGGCGTAGCCCGTCTACAAAGTATGCATAGGAGGGTGGATGGAGTGGTCAACCCTACCCTTTGTCTATAACCAGCCTCGCCATTATCATATCTCGGTCTGCTCTACCTTGAGGCCCAACTGTCAGTCTACTTACCCTACGAGTCTGAGCTTGGGTATGAGCTCGTATATTTTACTACACGTTGATATCTTTGATGTATCTATAGTTGTATGGATGTGCTACCCTTGAGATAGCTTCGTTGTATTATTTTGTGCTAGTACTAACGTTATGTTATGCTTCTGCTGTTATAGGAGCCCATAGAGGAAGGGCGCCAAGATACCTTCGTGTCCTTCCTGCATTAGAGATGTCCAAAAAGAATTCAAATTTTAAAAAATATATATATACAAGAAATTTAATGCGTCCTACGACACATTATTTCAATTTTAGCATGTTCTTACGGTGCAAGGCCCTGTCGTGCTCTAGATAACCAACGATTCTATTGAGATTCTCTTGTGATTCCTCTATATTCTTCAACATTCTATGTACTATATTTAGCATTCATGAAGATTCCCCTAGATTCTCTTAGAATTTTCTATTTTGATTGAGGTGCTTACCCATGAGCATTTAGAACCTTGCAAAATAATCTATTTTGGACCTGTGCAACATTTCTAAAACACTTTCTATTTTTAGACTGAGGCGCTTACCCTGAGCATCTAGAACATTTGTTTTTTCAAGATTTATATTGTACACCTTTATTATGAAACATTTTAGAACATTCTATTGTGGCTCTTTGTAAAATCTTAAAAAAACTCTAAGATTTCATCAAGATTTTATTAGATTCCCTTAGATATTATGAAGATTCCCTTAGATTCAACTAGATTTTAAGACATTCCCTTAGACTTGTAAATATCTTCCTAGATTCTCTTACAATTTATGAGATTTCCTTAGATTCCCTTTAATTCTCCTGGATTCCCTTACATTCTAGAAATTTCTAGAACATTCTAGAACTTTCTGGAACATTCTGAAACTTTCAAAACATCCTAGAACTTTCTGGAAGTATTTCCCTATTTCTTTACATTCCTGAAGATTCCCCTACATTCTAGAACTTATTAAAATAATTTGGGACTTTCTGGAAGAATTCTCTTAGATTCCCCCTAGATTCTCTTATATTCTAGAAGATTTTAGAACTTTCTAGAACCTCCATTATTGAACTATCTAGAATGTTATATTCTATTTTATCTTAATTAGAACATTGCCCTTAAGTATATTTGAAACATAAATTATTCATAGAACTAATGCTTGGTCTAGTGGTTAGAATGGAGGGTTGGGGGGTTAATGACTAGGGTTTGAATCCCTCCAATAATATAAAAAATTTTAAAAGCCTTTCCTTAAAATTTGTTGAAGATACCAAGGCCCGAGCATACAATGTGAGCCGTAGGATCTTGGACCAAGGATTATGATCAATCTGGACCGTAGGATCATGTAGGATATATCTAAAGCAACGTGAGCCGTAGGATCTCAGACTGGCGGTCAGGATCAGATCAACCTGGCCCGTAGGATCGCGTCTATACGGATTATATATAAACTCCCAAGCCATCTAGGCCGTAGGATACGTCCCAAAGCCACGTGAGCCGTCGGATCTCGAACGGACGGTCGGATAAGCGCGACAAACATAAGAACATATAATACAAGAAAATTAATACGTCCTACAACGCATTGTTCCAGTTTTAGCATGTTCTTACGGTGTAAGGCCCTATAGTGCTCTAGATAACCAACGATTCTACTAAGATTCTCCTAGATTCTCTTAGAATTTTCTATTTTGATTGAGGTGCTTACCCATGAGCATTTAAAACATTCTAAAATAATCTATTTTGGATCTGTGCAATATTTTTAAAACATTTTCTATTTTTAGATTGAGGCGCTTGCCCTGAGCATCTAGAATATTTTTTTTTCAAGATTTATATTGTACACCTTTATTATGAAACATTTTAGAACATTCTATTGTCGCTCATTGCAAAATCTTAAAAAAACTCTAAGATTTCATCAAGATTTTCTTAGATTCCCTTAGATATTATGAAGATTCCCTTAGATTCAATTAGATTTTAAGAGATTCCGTTAGACTTGTATATTTTCCTAGATTCTCTTACAATTTATGAGATTTCCTTAAATTTCCTTTAATTCTCTTGGATTCCTTTACATTCTTGAAATTTCTAGAACATTTTAGAACTTTCTGGAACATTTTGAACAAAACATCCTAGAATATTATAGTCTATTTTATCTTAATTACAACATTACCCTTAAGTATATTTGAAATATAAATTTTTCATAGAATTAATGTTTGGTCTAGTGGTTAGATTGGGGGGTTTGGGAGGTTGAGGACCAGGGTTCGAATCCCCCCAATAATATAAAAAATTTTAAAAGCCTTTCCTTAAGGAACGAGCATTCAATATGAGCCTTAGGATCTTAGACTCGATCAACGATCAAGATCTCACCATATAAAAGCAATATGAGCCATAGGATCTATTACATATAATTCCCAAAGCCACGTGGACCGTAGGATGTGTCCCCAAGCCACGTGAGCCGTCGGATCTTGGACCGACGGTCAGGATCAGATCAATCTGGACCGTAGGACCGCAGTACACATATTATATGTAAACTCCCAGGCCATCTGGGCCGTAGGATACGTCCCAAACCCACCTGAGCCGTCGGATCTCGAACGGACGGTCGGATAAGCGCGAAACATAAGAACATATATAGATCAGATATATAGAGTAGATAGATAGATATAATAATAAGGGTCTAACCATAAATAAGGATGGCTAATAATGGTAAAGGAATATTCGCTAACGAGAGAGTATCTTTCCTTTTTAACTATCATTTTGGGGTCCCACTCTCCCTAAATCATCCTAAACCTCTCTCTCTCGATCCCCAACTTAAGCTAATCCATTTCTTTGACCGTAAGACATGGCTCGCACCAAATGCACAGTGAGAAAGTATAGAAGCCCTAGGCAGAGGTCCAGTATGGCGGAGATAACGGCAGGAAGCGGCAAAAAGATCCTAGAGCACCTGAGGCCCGAGCGGAGGACGAGGAGGAGCACAACACATCCAGCTCCACTAACGAGACCTTCCATACCTCCTGAGCAGGCTCCCGGTAGCTCGGCCGAGAGCACGCAGCAGACAGGCGAAATGGTCGACCACGGCACGCTCTCGGGGAGCCAGCAGCAGCAGCAGCAGCAACAGCAACAAGGGCAGCAGGAGGAGGGGGAACACCAACAAGAGCAGGTAGGCCCCAGTAAGAAGAAGGGGAAGGAGGTGACGGAGTGGCCAGAAAACAGAGCAGCCATGAAGAAGAGGGAGATGGAGCAAGAAGCGAGGAGAAAAGGTCCAAGAGGGATTAGGACTGACCAAGAGGCACCATGCATATCGAAGAACCTCGTCGGGAGGCGACCGATGAGGAGCAAGAAGACATGGAGGAGGTCAACGAAAAAGTGGAGCAGGAGGAAGAGGAGCTCGAAGGGAAAGTTGGAGAAACCTCAAACTCCAATGCCCGACCACCTTATCCAAAGTGGCACAAGCCACCAAAGGTGGTCAAGAAGCAGAAGGTGGGGGAGAGGGAGTTCAAGCTCAAGCAGGCGTACTAGGACTACTTACGGAGATGGACGTGCTACAACGATTGGTACTATAAGCAAAATGTCTGTAAGTACGTCAAGGCAGACCCAAGAATTAGCCAAAGCCACCTCCACCTCGGCCCGAAGCTCCAAAGAGGGTCCACCATGGACCCAATTCTAGACAAGCGAGGGTCTTTTGGGAGATTAGGCACTTTCAACAGTGCACTAATCTCCTGATCCGGAAGGCGCCGTTTGAATGGCTCCTCCAGGGAATAATGCAAGACTTCGGGACCCCTGACAGTCCGATCTCTCCAAGAGGCAGCCGACGTCGAGCTCGTGCAACTTTTTGAGGAGGGCAATTTATGCGCCATCTATGCGAAGAGGGTCACAGTGATGCCCAAGGATCTCAACCTGGCCTAGAGAATTAGGAAGGACAAGCTCTAGAAGCTTGAAATTTTGTATAGAAATTGTAATAAATGTATGTAGAACCTTTTGGATGAATATAATATTAAAAATTTGACTTTTAGTGTCAAGAACCTACGCGAAAACAAGGAAAATACGTGAAAATTATGCAAGAAATACGGAAGAAATATGCCAAGATCGGCAAAGAATATGATATATGAGCAGGAATCAAGAGTACAATGGCCCGAAGACAAACAAAAACATGAGACAGAGAAGAAATGGTTCGACAAGAAGGAGATGCCTCCTTATATATCTAGACCGATGGTCAGGATCACGCCACTCCAATGGATGGGATCATGCCAAGTGTCGTGCATGCATGCAGGTTCTAGAATGTTCTAGGACCTCCTGGGAACAGCCTTGCATATAAGAAAGACGTGATGGAATGTCTTTAATAAGTATTGGTAGTGCACTTGACAAAGGTGCTCGACTCTCAACTAGAAGGTTGCGAGTTTAAACCTTGCTCAGTGCGACTACCCTTTTGCATTCGTATGATACAAATACCTATATGGTCGTCATACCATCCCCCTCCTATGACGGCGACGAGTCCTTGGAGCTGGAGTACTCAAACTTGGCTTATCCGGTGAAACTCCGCAACTTTATCAGGAGCGTTAGTCAGATTTGCAGCAGGCTCCCAGGTTCTATCACTTGGTGAGTAGCCTTCCCAATCGACCAAATAATAAAGACGACGTCGTAGATACTTGGAGTCCAAAATTTCTCGGACTTCAAATTCCTTATGATCATCCATCTCGACTGGTGGTGGAGGTGGAGGTACTCGATCTAGAAATGGATTCGCCATATAGGGTTCCAACAAAGACACATGGAACACTGGGTGAAGTCGAACTGATGGCAGAAGCTCCAGACGGAAAGCAGTATCACCAACTCGTTCAATGATCCGATAGGGACCTAAGAGCCGGTAGTGTTATAAGGGTGAGCTGTTGGCAAATCCCGATGCAAAAGCCAAACAAGATCACCAACTGCAAATTGAGGAGCATCCTAGCGGTGCTGATTTGCATGATAACGCTAACGTGCTTGAGCCTGGAGTAGATGGTGCTAAAGGTCATCCTGGAGCAATCGGAGCTTCTCGAGCCTGTCCTCGGTACTTGGATTGACTGAGTCATATCCAGGAGCAATGAAAGACCACCGAGGATGCATGTTCCAGGTATACACAGTCACCTCATGAGGAGAACCTTCAAGAAATCGTCGCCACTCCTGAAAAGAGTCAACAATTGCCAAAAGCTCCTTATCGTAAATAGGATAGTTGATTTCTGTAGCCTAGAACTTTCGAGAATGATAGGTGATCGGGTGCAGCTCATGATCATCCCCCTCTTGCGACAAGATGCTGCCAGAGCAAAATTCGATGCATCCGCTTCAAGAATATAGAGACACACAGGATCCGGTGCGCAAGAATAGGTGCTGCTATAAAAGCATGCTTCAAAGTGATGAATGCTGATTCTGCTTCAATTGTCTTGTCGACCCTAGCTCGCGACCCCAGAGAAGTGTAGCGCTGTGAAAGAGAACACCCAAGGAAACTAGAACGAAGAATCCAACTTTATTGCATATGGTTATGGTTGGAAAAACCCCAACCGTGGTTACATATTTATAGCCCCTGCCACATCATAGCCACATCACTGCCACATCATCGCACCCCTTCAATTGTGCATACCCTTTGAATTTCGTATTTGCCACCTAGGTGGATCGCCCTCGTGGCACCTACTGCATCACTGGATCGCCATGTCATCAAATTTGCCAACTGGACATGCCATGTCATCATTTCTCCTACGTCGCATTCTTCTTGAGAGGCATGGGTCGAGGTACCCTCCCCATAGCATTTCCTTGGCCCACAACCTGCCGGCCAGGATCTCTTGGCCACAGGGCGCTTTCGATTAGGGTATGAGCTTATAAGCTCTGAGTAAGTGGTGGTTGGGTGGGTTAGTATAACCATGCATCTGTTAAATTCTTCCCACTCTCGCGGCTCCGTCTTCTCCCTGATTACACATAATGAGCTGGCCTTCGTAGGTTACTTCCCGAAAGGGGGGTTTTTGCAACCTTCCCATGATTGCAAAGTCTAAACAATTCAATTTCAATGGGTCCTGTTTCCTTTTCGATTCCCTGTATCCCTTCTTTTCTGTAATATCTTCCTTCTCTGTTTTACGTTCTGTAGCAGAAGATCGGCCTTCTGTCTCTGAGATCGAATTCTACACAGATGGCTGTGGTTTTCAAATCCTTCTTTACTGTTGTTGCTGCCAAATCTTCAAATCTCGACAGCCTTCAGATCTTTTCTCAACCTAATACAGACCCACTTTTCTTCTCAATCAATCCCCGACGGCCTTCTGATATAATTTCTTGCATGGCCATGGCCTGATATTGGTCAAATCTGGCCTGATCCTTTGAAGCCGGTAGTTCTTGGCAATGCCATGCCCCATATCAGTTTTTTCAAGCAAGAATAGGCCGCTCCAGCAACTCTGGCCGAATAATCTGTAGACTCCGGAATTCCTGTTGCCAAGTTCAGCCCGATTCCTTTCTCAGATCCGACCTCTAGATTTACCCTTCTAGATTCTGCCATGGTCAATTCAAGATGATTCCAACCGATTCTTCTAAAATTCTGTGATTTTTTTGCTGATGCCAGGGTTCATAGACCCGATTTGCTCCAGATCTTGCTTTTCCCTACTTCTGTTCTGGGAACACATCCCTTCCTGCCTTAATAGACTCGGCCAAATCGGCCCGCCCTCAGGTCGCGCCCCTTCTGGTTCATCCACGTTTGTTGCCCTTTGTTAACATTTGTTAACAAATCTTGTTCCTTTGGTTTTCTTCAACTTGCCCCTTTATGCATATGCTTCCCAAAGTTTCTTCATTCAATGTTTATTACTTGTAGCCCATTGTTGTCACCGGCCATAACTTCAATTCCCGGGCTTCCTTCAAGCACTTATTCCCTTCGGAATTCCATGACTTAACCCAATGTCTTTTCCCAAATTTTCCCTCATCATTGCTCCCTTGCATCCCTTGTAACCTGATTCGTCAGCTCTTTCTTTTGTATTTCTTTCCTCTTATTCTTGCCTGGCCCAATTTGGCCCACGACAATCCCTCTCTTCTCCCATAAGCACTATAACTTCCATGATTTTTCCAAGGAATTTGTCCCTTTAATTCTCGTGACTTGACCCCTTTTTATTTGAGGCCTTTATTTTGCCACGTTATCTCCATTTTACCACCATAGGTATTTTTCTTCTATGGGGCTCTTCTCACAACAACCCTGTTGCCATATCATTCCTTCCCATATTTTTCTCATGGGTAATTCTTCTTGTAGCACATCTCTCAGGCTACTTGCTTTCTCTTTCCATATTTGCTTAGCTTTCTTCGCTAAGCTAGCATGATTCCCCGAGCTATATTCTTATTAATATGCTTTTTGTAGATTTTTGCCTCAATTTGGCAGATGACACTACTCAAAGGGAACATCCTTCCTGGTGAGACGTGTCAAAGGCAAGATGATCTCCAAATAGTCCTTGATGAAACAGTGATAAAATTGGCAAACCTCAAGAAGCATTGTACATCTTTATCCGAGGAAGGTGTTTCCCAATCAAGAACTGTGCTGACCTTCTCTACATCCATGGCAACACCCTGAGGTGTGATGCGATAGCCAAGAAACTCGACATTGTCCTGCTCGAACTGGCACTAGTCCATGTTCCCGTAGCTTCTGAAGGATCTTCTGGACATGTTCTTCATGCTCCTCCAAAGTCTTCGAATAAACCAGAATATCATCCAGATAGATGATAACAAAGAGATCCAAAAGGCATGATGGTATACTCAAAAATGACCATACCGAGTTCGGAAGGCTGTCTTCCACTCATCACCTTTCCTGATCCAGATAAGATGATAGGCACCTCGAAGATCGATTTTCGTAAAGCATTGTGCACCTTATAGCCGCTCAAGTAACTCTGGAATTAGAGGGAGAGGATACCGATTACGTACATGATCTTGTTGAGCCGCAATAATCCATAACTAACTGCAAAGAACTATCTTTCTTTCTTGGAAACAAAGAAGATGGCAGTTTCTGCGGGTGACTGAGAGTGTCGAATAAACCCAGTTGCAAGATTCTCCTCGTTATAGGTCCGCAAAGTCTCCAATTCTGTTGGCGATAAGCCATAGCCAAATGGTGAATTGTCCCTGGCTGAAGATCAATGAGGCAGTCATAGGGACGATGCTCCAGAAGCTTATTGAATCAAAAACATCGTCAAAATCCTTGTACTTATCAGGAAGGACAGGAGCAGACATTTCTGAAGCAGAGCTAGTTGAAGGATGAACTTGGATTGCAAATGTTGAACTAGGATCTTGCCTACCAGATCTGATAAACTTGCGAAGAGAGATCTTCGAGATACGGAGCTGAGGGCGCGAAGGAGCCTCTACAGAAGCAGGAGCAAGAACATGAGTAAGAGCAGGAACGGGAGCAGAAGGCGCAACTGGAATAGGAACTGGAGCAGGAACTGGAACAAGAACTAGAGCTGGGACATCATCTGGAACATGGTCAGAATCTGAGACATAACCTAGAGCAGAGAGAAGAGCGGAATCGGGACGTGGAGCAGAAACAGGAGTAGCAAGGACAGAACCAGGAGCCCATGATACTGTATGTGCTGAAGTAGATATTGGTGCAGAGGCCTGAACTGTAGCTGAACTAGAGTTCGAACAACAAATTGAAAGGTCTAATACGCCAATCAATCTGTGGGTTATGTAGCTCGAGCCAGGGCAGACCCAAGACTATTAGTGCATGTGGACTAGCGATGAGATTGAAGGAAATGCTACAAGAAGCTCCCTCGAACAAAACATGAAGAGGTGCAGTACATTTTGTGACTGCGCCTGAAGAGATCTCACGCTCATCAATCACATAACAGAGCTAGGATGCTCGACCCTGCTTCTAGGAATGGCATGCTTAGTAGCGAACATACTATCCATGAAGCAGGCGTTCGCACCACAATCAAGTTGCGCCAACGCCTCTATCCTCCCAACCTCTGACTCCAATGAAATAGAGATAAAAAATTCTTTACTGACCTTGTCCGAGGGAATAAAACCTTCGTCATATGTGGGAGGAGTTGGAGGAGTGTCAGGCAGCCGTCGAGAGACTCCTACTACTCGGGTGGGACTCGAACGGTTTGATCGTTTAACAGGACATTCACAAGCAATATGGCCAACCCCTCCATAATAGAGGCAGAGATTAGCCTCTCTTCGACGTTGCTTCTCAGCTGCAGACAAGGGCCCTCGAACCACACCATCAATTTGTATCGGCACTGGGCCAATTGATTTCGGGGACGTGGGCAGTGCAAAAACTGTTGTGGTCGCTGGAGCTTGAGGAAGTAAAGAAACATGCTGATTTCGTCTTTCTTGCCTGGGCTCAAAAAGACGGTTATCACAACGAACCGCAAACTTTATAGCTTCATCCACTCCTCCATAGTCAGCAACATATCCTTTATATCCTCGCGGAGCCCTCTCCGAAAACAGTCCCGAAGAGCCTCATCTTCCCAGGCTGTGTCTATGGCAATCTGTCGAAACTCAAAAGCATAAACTGAAGCTGGACGAGAATCTTGCCCTAGGTTGCCAAGCTTGGTTACTGTTGTGCGTTGCCGATCAGTGTCTCCAAAACACGCCTCAAGTTCAGCAGTAAATGCAGCAAAATTTTGCAACTCGGGAGCCCCTTTCTCTAGTAGGGAGGCGAACCAACTCAAGGCTGACCCAGAAAGAAGAGAGCCAACTAATCCGACCTGTTCCTGATCTGTAATATACCTGTGAGGGTGGAGCCGAATAACAAGCCGAATCTGATTCAAAAAAACCTTGGAGCTTGGATCTAGTGCCATCGAATTTTTCTGGCAGGCTAATCTTAGGCTCCAATGACCTCCCGGAGCTAGAGGTTGACTCATGAGAAGCTATCCATTCTCGGAGCTCCTTGTTATCCAACTGCAACTGCTGGCATACTTGAACAAGTTGTTGGACTTGCTGGAATAAAGATGAAACCTCCTCCATAGAGACAAGAACTGCCCAAGATGTGTAAATAAATCCTTAGGATCAGAGCAGGCAAGAACCGGTAAGGGATTCCAGTTCGAACTGTCAAGATCCTATGCAAAAACAAGGGAAATACGTGGAAAATACGCAAGAGATACGGAAGAAATATGCCAAGATCGGCAAAGAATCTGATATATGAACAGGAATCAAGAGTACAATAGCCCAAAGGCAAGCATGAACACGAGACAAATGCCTAGAAGGCTCAAGACTGGCATTGAACTGGAATGGTTCGACAAGAAGGAGATGCCTCTTTATATATCTAGACCGACGGTCAGGATCGCACCACTCCAATGGATGAGATCACGCCAAGTATCATGCATGCATGCAGGTTCTAGAATGTTTTAGGACCTCCTGGGAACGGTCTTGCATATGAGATAGACGTAATGAAATGTCTTTAATAAGTATTGGTAGTGCACTTGGCAAAGGTGCTCGACTCCCAACTAGAAGGTTGCAAGTTCAAACCTTGCTCAGTGCAACTACCTTTTTGCATTCATGTGACGACCATATACGAGTATAATGCTCGTATGATATGAATACCCATATGGTGGTCACATTTAGGTCAAAATTGACCTACTTGGGTCACTCGACGCAAAAGCCCCCTGCATCGCGAACGCAGAGCCGTTCTGCACGGAATAACCCGAGTCGACCTATTTTGTACTTAAAAATTGATGAATTATCATAAGAAAATTGTTAGATTTTTTAGAGTTAGCTAAATCTTGCATCCTAGCAACTTAAATTTGTCAAAACTACCAAAATTAGACAAAATTGGCCCACTCGGGTCACTCCATGTAAAAGCCCCCTGCATCGCGAACGCAGAGCCGTTCCATGCGGAGTAACCTGAGTCGCCCATTTTAGTACTTCTACTTGCTAGATTAACATGAGATAAGTTGCTAAATACCCTAGATTAGAGCAAGCCTTGCATTCTACTATTTTAAATTTGCCCACAAGGTTGTAGAACTACCAAGTTTGACCCACTCGGGTCACTCCGCGCAAAACGTCCTTGCGTCGAGAACGCAGAGCCCTTCCGCGAGGAGTAACCCGAGTCACTTGTATTCGACCCAATATTGTCTAAATTTTGCCCAACAAACTACTCTAGTATGTTTCTTGACTTGTTCTAGTTAGATTACCACTTCATATTAGCTAGATTGGACACCTATAGCTCTTAGAACATAGATTTTTCTGAGCAGGCAGTTCCGGCACAGAAACCTAGGCAACCCTAGTCTATATAAGGGGACCTCATTTGCCTTTGAATATATGTTGCAGGCCGTTAAAATCTCTGGCTATAAGATTTGATGTCATGATAACAAGGCCCATCCACCACGATTTATGGGCCCATCCCCCACGATTTATGGGCTCCTCACTGAAAGTGTCATAACTTCCCTTTCCCATCTCTGTTTAGCACATGGACGCGTGTATTTGAAAGCTATTTGAAAGAGTTTTTTGAGGATGTAGACATCTGCCATGTTTGCCTCTTAAATCTCTTGAAAAGCTTCACAAAAGTTGATGGAAACCCCTTGTGCGCTAGGAAGGGGACCCGCCTCATGGAGGGGGCCATCAGCCCCCCTCCTCTTCTACCTATAACTTTTTGTAGACATGTCAGAATCAGGCGATTTTTTGTTCACATGAAATAGAAACATGTTAGATAATCCAAAAAACATGTTTTTAAGATTTTGGTGACCGCACTTCTATTTTTAAGTTTGTCTCTTAAGTGCGCAAAACATTGCGACCATACCCTAGACAATTCCTAGCTTAAATTATATTAATCAAATTTGCTTTCATCCTTAAAACAAAAATCGTAGTTTAAAAGGGCCAAATTTCCACATTTGGGTTGCTCGTAGAGGGCAACCCTCTTGTTGGAGGGTGGAGTGATGTATAGAAGGCCTCGATTTGTTCTGAGTATAATATGCCATAAAATATTCTATGTACGCGGTTGTGATTGCCTGGGCTTTTTTAGGGTTTTTGTGACGCTCAGTGACACTTAGACGACAGAGATTGTTTGGGATGTTTTGACGGTAGAGATTGTTTGGGATTTTAGCTATGTAATCCCCTCCGGCAATGACAGTGGCATGAGAAAGGGCTATAGCTACATTAGCCAGAGTCATGGATGTTGCAGTGAGGCCCCTGTTGCCTCTCGCAAGAGGCGCTACAATTTCATTTAAAGAAGCACTCGTTTTCCCTCATTTAGAATTGGGCTCCGGTTCTACTGCTTGTAAAAATTTGGCAGTTTCAGCTGTGGCAGATAATGAATGGGAAGGAAATACTGAAGATCCTTATACTGCAGCTATAACTGCAACTGCAACTCTAGAAAAGTCTGCGGATGTGTTAAGGTTGAAGAGGGCACTAATAGACTCTCTTGCTGGTTCTGAACTTGGGTTGAAAGGTACCAGTGAAACCCGTGCATGGATTATAGAACTCATTAATCAGCTTGAAGCAAAGAATCCTACACCTGCCCCTACAGAAGCACTTCAATTGCTTGATGGAAAATAGATTTAAACGTAGGTTTTTCAATTTCTAGGCCCTTTTGATTTCACATTTATAACTGGTTTCTATAGAGTCCCCCGTATGCCTTAAATCCAGGTACACTTCCTTTTCAGAACTTACCCCCTTTTTTGCAACAGGTTTGCCACTTGTGAAGGTTGGAGAGATTTCACAGACTATAGATGCTCAAGGATTCACGGCCTCGACTAAGTTTGTGCACTTGTTGTTGTTTAGCCCTTAGCGTGGAGCTATTGAGATTTACAATCAGATAAGGGCTACGAGGTATGTTGTAGAGTAGTTATAGTTGGTTTGCTTACTCATTTTATCAGAATACTTGCCCTCTTGATTTGGTTATGAGGCAATTGATTTTCTTACATTTTAGATAGATAGATAGATAGATAGATAGTATTTTTACGTCATGCCACATTGGCAGCATCCATGAGGACATATGACGGACCCCCAGAGACTTGAACACAAGATCTCTTAGTTGCTAACCCAATGGACTAGCCAATAAACCGAACAAGGGAGCAACCGTACCTTATCTTGGCTATTAATTTTTTCTATTTTTTGTTATCATGATTATTTCTATTGTACGTGCAACCAATCTAGGTAATACATGATGTATATGATTGTCTGTCTCCTATATTTTAATTATCAACTGCTCAATTCAATTGTTGCACAAACATCCTTATGACATGATCAAACTCTTCAAATTGGTGACGAATGATGTCAAATATCGTGGTAGAAATCTAGGGTTTAGGCACCATTATCTAGTCATTTAGAAAATACAATATCTAAGCATTTTATCGCTCAATTAGGGGTGTCACAATGAAGGTAAATTTAGGGTCCAATAAAAATTAATGCCTTAGGGTACTACTAGATGGGTGTAATTTACGTTTTTATTGTTGACACTAATCAGCTTGGCCTTTCTCTTGTGAAGACACATATGCCGATGTCTGGTAACATGTATATTCATTATGTGAGCATTACGCTTACAACTGTATACGGACATAACAAATATATATTGTAGACCCAAATTTTACTTGAGAAAAAAGTATATATTCCATCGCTTGATGGATGAAAGATTCGCCAAGGTTGCTACAACTCAAATTGAAGCCCAAAACAAAATCGCCAACATAACTAATCGAAAAAAACTAAGATTCGCCTCACATTCTAAATTACACCTATGAAAATTTGGGCTTAAGGGCTACCCTGCTCACAGGTCCTATTGGTTATACCTCTTTTAGTACCAGTGCCTCTTTTGAAGTTAGGAGTCCAAAACGTATGCAGGTAAATTGATTGCTCTATATTGTTTTTGCCTTTGGTTTTATGTTGCAACAGCCCATCAATTCAACATATCGCCTTAGTGATAACTTGCTGTGACAATTTATGGGGGCTTTAGGAGACACCCTGTGTAAGTTTTTTATCTTTACTTCTGTGTACTAAGTATGTGGACGACAAACTGATTTGGGTTCATGCATATTGCAGTGTTCAATTATACCAAAGGCATGCACAACGTGATGGTGGTATCGAAGCAGAACTATGATGCATGCAGGAATACTTCGAATGAATAGTATCAAACTAAATCGGGCAGGTACTTGGTATTTTATATGAGGGTACCCTGGACACTGCGATGCTGGCCAGGCTTTTGCAGCAAACGTTGAAGCAGCTGCGCCTACAACTTCCGTTGCTACAAGCTCTGCCACAATAGCTTCCTTGTCTCCACCCTTGTTGCTTGCTCTTGTTATTATCTTGCTTTCTTCTTTCTTTTGTACACTCTTTTTTTGATTGAAGGCCGATATGTATATTATATATAAATAAGGTTACAAAATTTACTTTTAACTTTTTACAGGGAAGTATAACCCTTATCACTCATATAAAAAGAGTATATGAAGGATAAAGACAGTTAATTCATGACCTACCGAGTTCCCCTGAGATGTTCCATGAATCTTCCTCTGTTATCTTTGGCTCCACATAAAAGGGTTCTTCTGATGTCATAGTTCTGGTCACAGCAGCAGTTACATAAGCAGGGTTCTTCGTGACCATACAGGTTCGGCGGGCCGAACACCTTGATCCACTCCATGTTGGTATTAGGGTCGGTCCTCCTCCATTTGATCTTCCGTACCAGTACAAATATGATCCCTGAAATAAACCGAGAACCCATAAGAACGAATCACAAGGCTGCATTAATCCAATTAATATTATATTTAATCTGCTTGATCACAGCTTCTGGGTGGATGATTTCGTTATTGAAAATGAACTCATTGCGGCCCTTCCAGATCCTCTATAGCAGATAGATCCTCCAGTCATTGGGGTTGTCAGGCATGAAAAAGTCCAAGGAATTAATAGATAAAACGTCATAGCCCAAAAAATTGGATGCTAAATCCAACACCCATTCTGACCAGATGCAGCTCTTAAATAGGTGACATTCATCCTCTTTTTGGCCCAGGCACCTAGGGCAAACATCTGATTCGGTCATTTGTAATCTGTATCTCTTACTATTCATTGCCAGGGCCTTATGCCATAACTGCCACATGAAAGATTTGATTTTGGGATAGATGGGGCAAGACCACATGAACCTCAGATTTCTCATACATCTGTCTGCCCCAGTCTGCAACATCATCCTTAATTTCTCTAATCTTGGCCTTAAGTCTCCACCCTTGGGCAATTCTGATCTCTTCCCTTTCAATTGTTAGAAAAAGTGCTTCCTAATATGCCTAGCAAGATAACTTGAAAGACTACTTGTTTCACAAATCTTTATTCAACCTTGGGAGCCAAAAGGTGGTCTCTAATCCCAAGTCTATTGAAAAACAAGTACAAGCAATAGTTCAAGTGAAAATCATCTAGAAATAATCATATAATCACTTCATGATCATAGTAGTCTTTGTCTAGATGATTTAAATAACAACTTAAACTAGTAAACCATAGAAATCACTGTAGCATTGTTACTGTAGCTACAGTATTGACCAAAATACTGTAGCTAGGTTGACCACGAACTCTGCCTTAGGTAATCCGGCTCCAAATCTCTCTGTGCTTGCCCGTGCCTTCTGCTAGCTCCTCCTTAAGCATATATATCTTCATTCCGGCGGTGTAGGGAGAGGTATCCAGTCAGATCAACCTGCTAAACTTAGAGAAATCGTGTTCTACATTATCCCACAGGCATACGTGAGTAAATCGGCTCCTCTGCTATTATCCCACATGCCCACTAGAAGAAATCGGCTTTTGTTCAACCATTGAACCTTAGGTTTAACAAAACTAAGAATAAACACTTCAAAAGTTGAATAAACCTTAGGCTCCAAATTTGTTGAGCTGCAACTATGAATTTGCAACTTTTGAGAAGGCAATCATGCACTTTGTTATCAACCCTAAGCTGACCAAACATTAACACTCCTCCTCAGCTTCATTAGTTGATAACATTAAGATAGTTTCTGAACTGCTTAAATTTATTTTCTGCCAGAGCTTTAGTTAAGATATCAGCTGTTTGATCTCCAGTCTTTATATACCTCATTTGAATAACCTTCTTTTCTGCTAAATCTCTGATGAAGTGGATGTTGAGCTCAATATGCTTTGTTCTCTCATGTGCAACTGGGTTTTTCACTATTGCAATGCAGCTCTGACTATCTGTGAAGATTTCAGTGGCTTCAACCTGTTCACAGTTTAATTCATTTAATAGCCTTTTTAACCAAGCAATCTCCTTGGCTACTAGAGAGGGCGGTGCATATTCTCGCTTCGGCCCGAGAACTCATGGCTATGGTCGATTTGCTTTTTGCATCTCCAAGTAACGACTCCTCCGGCCGGAAAAATTGCATAACCCGAAGTGGACTTTCTACATTCCAAGTCACCTCCCCAATCTGCATCACTATATGCAAATAATTTCAAATTGTCAGAGGTATAACAAATTCCATGATTCCGAAAAGTACCTTTCAAGTATTTGAGCACTCGTTTTCCGGCTTCAAAGTGTTCCTTAGTGGGATTATGACATTTTCTACTTAATATATTCCTTTGATATGCTATATCGGGCCTGGTACTATTTGCCAAGTATAGTAAAATGACCAACTAATGCCCTATAAGGAATGAATTCCATGTCTGCTATTTCTTTGTCAGTTTGTTCTTGATTGTCAGTCAACCTGTGGCCTGGTAGCATTGGAATTTTTGCTGCATTTGCATTTTCCAGATTAAATCTCTCCAGCATGTTTTCCACATGTTTACTTTGGCTCAACTTTAATGTCTTTTCTTGTTTGTTTCTGATCACATCTATTCCTAGAAATTTCTTCAACTCACCAAGATCAGTCATTTGAAAACGTGATTTCAGAATATTTTTGCATTCATCCAATAATCTCATAGAGTTTGCTACCATAATGCAATCATCCACATAAAGTGCAATGATGCAAAAATTATCTTCCTTTTCAAATCTGTATAGGTTTCCATCATTTTTCAATTTTTCAAACCCTTGTTCCTTCAAGAAATGGTCCATGCATAAATACCATTCTCTTGGGGATTGTTTTAGACCATAGACTGCCCTGTTTAATTTCCAGACCATGTTTTTATCCTTTTCAAATCCAGGTGGCTGTTTCATGTATGCTTCTTCTTCAAGAATAGCATTTAAGAAAGCAGTTTTCACATCCATGTGATGTAGTTCCAAACCTAGAGCATTTGCCATTGCCAAAAGGATTCTAATGCTAGTAAGTTTGACAATTGGAGAGTATGTCTCCTCATAATCTCTTCCCCTTTTTTGAGTGAATCCTTGTGCTACTAACCTAGCTTTGTATTTTCTTGTACCATCAGGATTTTGTTTTATTCTGAAGATCCACTTGCTTCCAATAATATTTTTCCCTTTTTCTGATTTGACAAGATCATAGGTTTTTGTATCTTCAAAAGATGTCAACTCATCTTCCATGGCTTTTAACCATTCAATTTTATTCACACTATTTTGCACTTCTTCAAAAGTTTCTGGTATTAGCTCATTTTCTAGAATAGTCATAATTTGTTCATAAGGTATTTCCTCTTCCTCTTTTTTCTTTTCAATTCGTCTGCTTCTACCTCCTTCAGTTCTTCCATATTGCATTTCTCCTAACCCTGCCTTCTCAATTAATCTTTGAGCTTGAGTTCTTCTTTTCCTTCCAATATTTTCTTGAACATTTTCTGCCTCAGGTATATTCTCTATTTGGTACCAGTTTTTTGACTTATATGCTCCTTTGTATGCGAACAAGTGTCAGAGACATCATTCTTTTCATTATCTTCATCATCATCCAGACCTATCTTATTCTCATTTACATCAGAATTTTGCTCCTGGATTTTGACTCCCTTTTTGTATCTATCTTTATAGACAACTTTTTCATTAAATAAGACGTCTCTGCTAATAATAATGGTTTGCTTTTCTGGCATAAAAATTCTGTAGCCTTTGGATTCAGTATCATATCCCACCAAAAAGCCTATCTCTGCTTTATCATCCAACTTCTTTCTCAATTCTATTGGCTTGTGTACATAACATAAACAACCATATGTTTTGAGCCAGTCAAAATTTAATCTTTCATTTGTATTCCAAACTAGATTAGGTATCTTACCTTTTATACTTGCAGATGGTAACATGTTTTGAATTCGGATTGCAGTTCTCAAAGCCTCCTCCCATAAGTTTCTTGGTAAACCACTTTGTTTAAGCATTGCCCTTACTGCATCCAAAATTGTCCTATTTTTCCTTTCAGCAGTCCCATTTTGTTGAGGACTAAATCTGCAAGTTAGTTGTCTTTTGATGCCATGATTAATGCAAAAACTTCTGAACTTTTGTGACAGGTATTCTCCTCCTCGGTCAGATCTAACACATTTGACTTTTAGACCAGTTTCTCTTTCAACTTCAGTCACAAATTGTTTGAATGCTTGTAAAGCTTGAGATTTTCTTGTCAAACAATAGATTGTGCATTTTCTGCTATAGTCATCAATGAATGTAATGAAATATCTATGATTTGTCCTACTTCTTACATTCAAGGGGCCACATAGGTCTGTATGAATAAGTTCTAAAACTTGTGTTGTCTTTGATTCCCTTCTTTTGAAAGGTAGTCTATTCAATTTCCCAACTGCACACCCTTCACATAACGGATCTTCCTTTCCTGAGTCACTGCAGTTTATAACTCCAAGCTTTTGTAAAGTTCTTAGATTGTGATAATGTGTATGTGCTAGTCTGTTATGCCATAATTCCAAATCTGCTTCTTGAATTATGTTTACATTGTTTGCCATAAGACCATGCATTTGAAATAAATTCCCCATCCTCCTTGCTCGAAATTTCAGAGTTCCATTCATAAGAACATTACATTCTTTGGAGTCAAAAGTAATTTTGTACCCCAAGTCAACAAGCTGACTCACAGAAATCAGATTCTTAATAATAACTGGCACACATAACACATCTTCTATATTTACAATGTTCCCCCGGATCTTCAAGTTGTAATAATCCTTTACCCTGAATCTCAGTTAGAGTTCCATTTCCAACTTGAATTTGCTTAGAGTTTGTGGTAGACAAATTTCTAAGCATCTCAGTTGACTTTACTACTGATCTTTCAGCTCCAGAATCAACTACAAACAAATCAGAGTTGTCAGGATTATGATTTTCATGAACAACAGCAAAAGCATTGGTTACCTCTTCATCTGAATCACCAATCTCAGCTTTGTTCTTTTCTTCAACCTCTCGGGCTACAAATGTTTTTTTTGTATTCCTTCCTCGACCTCTATTTGAACTGCTTCCCCTTCCTCTTCCAGAGTTCTTAGGAGTAGGGCATTTTGCAGCCATATGCCCTCTCCCTCCACAATTAAAACAGTTAAACTCCTTTTCTTTTCTTAATTTAGGGCATTCATTTTTATAATGGCCCTGCTCATGGCAATAATAGCATACACCCCTTTCTTTTTCTTGATCATTAAAACTTGGGGTTTTCTTGACTTCGCTCCTCTGAATTTTTTTTTTCTGTTCCCACTGTTCTTAGTAGATTTTTAGCCTCTTCTTTAGTTTTACATGTATTTCTAACAAACAAGGCCAAGTTTTCATTATCACTTATGGCTCTAGAAATTTGAAGTACTTGGCTCCTTTCAGATATGATAGTACCTGCTCCAGCTAGGTCTGCTATCATATTATCAAACTTGTTAAAGAATTCAACTACATCTTCCTCTTCTGTGATTTTCAAATTCCTTAACTCATTTTCTAATAAATCCATTTGTGAATTTGTTTTTCTTCACAAAGTGACTCAATAAGAATTTCCACATGTCCTTAGGACTAAGAGATCTCAATTTCAATCTAATAGTAGGACTAACTTTGCAAGAAATAATACCTTGAGCTTCTTTAATTTTTGCTTGTATTGATTTTCCTGCACTAGCTGCTCCAGCCAGGGTACTTGCCCCCTCGCCTCCTGGCTGTTCCACTTCTGTCGTGGCTCGCACCTTCAGAGGATTTGCCTGCTCCTCCTACCACTGATTCTGCTGAACCAGATCTCACCAAAGCTCCAGTGCTTACAGCCACTTGACTGGTAGGATCTACCAGTTCCCAAAGATCTTCTACTTCCAAAATATGGATCATGGCGTCCTTCCATACTTGGAAGCCAGGTCCACCTTTGTAAACCTCCACCTGATTCAAAAGACTAGCTCCAAATCTGCTAGACATGTCTGCTGGCTCTGATACCAATTGTTAGAAAAAGTGCTTCCTAATATGCCTAGCAAGATAACTTGAAAGACTACTTGTTTCACAAATCTTTATTCAACCTTGGGAGCCAAAAGGTGGTCTCTAATCCCAAGTCTATTGAAAAACAAGTACAAGCAATAGTTCAAGTGAAAATCATCTAGAAATAATCATATAATCACTTCATGATCATAGTAGTCTTTGTCTAGATGATTTAAATAACAACTTAAACTAGTAAACCATAGAAATCACTGTAGCATTGTTACTGTAGCTACAGTATTGACCAAAATACTGTAGCTAGGTTGACCACGAACTCTGCCTTAGGTAATCCGGCTCCAAATCTCTCTGTGCTTGCCCGTGCCTTCTGCTAGCTCCTCCTTAAGCATATATATCTTCATTCCGGCAGTGTAGGGAGAGGTATCCAGTCAGATCAACCTGCTAAACTTAGAGAAACCGTGTTCTACATTATCCCACAGGCATACGTGAGTAAATCGGCTCCTCTGCTATTATCCCACATGCCCACTAGAAGAAATCGGCTTTTGTTCAACCATTGAACCTTAGGTTTAACAAAACTAAGAATAAACACTTCAAAAGTTGAATAAACCTTAGGCTCCAAATTTGTTGAGCTGCAACTATGAATTTGCAACTTTTGAGAAGGCAATCATGCACTTTGTTATCAACCCTAAGCTGACCAAACATTAACATCAATCTCTGCTCTAATGTTGTCCTTTACTGACTCAGCAGCCTGGGGAAGGATATCCCTAAGATTCTGGAGAGCTGCCATCTTCTGCTTGTGAACCCCTTTGCCCCATTCCTTAAGCCAATTCTTGATTGCTTTGGAGACCATAATCCACCAGAACATCCAGCCAGAGGAGCCATTGGGTTTCGGATACCTGGAAATAACCTGTTGGAGCCTGTCTATGAAATCTTCTTGATCCAACAAATTAGTATTCAACTTAAAATAAGTCTTTTTCTCTTGATCACATTATTATCAGAGATAATCAATTGCTGAGGGTAGTGGTCAGAGAGAGTGTATCCCTCCAGGTTACAGACCCTATTACTATAGTTCCAAAGATTCTCCGAAAGGTAAAATCTGTCATGAAGGCAAAGGGTAGGATCACTTCTCTTATCTGTCCAACTATAAGAATTGGGCTTCGTCCTAGCCAGCATCAAGTTATGACCACTGATCAGGCTCCTCCAAGCATTCTTTTCTTGAGCTCCCAGAGGCTCTAAAGTTTTTGTTCTTCATAAACTCATTAGTTACCATATTCAAGTCACCACCTAAGAAAGGCATAAATATTGACTAAAGCTATTCTAGTATTAAATAAATTACAAAGCATGATCTGCCATCTACCATTTCTATCATTAACCATATAAATATCCGAGATATTAAGATTGTTCCTCCAAATCATAGCTATCCCTGCAGAAGAATCATTAGCAGAAATGGACCAAAGATCATACCCTGGAGGGAGAGTTTGACGTATAATAATCTTGTGGTTAACATCATGGATCTTGTGCTGTTGGATGAAAAGAATGTCAGGGTTAAGAGTTGAAATACAAACCTTCAACCTATCTCTTTTAATACTGTTATTGATCCCCTGGAGATTCCAGGTAATGCAATTAATTTTTTTATCCATCAATACCTGTATTTCCCTACCACTTGGCCTGCCTGGATAGTGGACTTTCTTGGGCTAGCCCTACTGGGACCCTGATAGAATTTTTTCTTACCCCTTCCTTTCCTTTTGTCCATTAGCTTCCAGCCTTCCTCCTCTGTGTCTAAAATTTCCTCAATATTCTGGTCAAACTTGGTAGTTTCCCCCATATGAGGTAAATCAGGAAGCTTAGGCAAGGATAGTATAATATCCCCTGTATCAATTTGAACAGAAAACTTGACATTCTGGAGGGTTACCATCATGTCCTTATTGAAGTTAATCTTTACCTGATGGGGTTGCTCTTGGACATAGTTGGGGGGAGAATCCCGGGTCAAATTTACTGTTCTGTCCAAATCCATGGTTTGCGAGGTAGTCCCTTTCGTAATATTGTTCTCATTGTGCTTTTTGGGGACCCACACCTGCCTGATATCTTCTGTTGCAAAGGGAGCTTGCCTTTAGAGCTAGGAGTCCGAACTGGAGTTTTGGAATAGGTAATTTTAAGGTCTAAAAAATCATTGTTATTGACCCTGGTTTTAAGATTCCTGTGCCATTCCGAGAGGATGGGCTTGGAAATGCACACAGAGGGGAAATTAGTCTGGGGCAGGCTAATCTCGAGGACCTCGCCTAAACAATTGGATAAAGCCATTAAGTGAGAGCGAGTCCAGTAAGCCGGGGGAAGATTGGGAAAATTAATCCATGTTGAGGTACATATTCTGTCTTCCTTCCCCGGGATAAAATTGGCATCCCATCTCATCATATAAAAGGGGGAATTAGAGATGAAATCAAGCTTCCTTATGAGGATAGAATGGAAGCATGCTTCATCTCTACACACCACCTGGAATGTCTTGCTGTCAAGTTTGAGAATAGAAAGAATAGGAATATGCTGGTTCTTTGTAATCCACATCTTAATTTCATTCTGCGAAGGACACCTAATAGGGAAATGTAACAGGATAGCATTTTTAGAAAAAATATCAATGGCCGATGAGTTCTAGACCCCAAAAAGATCAATGAAATCTCTGTTACCCTCCTTGGTATCTTTAGGATCAGAAAGCTTGGAAGAATTAGAAACAACATCCTTTAGCAGAGCATTTTTATAAGAGGGGTTAGAAATCGAACCATTTGCTTTATCCCCCTTACCCATGACTGGAATCGCATTGCTGATCTTATCTTCCCCAAACTTCGTTTTCACAACATCAAGGCCGGAGAGCTTGACATCTTGGCAGTTTTTACAGTCGCATGAATCCACCTCCACCGGGTTAAAAAAAACCATTGCTATCTTTGATACAACATTTTTTGGCATTTTTCTTGAGCCTCATTTGGTGTACTTCCAGAAATGTCGCAATAATTTTCGGAATTTCATCGTTTTTTAAGGTAGCCCTGAAGGCCTTCCTATGCCTCTCAATTACGTTGTCATCTGCATCTTCCCATCTTCTGATCAGCCTAATGCTCGCCTTGGTTGTCCCCTTGAGTCCGTCCCATCGAACCACCATATCCTTAACCTTGGCCAGCATTTCGTCCATGGAGGCTCGGAAGATACTCTTCTTAAGGCTGCAGCAATCAGCCTCTGTGTGTCCTTGTTTAACCGTTAAAAGCTTGTACAGAGCAGTATCCATCTCCTGAGTGAAGCCCCACATGTTCCATATCCAGTCTCTGTCATTGGCTCTGCCGTCCCAGTAATCTTTGTCTATTGTTTCCATTTTTTCTTTGCATGCCATAATAGTGACATCTTCTTGAACTCCCATGCAGACCGCAGCAACCCTCTGTTGATCCTTGATAATCTCAAGCCCCAAATAAATTTTTTTGAGTAACTTCCACCCCTGATCCCTTCTATCCTCCATCCAGAAAATTTGGGTCCATTCTTCGTCCTCAATGTTGGTGCTGGTGTTCTGCCTGGAAGAACCAGCCCCGCTATTCTTGATGTTCGTCATCTTCTTTTTTTATTTTTGCCCGTAAGATCCACCGAAACAGAAGCAGAATAGGCTCCGAGCAAGGGCAGCCGGAAAGACAGCAGTTACTTGGAGAAGGGAAAGACTGCTCCCCCCCTTTGCCCCCAAAGAATAACTGAAACACACCTTCCAAGAAAAAGGTGAATCGAAATAAGATAAGCCGTACTCTACTGCAGAAAGCAATCTAAGACTAAATGTCCTGCTCAGCAGGGGGGTCAGAACTGGCACAATATCCTAGGAACGCCGAAAAAGAATCCTAATTGGCTGCTAGAAACCTCCAAACTACCACTTCGATGTCACCAATGAATTGATCCGGCTGTAGGTCAAAGAATGTTGCCCAGTGATAGATTGGTTCTACACCAAATTCCATGGGGGCACTCATGGTAAACAAATTTCTTTCAAATCTGCCTCCAAGAAATGGTTGCGAGTTGTGAGCAGCAACTCTCAAAGACCCTGGCCTATCAAAACAAAGAATACACAGATAGAGATAATTGAAACCAATCCTGCAAAAACGTATCCTAGAGTTAGAAACTCGGGCTAATCTAATGAAATTGCCAACTAAATTGATGGAATCCTGGACTTCTTCCGGGGCCTGAATAATCCCTAGATCCTGGAGAACAGCTTCGAGCAAAGCCTCATCCATTGGGTCTGGGAATTTCTCCCAGGGTCGAGTCGGTGCTTGAGCGCCTAACGTTCATCTCTTCCGAATTGATGAGCCTTCTTTTGTACACTCTCATGCTGGTAATTGCTACACTTCTTTCTAACAAATTGTCCTCGGCGTTAAGTGTTTATGTTTTATGTTTATTCAATTGATTCCTCCAGTTTTAAGGTCTTGCTTAACCAATGCCTTCTTAGGAGTGGAACATCCTTGTATATTTTAGATTCATAAAGGAGTGGAACATTCTAGTCATTACTAAGTAGTATAGTCTTTAATGAAATGTTGTTCTTTGACGGAATGAGTCTTCACTACTAAGTAGTATAGTCTTTATTGAAATGTTGGTTCTTTGACCGAATGAGTCTAATTAATAGACAAAATGAGTGCTAACCATCCTAGGGGTAGAGATCCTTATGGGCTCTAAGCTCATCTCATATTGCCCCATTGTATTATTTCTCCCCTCTCAAATGGCAGATCCTTAGGGGCTCCTCATACTCTACATTCTATTGTTTCTCCCCTCTCAATTGTTTCTCCCCTCTCAAATGGCAGATCTTAACTTCTATTTCATACTCCGCAGTTCATTATTTTTCACAATAATTAGTTTGGGGATTTTATTTAATCAATGGCTTGGGTATTTGGTGTTGCCATTGGTTCTCGAAATTGATCCAAGCAACCAGAAGGATTTGGCAAGATTTTGACAAGATTCTAACTTCTATTCCATATTGTGCAGTTTATTGTTTCTCTCACAATAATTAGTTTGGAGATTTTATTTAATCAACGGCTTAGGTATTTGGTCAAAATTGATCCAAGCAACTAGGAAGATTTGATGCTATTAGCCTGGTCTTAAACCTAAAACCTCAAAGATCACTTTTGTAAAGGCGTATACATTTAAGGTATGTATGATGAGCAAAGAATATTTCTTTATAACTTTTTTTTTTTTTTTTGGGAAAAATTGGTACTATGTGGTTTTTATCTCTTAAAACAAGGTAATAAATATTGAGGTTGCATGTCCAAAAATGATGAGCAAAGAAGACTTTTGAATAACTTTTTTTAGTGAAAAATTGGTACTATTTTCAAGGTGGTTTTTATCTTTTAATATGAGGTAATATTTTCAACTGGAAACTCTTGTCTTTTCAAATCTTTGTTTGGGTGTATTATGGGTTTCCTTCTAATCTAATCGGTCCACACTCTCTAATCTAATCGGTCCACCCCCTCTAATCTAAAAAAAATTTAGCCCTCCATATTTCAACCATTGGCAAAATTAAATACATCTCAACCTTACACGTACCCTCACCGCAACCCAAGAACAAGAAGAGAGTGATAATTGCAATTGAGAATGAAACTGAAGCAAATGATCCAAACATTACATTAAAAATTACACACCATTTATGAAACTCCCGAGTACAAAAGCAACGTCACCAAACTAATATAGAGGACGTCACCCAAACTAATATACAAAGATAAACTATCCTGCTGAAAGCTCGCTTGCTACAGACGCAACAGAACCAACAAAACTCTATATACAACAAGGCGCTCCATGCCTATAGAGGACAATGCCAGATCATGCTCGCATAGTGTTGGGATGAGCGGCTGCAAGCTGATGAAGCTGCCGCAGCTTAGACAAGAGCATAGCTCGCACGTGATTCACCTCCCCTCTAAACACTCTTATGTCCTGCACTGAAATGTCAATGTCTGGATTGTCCACTGCAACCAAAGCTTCTTCTAAGATGTCCACTGCATTGGTTAAAGCAACAGATAAAGCATGCACAATTCGCCAAGTCTGTGATTTCATCTGCTCAACATCAAAAAACGGAGCTGCAAATAGAGGAGCCACCTCTTCAATGGCACGCCACTCTACGGATTCAACATCCAACGCAATAAAGGTAGAGAATGGAGGAGGAGGAGTGGCATCCCTCTCTCTTTCACCGGTCCTGCCATCAACATGTGGCCCTAAAACACAACATTCAATCAATTAGCAAGATGCAACGTGAACATGAACAAACAATTTAAGAGCTCATACTATCCAATATGAAAGCCACGATCAGGCATATCTAAAGGAATATAGTCTTGAAAATAAGACTGGCTGCCATCTACAAGAGGAATAAAAGCGGGTGCCTCCTCATGATACTCCTCATCAACAGGATAATTGACGATGTCAACTGCATCATCATCAGTAGCACTGTCATTTTCATCCCCTTCTAGCATTGCATCAAGCTTATCTAGCTCCTCGCACGCCAGCGCATCGTCCCAAAAGCTATGCCGCCTTCTGCCCACTTTCTCTATTGGCTCTTCCCCAGGAGGCAATCCATAAATGACGCATCGCTTGGCTTGGATCCAGGGTAAGCCTCCACGCAGCCTCTACTCTATAGTAACTAATTCTAGTAGAATTTCAAGGGAGGACCCATGCACTGGACAAAATGAATTTTCCAGTTCGCAACATCCATGCAATTGTGTAGCACAGACTGGGAGTTCTTTGCCGTCTCCCATGATATAATACAAAATGGCTCCCACGACTGAGCAAGTTCATGTTATCCAAAACTACACAGTGCTTGATCTCACCCGCACCGTACAGTGCATACAAGTTCTTCCCATGCTCAAGCTGCTCAGTAGTTACCTCCTTCACATGATTCCTGTAATGCAGCTTGCCAACGTCTTTCGAACAATATCCGAGCATTCTCTCAAAACAGTGTAAACACTTGTCCTTCAGCACTTTACACATGATCACTCCACCTGGCGGACGATGATTTGTCAAATCTAGAGCTTGCCTCAGACGAACATTTACAGCTGCTGGCGTGGTTCCAGAGACTCGAAATACACACTGCAGGTGTAGGTGATAAATTGCTCGAGGATGCCACAGTTTATTGAGTAGGAACTTGCCTATGACGCATGTATTGCTCAAATTTTTTTGCAGTTTAGAATGTCAAAGTTTGTTGAGTTGTTTAAGTTTGTACCACAGTATAGTGCTTTCCTGGGTACATATTTGTATCAGTCATTATAGATGCCCTCCACCATCTCACAACAAATAATACTATATGGAATTAATTTCAAGCACAACCCATTTTAAAAAAAGCTTACAACAAATACTATGTAAAGTTGATGTCGAGCACTAGCGGTTCCCTTTAAGCTGTCGTTCAACTATTCAAGTTCATAAAAACTGCTATATCAATTTATAAGTTCAAGTTATTCAACAATTTTTTTGTTACCAAGACTCTCTTGCCCCCTTTCATGTCATCCCAATTATCCATCCTTTGTCTTGCTCGTCTATCATTGCTAACCTTTGCACAATGTGATCTGCTTGCACTTCATGGTGATATTATTTAAGGAAAACTACCAAAATGCTCCTATAAGTTTATGTAATTACCAAAATGCCCGTATGAGTTTTAAAATTACCCCTTTTAACGTGGCCACACATTTATCAGCCATTACCACCAGTAGATTTAGAGCTCTTCTGGCACGACGAAGGTCTGCCACCATTTCATATCCCAAATCAATGGCTCCTCTAAAGTAAAGGGCAACCCATTGTAGCACGTTGTTTCCTTTCATTTCTTTCCTAAATAATTGGACATCTCATGTTAGGATCTTTCAGCAATGACAAGGAAACTTCATTGGCCTAAAGGAGCGAGGCATGCGTTTTTTTTAGAGGATTACCCAAAAAGGAAAGTTACTTTTAAATGCAGCCACGTGGGAGAACCCTAACCAAGATAGAGAGTCATATCAAGACAGAAAGGGTACAGGCTATGGCGGAGGAGGTATTTGGCAGTGTGGGGCAACAGGGACAGCCATATCGTTAAAGGATTCGAAATCCAACCAAGATTCGTGTGTGCTGCATCGAAAAGCCATAGCTTGTCGGATTTGACGTTTGTCTGCTGCCGCAGCCCCAAGAAGCTCTCTCAAAACAATGCATCGCTGGAATCACTACAGGGCTACAAATCTTTATATATTGTGCCATGCACGAGTGAGTGATCATCATCTTCACATCCTTTTCCGCCAGGTTTGCATCTGCCACAGTTATTAGAATCCTAATCATTCTATTTCTTGCACTGTATGTTAATCATTCTAATCTTAATGTGCTCAGGCATCAATTTTCTGTGGCAGTGAATCTTATCTGGCTGATTAGAAATTTAGAACCCTAATTTGCTGCCCTGCAGCAGAATTCGCCTTTTCAGCAATTATCCTGCAGAATTTTGCTTTTTCAGTAATTAGCTAGGATAGAACAAAGCAGTGCCTTTAACATCAAACAAAACTCTGTTCATATTTGCATTGCATTGGGATGTTTAAACCTTGCCTTTTTCTTAGCATTTTTTTGAGTTCAGACATTAAAACCCTAATCCTCCTCTTTTTGTCCCTTGGTCTCTCCCCATCATCCTTTTAGATCCTTGATCGTATTCAACCAGGCCTGTCTTCCTGTCTAGCATGTCACGGACCTTTCGTTTTATGCACAATTTGGAAAGTAACAAGAGACCGAATTTTTCTGTCTTATCACTGCAGACAACGTCAAATGATTTGTTTCATTGAAAATCCAAACACTATGAATCGAAGAATATTTCATTTTAATATTAAGGGCAACAGTAGCAATTTGCACAAATTGCACAGTTGATGCATGCAAGGATGTGCTCAAAATTCTTTGTTTGCAGATAAAAACTAGACAAAATTTTACAAAAACCCGCGTCGCGGTGCGGATCGGCAAGGCATAAGATTAGTCTAACATGTTGAAGACATCAAGGGACCCTAGAAGGTGGAGTAGATCGATGATGCAGGGGATCTGGGCCAGCAGGAACAGATCTTTCTGGTTGCATATCTCCGACTTGAAGCTTGGAGTTGACTGGTCCAATTTGAAATGTAGGGCTCCCCTTTAGGCCTACATTTTCATGTAGCTCAGACATTTGTCTGCCATCTGCTATCTTATGTCGGTTGGCCTGAAATAAACAGGAATCAAGTTGTTAGAGAGCTTTCCTTTGCATATAAGCAGATTAAATGTTCAGTAATATCATATGATTGGAATCAAGTGGTTAGAGCTTTCCTTTGCATATAAGCAGATTAAGTCCAGTAATATCATACGAGCTTTAGTAATGCATCATATGAGCTTTAGTTTATTTCTCATTCTTTGTTTCTCAGGCTTCAGTTCGTACCTGAAACTGGGTCCTGGTCCTGAAATTTGTATCAGACGGTGGTGCATTTTCACAGCTGATGCTGTCACAATGTGAAGTGGGACCTCTCAACTGCACTGAGCTCCTGATCCAGCTCGAACCTGCGCAGAAGAAACAGGATCCTTTAGATGGGTGTATAAAGTCTCAGGTACCTTGAGTTCTCAACTCAGGAAGAACAGAGTGCTCATACTACTCGTTTCTTAACATAAAATTGTGAACAAATTGGCCAACATGTTTTTTCCCAATCTATGTCCTCAAAATCAGCACATTACAGATGTACCCAAGAGTTCTACACCAAAAGAAGCTACAAGACTTGTCAAAAACATGTAGCAGGGTGTTCATCTACGTGAATGCATTACTGAAGATGCAAATTGTCAAGAAACCTTGAGGACAAGATGTACAGAATAACAAACGAAAAAATTCGAGCTCTAAACAGGGGATTCAAGCCACAAATTACAGCAACCAAAGAAAAGAAAGGTGATAATATTTACAACCTTGGTGGCAATGACAAGCGCCCAAGAAGAGGAAAAACAGGGCGGCAATGCAACGATCCCACTTCATGTCTTACTTGAAATGAGATGCAAAGGCAAATGTATGGAGACAAAGATCGGGCCAAAAAAGCTCAGTCAACATCCATCCATCCAATTCAAAAAAAAAAAAGCCAAAAGGGTCCAACAAGGGAACCGGTAAAGCATTAAAAAAGGCGAGCTATGGTAACGACATTGGCGTCCTTGCTTGGCTGCTTGGCTAGCTGCCGTAGTAAGGATTGGATGGATGGAGGTTTTTTAATTTAAAGAGGAGCTCAGAATGATGAAAGGCTCTTGGCCCAAAACAGAGGATTACTGTGAGCGCTTTTGCACGTCACTGTTAATTATTCTTAACATGCATGCATTACATGTGCTCACGTAATCTGTGATCCCTCTTGCCTCCATTTTGTAAATGCCGTGTTCAATTTGGTTGCCATGATTTTGTATTGGTGTGTTGTATAATTTTCTTGTCCATTTTCTTAGCCCCCATTATTATTTGGTGCCTTGCCCCTATGCATTCCTATGCACCCGGAACCCCTCTGGCATTTTACCTAACAATGCCTGTCATCTTACATCACTATATACTCACATATCCCTTAAGTTATTCCCATGTCCTTTTATCCAGTTTCATAACCTCATGCACTTGCCTCCATAGCTCACTCATAGCATGTCATATGACCATAGAAGCTTTAAATTGAGCCACCCTCAATCTGAATTTGCTTTGCTAGCACTCCCATCAATCCACTCCAAACCCCAAGAAATCCCATTATATTCATAATATCAGTGACAACTCAGTGATCAATCATAAATCTCCTCCTTGGACCTTAAATACAATGGTTGTCTAACCTAAATAAAAAACATATAAATTTTTCCATTTCCTGTTTTTTCCTTGCAAGTTTTTCATTTTCATTTTTCTCCCATTTTGCTTGGTTTTTGCTCAAATTTGAATAGTTACATAATCTTTATTTCTTTCACGTTCCTTCCCTATAGTGCTAGTCCTTTGGTTTACCAATTGGGAGGTCTTATGTTCAATTCTCTTTCGGGACACTTAGAGGACTGCCATAAGTCCCTATGGGATGTTGCCATGTGGTATGACCTAAAAAGTACTATCTATATTTTCGTAGCAATTTTTTGCCCATAAACTCTAAAACTAATGACAAAAACTGCATTTAATGCTGCCAACTTTTGCATTTTCTTTGTAAGCTGACTCACAGCCTATCAACTCTGGGTTGCGAATGGCGACCAAGGCCTACAACCCAACCTGTATCGCCCAACCATGCGGTCTGTAGCCATAGCAACAAAATCAAGCTCCTGTTGAAGCTCCTCCTGACCAATAAGCCCAGGAAGAGACCGTTCATGCTCTTAATCCTCCAGTCCAACAGTTAAATTGGATAGGTCTCGTCTCATGCCAAGCGCATGATAAACGACCACACTGTCTCACACTACAAGACACGGAATCTGCCTATGCAGTAGCTGCCTTTCCACAGGATCCGCCGATAAAACTTATTTCATTCGAAAAACGAATTGGAGACCCCCATGCCTTATGTCATTCCCTAACTTCGTCGATGTCTCCTCCATCTCATGCAAGGTGCCGAAGGATGCACTCTTGCTATTGTTCATGCTACTACTCGCACTCAACAACGTTTTGCCACATCGGTCTCACCATCTCCGTCTTTTTCATATTCAAACTCTGAAAGTTGAGATTATTGACGTAGAAAATAGTCAACCTATTCGTCTGGTAGCATGTCTTTCCACACCCTATCATAGCCATGCCATCAATTTATTTAAGGAGTTCAAACACACCTTTGCTTGGAGCTATAAATGTTTAAGAAATATTAAGAAAGAGATAGAGGAATTGACTATTTCTACCAAACCTGACTCAGGCCCCACCTAGCAATAACAGTACAGACTCAACCCCAATAATTGTGACTGTGTCAAGGCCGAGATTGATAGGCTTCTCACTGCTGGCTTTATTTACGAAGTCAAATATTCTCAGTGGATGAGCCCATAATCATTGCCCTCAAATATAACGGTTGCATGGAGTACCACAAGCTCAATTTGGTCACGTAACATGACCATCTTCCCTTATTGTTCATAGATCAAGTTCTTGAAGAGGTTGTGGGTCATGAAATGTATTCTTTCATGGATGGTTTTCTTGGTTACAATGAAGTTTCTATTCAGCCAGAGTATCAACTTAAAACTACCTTTATCGCACTTATATCTACAAAATGGTTCTTTGGGTTCATTAAATTCTCCTTTTACTTTTGAATGCGTTTTTGTTTTTCAAGATACATGAAAGATAATGTCTTTCTTCAAGTTTTTTATAATGACTTTTCAGCTTACAGTTCCATGGATGATTATCTCTCTAAACTGGAACTTGTCTTTCAATGATGTGACGATTCAGATTGGGTTTGCACATTACCAACAGATGCAAGTGAGTGGCAACTGGAGGAGTCCTCATGCAAGAAGGAAGAGTAATTTCATATGACTTTAAAAAGATGAACAATGTCGAGCAACATTGCTTCATCCATGATCATGAATGTTTAAGGGTTATAAGAGCTTTACGCATATGAGGCATTATTTGCTTAGAGGCGATTTCAGTTGGATACAGACCACCAAAACCTCGAATATATCTTCAATTTGAGGTGAAGATGCTAGATGGAATTCCTCGAAGAGTATGACTTCGAGATAGTCTATAAACCAGGTAAACTAAATGTGGTTGATGACACACTATCTCAATGACCATTGGAGGTCCGAGTGCATTGCAATGCCCTCTCCACCTTGTCCAATGAATTCGGCAAAAAGATTGAAGAGGTTTTGCACTCAAGTGAAGAATTCAAGGAAGTATGTGTGACATCCCCTACTTCCTCTACGATGCTCCCATCGTGATCGGGAATATGGAGTTCATCCCCCGACAAGCCTAAATCGGCGGGGGCCATCCACTGATGCCAATCCCAAGAACCGGTGGGTGAGGAAGAGTGGATGGGTCATTTGCCCCGCTTTTCTTTGGGATCGACCTAGCTACTAAGCGCAAAATAAATATGAGCATATGACATCAATACATCAATAAAGTCACCTCAATGGGTGAATACATCATAACATAACATGCGTAACAACAACAACATAAATAATAGCAACAAAAGGGAATAGGGATAGGTTCAATACTGTATATGTTTTATACTCAATGGGTGAAAGCATGCTAGGGTGTACCATCTAAAGTACCTATTTAGGTAGTACAAAACTACCAAAAGTACCCAAAGACTCAACGGGAACTTGCAAAATGCAAGAATAAACAATAAGTTTGAAAGTTAATTCATTTATTTTAGTCATTAGTAGTATTGTTATCCTCTAGTACTATAGATTGACATGTTATTGACCCTCAATTCAAAAATTTCGATTGATTTTAATGGAAAGAAAAACGAAAGTACCGGTTTTAAAAGTACCCAGTGTAGGTACTTTTGAGGGTTCCAAAGTGGTACATCGTAGCATGCTTTTTACCCCTTTAATGATACAAAGACAAGTTTGAAGTATACACGCCAAAATACGGCAAAAATTCGGGCCAAGAATTTGTATAGCTTTAGTTTACGGGAAACTTTTTTCTACGTAGGAAAAAAAAAAAGTTTAAACCTTCAGAAATGTAATTTTTTTTTTTCCAAGATGTTTAAAACAGAGGTTTTGCTTATGCTAAAACATAAAATCCGAATTTTTTTTTTTGAATTTTCTCGTAAGGAACGAAGGTTTAAACTACGCCGAAATGTTTTTTTTTTCCGACCGACGAGGGAAAAATAATTTAAAAATACGATCTTTGGACTTTATACGCCCGAAAAATAATTTCAGACGCATTTAACCTATCCCCGAAGGGAATCCTACCCAAGGCTCCGGACTCATGGGGATCGGGACCGACGGCTTGGTCTCGAAAGTCAATGCTAATTTGTAGCAATTGGATTGGGCCGGGCATAAGAACATGGATGTTGGGTAGTCCAAATTCCATTCGCCTCTCCCAGTGCACACTTTGCAGAGTAGGTTGAAAAGCCTTGGGACCGAATCGTAGCCTGCCGGGTGCATAGCCAAGAGGGCTACTACTCCCTAGTCCCGATGAGGAGGGAGAGAAGTCACCTCCTCCAAAGGGCATGCATGCCCATCACAAAGGCTAGAGGGCCACCGCCTGTATTCATTTGAACCTCATTGAAGGTGACGATCATCCAAGAGGTGTCGAGCTCATGCCTTGCTTTATTACGCATGGGCGCGCCAGAGGCACTTTCAAAAATTTTCGAATGGCTCATGGCGACTGCAGGAGGGGTGGGGTCAAAAACACTAACTTTTGGTCCAAATTGGGTAATTCCAAATGCAGATATCATTACTATAACCTAGTTACTTAAATTTTACACTTTAACATGATCAAAACTTATTTTTGTCTTTACAAAAGTTAGGTTGTTACAATAAGTCAACAATCTTTCTTTTTTAATAAATCTAGCTAATTTCATGTCCCTAGGCATACAAGTTACTCTCTTCACATGGAGGGCACATGCTAGAGAGTTCAAAATGTTGGACTAGTCTTTGCTCACGCTTCCCCGAACGCGAAAGTAATATGTCTTCCTGCTACTCTTTTGGTGTCAGTCGAATTGTTGCGGGATCTTCAGGGTCAATCTCGTAAAGGCGTCTCGTGGTATCAACAGCCTCGCACTTCCTCCCGAAAATGACAGATTCCCGGGCATTTCGCAAGAAAATAGAGTCCGCCTTTCTCTTCAACGGCTTTAGCCGGGTGTGGGTCTCTAAGGCTTCCGGTGTGTTCTTCTTTGATGGCCTTCCTCCCTCCACATATGTTATCTTGTGTTCTTCAGAATATTTGAGTACTCCTGCACATTTTCATGTACTCATTGTACTCCTCCGCTTCTTCAGACTTTTGCTCATGCTTGAGTACATAAGACTCTCGCGGGCTTTACCGCCATTCTTTGGATCTGTTGGTCGGCCGGGTCATTTGGGGTATGGTGGTCTTCACGCTGCCGATTCCTCCTCCTATCATTCGTCCCGAGCCTTCTCGAGGGGACTTTGTCTCATCCTCTTGACTCGTGGTATCGAGGATGATGATGGTGGTCTATCTAGCCCCGCTTTCCGTTATATGGTGACCCCTTAGTGGGAGTTGACTTCGCCTTTGGCGTTGGGGTTTCTTAGGCACCTCAGGATCCTTCCTTTGTCCTCTTTCCGCTTCTCGCACCCTCCGACCTCTTCCTCTCCAGCTTCTCTTCGATTCTCTTTCTCTTTGCTGCCCCTTCCTCTTCCCCATCTTCTTTATCTTACGCACTGGCTCCTCCCAGAGCTTTGTCCTCGCCCTCCCTCGTTATCTCCTCCCATCACCCCCCGATTCTCGTGGTTTTCCTCGCTTTAGTATTACGTCAGATCCCTCCCTCCTCCTCCTGGTGCTCCGATCCTCCTCTTTGGGTGGTTCGTCCAAGATCTTGTTCTTGTCCGCTCGCTTCCCTCGAGCCTCTCCGGCCTTCGTTGAGGCGAGGCCAGCTGATATAATCATCGGATACTACCATCCGAAAGCGGTTTGTTTGGTGGGGCCATGTTTAGGAAATAGGGTGATCGCCTTTCTCGAAGCACCAAAAATTGCCTTTGTTGGATGAGAGCGACTCAATCGAGAAGGAAAGTGAAAATGAGGAACCCTAATGGTCTATTTATGGAGTCCGGGGATTTTATGGTTTGGACCTGCAATTTCATGTCGTACCATTCGTAAAGCATTAGTGTTTGTAGGATAAATACATTAGGTTTGTTTAGGCAAAAGTGTCCACCACTCACACAATACGAGAAGCACTTTCAAAATTTTTGAAATGCCTGTATGCACTGTCGAGGGGTCGCCTTTTACTCAAACTTTCAATTTATAAAGAGTTTCGTGGATGTTCCACGATTTATACGGTATGCATATAAATATACTTGACACGCCACCTAAGGGATACGCCACCATGGGGTATGTTAACCTAGGGGTTGACTTAAAAGGGATTAATTTAGCTATGCTAAATTAACAAAGGGGTTGATTAAAGGATAATTACCTATAAGTAAGGAAGCATTATCTAATTAACTCAATTAAGTTAATTAAGTTAAGATAATTGATTAATTAGAAAGGTGCCACCGGCCAAATTGGCAATAGCAAGGAGAATTTAACTTGGGGGCATCAAATTGGATCCCTATCCCATTTGGACCCCAAATCGAAACCCAAGAGGAAGAGCACGAGTGCCCAGTTGATTGAAGATGGAAGTGCCATATGATAATGGATCTAGCAGAATTGGGTTAGTGGATAGACTAGTTTGATATTTCTAGGGCCGCCCGCCTTCAGGTCTTCTCGTTGTCTTTTGTCAGGATTAACCCTTCTTTGATACTTAGGATTGTGTTTCGATTATGGATTATGCTTTGTTATGTATGGATGGATGAATCCATGGTAGCATCTTTGTTAGTCTTCCATAAAGCCGTGGATTAAAGGGGGTAGAGACCTCTGCATCTTTATGTTCTTAGTATGCTCCTAGTAGTTCCCCTAGTACCAAAGATATGGCGGCATGTGCACAAGAGACCATCGGCCGTGGATGCTATGGAATTGCTTTCAGCACTGCAGAAGGGACACCGTGGTGAAGTGGGGGTGGGGTCTTGCACTAACATAAAAAGGCTCCTGGAGACTCCTACATGGGCTAGGCCCCGAGCAGCCGCCACGAGGGGTGGGTATGGGTCCGACACTCCCTCGAAAGTGCAGGTGTGACCCGGCATGGGGCATCCGTACTTTGATGATAATAGGGGAGTAGGTCGCATGGATGCGGGGCCGATGCGACGATTCTCTAGCTCACCCATGGAACCGGGCGGATCCTCGAAGGGGACACTTCCCCGACTCCGCCTTCACCTGGACTGTGGAGATGTAACCCGGAGAGGCTCGGCGGTGGTACCTTGAGTCCGCATTCCTCCTAGGCCATGTTGATGCCATAGCATGATTCGACTCATCTGCAAAGTGTGCACAGAGGGGCGGATGGAGTGGACAACCCTAGCTGATGTTCTATGCCGCCTAACGCCATGCCAAGATTCTGGCCTCCTGATCTCTTGAGACCTAGCCACAAATAACCTCATCGGGTCCGGAGCCGGGTAGAGCCTTGGGTTTGGGGAGTTTTTCTAGTATTAAAATTTCCTCCATATTATCCGTTGATGGACGCCACCCTTCGGGGGTGGTTATTATTTATGATATGATTATGTTGTATACTAACTTTGTATTCACGCCCTCCGACATAGGAGTCCCATTGAAGGCGTGGGCCGAATGACACCTCCGTGTTCTTCACCCCGCATCTTTCATAGATGGTCCAAATTAGGACGAGGGCCCCGCCAAGACGAAGTTGGTTGCCTGGGAGGGAAAGTCCCCGTGATGTATACACGTCCCGGAGTGCCAGATATGTTCGTGGAGCGCCACAGTTGGTATCAGAGCCATGATTTTGGTAGCCCGAATCATAGCACGGACCAAAACCCCTAACTCGCTAGTTCGGTAGTTAGGTGGGAGTTTAAGCTAGTTGGACTGCTTAACTCTTCATGTTTGGTCTCAGGCTAGGTTGATGTAATAAATTGTAAGTTTTAAGAAGTTTAGGGGCTTAACTAGAGAACCCAAGTTTGAAGGGCCATAACTTTTGTAGGTAGCCCCTGATGAAGGCAAAATGGTTTCAATGGATCAAGCACCTTCACAAACAACCCTAGGGGACACGCACCGAGGGCTTAAATGGCTACAAAGGCGGAAAAAAAGCAAAAGGGCCATTGTGGGATGGAGTGTTTTTCTTAAAAAATATTAGCGTGATAACGCTTAGCAAATACTCTTACCGGTCCCGTATAAAAATACGCCGTCCGCTTAAAAAAAATAGAAACTTTTCAAAAAGTTAAAAAGTAGATTCAAATTTGTGTTACTTTTTCCAAAAGTGTCATTAGGGGGATTTTTGAGATCATAAAAGGGCCTTCTAAGAATTGGGCCGATAAGTTATATGAACTACCAATCGTAAAACCGTATCCAAGCCAAGAAAAGCTTATAACTAACTCAATCGGATCACATTTTCTAGCATAAGTGTTGATAGAAAAGTCTAAAATGAGCCTTGTTTGGCTTAATAGATAGATCTCATTGAGATCTTTCCAACCTTGGGTGGTTTGTATATCTTTTATCCCTTATGGATAGTAAAAATGGTAAAACCATATTTTTGGAGTTTTGACAATCATAAGTGGTTAAAGTATGTGCAAAGCACTAAGGTTGGAAAGATCTCAATGAGATCTATCTATTGCACTCAAAGGAGAGCTCATTTGGACTTTTCTATCAATAGTTATACTAGAAAATGTGATCCAGTTGAGTTAGTTATACAGCTTTTGGCCGACCGACCCGCCGCCTCGATTTTGATTGGTAGTTCATTTATCTTCATTTGGCTTAGTTGGCATGTTTTGAAGGCCCTTTTGAATCTCAAAAAATCCTAATGGTTAGTTGGGATGCCTTCGCCGCCATAGCCGCCGAGTTGAGCATTCTTGTCGCCATAGTCGATTTCCACCGCCACCCCTCGCGAACTACCCTAATCCATCTAGCGCTTCGGCTAGTCTCTAGCGCCATCTATCTTAGCCTGAGCGCTCTACTTCTTCTCTTGCTATCCATCGCTAGACATCACCATTTTACGCTTACATAAAGAGACCTAAAGAAGGCTAATGTCTTCCACCATTATAGCATAGTAGACCATCTCGCAGATGATAGCTCCATGGTCGATAATCGCTTTTAGACCTGCTCGTGACTCCATTTTATCGAGAACCATGTAATACCGTGACTTCTATTCTTCACTTTTAACGAAAGCGGTTCCTTATGAAGTCAATGTCGCAGAATTCAACCTTACATTATTGTTTACCTCGCCGAGTTCGCAGGAGGATCCCGTGGAGCTTATCCGAACCGAGGCCCAAAGAATTTTGCACCTTGCTAGGATAGAGGACCTCCCAAATAGCTAGCAACCTCCCGTATAAGAGCGAAGCTAGCTGCTTTTATTACCTTGGTAGAGGTCATGTGCTTTTTGTACGGGACCATTATAATCTTCCCCTTTTTATTGGAACTTAAGAACTACATAGCTTTATCTTCTAAAAATGTTCCACCTAGCTTCATTAAGACCGCATGGACCTCGTAAGCCGACATACGCGAGCTCACACCGACCGTACCATACGAGATTGGTAAGGCTAATACGAAAAGCGCCAGATGTGGAGGCCCGGATGCGAGGATGAGCGGATCCAGAGCGTAGGAGGTTGCCCAAATACGCCAGGCGAGATCAAAATGTTGATCAGAGGGAGATCAACGGCTGCACAGAGAGAGAGGGAAGATGGGGTAATAGGAAGAGGAAGCTTACGGCCCACAACGCGAGGTGTCGGCCACAAGACCCAACCGGCGTAAGGACGCGGGCGATTGGCAAGAAAAAAAAAACGCCGCATAGATAGGCCGGAGCAGATCGTAGTAAAGGGCTTAAACATCCCTCGACCGGCTGGAAGTCCTTTTGCCATTGCTTAAGCAAGTAAACCGGCTGCTGCAGGAAGCCCCATAGGTTCTCCAAACCGCACAAGAGCTCGGGCGAGATAATGCGAAGTATCGAAGACCATCGAGCCATTGATACCGTACGCCTTTCGCCTTGTCCGGAAATTGCTCAAGAATTCAAGACCGACCCAGGTTTCGTGCTTTTGCTATACTCTCGAGACTCCGTGAAGCCGCCGAGGCCTACCTCATTGAGATCGTGAGTGATGCTAATCAGGTAATTCATGCTAAAAGAGTCACCATAATGCCCAAGGATATCCAAACCGTAAGAAGGATCCGAGGGGAATTTCACTGACTGTTGGAACTTTCTTTGTTCTATTGTAAAAATTTTGTGATCTATATCTATGTAAAATATTTTTTGTTTGAAGCTATAAACTCAAAATCGTGTCTTTTTGCCACTTGGTGTATATTTAAATGTAAATTATTAAGTAAATAATAATTTTTATAATCCCAGGAAAACGCGTTAAAAAGTATAAAGCCACTTTTTGGCCCATTAGGGTTTCATTTTCGCTTTTTGCTTTCAGCGCTTTCCTCCTCCTCCCTTACTTCTTTTCCTCATGGCTCGCCTCGACTCTACAACAGTTGGTACCCGGATGGTGAGCACCGGGACCCGGTTCCCTTTGATGTTGTTTTCATCCTTATCTCCCAAGAAGTGGATCTCTATCCACAACATGCAGCGCACTGACTACCTCGCTTTTCTTCAGCTTTTACTAAGAGATCGCCCGCCGCATTGTGTCTCAATGAAGATGACTCACGCCTCTACCTTGACTTCCACACCTTGCTCGAGATGTTGAGGGCATGGCGACCATGCCCTAATGTCATTAAGGGCATTAGGAGGAGGGACCAACCTCCCTATCATCACTATAGATCGAACTCGCTTTGAGGCTCGATTTATACGGCCATCATCATGGACCAGTACATAGAGGATGAGCAGATAGCCATGCAGAGCATCTCTACCACACCAGCACTCTAATCTCGAGGACGATGAAGTCGCCGATTTAAAGGTGACTTTGCAAGATGGAAGGAGCTAGCTACTTTAAGCACCAAGAGCCCGATAAAGCCCCTGCTTGAAGGGCTAAATCTCCTCCCTACCATACTTTGAACAACCAAGAGTATCTCATCTTTGAGGATATCATGTGGGCTTACCGCATCATTGCTGATATGGGTCAGCCAAAGATAGAGGTCCTCTATGACCTTAAGTGAGTAATCGCCAGATGACTTCTTCAACTTACAACACCTGTTGTGCATCCCACAAGTCGAACTTGTTAGTATTTCGCCGAAGAGCTAGAGTCCGCTTGAGACTTTTGACTCTCCAAGCAGGTTCTAATGACCGACGATCCCTAACCTCCCGAGGAGCAGCTTGTAGCTCACGCACCTCCTTCAACAAGTCAGCTATTACAAATCACCATGGCGTAAGTAGACATGGGTGAGGAGGATCTTTGGATAGAAAAATATGTCTCCGTGGATGACAAAGAAGAAGCAGAAAGCAGAGAAGATCCCCGCCAACTTGGAAAAGGAAGCAGACCTCCAAGGATCCGCAAATTAGGCAATGGGCAAACCATTTGACCCGATTCTTCCTTTCAGCCTTCCCCAGCAAGGTGAGGTCTTGTTCTTCTCCAAGAACTTGGGGCCTTCTTCCAAGCATTCTTGTGAGCCCGCCAAGCTATCCACTTTGGCTGCCATAAGAAGATTGACTATCACCACTATCACCTTGGTCCGACGAGATTTGATATCGCGGGCATTGAGGGACGGGCGCAAGGCTTAGTATGCTTACTTTTTGTGGCAAAGCACCCTTGGCCACTTTGCTTTACACACTGTGAGGCAAAGCCGAGCTGCCCTCTCTCGGGCTAGTCCCAAAGACCACCTTGATGCTTACCGCCACCTCCCACCCATGGATTTAAGATGAGGAATCTAGTTCTTAGATATCTTTTACAATTATAAATCTTTGTATTATGATAGATGTAATCTTGATTGGCAATTTTTAAGCCATCATATAATATATATGCTATTTTCTTATGTTTTATGATTATTGTATCGTTGGGTACAATTAAATTGTTTCCTATGATACTTTGTTTGTCTCTTTTTAGGGTTTGGAATATAAAAATCATTCCATTTGGTATATTCGATATTGTCGCCTTACGCATTTATGAGGTGGAAGAAAACGAGGACAAAATAATTCGGCATCATGAGGAGGATCAGCTACCTCCGTGAGGTGATTATGGTCAAGAGTATGTAGACCGGCATTTGGGGATGTCGCATCATGAAGCGCAGGGAACCCGAGGATGAAGGAGAGCCCTATGATCCAACTAAGGGGTTTGAAATTGTCACTATCCTCCGTGAGCTTTCGAAAGCATCTAGAACGACTCTCCGCCGCATCTAGAATTATTGGGATATGACGGGGCATGAGGCTTTTGCCGACGCGAAATGATCATCTATGGCGCATCTTCTACGCATTAAGAGACCTCTTCAATTTGCTCATTGTTAATCCTAATGCTAGATTACCAAGATGTTATCGCCCGTGCATGGGCTCGCCAAGGTAGTGAGGGCAAGACGAGAGTATTCGCCACTCTATCCTCGCACTTTCACGCAGGCCCTAGGCCTGCCCCCCTACAGCCTTTTTATGGCTGGGCGCGTGTTGGTTAAAATTGTCCAATGTATAATCTTAAGTTTTGTATAGCCTCAAGTTTTTTTTGTTAAAACGACCCTCCAATGTAATTGTCACTTTGGCTTTTAATAAAGTTACTTTCCTTCATTCTCTTGTATTGTCCTTATTGCTATTTCGTGGTACTATTTAAAATGACCTTCATTGTGACACTTGGTATCACATTACGTCCGTTTATACCTTCTTATTGTCAATATAGACGGTGTAATGTAATGCTTCTGGCACACCCCTGGATGCGGCGATTGACACCTGAGCAAGAGCTCTTGTTGATAAAGAGACAATTGGTAGAGCCGCAGACCATGTGTTGAAACAAATCCTCCACTGCTCGCGACCGAAATTAGACCCGAAGTTACCGCCACCACCGCCAAGTCCACCAACCGAAAGCAGCCCACCAGACCGCACCAAAGACCCTCGCGGATCAGACAAAAGAGACACCATGACAAGCATCGAAGAAGCTCTTTCTAGCTTAAAGTGACACCTCTTCACGCACTCAACACCCCAATGAATCTTCACAATCCTCCACAGGTCGTTAGGTCACCATAGAAAAAGATAAGGAGTACCGCGAAGATCGCGGACAATTAAATTACCGGGACATGGAAAAACAGAAATTGGTTCACTTTGATGGAAAATCAGGATTTGGTCCAGGAATATACCATAACATATAAATATGATATTCCGATCCACACCATACAAGTCTATCTTCATAGCCTTGTATACCATAGATTGTGGCATAGGGGCATGGCTAAGTTATTCCCTCATAACTTAGCCAACCATAGTTTAAGCCATTATCCACGCGGGCCTTAACCTATTGGGGCACCGCCAACACCGTGACTCACAACAAGGTGACTGATCAATCAAGATCTAACGACCTCAGAAAAGGATTAAGACACAAAAAGATTCCTTTTAAAAAAACCCCAAAATTCGGTACTTTTGGCATATCTTAAGAAAAAATTTAGAGAAACGGTCCTTTGACCTTAAAAAAGGTGCATTTTTTGGAACAAACAAACAAAATACAACATTTATAATTAAAAGGGAGGTCGTTTTCTGTAGTATTTTAAACGTTTATGCACTTGACCTCGGGTGCACGACACACAAAACACAATACGATGAACGTAGCTTAGAAGCATCAAAGAAACTGCAAATAATGATGCAAGGGCCTTTTCGGCCAAAATGTAAAGTTAAACAGATAAGCATGTCTATGCGCGCATAGACATGCACATTTTTTTTACAAACCATTGTTTGAAAATTCAATAATTAATAATAAATAATGTTTTTTCTGCTCAACAAGATAGTGTTTGTCCTTGCGTATGATAAACCTTTTAATGTTTGTCTATGAGCCGCATAGACAAAGATCCTAAAACATCATTAAAAAAAACTTTGAAACATTGTCTCCGCATTAAGGGGGCAACTAAATTAAAAGCCCGGAAGAATTGTCAGAACATGGTCGGCTTTCATATGACTTTGTCCAAATGTGAATACAAAGCATACAATAATTATCCTTTGTATTTCCAATAAGAAGAGTCTACATTTAAAAAGAACAAGTAGCGATGCACCCATACTAGTTCTATATTGACTTTGACGGCCCAAACTGTGATATTGTATAACCTTCTTTTTACAAATTACCATTAATGCTTATGTATCTATCTTGAGCCAAATACTCAATTTTTGATATCCCAAGCTTCTACGCCGTTTTCAAGAATACATTCAATGCCAAGCAAAAACAAATTAATCTCCTCGGCTTTACTTCCAATTCAATTTTTGTAATGTTGACACAACCAATCGGGCCCTTTAATTCGAAAGCATGAGTTCGCTTATCCGAGATGGTGTAAAACACAAGTAAAATTCCAAAGCAAAAAAAAAAGGGGAATTGTCTACCCTCATCCAACTACATCATTTTAATGGTTTCAATGCTCAATTCCGTGAGGAAATGTTAGGAGCTAGGCCCTAGAGCCAACTAGAAGGAAAAGAAGGTTGCCAAAGCTTTTGCCTAGAAGGATAAATAATTTTTCAAGCTAAGCCCCCATAATCTAAAAGGTGCAAAAAAAAGAGACCCAAGTTATGTGCACATAATCAACGTTGAGGCAAAAAAAAAAGATATAGCTATGGTTAAGGTTGCCACTATGTTAGAAGCTTTTCAAACCATAAATACCTCGAACATCCGCTAATGAATTAAAACAATAGAAATGGTCTAGAAACCATTTCACCAAATAACCATTGGTAAAATAAATAGGTAGGAAAATATTGGCGAGGGTACAAATTAGTAGGTTGTAAAAAAAATGGGTAGGTAGAAATTTTACTGTAGGTCGTGGTCTATACAGATAGACGTGGTCTTTTTGCTAGCGCGCAAGATAGCAACAGACTTTTTTTTCCTCGCCTTTTTTTTGTCTTCAAGCACGACGATTTGACGATTTTAGGCAGCCTTTGTGTTCTAAAGCAGTTCTTGGCACCATAAAGAAGAAGCCTGAGGTAAGATTTGTGAAAAAAATGGGGCTTTTTGTGAAATTTTGTGCCATTATTTGTGATGGAAAACATCGATCGGGTTCTTTTGCATCTTTCGGTTTTAGATTTTTCTCAAGTTGGAGCATGAATCACGCAGAAAAGCCCCTCAAACTTACGATTTCGTAGAGTAGATAATGATGAATAGGTTAATCGGCCAGACAACAACGGAGCTCCGGCTATTATTTTATGTCCGCCGCTTTGAGCTTTGCCCTGCTTTGAGCTTTACACAAAGACTTAGGGTCTATTTTATGTCGCATGATGTCAATGCTAATTTTAAACGACATATCGCTCCCAATTGATGTTATGTTCGCGGATGTGCCCGTTTTTGAAAGATCGGATCATCCATCCTATTCGTGTAGGCGATGGAACAATTTATCTTATAAGGCGCTTGTCCCAACTAGAATTTTTGCTTACTTGCTCGCTTTCACATTTTCAAGATTGCGTAAAACAAGGGAACGGGTGCTTCCGCCATCACGTTAATTCATATTGTGCTCAAGAAAGGTATTTATGTACATTTTATGATTTTGTGATTAATCGGGCTTGACATGGGATCAATAATACAGAACAAGTTCATTGGTCAAAATTGCCGGATCAAGAGGGGTTTAGATGCAATGGTTGAGGTAGGTTGGTCCAATGTAATTATGTTTTGTTAGAACCATATAGATTTTGGTCAATCTCATGACTATTAAAGTTGAGCTCTTTTCATCTTCATCTTCGTGGTTAACTTAATGGAGTTAGAAGAGCTATCATAGATGGGAATTCCAATCTTTGGCATCAATATGTCCGCTGGGCTTAAGCGTAGTGAAACAATTTTAAGTTCATGCTCCTCATGGTTTTATTGTAATGTCAATTTTGGCTTTGCTAGCTAGCAGCCTGTGCATTAGACAAGACATCATGCATCAAGTAGTGAGGAATCGCTTTCCGGGTGGTATTATCTTATCATGATTCAGGCTGCGTAAGTCCAACTTTTGACTTGTATGCAAACTTAGCACCTATTCTTATTTTTTAGTCGGGTTGTTCAAGACCGCTTGATATATCACTTGATATCACTTCACTTCATCGCCGGAAAACATTTTCAAAGCCGAATGAACCATTATCTTATGCCATGGATTAACAGAACTATTGGGCTTCATTTTGAAATTTTGAATGTGATACCAGGGATTAGAAGATTCCAAAATCCATGAGCAACGAGAGCATGGATTAATACCTCATACAAAGGCTTTTTATCTTATGTGGCCTCAGTTAGATGTTTTATGCTATGCTTGCATAGATGCAAATACCATTTTATGTTCTCGCTAGGCGGCATAGCCACAAGTAACAAGATTTTTATATTGTGCTATGCAGATGTAGCCATAGACACAGTGAAAACAAGAATTTCTTTACATGCATATAGTCTGCTATGCTTTCTTCTTCAGTTCTTCCTGGCCACCTCCTAAGAGGAGGTCGACGTGCATTTGCTGTTGCTTTGTCAAGTATGTGGATTTTTGTAGCATTTTGTGTTCTAATTAAAAAACCCAGCCTTTCCTCGTCTTTGATTGTTTGCGCGCCGCATAGCTCTTTGTGTTTTGTTTTTCCTTAGGCCTATTCTAGAACCTTGATTTCGCCCTCTTGATAGTTGTTAACGAATCTACTTTACGAGGATTCTAGTGGTGTTTCCAGTTTTCAGGATTTCCCTGTGATGTGCTATTTACTTTTACAAAATTACTTTTATTTTCGTGACCCTATATCGATGCACTAATTCAAGTCTAAAGACTTTCATTTATTAAAATCTAGGACCTAAAAAATAAAAATTCAAATCTAAATTTGTGGTCCATTTTTTTTAAAAGACCCCCCAAAAGTCGTCAATTTAAGGGAATCTTAGGGAATCTTCGAAAGATGCTTTTTATTAGTGCAATTGCGGTGTCATTAGTGCGCTTTGATCCGCCACCTTGTTTCAACCCGATTGTGCCACGTGGGCATCCTAGGTGGACCTAATTTATATAGGCATAAACCCTAAACCCTAGACCTCTTTTCCAGCCTTAGCACCCGTGAGACTGAACCTTACCTGCTCGAACCCCGCTTCAACATCGCTCGTTGGGCATAGGCGGTGCGCAAGCAGCCCCGCCAGGTAGACTCGCTTGGAGTAGGAACAGCCAGCCTTGTGAGTCGAAGACCATGGAGGCTCCTGATCCGAGGGAGCACGTGAGCGTGTATGTAGGATAGAAGTTGTGATAGCTCATCCGGGATTAGCATTTCTGCATGTGCTAGTATTTTGTATCTAGAGTAGAGCCATCCTAGAACTCCATATTCAACATCTTGAACCCTAATCAAGGAACCCTAACTATTAGAAGCTAGTTGTATGATTAGGTTAAGATGTTCTTCTTATGATTATTCCTCATGATGTGATGATTATGTGATGATGGTTGATCATGTTTGCTCCTCTTGTATTGGGAAGGGGGTAGAGACCTAGAGCCATATGTAGTATGCACCTAGAGTAGATCCCTTAGTTCCTATTAGTTGCGGCCTCAAGGCATAGGAGCCCACCGTGCTATTGAGGCTATGATATGACCGAACACTGATAACGGGCTAGAGGAAAGTGGAGGGAGGATCCCCGCCGAGTGGGGGCTTCTGGGATCCCATAGTGGGCTAGGGCTTATGGTCGGTCACTGCGGTGGGCTGCAGCATGGGTCCGACACCTCCCCGGGCAATGGTGTTGCTCCGCCTTGAGAGCTGCAAGTGTTGGCTTGGCTCTCGCTTTGGGGGTTCGGGCCGGTAATTTAATCGTGTCGCCACGATTTTTCTAGCCGCCACCGCACCTTCTAGACCCCGAAGGGGAGATGTAACCTTTCCGCCCTCATCGACCGTGGAGATGCAACCGGAGTAGTCCCGGATGGGTGATGCCATGGGATTGCGTGATCCCAAGGCTAGAGTCCCGTCGTATTGGATCTAGCCCATCCGCAGAAGTATGCACAGTGAGGGCGATGGAGTGGTCAACCCTAGCCATTAGCTTTATGCCACCGCCCTCGCCATTGCCATGACTCGCCCCGCCTATCTTGAGGCCTAGTCGGCCATCTATCCTCCTTACGAAGTCCGAGCCGGTAGGAGCTCATGTTTTACTATTCGTGGATTATCATCTTTGCATTGGTTTATAGCGATGCACTACCCTCCCCAGGTAGTATTTGTATATGCTGATGCTAGTTCGACGGTTATCGCCTCACCTATAGGAGCCTATAGGGGAAGGGCCGCAAGACACCTTCAGAATTTCTCCCCGCACTAAGAGTCACCCCGTGAAAGCGGGGGGTAGACGGCGTCCGCGTTGCCGGTACGGATGGATTTCCGCCGCTGAGGTACCGCCTGCGCCGTGATGTTTAGCGGTGGAGCTGCCATTAATGGTATCAGAGCCGATGTTCTTGGTTGACCAAGAACTAGCACTCGACCATAACCATGAAGTAGTCTAACAGGCCTATAGGGTGGAAATAAACATTTCCACCATCGTAAATCAAAATGGGGAAAATTTTTCTCCTGTAGTGGGTCGAATTAGGCTAATGTTAGGACGAAGATCTGAGGGAGTCAAACGAACCTTCTAGTAAATTTGGAGTGAAAATTATGCATCTGATCAAATTTCACCTAAAATGGGTCAAGAATCATGCCAACGGAGACCCTGTGAAAATGGCGAAATTCATAAAGTGCACTTCGAACCATTAGGAAAATTGAAAATTTAAAGATAATATCAATTAATATAGGTTAATATATACATTAATAGTTAAATAATTAATTAAATATCTTGTAATTAATAAGGGGCTAATAAATAGGGGTAATTATGGTAGGAGAATATTCTCGTGGACCCTCCTTTTTAAATATCTCGACACCTCATTTTTTCTCCAACCCTTCACCTCCAACCCTCTCTTGCCCAAAATTCTTTCGCCACCCATTTTTCTCAACCATAAGATATGGCTCAAGACCAAACAAAACCTACGTGAAGCCCGAACAAGACCTTACCCCTCTCCATGGGCGCAGTGCAGCAGGGCGACATGTGAAGAAGATCCCTGAGCACCTCCCACCCCAAGAGGGGAAGAGGAGCTTCCCCCCAGCCACAGCAGCAGAAGAAGGAAGCCTCCCTTCCATGACGCAGGAGACCCCGCCAGCCAGCTTCTCCATCGGGCAGCACTTCTGAGGACCGGGCGAAGTCTCGCCATTTCTGCCCCTGGACACCGAGGTGGGAAGAAGAGGGGAGGAGCAAAAAGCCAGCCAGGTGGAGGAAGCGGGCCTTCAAGGGCCCAAGAAGAAGGGAAAGGAAAAAGCAGCAGAGTGGCCTGAGGAGGAGAGGGCTGTGAAGCTGGGAGCGGAGAGGGAGCTGAGGGAGGAGGAGAGGCGATTTTAAGAGAAGGAACGACGGCCCTCACGGACCGCCGTTATTCAAGAGCCCCCCGTAAGAGGAGCCGCAGTGGAGGAAGAGGAGGAGGAGGGGCAGCAGGACCCTCGGGACGCCAGGCCACCCCTACCCTAAGTGGGCCGAACCACCTAAGGTGGTGAAGAAACAAAAGGTAGGGGAGCTGGCATTCAAGGCCCAAACAGGACCGGGAGTTCAAACGGGAAGATGGTGGTGATACCGTGAGTACCTTCATCGCTGGACGAGGTACAATGAGTGGTATTGCTGCCAGGGAGGTGCAAATACAAGGTCAGTGGGGCAGGGCAAGAAGAATCCAGCCCAAGCCACCCCCACCGAGGCCGGAAAACCTTAAGAGGGTTCACCACGGGCCAAATAGCACAGCACATAAGCTTAGGGAGATTCTAAGACTTCCGTGATGTGCACTAATCTCCGATAAGGGAAGGCTCTTCGAAAGCCGCCTCCTTAGAGAGGTGTTGCAAAGCAGTTCCTGACCGACATGGTTACCCCTCTAATGACCCGCCCGCAAGAGGTCACCGGGCGAAGTTGGTGCAGCCTCTTCGAGGAGGGAAACCTTCATAAGCTTATCCATGCTAAGTGGGTAACCCTCATGCCGGCGACATCCACTTAGCACTGAGAATCAAGGCGGAGGCCCTAGGCCTCAAATTTTGTAAATTTTGTAGAGGAATTAAATTTTTCGCGGTAACTATGTTCTTAGTAATATAAAAGTCTTTTTCCTCCTCAGAATTAGAAAATATTGTATGCTTGAAAGATAGGAAATAGAACCCAATTGTGGTAGAATTCTTCATAGCATGCCTAGAAACACCCTAGGAAATCATGACTACAACAAAATTTTGGAAAAATCATCAAAATGCAGGGTTCGGCTGGCCGGGTGAGACCCGCCAATGGCCTCCTCAAGGCCTCCGAGGGACGCTGGCTGCTTTTCAAGGCCGTGATTCACCAACCACCCCAAAACATGCTTTTGGTGTCAGCTTTGCTCAAAATAAGTTGCTAGTTAGGTTAGAATCGGCCCACTAGCCATATTAGCATCTCCAAATCCCTAAATTGGCCAAAATTGACCTTAAAGGCCAACCGGGTGAGACCGGCCAAATGCTCCTGCCTTCACGGGACACCGAGGCCATCCGCATGATTCAATTCTGGTCGGGCCATCTTTTGGCCTAAATTAGCCAAATTTGATCCAACAAATTGCCATGTAGTGTTTTGCTTTGTTTTGCTTAAGTTTGCACTTCATGGTAGTTCATTTGGACACCCGTGAGCCATAGAACCAAGGTCGCCTTTAGGTAAGCACCTTTTTGCACAAACCCCGAGGTCACCCATAGTCTATAAAAAATAGGTCTCATTTGCCATTTTTCTTCCTACGTAATCGCCCAAAATTTAGGCGATTTTTCTGATCCTCCATGATCTTTGCAAGCCATTTTCTACACCTTTCCTCGCCTCAATGGCTTCAAAGCAACTTTTGAGAGATGGTACAATGTCGCCAGCCATATCCATGTGCTTCCAGTAGATCAAGCCTTCCGTTTGATCACTTGTTTGATCTTTCACGCAAATCCTTTGACTAGAACACCCTACTACACGCACATTGTGTTAATATGACCAGCAGGTCCTCGCCTTTGGGAAGCAGGGATCGCCTCCTAGGGGAGGGAATTGGTTTCTCTTTGAGACACTTTACCCAAGCCTTAGGTCGAGTATCGGCAGATCCGTGAGGGCAAGGAAGCAGCCTATGGATAGGACTAGGGACCATGCCGGCCACATGACCTGCGCATACATAATAGGCATAGTACCTTTCACCGCATGTTCTCTTGCCCTCTTTCATGCATTATAAGTCAATCAACAAAGTAGGGGAACCCTCTGCTCAACCCTAGACTTAGACTTACCACTTTGGATACCAGAGGGGCTCCGGTGATCAAATCCGATAGAGTCCTCACCCACGTAATATTACGCACGACGCCGGGGCACCATCTCTACAGATCCATGAAGACTACGAAAGCCTAGGGGAGCAGAACCCGGAATGGAGAGCAGTGGAGGCAACAAGAATGCGAGATATGCCGAGGCATGACGACGACGCGGAGAACAGCCGACCCACCGGCCGGCATCATACTTTGTCAGCCGATAGTCATCGACGGGAGGAGTACATTTTTGCAAATGACATCTCAATTTGTCCTAATTTGTCAGATCAGTGGTCTTCGAATCGACGAGCTTTTGGGTATGATAGCAATACCGTGAAGAGCACGCATTTATCATCATCTAATTACTCATACCGTGAGATCCCCAATGGAGCTGGCGAGACACTCTTTTGCCGGGAGACAATGTCAGGATATAGCGTTCATCAACAGATAAGGGAGAGCTATCGAATAGCCAGGAGCCTATCATCTCAGAGGAGTTCCAGCCAGATACGGAAAACACCCCTACAAACCAGGAAGGGCCCAAGCTCAAGCCGACCTCGGCCCGAGCCGAGCATGAGGGAAGGGTCCAAAGAAAGATTAACTTGGACAACGCGAACCGCCATGTGGAGGGATCATGAAGACCTTTATGAGCGGGATGCCTACGGGCGGGGCGTACCAAAAGGAAGGGCACCGGATCGGGCGAGGCTTAGGGAAGGGAAGCGACTTCGGGCATTATCTTCCCACTGTGGGCAATGATAGTCTTCCACAAGGAGTTCAGCGTTGGGAAAGAACTGCGGCACTTCTCATACGCTTTTTGCCGGGCAAAGACTCGAAGATATATACCATGCCGATCACACATCATTCTTTTTTCAAAAGGCCAAGGCCCATTGCCGGACTTTATGTAGAGGGCACCTCGAGGGATGCAAACACTTTCGCTGGTAGCAAAGAATGGAAAATACTCGTAACTCCCCCTGGGGAACTGCAGATGGCCCGAAAGCACTTGAAGGAAGATCAACGAGAACATCTTGCGCTAACCCCGGCAAAGGCCGATTCGTGGATGTCAAGAACTTCTTCAAATTGGAGGCCATTGAATAGTTGTAAAATTTCTTAAGTTTTGCTAAATGTTTTTGCACTCCATTGTGCTAAGATATATCTACTTTATCATGTAATCCTTTATGTATTAATGACTATTAACCGGTTTGTCAATGTAAGGCTTTGTATGATTTCTTTATATAACTAAAGATAATTCAATTTGTAAGGTAAAATCGATCAACATCTAACCCAAATAAATGTATTGATGATCAATCCTTGCAAAGAAGGAACAAGTGCGGATCTCAAGATCAAGACCGACCACGCTAAATTGGGTACCAAGGAATTTGTTTGGCAGGAACAAGAAGATTTTGAGCAGATATGTCACCGTGAGGCAAATAACGCAAGGTTGGTGCGATGAGGAACCAGATGCAACACCTCATCAACTCCTGGCTTACACACCTCTCATGAATGCACAGAAGATGGGCCCCACCTCCACCTTGTTTTTCCTGTGGTGACGGGCCCCGCCAGGAAGGGGAGGGCAAACTGTGGGAACGCCAGGGATAGGAGAAGGAGGAACCAGAGCCCGCGATTTCATCATCTGAAGGCCTGTGTTCTCATCGACAAATTTTCCAAGAGGGGACAATGTAGTTCGGACAAATGGCCTGGCACACCTAAAGTAAGGAAAGGAGCAAGAAAGATTGATTACCGAAAGGTGGATGTTAAGAAGCACCGGCCAGCATGGCGTCACGCTCTGCAGCATTGACCGCATGAGGCTTTAAGCGGCTGCCGATTAATGGAAGAATCGGCAACCAGGCATAGCGGTGGGTGCCAGCAGCAGCCAACCCGTTGAACGGCAAGATCCGGTGAAGCGATGCGCGAACCAATTGTCGGCGATAAACAACCCGGAAAGCTGGTTGATTCCCGCAGTAGCTTCCGCGGTCCAGTGCCGTTATCCATACAGATGCACCGCATTGCCAGTTTGAACGGTTTGTTACGGTAGTCCCATGAAATCGCGCCTGGCACCTGAGTTCTGAGAGTGCCGCGGATTTTGGCGACGTGAGGCTTGTTCGCCAACACGTTGCCCACACCCAACCCGCGTCAGCCCAAGATGCGCCTGAGTACCAGCCAACCTTCCAAAGAGTCGCGCGTATCGTGGACAATATCGTGGTATAATCACAGTTTTACACCATCGTGAGTCGAGAAGGTATAATAACGCTTTTGGGGACCGTAGTTTCATTTAACGTATCGGGGCGCTCTTTTTGCTGCTCTCCTGCATACCGCCCGGCGAAAAGAGACAGAATGCATTGAGAAAGCTATGTTTTGTGCTTCCAGCCAGGCACCGAACACGGGCGATTGTCCATTCACATGCAATGCCTTTGGCGAATCCTCTTTTGGATTGGGACTCCCCAAATGTTAAGCGGACGCAGGACGCATGACCAAGCAGGAGGGCCCGTGACTTCATAGATGGTGAGGTCAAGATATGCAAACATTGAGTCGGGATGATATAGAGAATCACCAACCTGCCATTCTGCTGATGGATCATAGATAGTAATCCTTATGAAGTCCTCATAGATACACGTGTGCCTCTTTACACTCTTTTGCATCCTCCTTAGGATTACGCCTAATGAAGAACAAGGTATTGAAGTCTAAGCCAAGGCCACAGGAGAACGGCTTTTGCCTCGGCACACTAAGGGAGGAGGATCACCTTGATAGACTCAGTGGGCTATGGCCGATGGAGCGTAAGTCATGGACATCTGGAAGATGATCCGCTAGTGGGGATGAATTTTTGAAGCCAAAGTTGATGATTGATTGGCAATCGAATGAAGTCATCACCATGACGCATCGCACGCGTTAAGTTGATAGTGAAAGGTAAGAAGCTAGATTCTCCGGCGCGGTATTTCTTTGGAAGCAGCCTATGAAGAGTATAGAGTTGAATGGCGGGATTAGCATCTTGAGATGGAATTGAGCTGTGCAAGCGGATGGAAGTGACCAAAAGGGAAATCAGCTCTGCCTGTGTATAGCAAGGCTTATTTCGTGAAAGTTCAAGGATGTATTTCCTGATGAACCGGCAAAATGCCACCTTATAGGGTGTGGAATGTGAGATTCACATTGGCTCCTGATGTAAGCCCACCAAGAAGGCGCCATAGAAATGAGATCCCGTAATTCGATTGAGCTCAAGAACAAATTGGCAGAATTGCTCGAGCTTGATTTAAGAGCAAGTGTAAACTTTCGAAAGCAATCTCCATACTCTTTGTCAAGAAGAAAGATGGGAGCTTACATCGTGATAGACTATCTACCAATAAGCGCATCTATGAAAGAATAGTATGCATTGCCAAGGCGATGACCCACGGGACCGCCGTACAGTTAAAGGTATTCTCTAAATCGACGGAGGTCGTGATACCATCGATACATCAAAGAAGAAGATATCCATAAGACCGTGAACGCGGTATGGTCACTTCTTGAGTTTGCAAGAATGCCCTTTTGACCATCGCCAATGTCTAAAGAACGCTTATGCTTCATGTAAATCCATTATCCGTGAGACTTCTTGATGAGTTTGTTATTGCCTTTTCTCGGTTTTACATCCCAATTCCACAAGAAGTCCCTTGGAAGAGCATTGTCGATCTCTCAGAAAGTGTTATAGTTGACGTCATCGTTGTATGGGAAGCTCTAAGTGCCACTTTGCAACAGTCAGTGGAGTACTTGGGGCATGTAGTAACATCCGAGGAATCTCCATGATCCATCTAAGATTGAGGCAATAGTTGATTGGCCAGCCGCCAAGGAATGTGGCAAGAAGAAGCTTTCTCGGCTACGGATACACAAGGAAAGCCTCGTGGAAGGACTCTTTGCTAAGTGGGCTGCCCCTCCTCGGCCTGACTCACTAAGGCCAAGAAGATTAAGGATTGGGCTAGCCAATAGGAAAGTCCAAGCTTCTTGAGAAGCTTAAAGAGCACATGTAACCGAACTGCCAACATAAAGGGAGTGCACGAGGAGGTGAACCCTAGCCGTGTTCTATGCTAGCCCAGCGCCATGCGAGGGTGGTCTCGTCTCTTGAGACCTAGCCGTCGGTCGAACCTCAGCATGAGATTACGGCCGGTGGAACAGCAGGTTTGGGGAGTTTTCTCTGGTAAATGAAAGGCTCCTACATTATTATCGTTGGATGGGCGGTACCCACCCTTAGGTGGTGGTTATTATTTATATATTATATGAATTATGTTGTATATACTAACTTGCTTATTCGCGTGTGACGCCGGAGTCCAGTGGCGTGGGCCGAATGACACCAGTGTTCTTCACGGGCATCTTTCATAGATGGTCCAAATTAGACAGAGGGCCTTGCTCAAAGGCCGAGTTGGTTGCCTTGGGAGGAAGTCCGTATGTATCGTCGAGTCTGAGTATATCATTGGGGCGTCCGCAGTGCTCGGAAACCATGATTGGCCCCAAAATCAGCAAGCGCGGAACCAAACCCTAACTTCGTTAGTTGTTAGTTAGGTGGGAGGTTTAAGCTAGTTGGTGATTTTAACTCGATGTTTGGTTGTACTTCTAGGTTGATGTAACCAATTGTAAGTTTAAGAGTTTAGAGCGTGGGCAAGTTTGGAAGGGCCATAACTTTATTAGGTAACTTTCGGATGAAGGCGAAAATGGTTTCAATGGTCGGGCACCCTCACAAATACCCTAGGAACCACGTTACAGAAGTGAAATAGCAGCAATGAGGAAAACAAGAGCTATGGCGGCCGGATGGAGTGTTTTCTCTTTCGAAAAAATATTAAGCGATGCTCTTCTTGGAAATATACGGTCCACGATAATATAAAAATACGGCGTCCCGGACAAAAAAAAAAAAATAGAAGCACCAAAAAGTTAAAGTAGATTCAAATTTGTGTTACTGAAAGGTGGTTAAGTTTCTCTAGCAGCCATAGCCGTAGGGTTAATTCTTATTAAGCCATAGCCGACCTCCACTGCCGCACCACTGGAACTACCCTAACCATCAGCACCTTGACTGGTCTCGCCATCTATCTTAGCACGGCCCTACTTCTTCTCTTGCTATCCGTAAACCAGACATCACCGGCCACGGCGCTTCAGCTTCGATGAAGTGAAAGAAGGCCGAAGATGTCTTCCATTTGGCGTATAGCATGCTAGTAGACACCATCTGGCGGATGATAGCTCCATGGTCGACCTTTGTTTTTGGACACCTTTCGTGACCCATTTCGCGAGAACCCGCAGGAATCTGGGTACCCTTATTCTTCCACTTTGGCAAGAAGCGTTCCTTATGGCCGAATCTGCCGATATACCATTGTGTTTGCAGATACGGCAGAGCCCAGGAGGAGGAATCCCGTGGGAAAGCAGCATCAGGCGGTGAAATTTTACCTTGCTGGGATGAGGACCTCGACAAATAGCTTCTCCCGGAAAAGCGAGCTAGCGTTTTATCCACAGTAGAGGTCGTAGCAATACCGAGGACGTTATAATCTTCCCCCCTTTTATTGGAGCGAAGGCACATGGTTTATCTTGAAAATGTTCACCTAGCTTCACCTGAATGCATGAACCTCGTGTGGCGACATCACGAGCACAGGGCCGATTTCCTCCCCGAGGTGTGGCCGATCAGTGCGCCGGGGCAGGGGAAGGCAGGGATGGGAAGCAGGCGGATCCGTGGCGGGGAGGTTGCCCAAAATCTGGCCGGCCTTGATCAAAAATGTTGATCCGGGAGAGGGAGATCAGCGAGGTTACCGCCGGAGGCAGAGAGGAAGATGGGGTAATAGGAAGAGGCTACGAAGCCCACAGCAGGAGAGGTGTGGGTTACAAGACTAGCTACTTGAGGAAGAAGGGCGGTGGCAAACAAGCTTCGTACAGGCACGTGTTCGGGGCAGAATCAGTGCAAAATGGCTTTATCCCTAAGCCGTGGAAGTCCGCCTTACCATTACTTAAGGCAACTGTCCAGCGAGAGAAGCCCAGGTTGAAGCCGCCCACGGTATGCCAGCACGAAGATCCCGATAAGTATCGAGAGGAACTTCTGAACCACCATTGATCTGTTGGCTGCCTTTCGGCGTCTTGTCGAGAGAAATTGCTTTCGAGGTTAAGCCGACACGAGGTTTGGGGCTTTTGCTTATACTACACTCCGGGGAAGGCTGTAGGAGCTACCTCGACTGAATCGTGGTGATCTTTAATCTAAATGCAATTCAATGTAAAAAGAGTCACAATACCGAGGATGTATCCGGCCTAAAATGCGGAGAGTTTAAGGGGAATTTCAGCATTGTTGGAACTTTCTTTTGTTCTATTGTAAAAATTTTGTGATCTATATCTGTAAAATATTTTTGTTTGAAGCTATAAACTCAAAATCATATCTTTTGCCTTGATTGTATATTTAAATGTAAATTATTGATGAAATAATAATTTTTTTAATAGGAAGCGATCTTGAAAAATTATAAAGCACTTTTGGCCCATTCGGTTTCGGTTTGGTTTTCGGGCGTTCTCACTCTTCGCTGAACCGCAACGGTGGACCGGATCGACAGCTGAATATTATCGGCATGGAAGTTGGATCATCGCGCACAGCGCTGGCGGAAAAACACCACCGACCTGTTACTTTTCGCCAGTTTACTCCCCGGAAGTCATTTACCGTGTCCTCAATGGGAAGATGACTCCACTGACTCTACCTTGACTTCCACACCTTGCTGTGAGATGTTGGGGCGGTGATATGCAGGAATGTCATTAAGGGCATTGGGAGGAGAGGGACGACCTCCCTATGGCATCACTATAGGTGGGAACTTCTGGCACGGGGCTTGATTTGCGTGACCATCATGGACCGATTACATAGAAGGGAAGCTGATTGTAGCTGAGTGATCTACCACACGGTACGCCCCCGACCCGGGAGGGGCGATGAAATTGTGGCGGAACTGAATGGAAGAGCTAGCTAGGAAACACAAACAGAGTAGGATAAAGCCACCTCAAGCTTGAAGGGGCTGATACCTCCATGCGCGAACAACCAAAGAGTATCTCACCATGGAGAGGATATCATGTGGAGGCTTACAGCATCATTCGATATCTTGGGGCCGCCCGAAAGATAGAGGTCCTCATGACCTTGATCTTGCCGGATGACTTTGCTTCAACTTTACAACACTTGTTGCATCGCCACAAAGTGAAACTTGTTAGTATTTACGGCCGGAAGAGCTAGAAGTCAGGTGGTGCCTGACTCTCAGAAGCGAGGTTCTGGCAAGATGATCCCCAACCTCAGGAGGCTGGGTTGCGACTCCACCGAGCGTGCCTTAACAACTTCGACCATTACAAATCACCATGGCCGGTAGACATGGGTGAGGGAGGATCTTTCGGGATACAAGAAATATGTCTCCGGGATGACAAGAAGAAGCGGGGAGAAGATCTGTCAACTTGGAAAGAGCGGCGAGAGACCTCCAAGGATCATGGGAAGGTGATGGGGCAATGGGCAACCGACTGAATTCTTGCAACCCAACCAGGCAGGTGAGGTCTTGTTCTTCTCCAAGAACTTGGGGCCTTCTTACAGGCTTGCCCAATTGCAAGGCGCTCGATCGTTATCCGCACTGGCGGGGCCATGAAGATTGACTATCCTGCCCATCACCTTGGTCAGGCCAGTTGTGGCTATACCGTGGCATTGAGGGGCGTGGCGAGGCTGCGCTAGTACATCGACTCCTTGTGGCGACCCTTGGCCACTTGCTTACCACGAGAGGCTGACTCGAGCTGCCCTCTCACCAATCCCGGCCTGCCAGTCATTCACCAGGCACCTCCTCGACCTATAGACCCGAAGATGGGAATCTAGTTCTTAGATATCTTTTACAATTATAAATCTTTGCCGCATTATGAATGTAATCTTTGATTGGCAATTTTTAAGCCATCATATATGTATATGCTATTTTCTTATGTTTTTTATGATTGTGTATCGTTGGGTACAATTGTTCCCTATGATGCGGCACCTCTCTTTTAGGGTTTGGAATATAAAAATCATTCCATATGGTATATCCATTTAGCTAGCAGATCTTACGAACTGATGAGGTGGAAGAAAGCGAGGGACAAAATACTGAGGGGAGGATCATTACCTCGAGGCGGGGATTATGGTCAGGTATGTAGGCGGCGTTTTGGGGATGTGGAGGCCATGAGCCGAGGAGGAGCAGGCAGATGAAGGAGGCCACATGGTCAACTAGGGGTTGAAATTGTCACGCTACCTTATCCTCAGTGGCCTTGTGAGCATCTAGAGCAGCAGAACTCTCAGGTCGTGCACAAATTCACATTGGGATATGTGAAGCATGAGGCTTTAGTATAAATGATCATCTAGCGGCAGTCTTCTACACGCATTAAGAACCTCTTCAATTTGCTCATTATTGAAATCTCGTTCTGAATTACAGGTATGTTATCGTCCGGGCGTAAGGTGTTGGCTACCAGGGTGGTGAGGCGATGCCAGGAGTGTCCTTCTCTATCCACATGCTGCCCTTTCCGCATGACCTAGGCTGCCCCCTCTGACACACTTCAAGTGCGTGTTGGTTAAAATTGTCCCGATGCCAATCTTAAGTTTTGTATAGCCTCCAGTTTTTGTTAAAACGACCCTCCGATGTAATTGTCACTTTGGCTTTTTTAATAAAGTTACTTTCCTTCATTCTCTTGTATTGTCCTTATTACTTCTTTGGTACTATTTAAATGACCTTCATTGTGACGCGCTCACATTGCGATAAACGCCTTCTTATGGTCAATATAGGCGGTTATGCGGCTATTAACTTCAACACACCCACCGGTCTTGGTGATTGACACACGGCGAGAGCTCTTGTTGATAAAGGGCAATTGGGTAGAATACAGGACCTATGTGTTGAACACAAATCCTCCGTTAGCGGGAGTGGGCAGAGATTGCAGCCACCCGCGAGTCCACCAGGCGGAGTCCTGCCTTAGGCACGGCGCAGAGTGGCTGTACAAAGGGAACGCACCATGACAAGCGTGAAGAAGCTCTTCTAGCGAAAGTGACCTCTTCTGGACCAACACCTCTGAATCAATCCTAAATGGATTGGTCACCATGCTAGAAAAAAGATAAGGAGTACCATGAAAATGCATTGAACCTGTAATTACGATTACATGGAAAAAGCAGGAAGTGGCTGGTTTGATGGAAAATCCAGGGGAGAGCTTGAATCTGAGTCTTGGTTAAGCGAGATGAAGGAGTTTGGAAATCTATGGGATGGCCAGAAAGGAATCTTGGAAGGTTCCTGACCACAGTCTTGACTAGAATTTGGTGGAAAAGTATGCTAGAGGGCCAAACATCTAGGCAGGAAGCAGATACAGAAGTTTAAAAAGTTTGCCAAGGCTGCAAGGCATTATATTGCCGTCTTGCTTACAAAATTACCAACAAATCTGATTTTACGAGGTTTGGAAGCGAGAAGGGTATGTCCAGTTCAAGCCTACTCTGGATAATTCATCGTAGTTTGTATGTGCCAGTATGAATGAGAGAAGAGGCGTTGGAGGGTTATATTGAAGGGTTGGCCCCCTCAGATTAAGCGAATGGTTAAGGCCATAGACCAAAATCCCGATTCGCGAGGCTGAGGTAAAGCCTTGAGTCACCGAAGAGGAGGCACCAAAGAACCCGATTACCGGCGTCACCTCCCTATTAGCGGCCCTCGTCCTTATGCACCATATAACCTTTTCGTTCTCCAAGTCCACGGAAGGCCCTCATTGAGGCTCTTACGGTGAGAAAAGTCACCTTCAACCGCGACAAGCCCAGAACAATATTCGGTAGCTTCGGTTAGCGGAACCGATCCCATTCCCAAAGAGGCAGAGCGGCTCGCGAGGCATGTTCTGGTGTATGGCCCGGGCGCCATGCGAGAATTACCCTTATGTAATCACCTGAGCTGCCCGGTATGCGGAGCGATTATACTGAGGGCGATCTGAGGTCTACACCACTGTCGGCGAGGCTCAGAGTATATTCGCGGTCGTCCATATCTTTCAAACCATTGAAAAGCGGCGATGCGAAAGTCGACTGGATTATTTGGCCTACCTGGAATTGACTGAGCCCGGTAAGCCTTTCATGAAATTCTTATGGATACGGAAGTACACATGTTTGCTTCAAGTGGCCAGTGTTGCAGCGAGACTTTGGGATCGGCCAGAAACACATTGGCTTGTGATTGGTAAGATCGGACATACTAATGGCCGTCGCGTGTAACTACCAAAATCACGGTATCCGAGGTGCACCGGTTGCATTAGTTGCCGGGAATTGATGGATATTGGCAAATATGATCGATTGTTGGCATGAATTCTTGGCATCTGCAAAAGCCAATATAATTTGCGAAAAGCAAGGTTACACCTTCAAGCCCTTACATTAATGGAGCAGCGTAACTATATAAAAGGTGATCCATTAAACCCCATGAGTCTGTCCATGGGCGGTTAAATAAGGCCTCACCTTAAGGAACCAGCTGCTGTCATCGGACTTGCATCCGTGAGTCGGTCTTCATGAAGCAGTAGTTGATCGCGTTGCGGTATTGCTAATGCTTCTGGGGTACGCGATCTACTTTCGGGCGAAGTCCAGCTTCCTCCATTTAGGGGCGTGCCAGAATAGCTTTGGAACCGGGTACAAAGCCTACCAGTGAGCCATGCATGATCCCCACGGTTGGCGGAAAGCAAACAGCGAGGTAACCTACGACTTCATTGACCCTAGGGTTTCGCCTTTTGGCGCTCCTATCCTTTTTGTTAAGAAGAAGGATGGCTCCTTGAGGATGTGTATTGATTATCGGCAGCTCAACAAACATACGATCAAGAATCGCTATGCTTTGCCTAGAGCAGACGATCTTATGGACCAGTTACAAGGGGTCAAGTACTTCTCAAAGATTGACTTATGCTCCGGATATCACCAAATAAGAATTAAAGGCGAGGACATCCATAAGTCTGCTTTTCGCACTAGATATGGGCATTATGAGTTTATCGTTATGCCTTTTGGATTAACTATTGCCCTCACAACTTTTATGCGGTTAATGAATGATATCTTCCGACAATACTTGGATGATTTTGTTGTTATTTTCTTTGACGACATTCTCATCTATAGTAAGACCTTGGAGGAGCATGAGAAACATCTTCGGTTGGCCCTACAAAAGCTAAGACGTCACCAGCTCTTTGCCAAGTTCTCTAAGTGCAAGTTTGCCACTTCCAAGGTGGATTATTTAGGCCATGTCATTTCGGCTGAGGGAATTGCTACAGACCCAGCAAAAATAGAAGTAGTCAAGGATTGGCCCATTCCAGGTAATGTTTCGGAGGTCCAAAGTTTTTTGGGATTAGCAGGATATTATCGTAAGTTTGTTAAGGATTTTGCAAAGATTGCAGCACCTCTTACCGATCTTAGGAAGCATGAGAAAGTGAAGGATTGGATTGAGCATTGGAAAGCAAAGGTCCAGGGAAGTTTCCAGAAGCTTAAGGATGCTTTGACCTCTGCACCAGTCCTCACATTGCCGGACCCAGACAAGGATAAACTAGTAGCAACGGATGCCAGTAAGATTGCTACCGGTGGAGTCCTAATGCAGGAAGGGAGGGTTATTGCCTATTATTCAAAGAAAATGAATGAGACTGATACCCTACCCATGATCAGGAGTTGTTGGCTGTTGTCCACGCTCTGCGTATATGGAGACACTACCTCCTTGGTAGAAGATTTCAGCTTGATACAGACCATCAGAGTCTCCGTTATCTATCAACCCAGCCGAATCTTAACCTCCGTCAAAGAAGATGGATGGAATTTATAGAGGAGTATGATTTTGAAATTATGTATAAGCCTGGGAAACACAATGTGGTTGCGGATGCGTTGTCACGCCATCCCTTGGTAAACCCGAACCCATTATAACACAATTTCCACACTCACTAGTGAGTTCGGAAAACAGATAGAGCAGACCTTGGCCACAGATCCAGAGTTCCGTGAAGTGTGGGATAGTTTGGCTAAGGAGGCACGCACAGATAAAGAACGTGAGGCTTTTCGTTCGTATAAGAAAGAGGGCAATTTGTTATATTACAAAGATAAGTTGTGTGTACCTGAGACTTCAGGAATACGTAAGCTTATTCTCCATGATACACACAACAGGCCTATAGCTGGACATGCAGGTTTTATGAAGACCTACTTTAAGATCCGCTCCAGTTATTTTTGGCCGTCTATGAAGAAGGACATTGCCAGGTATATTAAGCAGTGTCAGGTGTGTCAACAAACCAAGGCTGAGCAATTAAGGATTCCAGGAGAATTGCAACCTCTGGATGTGCCCAATGCCAAATGGGAAGTGATAACCATGGATTTCATTGTGGGCCTTCCACGTAGTCTCCGTGGATATGATGCATTAATGGTAGTGGTCGACAAATTGTCGAAAATGGCCCATTTCTTGCCATGTCGTACCACGGATACAGCCTTCAATACCGCTTTGCTGTTTACAAAGGAGATCTTCAGATTGCATGGAATGCCACGAGTTATCATATCCGACAGGGATCCCAAATTCGTAAGTGCATTCTGGAAAGATTTCTTTGCCACCATCCAAACCAAGCTTGCTATGAGTACGGCATATCATCCTCAGACAGATGGTCAGACAGAACGTACCAATCGCATTATAGAGGATATGCTACGAAGTTATGTGTGGAGTAAGCAATCACAATGGGATGACTATATTTATTTGGTCGAGTTTGCCTATAATAGCATGAAACAAGAGTCTTCTAGAATGTCTCCCTTTATGGTAAATTATGGTTAATGCCTTACTCCAGACACATGGCATAATCCCGTTTCTAAGGTGGAGGTTTCTCAACAACTCCTCTTGGAAATGCAAGCTTTGGTTGAAGAAGTTCGTGGCTACTTATTGGCTGCGCGCAGTCGTCAGAAGAGTGTTGCGGATAAGCGCAGGACCCCACGAGTCTTCCAAGTGGGCGAATTAGTTTGGCTCAAGATTAAGGTTAAACAAGCCAAGCTTAAGATTGGCAACTGCAAGAAGCTGGCACCCAGATGGGCTGGGCCTTTCAAGATCATTGAACGTGTTGGAGAACAGGCATATCGCTTGGATTTGCCACCCCGCTTGAAGATCCACATGGTCTTTCACGTGAGTTTTCTGAAGCAACATACCCCAGATCCAGAGGAGATCTTGGATACACCCACCCTCCTTGAAATGACAGAAGATCATTTAGATATAGTGCCTGAAGCTCTTCTTGATCGAGCTTATAAGCAGACCAGAAGGACTCAAATGCTGCAATACTTGGTTAAGTGGAAGCACTTACCAGTTGAGGATGCTACATGGGTGATGAAGATAGACCTTGAGAAGCACTATCCGGACTTCATGCGGGAATCTCAGGGCCGCACCATCAACGATGCTATCAACCCCGCACCCGGCGGTAAGCTTAAAGGCTTGATTCGCCGAGAATAATACAGTAGAGGGGTAGATGCATCGTGGTTCACACTAGTTACCGATGATGAGATCACCTTCGTGTTCTCTAGGACGTGGTGTATTATCAATGTTGGCATGACCGCGAATTGCTTGGAAAGCATGTAGTTCATAGGCCGCGTTCATCTCGGCTATAATGGGAACTTGGCCATTCCTTATGCCGCAATGAATTGCGAACCATAGGCATGATAGGTTCCCTTGTAGATAGGTTTTTCTTTTCTTTCTTATAGGGGGTGGTCCCTTCAACCACAACCTACTTATAATATCTATGGATACTGATGTATTGACATGTGCAGGCCAATGAGCGGTACGTGACCTGCCCATGTATAGAGGGTTGCTGATGGCCCAAGTTATCCAGTTTTCATCTTGTCTACATGAGTCGATTTTCGTAGTGTGTTGTTTACTATTGGACTTTGGTCCTTTAAACTTCTTTTTCTTCTGATAAGGTTAAATGCACTTTGGTGCTTGAACACTTAATTGGTTTTTAAATTCTATGTCTATTACCTTCGGGAATAAGGCATTACTTCACTTTTTGTACGTATAACACATTAAAATGTGTATCATTTGTTTTAACTAACCCCAATGCTGAGGGCAGCATTATTTCTAGGGGGGGGGAGGAGAATGTGACGTTCCACGTATTTATGCGGTATGCATATAAATATACTGACACGTCACGAAGTAGGGATACACCACCATGGGGTATGTTAACCTAGGGGGTTGACCTAAAGGGATTAATTTAGCTATGCTAAATTATCAAAGGGGTTGATTAAAGGATAATTACCTATAAGTAAGGAAGCAATATCTAATTAACTCAATTAAGTTAATTAAGTTAAGATAATTGATTAATTAGGAAGGTGCCACCTGGCCAAATTCGATTGGCCAGTAGGAGAATTCTAACTTGGGGCATCAAATTGGATCCCTATCCCATTTGGACCCCAAATCGACCCAAGAGGAAGAGCTGCTGAGTGCCCAGGTTGATTGAAGATGGAAGTGCCACATGATAATGGATCTAGCAGGAATTCGGGTTAGTGGATAGACTAGTTTGATATTTCTAGGGCTAGCGCCTCAGTCAGTCTTCTCTGGTTGTCTTTGTCTAGGATTAACCCTTCTTTGATACTTAGGATTGTGTTTCGATTATGGATTATGCTTTGTTATGTATGGATGGATGAATCTATGGTAGCATCTTTGTTAGTCTTCTAGAAAGCAGGGATTAAAGGGGGGTAGAGACCTCTGTGCCTTATGTTCTTAGTATGCTCCTAGTAGTTCCCCTAGTACCCAGTATATGCGGCCTGTGCACAAGAGACCACCGGGCCGTGGATGTTATGGAATTGCTCAGCACCAGAGAAGGGACGCAGTGGTGAAGTGGGAGTGGGGTCTTGCACGAACATAAAAGGCTCCTGAGACTCCTACAGTGGGCTAGGCCTGATAGCCGGTCACGTAGAGGGCCGGTTATGGGTCTGACACTCCCTGGGTGCAGAGGTGTGACCCGTATGGGGCATCCTGTACTTTGATGATAAAGTTAGGGGAATAGGTCGGGTACGGATGTGGGGGTCGCTGATGCGGCACGTATTCTCTAGCTCACCCATGGAACTGCTGCGATCCTGGAAGGGGACACTTCCCTGACCTGCCTCATCGGACCAGGGAGATGTAACCTGGAGTAGGCTCGAAGGGTGGTACCTTGAGTCTGCGTCTCCAGAAGGCTACAGTGATGCCATAGCATGATTCGACTCATCTGCAAAGTGTGCACAGGAGGGGCGGATGGAGTGGACAACCCTAGCCGATGTTCTATGCCAGCCAACGCCATGCTAAGATTCAGTCTGCTGATCTCTTAAGACCTAGACGTCAGCCGAACCTCACTGGGGTCTGAGCCGGGTAGAACCTTGGGTTTGGGGAGTTTTCTCTAGTATTAAATGTATTTCCTCTGTTATTATCTGTTGGATGGACGTGCCACCCTTCGTAGTGGTTATTATATTTATGATATGATTATGTTGTATGCTAACTTGTATTCACGCGTCCGCGACATAGGAGTCCCATTGAAGGCGTGGGCCGAATGACACCTCCGTGTCCTTCACCCGGGCATCTTTTCATAGATGGTCCGAATTAGATGGAGGGCTCTGCTCAAGGCGAGTTGGTTGCCTTGGGAGGGGAAAGTCCCCGTATGTATACGTCTGGAGTGCCGTATATGTTCAGGGAGCGTCACAGTTTCTTAGTGTTCTAACATACAATTCTAGCTCAAATTTAAGGATTAAGCTGCCCGGCACTATCAGATTGCACTAATTATGCATCTATCTAGGTCAACATGGGTCCACCACTCACACAGTGTGCGAGAAGCACTTCCAAAATTTTCGGAAATGCCCAGGGCGCACTCTGTGAGGGGTCACTGCCTAATGGCCATAATTTTTCACGGTTTTGCTAAAATTTTTACTAACCTAGCATTACTCTACTTAACTGCTCTAAGGATTGGAAATTTTTTTTTCCAATTTTCGAAGTTTATGCTTGGGTTGCTATTCCCAAGACTGGATGTCTACTGTTAGTCCTAATAGGGAATGGTCAGTGCCCCGATCTTGGTCTACCAAGATCATGCTCTGATACCACTGTGACATCCCCTACTTCCTCTACGATGCTCCCATCATATCAGAAGGCGGAGTTCATCCCCCTGACAGCCAAACTAGCAGGGGCCATCCACCTGACGCCAATCCCAAGAACTGGGTCAGTGAGGAAGAGTGGATGGGTCATTTGCCCCGTCTTCCTTCGGGATCGACCTAGCGGCGGAAGCGCGAATAAACATGAGCACATGACATCAATACATCAATAAAGTCACCTCAAAGGGTGAATACATCATAACATAACATGCATAACAACAACAACATAAATAATAGCAACAAAAGGGAATCCTACCCAAGGCTCAGACTCATGGGGGATCGAATGACGGCTTGGGTCTCCAGAAGTCAATGCAGACCAAATTTGTAGCAATTGGATTGGGCTGGCATAAGAACATGGCTGTTGGGTAGTCCACTCCATCTGCCCCCCCCCCTGTGCACACTTTGCAGAGTAGGTTGAAAAGTCTTGGGACCGGACCGTAGCTTGCCGGGTGCATAGCCAAGAGGGCTACTACTGGGTTGCATCTCCCCAGTCCCAATGAGGCAGGAGGAGAGTCATCTCCCCTCCAGAGGCATGCATGCCCATCACAGGCGGCTAGAGGGCCACTGCCCGTATTCGACTTGAACCTCATTGAAGGTGACGCATCACCCAAGAGGTGTCGAGCTCATGCCTTGTCCACACGCAGTGGCAAACCATTAAGCCTAGCCCACTAAGATCCCTGGTAGGCTTTACACTCCAGATGGATCAATCAGTGATGGGACAAGTCCCCCTTATTCCACCGGTCTAGCCCCGCCAGTCACAACCAGGCGGGCTCTTGCACACGGGCCGCATTAATTGGGAATTAATGAGGCTATCTAGATACATCAACTACTGAGGCTTTCAGGGTCTCTACCCCCCTTCCCAATACACAGGAGAGCATAGAATGGAATATCATCATCATCATCAAAGAACTGTAATATAGAATAGCATCTAACCTATCTACCTAAACATCCATAGTTAGGTTCCTTTGTTAGGGCTTGTGATCTCAGAATCTATGAGGCCTCTAAGGCTGAACTAACATGTTAAACCAGCTCATTGCCGGACTAAAAGTCGGCATTGCACAACAGAATAACCATTTACCTGATCCCTGACTTGCTCCAGCTCCTTGGAATGCGTCCATGCCTTAGTTCAGGCTGAAGGTAGCTGCTCCTGGAAGATCTGTTGTGCAAATGTGGCTTATCGATGCCTGGCAATGCGAACTCGGATCTTGGCTTGGCCGGAATGGCCCAAGGAAGCCAAAATGTGAAAAGGAAAAGGTTTAGGATTTCCCTTTTGGTTCCTTATATGTGAACTTTTAGGGTTAAGTTAGAAGGGACCAAATAGAGTATTGCCACTTGGCAAGGGGGTTTTAGTTATATATGTTTAATATACATGCACAACAGACGAGGTTGCCCCTTAGGTGCAACCCTTTACGGCTCTCAAGTACTTGTCATGATGACATGTACGTGTGACGTGGCAGTATGATATATGTATTTGGATCGTATGTTATACTGGAACGTCACAGTATGGGCTAGTCCTTGCAAGGAAGCAGGGACAGATAAAGAAAGAGAAGCTTATAAAAGATATAAAAAGGAAGGCAACCTTTTATATCACAAGGACAATCGTAGCGTCCCAAAGGCATCAGGAGTAAGGAAGTTAATTCTTCATGATACTCATAATAGCCCAATAGCCGGCCACACAAGATTCATGATAAGATAAAAAGTAGTTACTTTTGGTTGGCGTGGAGAAGGCCATCACAAACTACATTCGGCAGCGTCAGCTACATCAACAAACGAAAGCAGAGCAACTCTGAATTCCAAGAACCTTAGAACCCTTGGCAGTGCCAAATGCGAAATAGAAGGTTGTGAGCATGGATTTTATAACCAGACTTCCAAGAATAACAAGGGGCCATGGCGCCTTAGTAGTAATGCTCAACAAGCATCAAAGATGACTCATTTTTGTCATGTCAAATCACATATACAACCTTGAACACCGTCTTGCTTTAAGCAAAAGAAATATTCAGATCGCACGGGATGCCAAGGCAAATCATCTCTGATAGAGACCCTAAGTTCATAAGTGTCTTTTGGAAGGACATCTTCAACACGATCCAGTAAAAGTTGTCCTGGAGTACAGCATATCATTCCCAAACTGATGGTGGGCAGGCAGAACATACAAATCAGATATTAGAAGACATGTTGAGGAACTATGTATGGAATATGTAGTCAAAATGGGTTGACTATATTTACTTCGTAGAGTTTGTATATAATAGTACCAAGAAAGAATCTTCATAAATGTTTCCTCTTATGATAAATTACGGTTATCAATGCTTAACACCGGACACTTGACATAATACAGTGTTGTCCAAGGTAGAAGTTTCTGATTAAAGAAGTTCAACGCCACCTCTTGGCAGCAGGAAGTAGACAAAAGAGCGTAGCCGATAAGCACAGAACCAAAAGGAAATTCCAAGTAGAGGATAATGTTTGATTCAAAATAAAAGTCAGACAAGCAAACCTCCACATCGGCAATTGCAAGAAGCTTGCTTCAAGGTGGGTGGGAACATTCCAAATCATTAAAAGGATAGGCAACCAATCCTATAAATTGGATCTCCCCGCACACTTGACAGTTCATAAAGCCTTCCACATAAGCAGTACCTTTCTCAGATCTCACTAAGCATAAGAAAGTCAAAGATTGGGTTTGCACATTACCACAGATGCAAGTGAGTGGCAACTGGAGGAGTCCTCATGCAAGAAGGAAGAGTAATTTCATACGACTCCAAAAAGATAAACGATGTCGAGTAACATTGTTTCACCCATGATCAGGAATGTCTATTGGACATAAGAGCTTTACACGTATGAGGCATTATTTGCTTGGAGGCGATTTCAGTTGGATACAGATCACCAAAGCCTCGAAATATCTTCAATTTGAGGGGAAAATGCTAGATAATTCCTCAAAGAGTATGACTTTGAGATAGTCTATAAACTAGGTAAACTAAATGTGGTTGATGGCACACTCTCTCGATGACCATCGGAGATTCGAGTGCATTGCAATGCCATCTCCACCTTGTCCAAAGACTTCGGCAAAAAAATTGAAGAGGTTTTTCACTCAAGCAAAGAATTCAAGGAAGTATGGGCTAGTCCTTGCAAGATAGCAAGGACAGATAAAGAAAGAGAAGCTTATAAAAGATATAAAAAGGAAGGCAACCTTTTATATTACAAGGACAATCGTTGCGTCCCAGAGGCATCAGGAGTAAGGAAGTTAATTCTTTATGATACTCATAATAGCCCAATAGCCAGCCACACGGGATTCATGATAAGAAAAAAAGTAGTTACTTTTGGCTGGCATGGAGAAGGATATCACCAACTACATTCGACAGCGTCAGCTACATCAACAAATAAAAGTAGAGCAACTCTGAATTCCAGGAACCTTAGAACCATTGGCAGTGCCAAATGCGAAATAGAAGATTGTGAGCATGGATTTTATAACCAGACTTCCAAAAACAGCAAGGGGCCATGGCGCCTTAGTAGTAATGCTCGACAAGCATCAAAGATGACTCACTTTTTATCGTGCCAAACTACAGATACAACCTTGAACACCATCTTGCTTTAAGTAACGGAATTATTCAGATCGCATCGCACGGGATGTCAAGCGAAATCATCTCCAATAGAAATTTTAAGTTCATAAGTGCCTTCTAGAAGGACATCAACAACACGACCCAGGCAAAGTTGCCCTGGAGTACAGCATATCATTCCCAAACTGATGGTGGGCATGCAGAACGTACAAATCAGATATTAGAAGACATGTTGAGGAACTATGTATGGAATATGTAGTCAAAATGGAGTGACTATATTTACTTGGTAGAGTTTGCATATAATAGTACCAAGAAAGAATCCTCACGAATGTTTCCCCTTATGATAAATTATGGTTATCAATGCTTAACTCCAGACACTTGACATAATACAGTGTTGTCCAAGGTAGAAGTTTCTCAATAAACGCTGACGGAGGTGTGGCAATTGGTTGAAGAAGTTCGATGCCACCTCTTGGCAGCAAGAAGTAGACAAAAGAGCATAGCCGATAAGCACAGAATCAAAAGGAAATTCCAAGTAGAGGATAATGTTTGACTCAAAATAAAAGTCAGATAAGCAAACCTCCACATCGGCAATTGCAAGAAGCTTGCTTCAAGATGGGAGGGACCATTCCAAATCATTCAAAGGATAGGTAACCAATCCTATAAATTGGATCTCCCCGCACACTTGACAGTTCATAAAGCTGTTCACATAAGCCTTCTTAAGAAGCATACTCCTAACCCAGAAGAGATATTGCAGACTCCAACTTTATTGATAATGACCGAGGAACAACTTGAGATTGTTCCCGTAGCTCTTCTTGATAAAGCATATAAGAAAACAAGCAGATCTCAAGTCCTCCAATATTTGGTCAAGTGGAAACACTTATCAGTGAAGATGCGACATGCGTACTTTAATCCGATCATAAAAAGCAGTACCCACAGTTTACGAGCAATGCAAGGGACATCTCACCATTGACATTGTCGACATCAAAAGAGAAGGTGAATGCATGCATTCAGCAGAGACCGGCAGTCAAGGATAAAAAGGATGTATGCATTCATCTATGAGTAGTCAAGATGCATTTAGAGGCAAGCATGTGATCATGCGCGATGACGGGATCATATTTAATGTTCTTTATGCCATTATTTAATGCCTATAGATTAAGTAGGCATGCATGAGTCCTAGAGCAGAGATCATGGATAGGTGCATGATAGGAACCACCTAGAGTCTATGGCTATTATGGAGGATAAGCCACCTCCTACGCCAAGGGTGACTAAAGGTATAGGCATTAGACATGCATTCATCTTAGGCATGATAGGACACATCTCCACGGCCATTATGGCGAAAGCATCCTCCCCCTATGCTGGGGAAATGTTGCATCCAATTAAAAATAAAAGGGGTAGATCCTTAGAAAACCACAATTTATTAATTAAACTAACGTGATGTGCTATTTGGTGGGCCAATAGAAGTAATGGCAACAAACGGATGGGAGCACATCATGGCATGAATAGAAATTATAAGATTTTGCTTTACTTTGTGACTTATAATTACGTTATTATCTTAATATAATGTAAAAAACTTGTTAAGGCTATATAGTTTTGTATGTATGTCAATAAGGCCTTTACATTGATCGATATAACTAAATATTATGTTATTTTTATAATAAATTCTAAGTGCTAACTTAAATACTGTTATTGTTGCATAATGTTGACGCAGGTTCGTTTCACCTTACATAATGCTGAGGACAACATTATGCAAAGGTTTCAACAGGAAATTTAGTTCTTCTATATGATTCATGTTAGAAAACACATCCTGGAAAATCAAATTTTGCTGGTTAGAAACATATAAAATCGTAAGCATGGTTCAACCAAGTGTTTTTCAGTTAGCTGAATTGGATGGCACCCCTTTACCTTGCGTGGTTAATGGTTTTCGGCTAAAACAATTTTATACAGATGCAAATCAAGATATACAGGAAGTGACAGTTGGCAAAGAAGGCTTATATTTTAATCATATTATGAAAAAAGCATTACAAAATGAGTTCTACATAGTAACCGCTTATATTATGTCGCTTTATAACTTTTATTCTGGAATTTGGAGCTGCACAAGCTCGCAAAGTGATGTACCCTTTATCTCATCCAGTGCAGATGATTCATTGCATCCAGATAGTCTGACTTCGGATTGGGAGACTCAGCAACTCCCATCAACCAATCGTCTAGAGGAATCTTCCAATTCTTCAACTTTCAAATGTCCATATGATGCATATGGCATGTAATACACTCAATGCATTGTGATGACATCGGTGTTGCCCATCTCCATGCCCAAGGGATGCACTTATACAAATGGGGGTATGCCGTGTGCGTGTAGAGTGTGACCAAAAACACGCCTGTATACAATTTTTTGAAGGCATATTTGATGCCTTCCATACAAAGTTTACCACAAGTATTGGCGAAAAAGGCCCCCTAATCCTACGCATAGTGTGGAAATGGATTGAAAAAACCCCATACGAGTCACTCAAGCACATTGTATGGCACTCATAGTGAACCCCCCTTGTCTCCATGGCACAACTATTGTGATTTTTTGAACTCTCAGTGCATCCTTTTATAGGCCAACCAACTACCTCTTTTGGAAAAATGGGTTGTTGTGGCTCAATATCTCGCGTGTCCATTCTTGTAATGAAGGATAGATGCGTAATAAAGATGTACATTCATTTGATTGAAGATTGAAACTGGAAGCACTATAGCCTTTGTTGCCCCAGCATATTTTGCACCTTCGGATCCTGAGTCGGCTGTAGTATATGAGAAAGGGGATTTTATGTAGATGATCCATTCATGTTCTGGCTGCTGATATCTCCATTTACAAGCAAAAAGGACCCATTTTCATTGCTGGTGATCTGAATAGTAAGGTTGGTAATAGACAAGCCACGATGCTATTTGGAGAAGGGAATGCTCTATGGCTGCTAGAATACATAGAGGAAGCTGATATATGGTCCCGACAAATACTGGATGCTGCAAAAAACAGAATGGGTAAGCATGTTTTGACACTATGTGAGTCTTTTAGCCATATTATTTATAATGGATAAAAACGGTCTCCCAGTCATATAAATTTACTTGCTATCAGCCCAATGGATGTAGTACTGTAGGTCTTCTCTTGGAAGATCCAGATTCTATACATGTGATATCAGACTTCGAAATTCTTGATAAGGTCCCAAACTTGGATCATGTACCTTTGCTATTTTACTTGGAGTCTCTGCCTGCCAGATACCCATTGCCTACTCCCCAGTCAAGTCTAAAAATCAGATATTAGCTAGATCAAAATATGAAGAAAAGTTGGTCGAAAAACTAGCACATAAGTGTTGGATAGGCACGATTGATCACCAAACCAAAAAGCTTCAAGAAATAATTTTGGATACAGCCAAACTGATGTTTGGATACTCTAAGCAGAGAAAGCCACAATGGAATGATTCCAAACGGTTTGATGCTGGGAAGCCAAAAGGGCTTGCAAGACTACTACTAATCCTGTTGTGGAAAAGCAGTATAAGAATCTAGTGAGACGGAAGAAAAAAAAAAAAAAAAAAAACGGCTCTATCATCACCAAGAAGACTCTCTAAAGGCCATAGTGACTAATCCCAAAAAAAATTAGAATTCAAACAGGAAATAGACACCAATTTGGAATATTAGTAGGGCAGATTTGTTGGGTTTGGTCACCTCGCTCTATCACACAGCAGGCATGGACAATTTTAGTTTTGAAGGAGATGCATCTCCCATTTTTACGGAAGAAGATGTACATAATGCATTATGGAAGATTGCAAATAGGCAAGCTTGTGATTCAAATGGTATGTGTATAGAACTTTTTAAATGGAGTAGGCAACAACTTCATCAGTTACTAGCATATTTTTGCAATCAAGCACTCGTTCAGGGTAAGTTTCCAGAAGACTGGTGCTTGAACATAGTGGTTCCTATCCACAAAACTGGATGCAAAGATGATTTTAAAAATTATCAGACCATCCTATTAGGGAATGTGTTTGCAAAATTGTTTGCAGCTATGTTAGAAAATAAACTCTCTTTTTGGGCAAATGATCACGAGAACAAGAACAGAGCTTTTAGACAAGCAAGTTTTAGGAACAACCATTTGATACTAAATCATCTTGTTATTCTCAGGGTGATGGCAGAAGGAGCTAAGGGCGGCTCTGGCAATAAAAGATTCATGGCATTCATTGACCTATCAAAGCTTTTGATACTATAAACAAGAAGAATCTTGCTTCTAGCCTGTGGAACTATAGCATGCTTATACGTTTGAGTTTTAATCGAACTCTCTGTCCCATTTACAGGAACCGATCGAGTTGAGAATATTATCGGAGTTAAGCAAGGATGCCCTTGCTTTTCAACACTCTGCAATCGGATTTCAGCAAGTTCTCACAATCAGACCATTCCCCACCGTCGGATTTCAGCCGGTTATCTGTTATAACCTCTTGAATATTCCCTTTTCGAGTAATTCTAGTGATTATCATAATTCCTTGATAAGAGAACATTTGTTGCCGTTGTAGCTGCTTTGCCGCCATACTTTACTGGGATAGCTTGAATCCACAAAATTCTTCGTTTGCTTCCTTCATACAACCTCAAATCCACAAAATCTTCGCTTTCTTCCTTTACAAAGCTTGAATTTAGCATTTGCGTCGGGGCAGTAGTTTTGCAAAAGCAAAGGACCTACAAAGTCAAAAATAGTTCATGCGCATTTAGATTTCAAATTTTTTTAGATATAGATTCTCTAGAAGAATAAAGATAAGATAAGATAAGATAAGAAAGGAGTGGCACAACATTTGTTGTTTGTAGCATTTGCCGTTGGACTCTCTGCAAAAACAGAGGATCTACAAAGGCAAAAGCAAGTTCAAGTGTATTCTACAAACCTTTTTGCTAAAAGAGCTGCCACATCCTCTAAAAGACTAGAACAGTGGCAAAATTTGCTCGGACTTGGGTTTGAGGGAGGCCATCCCTCCTCTCTCATGGATCATGGCAATAACCCTCGAGCCTCCATGATCCTACTATCGCACTCTTTTATTTATAGCGTGATTTCATGCGACATTTAACCACAACCATTGTCTTGTTAAACTATTATCAACCACATCCCACCTTTACCACAAGCTTGCATTGCCTAGTCGAACCACTCCCTCTTCCTAGACCAGCTAAACATCTACCAACCCTCACCCCAGTTAAAACACCGCAGCTGCTTAGTTAAACCACAACCCTAGCCTAATGACCAGTTAAAAAATAAACCTAGCCTAGTGACCAAGTTAAAAATAACAAGCTTCTAGAGCTCCTGTGAAGTTTTTGGTTTGTAAATGTAAAGCGGATTTCTTACGGTAGAGCATAGGTCTGGTCTTGATGATTGACTTATTTTTCTTTGTAATGCAGGACTACATGCCAGCTTTTTATGATCAAGAGCTCTAGATTTGATTTTTCTGGTCCAACAAAACTAACAACTTTGCCGCAACCTTATATACACCAAGTAAAGTTAGGGGGGAGGATATTTCGCCATATTATAAGCGATCTTATAACAGATAATGTGCTGCAGCCCGCTTCCTCTCCTCCGATGCCTGGCTTCATCTCCTCCGGTGCTGGCTGATAACGGAGTAATCAGAGGGCTACGACGGCGCCACGTGGCAGGAAATATCCTCCCCCCCAACTTTACGTTAGAAAATGTTCGCCCGCAGGCCCTTACGCGGGGTGCGGACCAGGCTCGCCCTGCCGGGCTCGCCAGGTCCTTACCCCGCGTAAGGGCCTGCGGGCGAACATTATCTCTAACATAAATTAAGCGTATAGCTTATTGGCAAACCAATAACAACCTCCAATTTAAACAGTAAAGTGGCACGCTGAGTGCACCAACATTCCATGCATGCAGTTGAATAGAGAATTCTTGAAGTAATATACAATTTGCAATAGAAGATAAGATACTCAAAGAATCGGAGGATAACTATATTCAAAAAACTGTCAAAACATTGTCGAAAATGAACCTGTAAATTAATCTACCTCCTGAAGTCCAACTTCCTCAGCAGTGAACTTTCCTTTGCCTTTCTCTGCAGCTCTTCCCTTCCCTTTCCTCTCTAACAAAGCCTTCCTATCTCTGTCCAGCTTCAGTTTAGTGATGACAACTTTAGAGGGGTCAATTCCAACATTCACAGTAGCACCTGCCCACAACCAGTTATTGCATTGCAAATTTTTGAAAGAAGAGTCTGACTATTAAGTATTAACACTTACCATTCACTTTCTCCCTTGTAATGCGCTCAATGTGAATCACCCACTTCTTGCGATATACCTGCACTACTTTTCCTTCTCTGCCCTTATGAGTTCCACGAACTACCAGAACTTCATCATCTTTCCTTACAGGAATAGACCTAACCTAAACAAACAGAAGAGGTATCGTATAGAATAAAAAAAAAAAGGAAAAAGAACAAAGAGAAGAAGCAAAACCGAACTATATCAAACAGATGATGAAACTAGAATTGTTTTACATACATTATATTTGTTCTTCAAATCTGAAGACAAAGGTGCACTCATCAAGATGCGCCTCAGACTGGAAGGCGCTGTAAAATGAGCCTTCCTAGACTTACGACGAGAACTGCTTACTCCTGCACCATACAAGTTTTGAATCAGCTAGGAAGCATACAAACAATCGGGCAGAGATTTTGATAAGAAAAACTTACTGGGGCTGAACTTCATCTTAGCTCATTATCTGCGCCACAGGGAGTTCGCTCGCTTCGATTTAGGGCTAATGTATAAACCCTAAGAAAATTAAAACCCTAATATTATTGCTCATAACATGAAGTCTGATTTCTTCGCACAGGTTGTCCGCTTGCTTCAATCAATGAGCAAACCAGGAAACAACTGAAATTTAACCACGCAGAGCAAATTATCTGCACCAGCGCAATTCCGTTCAAATTACCGCAACAAAGCAGATTCGTGAAGCAACTCCATCCAAACTCATCGGGTCCTGACCTCAGAAAGGAAAGCACGCTCTTTTCTAAATGCAAACCACTAAAAAATAAAACCCAATATTCAAACCCCCTTCGATCCGGTTTTTATAAACCGAAATACCCTGTTGGTTGCGTGCCAAATTTTTGGGCGGAGCCGCCTACATCTCTATTTCTTGCCTCTATTCTTCAGCCGATTTCTTCTTTAGCTGATTTCTATTTCTTTCTTTAGCCGATCTCTATTTCTTGAGCCGATTTGTTGATCTTCGACCTGTGCCAGCTTCTAATACTGCACTCAAAAGCTCCGGCCTGCACCAGCCTCTACTGCGCCCAAGCTTCATCAAAATCCGAGGAACTTCCTAAAGCAAAGATAGGATAAGAACTGCTACAGATAAGAAGGGCATTCGAGCCGCAAGAAAGGGCAAAATTTCAAGTTGATTGAAATTTCCTCGGGTGTGCCGCCAGAAAATTTCATCGCGAAATTTTCTCCCCCTGCCGCCAGAAAATTTCATCGCGAAATTTTCTCCCCCTGCAAATTGGTATGTTTGCAAAAAAAATTTCAAAACGTTGCCTTGAGACATAAATTTGCTTATTCTTAAAAACCAAATTTACGCAAGGACACCATGATTTTGTTTGGCGAGACAAAACGTAATAAGAAAAGGTCGAGAGCGAGCTGTGAAACAATCTGGTGAGCCGCGAAGCGGTGAGCCAGCTGTTTCACCGCGAAACAGCGAGCTCCGACCTTTTTTTTACATAAAAGACAAGGACGGCGACATTTTAGCCCGCCCAACTGGTTTTTCCGGCGACATTTTAGCCCCCCCGACTGGTTTTTCTGGCAGTAAAGACAGCTGATTTTCAACTGATCCGGAATAGAACTATTACAGGTTTAAATTTGGGCTGAAAAAGGGCGAAATGTCGCCGTCTTGTCTTTTATGATTCTAGAAAAGCAACAAAAAACATGGCCAAATCTTCAAAAATTCTTCCAAAACTTAATCTTCAAGGCTTTAAGACCATAGATACGAAGGAATAGCACTTGATGCCAGTGGAAAGAAAAGAACACAACATTTTGGGAGTGTACTTGCAGAATACTGCTCTAATGTGAAGGAATCGTTGATTATGATAAATGCAAAGTACTTGCTGTTCGAACATGATTCATGCTCTTGGGCTACTTCTTTGATAAGCAGTTTTCACAGCCATGTGTATGCATTTAAAGTCCATAATGGTGATATTAGAAGATGGTGGTTGCGTGGGGCTTTTAAAAAATGAGCCAAACTTTTATTTGTTTGATGAAAGTAGATCAGGAACATCACATGAGATACCAAATTAATTCTCAAATTCTTTGCACCTGATTTTGGTACCTTAATTGTTAATCCCATGCTTCCAAACCTAGGTCAAAGGACCATTGTTATCCCTTTAAAGAACACATCAATAGATGTCAAAATTTAGCTCCAAATCTTGTTGACATTGTTTATATTATAGAACATCATACCAATGAAGCCATTAATGCAATAGAAGGGATTAGCAATATATGATTAGCTCTAAAATTTGCGTGTTGATCTTTGCACAAGTGGAGGATTGATTTTGGTACCTTAATTGTTATGTGCATATGTTAGACCCTAGGTCATATAGGTATATTACATTCCCAAGTTCTAGTGCCAATCTATGAACAACCTTGTTTGTATAATCACCTTGAATTCAAATCATTAAAACTTCTTCAACAAGCAATGAACCATTAATTTTATCTAATGATCTAATGTAATGCAATTTTCAATGGTCAAGCAAATATTAAAACTGCATTATATCAAATAACCCCCGAGAGCCCAAGCACTTTTAAACACTGGATCTTCGATCAACCAGACCACAAACAAGATCGTTTCTATTTGATTTATAGAGATCGATCCAGCATTGTAGCCGAACCGACCTGATCTTTCCCTTGCCGTTCTCAGCTTTTCTATTTCGAATATCTCCTTGCCTCCATTTTATTCAACCCCAGTATTACCTAAGATTCATTATAATTTAAGACATACAACTCAATAATGCATTTCCTTCTTGTCATACCATAGGTCAATAGTTATTCAAACCTATGGTTTAACCATTACCATGATAAACACCAATCACCTAATTTCAGGTTCAAGATCTCCCCATGTTTAGATATTCAATCTTACTTAGTTCAAGTGCATACTGCTAGCATAAATATTACATGATCACTTCCCTTCATTTCCCCCTTCATGTAATATTTCTTTGTTGCTACATTGAATTCCTTAATTCCTGAAACCTGTATATTGGCAGTGCCTTAGTCATAATGTCTGCTATCTGCTCTTCTGTATTGACATAGGTCAGATGTATTAAACCTTTACTTACAGCATCCCTTATGAAATGTATCTCCAAGTCTATGTGTTTTGACCTTTCATGCAGCACTGGGTTTTTAGACATTGCTATGCAGCTGGTGCTGTCACAAAATAGCATTGTAGGTTTATTCTGAATTATATTCAACTCATTCATCAATCTCCTTTCCCAGATAATTTCCTTTGCAGCCAAAGTTGCTGAGTTATACTCTGCTTCAGCACTTGATAATGCAACATTGTTTTGCTGTTTGCATTTCCATGCCACAGGAGCTCCTCCTAATGATATTAAGTCTGAAGTTGACCTCCTTTTGTCAAGATCCCCTCCCCAATCTGAATATGCTTTTAAATTCAGATCATCTGAATTGTACATAACTCCAAGTTCCATGGTACCCTTAAGATATCTCAAAATTCTTTTTGCAGCAATCCAATGAGCTTTTCCTAGATCATTATTATATCTGCTAAGTATATTTACAGCAAAGGATATATCAGGCCTGGTACAATTTGCAATGTATAACAAACAGCCAATCAAAGATCTATAAGGAACATTTTCCATTTGTTTTCTTTCATTTGCATTTTGTGGACACATGAATCTAGAAATTTTATGTCCATGAGCTATAGAAGAGTTTGCAATGTTGCAGTCTTTCATACCAAATCTTTCAATCATACTTTCAATATGTATTCTTTGATTTAGCAACAAGGTCTTGTTGTCCCTGTTCCTATGCACTTCTATACCCAAGAACCTCTTCAACTCCCCAAGGTCTGTCATTTGAAACCTTTTGTTTAAAATATATTTGCACTGATCCTTATTGCTCTATTCTTATTGCTCTTTCCTTATTGCTTTTTTTCGATCATTGGATCGAAGCATCATTCCATGAATGTGCCAAATCAAGGGTTGTGGAATTTCCACCCCCGTATACACCTGCGCACCCCATACGCCCTTTCTACGTATATACATACATGCAATACTTTCATGCATACAAAAAAACAATGGACGTCACACCATTGCATTTACAACAGATGCACACTAAGATAAGAGTCAATTAAAGTCAACAGCTGAGATATATTACATTGGCAGATATACAGTGAACCAAAGTAAACAGCTCACACATAGTACATATTACATTGGCAGGTGTCCATATCTGAGAACAACACTCATCAAAAGAGCTTCAACAACAAGCTTCCACAAAGGGCGTCCATGCCCAACACGTCTGTACATAACCAGAAGATGACAGAAAGTGCAAAATAGCAAACAACATAAGGATGCAAAACAACAGAGAAGATGACCGAAATCCTGACTACAAGATCTACCACAGCCATGTCATGCCTGCATCGTGCGAAAATACATTCTTCCAAGGCGATCCAAAGTGTTATTGTGCTTTATCAGTAGGGCTCGCATTAAGTTCATGTACCCACGGAATCCCTGCGCTGTTTGAGAGACACTTTCAAGTCCTCCATGTCCAAACAGTGGAGAGCTTCCTGAAGCTGTTGAACTGTGTTGCACATGGCAGTCTTGCATTCCTTAATGCTCATCATGGTTTCTTTGGACACAAGATCTATGTCTACGTGAACATGGAAACATTCAGACCTGTTATCAGCAGCAGCATGAACATACTTCTCAACTTCCTCATCTGAATCTGTGTCTATGTTCACTAGAGGGCTGAAGACAACGTCCTTATCGTCTTCGTTCATAGCATTACCTACATCTTTAACTTCGCCTACAGCAAAACCAAAGAATTTGTACATAAGTAAAGGAAACACAAGTGCACTTACTGAGCAGAGAAGGAGCAATCTTCGAAGTTGAGGGGAATATAAGAGGGGCAGCCAGCAAAGGGTGTGTCCATGGGGCGCTCGGGTTCCTCTTCTGCACATTCTTCATCGCCATCATCCTCCTCAACAGCCCCAAGCACGATTTGAGCATCCCAAAATCTTTTCCTTCGCCTCCCAACACGCTCCACTGGCACTATTCCAGGAGGGAGCCCATACACCACGTTTCTGACATCAGCATGAGTAGCATGCTTAGGATTCACAGTCAAGCGCCACGCAGCCTCTACCCGCTGCTCTGAAATGAATGCCATGTTGGAAGGCAGAACCCAGGCACCACTCAACACAAACTTCTCAGTCCTAAGCATGGCACACACAGTCTGAATCAGAGATGCGGTCAACTGCCGCTTTCCATGGTATAATTGAAAATGCCTAGCTTTCTTGAAGAGGCTCCTATTGTCAAGGGTCACACAATTTTTAATGTCACCAGCACCATAAAGTGCGTATAAATCTTTACCACGTTCGATCTGATCAGCAGTTACGGACTTCATATGATGCCTATGATGCATCTTCCCCATATCTTTGAGGCAATATCCCAACATGCCCTCATAACAATGAAATTGGGTATCCTTGAGAGCTTTACAAAGAATGACAGCACCAGCTGGCTTATGAGTATCCCACCCGAGATACTTCTTCAGACGTGCATTGACCGCCATAGGAGTTCTCAAACCAATTCGAAACACACACTGTACATGAAGGTGATCCAAGTCGGATCCCCTCTCCAAACTGACCATTCCACTAAGACACTCTGTGTCTAAGAACCTGCAGACAGAATTGTACACACCATCCCATACGTCCACTCCACCTATACTGACAGTCACACTAACGTCCAAGGAAGATGGCTGATCTTTCTCTCCAGTGGATGCCTTTGCAGGCCTCGTGATAATTTTCTTCTTTAATGCCAACTTCTTGTTTCCACCAAATACCTGCTTCCCAGGCCCCCTATCTTCGAAAACAGGAACTTTGCTAGTGAACTAGAACACAGCAGGCATCTCTCCCCTGTCTGTAACTCCATCTTCAGCTGCAACAGCATGAGTCTCAGCCGAATTCACAACCTCAAAGTCATGTGCCTCCTCATCCCCATGAGGAGCAGCAGTCTGTGGAACCTCTTCAAAGCTGCTCCTGTGCATATTGGCATCTTCACATAACTTGAAGCCCTCCCATAAACCACGGCATGCTGCCACTGTGCTACTCTCAGGAGCCCTCCCCTCAGCATCGACACACCCCCTGGACACACCCCTGGCTAGCTTATGAAGAAACATATCCAAAACTAAGGAATACCTGCTGGAGAAGACGGACTTGCCATAGCTGCAAGAGGACTGTGCATGAAAGAATCCAGAGAGGCCAGCTTTATCAAGAATCACCCAAAATTCCAGGGCCTTTTTTGGCATAGCATATGCCAGGGAGCCTCCGGGCCAGCAGGAACAGCATCTGGCCGCCCGGCATGGCCTCCATCTCCTCCAGCAAATACGCGCGCGCATCAGACGGCCGCCATGCTCGGACCAGCCCTGCCACGAATCTCTAGCATCAAACCATTACCCATACCAAAAAAACAAACATGAAACCCTAACCCCCATTTCTCTCCCCACCATTGCCAAAACCTTACTACCTCAATCATTTGGGAACCTTATTGCACTGATCCAAAACTTTTTTTCCTTTAGCAACCATAATGTTGTCATCAACATAAAGGCCAATAGTGCACCAATCTTCTTGATCCTTAAATCTATACAAATTTCCATCATAATTTAGTTTTTCAAATCCCTGTTTTTGCAGATAATTGTTCATACATTTGTATCATTCTCTTGGTGATTGTTTCAAGCCATATACTGCTCTTTTCAATTTCCAGACTTTCTCATTTTCTGTTCCAAATCCTGGTGCTTGTTTCAAATAAATTTCTTCCTCAAGCTTTGCATTCAAGAAGGCTATACTTACATCCATATGATGTATCTCAAGATCATAAGAATTTGCAATATCCTCAAACTGTTTATTTTAACCAAAGGTGAAAAAGTTTCATCATAATCTCGCCCCTTTTTCTGAGTGAAGCCTTGTGCAACTACTCTGGCTTTAAACTTGTCAGGCTATCCTTCAATTCCAGATTTGATTCTAAACACCCACTTGTTTCCAATGATATTTTTATCTACAGGTCTGTCAAGAACTTCATATGTGTCAGTTCTTTGAAAAGCTTTCATTTCTTCTTGCATGGCTGCCAACCATTGCTTAGCATATTTTCCATTTATTGCCTCATGATAGCTTTTTGGTAATTCAGCATTTTCTAAACTCAAAACATCAAATACACTATGGATTTCACCTACATGAGGCTGAAATCTCTTGCTTCTTCCTATTTCATCTCTGCCATGAAACTCCATTATTTTCTTATTCTCATCTTCAAGCATTTGTGCCTCAGTTCTTCTTGCCTTCCTTTTTTGTTTTTCTGGCACATTAACTCCCATTGATTCATCTGACACTTATTCTTCATGCAATGATTCTCTGTTCACATTTTCTGTTTCACTTTCATCTTCAGAATCATCACTTGAGCAGTCTGTTGTTCCCATCATTTCATTTTGCATTCTGACAACTTCTGGTTTTTCTTCCAAAGTTTCAGTCTTATTGTTTTCATGTTTGTCTGAAGCATTAACCTTTGGAATCAACTTATAAAACTGAGTCTCATCAAACACAACGTCCCTACTTATGATATTTTCCTTTGTGCAGGATCAAATAGCCTATAGGCGTTAGAGTTTTCATCATAGCCAACCAAGTAAGTGATATATGTCCTGTTTCCTCAATTCTTCTGGTACATGTGCAAATGCAATATATCCATAAGCTCTCAAATTATCATAACAAGGTAACTTACCTGACCACAGCATGTCAGGAGCAGCTCCATTTGTACTTGATGTTGGCAGCAAATTTTGAACATATACAACAGCTTTTACTGCTTCATCCCAAATAAAGTTTGGTAGACATGAGTATTTCAACATTGATCTAACTGCATTAAGTAATATTCTATTCTTCCTTTCTGCCACACCATTTTGCTGTGGTGAGAACCTGCAGGTCAGTTGTCTTTTGATTCCAAGTTTAGCACAAAATCCTTTGAATTCCTTTGACAAATATTCACCACCTCAATCAGATCTCAAACATTTTATTTTTCTTCCTGTTTCAAGTTGCACTTCAGCAATGAATAGTTTTAGAGCATCAAAAGCTTGATCTTTAGTTTTTAGACAATAACATTTTGTTTTTCTGCTAAAGTCATTTATAAATGTCATGAAATATCCGTGTCCTGTCATGCTTGTTACATTTATGAGACCACACAGGTCAGTATGTACAAGATCTAGTATTCCCTTTGCCCTCTTTGTCAATTTCTTAAATGGCTGCCTAGCTTGTTTTCCCAAAATATACCCTGCACATAATTTGTTTTCAAGATTTTCATCCTTTGCTCTGATCCATTTCTTTTTGGCCATCATCTCAACATTTGTCATATTTGTATGACACATTCTATTATGCCAAGTTTTTATGGATGCACATTCTACAATGTTCATACTAGGCATTTGTTCAAGATCAAAGCCAAACAGATTCCCAACTCTTTTCAATAAACTTAACTTCATTTCCCAGAAGAATTTTACATTCAAGTTTCTCAAAATTGACCTTATAACCCAGGTCAACTAATTGGCAAACAGAAATCAAATTTCTGACTAATCCAGGTACACAAAAAACTTCCTTGAGTTCTACAGCTTTTCCTTTGAGATCAAATATTTCTAAAACATCAGTATCTTCTATTCTTTGCAAAGTTCCATCTCCTAGCTGCACATGTCCAGCTTCCTTCCTCTTGGACTCCTTAAACAACTTTGAATCACAAGTCACGGTTTTCTCAGCTCCTGAATCTATTATCAAGAATTTGTTATCTCTTTTATCCAAATTATTTGAAATTGACAAAATGTAATTATCCTTTACCTCAGTAGTTTCATCAATCTCCTCTTCTTCAAGTGACTTTGATTCTTGTATAACATTCATGGTTGGACTTCCCCTCTGATTTGGTCTTCCTCTTCCAAATCCACCTCTAGTATTTGAACCTTTCCCTCATCCTCTGCCTTTTCCAGAACTCCCCCTTGGGCTCGGGCAATTTGCTGCTACATGGCCTTTTCCATCACAGTTAAAACATCTTATAGTTCGGTCTCAGCCTTGATAGACACATTGTCTACTTTCAGAAAGTGGTTAATATGGGTGATGCTCGGCTCCCGCACCTTGCTTACACTGTGGCAATGGGCCCGCAGCGGCTCAGGGCCTGTTGGAGGGGTAAGAGAGATCAGTGGTTCGCCAGATGGAACGTGCAGGAGCACAGGTGCGTGCAGGTGGACACAGAGGCCGATCGTGACAGCCTGTGGGAGTACCTGGACGCTTGCTTCCTTGGCAAGCGCTGGGACCCCGACGCTCTAGAGCAGGTCAAAACGGCCCATTACAAGGAGCACATCAACCCCGTGTTAGCCCGGGGCCCGCAGCTCTACCTGCGTTCCCAGCTGCCCCTGAAAAAGCACAGACTCATTGCCTCCATTCGCACATGTACTCACCATTTTCGCATCGAGACGGGCAGGTGGATTGGGGAGCCCCGACAGGACAGGCTTTGTCAATGCTGTCAAACGGGTGCCATTGAGGATGAGTCTCACACTTTCCAGAGTTGGCCAGCATTCAGTCAGATCCGGGCCAGATACGCTCCCTTAGTACGGCCGGACTTGCCCCTACATTTGCTGATGAACACGCCGTCAGTACGTGCTCTGGGGTCGTACATTCAGGAGGTACTGGATCTGCGAGCTCACCTTTGCCCCCTGCCTAATTGCCCGCTGATCAGGCACTACGGGTGCGGTGCATGAGTGTATATATTTGTGTGTTTTTGCATTTCATATATTGGAACAGTTTGTCAGCATGCTGATTGCTGCCACAGTTTTTCCCTCGAAAACCCTTCGGGGCGGGGGTTTTTTGATCCTGGTAGTAATCTGCTTGCTACGCTTTTGTATTGGGTCCCATAGACCGATTGGTCTCCGTGGACGATAAAAATACCTTCCTTCCTTCCTTCCTTAAGATGCCCATATTGGTTACAATTATAACATGGCCCTAATTTTTCTTTGTTAATATTTCCACCTCTTTTAATTTTTCCAGCAAATAGGACTTCAGCAGAATTTTCTTCATCATCTAGTTCAACCCCTCTTTGCTCAAATTCTGTTCTAATCATTTGAACATCATGCTCTTTAGATCTTGCAACATTTCTTATCAAAGTGGATAATTGACTATTATGAGACACTGATCTAGCCAATGATAACATCTGATAGTGTTCATTTAAAATAATTCCTGCCCCATCTAGATAATCTGTCAAATTGTCTTTTTCATATAACTTCAGCTTCCTAAGCTGTTTCTCTAAAACATCAATTTGAGACGAAGTTTTGATTTCGAACTGATTAATCATATATTTCCACATATCTTTTGGACTCATACCTCTCAACTTGAGTTTTATAGCAGCTCCAACCTTGCTTGTAATAATAGCTTAGGCTTCCATAATCTTCATCATATCTGTTGAACCTGCAATTAATCTAGATGCAGCAATAGTCAGGTTACCTCCATCACCATCAATTGACCCTTCAGCAGTTGAGCTTCCACCTCCTTTAGTGCTTGAACTTTCAGCACTTAATACTGTGTTGACATTGTTTTCCTCAATGAGATACCACAAATTCTCAAATTCTAGCACCTGCTTAATCCCATGCTTCCAAACCTGAAAACCATTGTCTCCCTTGAACACATCAATAGATGTCAGCAATTTAGCTCCAAATCTTGTTGACATTGTTTATATTATGGCTCTGATACCAATGAAGACAATTAGATTCCCAAGTTCTAGTGCCAATCTATGAACAACCTTGTTTTGTATAATCACCTTGAATTCAAATCATTAAAACTTCTTCAACAAGCAATGAACCATTAATTTTATCTAATGGTCTAATGTAATGCAATTTTTAATGGTCAAGCAAATATTAAAACTGCATTATATCAAATAACCCCCGAGAGCCCAAGCACTTTCAAACACTGGATCTTCGATCAACCAGACCACAAACAAGATCGTTTCTATTTGATTTATAGAGATCGGTCCAGCATTGTAGCCGGACCGACCTGATCTTCCCCTTGCCGTTCTCAGCTTTCCTATTTCGAATATCTCCTTGCCTCCATTTTATTCGACCCCAGAATTTCCTAAAGTTCATTCTAATTTAAGGCATACAACTCAATAATGCATTTCCTCCTTTTCATACCATAGGTCAATAGTTATTCGAACCTATGGTTTAACCATTACCATGATAAACACCAATCACCTAGTTTCAGGTTCAAGATCTCCCCATGTTCAGATATTCAATCTTACTTAGTTCAAGTGCATACTGCTAGCATAAATATTACGTGATCACTTCCCTTCAGATTCTTTTTGAAGAGCATCCTTATGTTCAGAAAATGCAAAGAAATTGTGCTTTCACGGAACGCATTATTGCCTTCTAAAATTCCTTTCAATGAGTGCACCATTGGGTGTCATGGTCTAGGATCATGCCTACTGGGTAATGTGGTATAAGCAGAAACTAGTAGTTGAGAATAAGCATGGAATTGAGATTGTGGCTTGTTGGTTGGCACTAGAGGGATTAGTGCGTAACTATGACGCTCCCCACCAAATATATGATGCCCAGTCGTATATCTCGTGGGAGATCCTCTATCCGACCCTCCGGCCACATGGGCCCTTCGTCTATCCCCCCACTCAAGTCATCTCTAGCGTGGGAAGGGGACACGAATGTGTCTTGGCGCCCTTCCCCTATGGGCTCCTATAATAGCGAAAGCATAACATAACGTCAGTACTAGCATAAAGTAATACAACAAGCTACCTCAAAGGTAGCACATCCGTACAACTATAGATAGCGAAAGCATAACATAACGTCAGTACTAGCATAAAGTAATACAACAAGCTACCTCAAAGGTAGCACATCCGTACAACTATAGATACATCAAAGATATCAACATGCCATAAAACATATGAGCATGCTCAGACTCGTAGGGTAATTACACTGACGGCTGGGCCTCAAGGTAGAGTAGACCAAGATATGACAATGGCGGGGCTGGCTATAGACAATGGCTAGGGTTGACCACTCCATCCGTCCCTCCTGTGCACACTTTGCAGACGGGCTACATCGGGCTCTGGTGTGACTATAACCTACCAGATATGTAGTCTCATGGTATTACCCATCGAGACTACTCCAGGTTGCATCTCCCCGATTCGATGAGGTAGGAAGGATTGCATATTCTCTTCTCGAGGGCTAGTGGTTCCATGGGCAGCTACAGAATCGTGGCGACACACGATTCATATCCGGCTGAACTCCCCAAAACAAGAGCCAGGCCAACACCTGCAACTTTCAAGAGTCAGGGCGACACATTGACCCAGGAAGTGTCGGACCCATACCTGGCCTACTCGAAGTGACCGACTATAGGCCTAGCCCGTTATGGGTCTCCAGTAGCTGGGCTCAGCAGGGACCTCCCTCCACTCTGCCACTAGCCCCACTGTATGGTGCTACGTCACTTCATAGCCCCCATAGCGGGGTGGGTTCCTATGCACAGGCTACTTAATAATAGGAACTAAGGGGTCTAAACTAGGAGCATCATCTAGATAATGGCCACTAGGTCTCTACCCCCCTTCCCAATACACAAGAGGTGCAAACATGATCAACCAACATCACATATCCATATAACATGATAAATAATGACTAGTAAATGGGTGCCCGGCGTTGCCGGGCTAATGTTCTGGAATGTATTTTTACTCGGCCTTTAACGACCATATGTGCAACTTCACAATAGTGTGTGTTGATATTGGCAAAAATAGACATTATTTGCTTTTGTGATTATTTTTGTTATTGAAATTGTCGAACGATAACATTATCAATGTATTAACGTTGAAAATACAGTTTTTATTAGAGAAAAATAATGCTTTATAAGAAATGTGAAAAGTAGTTAAATCTACCTCTAAAGATGAAACTTTGGAAAGACTGAGCCAAAACTTATGCTCAAAATGCCACCCTTAGAAATAGTTAAGTTCATTAAAAAAAAAAAAGGGGGTACAAAAATGCAAAACACAAAATTTTGTCCTGATTCATTGACATACTTTAATTCATGATGGTACTCTAAATATGCATCTCCACATGGTGCACATCATCAAGGGCCTAATGTTGTACTTTGTTGGATGTTTCGGTGATATATAGGGCGTGTGTTTATATGGGCCTCTATATAAGACTGATACTATAGAGCTGGGTACTGGATTTTGCCATAGAAATTTTGGTCCTCTCTCCAATCTATATGTCTATATTCTTTTCGCTTTTGTTAAGACTTACCAATTTGAATGTGTTATTGATGTGGTCATGTATGCCCAACGTTGTCGCGCATAAATTGGGGCGCATTTATATACATGCTCAATGTAAGAATGACTTTATGCCCCTTCTGGCCTAATTCTCTTACATCCTTTTCATCATTCCAGCTTCCTTTTTCTCATATTTATCGCCATGTTTTCTCATCATTTGTCATTGAGCTTGTTTTGACCATATATTCTAGCTCTCTTCATCCACAAATGCCTTAAGACTTCCATTACTGACGATGTCTTCATCCAAAAATTGTCACAACTTCCAATTTTCATCTATATCTATATTATAATTGAACCACGCCCTAATTTTAATGGCCATGATTCGACGAAACCGATGGGGAACATTATGCCACGTCACAACGTTTTTAGGATTGGCGAGGGCGGCTATGGCGCTCGCTACACTCCTCCAGTATCCACACATGAAGCAGACTCACGCTATGGAACGAGTTGCTCATATGGGCTAGGGCTCTTCAGGTAACGCTTTGATGATCTGTCTTAAGGGGATCTCAATCCCTTTCTTTACTTTAATGATGAATCGTTGCCAAAATAATTAATATCAGCAGATGTCTTGTGAATGCGAGGTGATCAGAATCTGCAGGTGTGTTGTCAATATGGTTGTGCAGACTCTTCATTCCCAGGTGCCAATGATCCTACCGATGATCCTATGACTTTTGAGGAGATGTTTAGTATGGTTCCTTTACAAGTGCAAGGCAGAGAATGCGGAGCTACAAGAGCAAGGCCAGTACATAGGATGGGATGGGATTGGATTCGATCAGTCTAGGGTGGTGTAAGTATATGGGGTAAACTGGTCCAATTTCTCTGCCTGTTTCTGCTGCCAGAAATGAAATACATGGATTGTTTGTGGAATGATAGATTGAGTTTAAGAAGATAATGTGTTGTTCATTTGCATCCCATGCTCTGGTTGTAAAGCAGATGGTTTTATAAGTACTGTGTTGTCGTGCTTAAATATCTTGGAAATTTGACTTAAACTGATTTCTAATGTATCTATTTATCCGAGACTATCTATATTAAGAAAGCTAGGACTTTTTAGAAATATTTGCTATCTGAGGAGTTGTTCAATTATGGTTCCTTTACAAGTACACAGCAGGGAATGAGGCGGAACTACAAGAGCGAGGCCAGTACATGGGACCGTATTGGATTTAAACTGCTTGGATATATCATGCATTGATCACAGCTTCATCCTTCTCTGGCACAGAGTTCGCTTGCTCTATCCAATAGAGTACTGTGAGTAGTTCAGGACAATGCCAATTATCAACTTATCAAGGAAACTATGGGGGCAAATTCATACAGCATTAGAAGGTATTGTCAGCATTAGAAGGTTTTAGGGTGTGTCTTTGGGAAGGATTTTTGCGGTGGCATGGGGCGATTATTTTTATCTACTAAAAATGCAGCATTCTAGAGAAGCAACTCTATGGAATGCTGTATTTTGTTGGGCTCAAAACGAACTAGGTGTTCCCATACTGTTTTGATAGAAACCTTGCCTGCAGTGTTCCAGATGCATGAGATTTTGTTTGAGCTTAAGGATCATTTTGCTGGACTGAATTGTGGCAGATGGGATTATATTTTCAGCTTTATCAAAACTGTGCGAGCCCATCGTGATCGTCTTCTTCCTGATCGTGTTCAGGTTGGCATGACCCAGCATTTCTTGAAGAGCCATGGGTGGTATATGGTAAGTTGCAAATCTCCATATGCGTTTCAAGGTCTTCTGGTCTTTGTTTCTTAATCTTTAGTATATGTAGTTCGGAAAATTGTGTGATATGGTTTGACATGTATACTTGATTGCTTAGGAATGTTGAAAGTTTATGTATTATGGTAAATCTATGCATCTCTTTGGTCTGTTGATTGAGCGGCTTCAAGAAACGGAAGATTGGCTCTATGAGGAAGGTGAAGATCAAACAAAGGGTGTTTATATTGAAAAGCTGGCTGAAGAAGATATGATTCTCTTATAATTTTATTAGTTTTGAACTTTTGCATATGGTCTGTAATTTTTGCATTTTTGCAGCTTGGAGATCTTATTGAAGAAGGGCGCATCAACTAAATTTGTATTTTCTTGCCAAATTTTGTGCAATTATGTAGTTACAAAGTATATTTATATCATAAGTTGATTCTGACATGTTGTGTCTCAATATCTCTTTCTAAGCTCTATTCAATGCATGTTTTTGCAATTATATGTATGTTCAACAATGGTTGACAACTTTTAGGTGATGTAATTTGATGCCCTTTGGTCCTTACACATAGCTTTTATTTGATGCCATTTGATCGTATTCATGGTTTGATGCTATAAACTTTCCATGTGATCACTTTCATGGTTTGAGCTTAGAGGCGATTGTTCAAAAACAACAAACTCTCAGGCTTATTCTAGCTTATGCATTGTATTAATTGATGTTCTTATTCATGGTTTGATGCTATAAACTTTCCATATGTTCATTGGTTTTAGCTTAGAGGCAATTGTTTAGAAACAACAAACTCTCGGGCTTATTATTTACATGTTCCTAGCTTATCCCATTGTATTAGTTAATGTGATTTGATGCCCTTTGATCCTTACTCACAGCTTTTATTTGATGTTATTTGATGCCATTTAATCCTCATGGTTTGATGCTATAAACTTTCCAGATGTATGTGGTTTTAGCTTAGAGGCAATTGTTTAAAAACAACAAACTCTCAGGCTTATTATTTACATGCTCCTAGCATGCTGCGTATGTAGCAAAAGCCTTAAACATCCAAGGACATGATTCCACAAGCAATGGGGAATATATCCATTCACAAAATATTAATAACAAAATGGAATACGTCCAGCTCCCCAACATTAACAAGTCCCCAACATTCATCCAGCAATGCTGATATTGTGTTTGTGTGTGCATGCATGTGTCCGTCATGAATCAAAACCTTGGAAGTGGTTCAATGCAAAGAGGATATTTTACTTCAACATGGCAGCACAAAAATGGTGGCAGACTCAAAAATCAAATGCGAAAGAGGATCCCCAATTCAGGGGGCTCCACAAAAATTCTTAAAGGTTATAACTGTTCCAATAATAAAGCAACAATAGAGAATCATGATAAGGAAGCGCCTACTGATTACATGGCAATAGAATATCAAGTTGTTAATGGGGAGTTCCCAGTGCATAATAACAGATGGGCTGATTTGCCAATGGACGAAAGTATGGAGAAATTAGAAAGTATGGAGAACTATGTTAGTGAAACACCAAGAAAAAGGAGAATCACAACAGGACAGGAAGAACAATATTGTGCAGTGACACCCGCCCAAACAATCTAATGTGTTCTCTAATGGAGCCAAAAGTTCTGAGCTGGAATATCAGGGGGATAAAATCCTCTGAGGCCAAAGGCAGTAGACTTTCTCTGGCATTGAAAAAAATTTGTCCAGATATTGTTTGTCTACAGGAACATAAATGTAAAAAGGAAGAAATAGGGATTTTGCTTAATATATTAGGGAAAGAGTATGTGGGCATCATATCTTCTAGTGGCACCTCTAGCGCAGGAACCTTTATTGCCTGGAAGAAACAACCTGAATGTTTTGTCGACATATCTTGATCACTTTGGGAGGTGCTTAATAGTAACATGGTATGCTCATGGTAAAAAAAGGGGGTGTGATAAATATTTATGCACATAATCAAGCTAGACAGAGGTCATCCCTATGGGCGGTGTAAAGAATAAGTCGAAAAACTTTGACCGTGACGTATTATGGATTTTGGTGCGGGACTTTAACATGGTGGAAAATAGCGGTGATAGATCTGGAGTGGGGCCCGATGTTGTACATGGATTGAAAGGGGAGCAATGGATGAGTATGCTCAATGAGTTGGGATTCATTGAAATACAAGGTGATCCGGATTTCACGTGGTGTAATGCCCGGATTGGAGATGGCGGGGCATATCGCCGACATGATAGATGTTATATAAGCTCTCGGCCATGCAAGAAAGGAACATGTCATTGTATCGGCATAACCTCTTAGAGAACTCCATTTCGGATCATAATCCATGATTAATATGCTCCTCTAGAGCTAGTACCTTTAAACCGCTTAAAAGCAGTCTTCAAGTTGAACCCGGGTTTCTCAAAGATGAAGGCTTCAAAACTTCGATGTAAGTAGATTTGGATTGCAGCTAGCAAAAATAAGCGAGGAATGGAAGCCATGATCGCGTCTTTAGCAGCAATTAAAAAATTCGCTAAAGCTTGGGGTCGTGACAAGGTGGCTGAAGAAAATGCTTTGTTGGAATCACTATATGCAGAATTGACAGAACTTAGAAGAAATGTCACTAATTCAGGTGAAAGGGAAAAAGCAGTTTTGCTGGAAATTAAGAGACTAGAATTGGTCAAAATTCAACAAGTCAAAATTAAAGCAGGATTGACATGGATTAAGGAAGGTGACAAATGTACAGGTTTCTTTTTTAGGGCTGCAAGGCAAAGGAAACAATCAGCCACGTTGTCTTTAATACAGGGGGAGGACGGATCCATCATTCGGAATCCTCAGCAGGTGAAAGAGGTTGTTTTCAAATATTTTGAAGATTTCTTTAAAAAAAAGAATATAAATTTTCAAAGTTGCTTTGAGGAGTTAATTCTCTCAAAGGTGGTATCTAAAGTATCTGCATCGCAAAGGGAACAACTCGGACAGCCGCTCTCCATCGAGGATATGCGTGAGGCTGTTTATTCTTTGGCTAAAAACAAATGTCCGGGTATTGACATTCCAAAGAGAATTTTTTCAGAATATTGGGAATGGGTACAACGGTTTGTATCTGATTGCTTATCAGGACTTTTTACAAGCAGATAAGTTGGATAGCAAACTAAACACCGGGTGTATTACCCTAATCCCGAAGGTGAAGGATCCGAAAGTCATAGGGGACTGGAGGCCTATTACCTTGCTGTCAACCTTCTATAAAATTATAGCAAAAGGATATGTGGAAAAAATAAAGCCTATTTTGATGGAACATATATCCAAAGTCCAGTCAGGATTCATTCCAGGAAGAAGTATTCTCAGTAATATTGCAGCAGCCTTTGAAGGCATACATTGGGCAAGAAAGACACACCAGAAGGTACTCTATCTAAAGCTTGACTTTAAAAAGGCATATGACAGTGTGAGCTGGTCCTTTTTGGAAAAGATGTTGCTTGCTTTCGGCTGTGGACAGGAATTTACTAACATTGTGACAAAATTGCTGAGATCATCGCGTGCTTCTGTGTTGCTTTTCGGGGAGACTTCCCCTATCTTTGAAGTGAGCAGGGGCATTCGGCAAGGTTGCCCCTTGGCGCCTTTTCTTTTTGATATTGTCGCAGAAGGGCTATCTCAGGTACTGTTGGCAGCAGTGGAAGATAGGGTTATAACAGGACTGCAGATGGCGGATGGATCGCAACAAATTTGTAACCAATATGCCGATGATACTTTCTTGTTCTTGGAAGCCCTAGAAATAAATCTCATGAATGCGAAACAGCTGCTGGATTCCTTCTCTATAGCATCAGGTTGTTTTCTTAACTGGAACAAGTGTGCTGCCATTTGGCCACTAGATGAGCCTCTCCCGACGCATGTTGCCACTTTTCCTTGGACCACTGTACCTGTTGGGTCCTCTTCGAAGTTGTTGGGTGTTCCAATTGGGGTGTGCATCTCATCCTCGAATATTTGGGATGAGATCCTGCTCAGTTTAGACAAATACTTGAGATGGTGGAAAGTTGGTAAGCTCTCTATGGCGGGAAGAATCGTCGTAGCCAAATCAGTGCTAAGCAGTACCCATATTTATGCTGCATCAGTGTTGTTGGCTCCTGAATCAAAGCTAACAGAGCTATCAAAAATAGTGCGGAATTTTGTTTGGGGTGGAAACGAGGAAGGGGCAAATATCAAAGTGGCTTGGAGGAAATGCTTGAGATCTAAATCACATGGAGGACTAGGAATGCTGGACTTTAAGTTACATAGCAAGATCTTAGTGTGCAAATTCATGTGGGAAATCATTCAACAAGATTCGACGTCTCTGGGCCTTGAACTCCTCAAACAATCACTAACTCACTGTATACCATGTGGAAAGCCATCCCATAAAGCAAATTTACCATGGGCCCTGTTTTATAAATTGAGGCCATAGGCGGGAGCTTCGCCGTTTCTTAAAGGATTACTTAAAGCTTGGGAGACAGTTAAAGTTCTATGGCGCTTGGACATCAAAAATTGCTCCTCAGTATCTATGCCTGTGTGGTGGCTGCAAGTAGAAACTGACAGAGGCTGCGTGCCACTTTTTTCGGTGGTGAATAAAAGAACACAAAACAGATGGATTGTGGCAGGAATCTCTTGCATTGGAGATTGGTACCAAGGTGGTGTGCGACGCTCTTGAGAGTCATTTCAAAGCGAGTTTAAGGTGAAATCACGGGACAAACGAGTTTGGGAAATGGTATTGGCCAATATTCCAACCTATGCTTCTCCATAGGTAGGGGCTTTTTACCTACCTCGTGAAAACCTTGATAAAAAACATTTTGTGTCAAAGGCATACAAGATTCTGCATGTGAACGAAGCGATGAATCTTCATCTCCAATGGGAGGTAACAGCAGAAGATGACCAAATCAATCAAATATGGAAATGGGTCTGGAAGAGCCACTTGCCACCAAAGGTATCCACACTATTATGGCAAATCTTGCATAGAGCAATCAGGGTCAACATATTAGTAAATAAGTTCAACTCTGATGTTTCACCGAGTTGTCCAATGTGCGGCCTGGAAGCAGAGACGATTGAACATTGTTTCATGCATTGCACAGAACTCCGTCCGATATGGGAACAAGTGAAGGAAGTGTTCGGGACCTCTTTACCAGATAAAGAGCTTTTGTTAGGTATGCATCCATCATCTTGGCCAACTGAAAAGAAAGTTGCTTTGAACTTATGTAAAGGATGGCTCCTATGGCTAATATGGAAGAGGCGGAGAAAGTTAGTGTTTTCCCAAGAGTATATTCATTTCAATAGCCTAGGGCCATCTTTAAAGCAGAAGATCCGCCAATATCTTATGGCATTTGAAGAAGAGGAGTGGGCTTCTCAAGTCCACGACTCTCTTTTATCGTTCCTGTAAAAGTTCCAAATCCACAGCTAAGTGATTATCCCTACACAAACAAACATGTTGTGTAGGTGTATGATACCACTTGGCATACGTATGTAATTGATGAGCATCAATTAATATATTTCTGATCTTTCAAAAAAAAAACATTATTTTGTTATTATTTTGTCAAAGATTGAAGACTGGAGCAAAAGGAAAGAGCCTTAGAATATGCTATGTTAAAAGCCTTCTCTAGAATTTCACGTAAATGTTAGAGATTCTTATTGATTAAGGTAAGAATACTAAGCTAAAACCAATCCGTTAAGGCATCTCATCATTGAACATCATTTACACGTTCTTAAGTTATGCCCAGCAACGCTGGGCACCGTTACTAGTTCAATAGAATGTAATAATGTATTTGTGAGAATACCATTTGCACATGTGCAGAGTCGTCATATATGAAGTGGAATGGCAATAGCAACATTTAGGTCATGTTGGCTGCTACCATCTCATAATACAACTGATCAACAATATTGTGTATTTCAATCCAGCATTTATCACCCAAAACATTGCAATGACATATTATTAGAAGTCCATGTGCAGATTTCATGCCACAAAAGAGAAGCTGTTGATGTCCTGATTCCATAAGGAAAACAATGTCTTTTAGCGATGAAAATAAAACGTCAAGCGATATACAAAATCAACCAATGTTGCTTATGCATGGGATATAGTATCTGTCAGCGAATATTAAAGCTTTAAATTCAGCCATAAGAAACAGCCACTTATACCTTGGCTCAGATTGCAACAAATGTAGGTTGGCCAATCTAAATGCAGAATATCTTCTGGCAACCATTTTCATTTTAGAAATCCTGCAGTCATACTGAAAATGTGGTCATAGTTAAGTGGTTTTCTTAGCAAATGGGTTGTCATTTATTAAGCAGATCCGATTATTGCTTACACCCGATTATTCCTTGCATCGGATACTGCTTCAATAATTCTTCTACACTATTAGCACACTATCTATAATTTCAACATGAATTCACTTGAATCATGGACTGCCGTTGTTGGAAGGATTATAGCTTATGCATTTATAGTTTTAGATTTTTGAGCTAGATATGCAGCCGGAAGCCATGGCTTATTTTGCAAACATAGAATATATAACATTACAGTTGTCTCAAGGACCTATTTGGATTCATCAACCTGTTTAGGTCTCTCAATTCCTTCTCCATATTAGGGACTAGTTCTCCATGATACTTACGACATTTTGAATATGAACACCTGAATTATAAGATTAACTCGAAGTTACACCACCATATTCAATGGAAAAATAAAATTCTTCGTAAGTTTAGCACAGTTGCACCTTGAAATACACTCAATTTGCTGGTTTCAATGATACGATATGATCTCGTGGCACTCAATATGGAATAAAAAGTTCAAGATAACATTAATTTTCTATCAATATAGCCTACAAATGCTACTCATTTTTCAAATTTCATGTGATTTAATAAGAACTTGATGTATCAATGAGCAAATCATAATTTCAGTCCTTGGGAGACCCAGTCAGGTCCCTAAGGAATTTCTGAAAAATAGATATCCAGGAACCATTCATGATATTTGAAATAGAATAAGAATGCGAAGATACTATTATTTTTCAATGGAAATAGATACTAAGTACTATCCATATTGCTAAATGCATTTCATTTTTTTTTTTAAATGGAGTAGCACTATGAATTTTCAAAATGTTAACCCTCGAGGAATCCAACTGGGTCCATAAAGAACTTCTGAACTTCAAACTTTCAGGAATTATTACTCGAAAATTCCATCATAGATTTTTCTAATTCTTCTTGTGATAGATTCCCCATATCATGGGTTACAAAATGGAAGAATTAGAATTCTTAGGAAAAATTATATTTGCAAAATAATGTGAGAAAGACTTTGAAACTAAATTTGACCCCCTTTGCATTTGGATCTAGATTGCTTTCTATATTTTTTATAAAATTTTCCTTATATGTACACCCATGGAGAACAACATATTGTGAGTATGTAGACAAATTCTTTATCTTAGAGCTATAATAAAATTTCAAAAAAAGTGACGAATGAACCCATTTGGATTCATCAAGGGACAACTCTTGTTATAAGCATCAAGTAAAAAATAATTCAAGTTGTTGTTGTACTGGTGGAATGCAATGTAATAAAGAAGAAACTTTAGCCTCGTTATTTGATCCAAAATGAGGATGATCTAAAATGAGGATTTACACCATCACATTGTATCTCTAGCTTTGTTTAGTCTGACCTTCATTTCATTCTCATTTGGGTCATCATATAGTTACTACTTACTTCACCTTTTTCGTATCGGAACCTAATGTTGCATCTTCATCCTTAGTGGCATCCTGCATTAATTCCTCAAAACTGCACAATGTCTTGCCTCAACATTCTTGCCTTCAAGCATCCCATTCAGATGCATAGGTTCAGCCTCATAAAATTACGTCTTGCCTTTTCATGTATCCAGAGCATTCTCCATAGCTTCAACTTTATAGAGCAAATTTCTATGCTCCTTTTTAGGCTGAGATTCCACTGGTGGCAATTGATGCCTGGAAGTTGAAACTTGGCCAATCGTGTTGGACGATTCCAAACTTCCATTGTTTTTTGTGATTCCACTAGCAGAGGTAATTGAGCATTTGGATTTTTCTTCGGTAGATGATGTGGATGCCATTAGCAGCTACTCAACTCCCGTCTTTTTGTAGCAGAATCAATTATCCCTCCCTAGATCTTGACACGAATCAGATCAACGGAATAGATTTCTTGTGGAAGAACTACCTTCATTGTAGTGGAATCTATGCATCCGGCTATGGTAGTTAGTTTTTAGGGTATTTGATGCCATCTAGTTACCTGTGACTTCCGGCACTGGCGGCAATTGATGCCTAGAAGCTGAAACTTGGTCAATTGTGTTGAACGATTCCAAACTTCCCTTGTTTTTTGTGATTCCACTAGTAGAGATAATTGAGCATTGGATTTTGCTTCGGTAAATGATGTGGATGCTATTAGTAGCCGCTTAACTATCAGGGGATTCCTTCCATCTTTTTGCAGCAAAATCAATTACCCCTCTCCAGATCTTTACAATTGAATCAGATCAACGAAATAGATTTCTTGTAGAATAGAATAGAATAGTTTTTTTAACGTCCACGGAGACCAATAGGTCATGGGACCCATACAATGGGCTAGTACAATCATTACTACTAGGATTCAAAAACCCCTGCCTCGAAAGGTTTTCAAGGGAAAAACCTTTGCAGTAATGATGATATTAGACAAACAGAAATAATGACTACTGAGGGCTCAGTAATTGCAGACGTTTATCTAGAACCTCAAGTATGTATAATGCCAAGTCATGCACAGATGGTGCTCTGAGAAGTTGTGGAAGCGTGGAATAGAATGCTAAGGTCAAAAAATGATTCCGGACTATCTCAAAAGCAAGGCAACTCAGAAGAGTATGGCTTTCATCTTCAATAACCTGTAACTGGCAACAGGCATATAGTCTCGCTTCTCGCGGCAATTGCGGCCGCTCCCATCTACCTGTCTCAATCCGTAGCCTGTGGGACCCCGTGCGAATTGATGCAATAGCTACAAGCTTGTTCCTGGACAATGAAGCAAGCAAATAAGCTTGGGGCCCTGGTGCCAAGGTGGGATTTATGTGTGCATGATAATGACCAGTTTTCACTTGGGCCAAAGTAGTAGAAGAACTACTTTCGCTGTAATGGAATCTATGCATCCGACTATGGTAGTTAGTTTTTAAGGTATTTGATGCCACCTAGTTAATTTTGACTTCCAGCAGTGGAACCTCAGCTTTAGTATGTTCTTTTTTCTATGTTCCTTTTTAGTAAAGCAAATTTCTGCATCTTTTTTGTTTGCTATAAATTAGGCTTGCAAGATGTAACCTACACTTCCATACGACCACCTAACTTTGGCATGAATTTTATTTGGTGGTCTTATTTGTATAGAGTTTTATCATGTCATGACTCCTAGAAACTACATGTTAAAGCAAAAAGCTAGAAATGAAGTAACTTGGGAAATCTATTTTATCACAAATTCGTGCTTAAAAACAAACCCATATACTTGCAAAATGACCATTGATTTCATTATTGACACAATAATTGTGCAGTCCATCTTTACTTCATCATTCCATTTAGCTCAAGATATGCTATTATGCACTATTGTCTGTCATTTATGTGGACACTATAACTTGCACCTTAAAAGCCAACACGTTCTCTTTGTATTTAAAAGTTCGTAACTGACGCTAAGCTGAATTTGCACAAATTTACTCCTATAATCGAGTCTGTAAAGAGAAATATTTGTAATAACTTTTAAGTCCGTAAAGAGAACTGTTCATAATAACTTTTGCACTATATATCTTAGACACATAGTGGCCTTTGCATGGAGTCAGACAAAAGAAATGTTCGCGGGCGGCCTTGGCCGCTGCGATAAATTTCTTGTAATATAAATCGTATGGGCTACAAACCCTCTAGCTTACAAACAGGCACCCTTTTCTATTGTTTTCTATTTATTTGAGAATTGGGTCTTGTAGATACATAAAAAATTCTTATGTTTCTAGCCAATATTTAAACTAGTACTAAACCTATACTTGATTTTTTAGTGATGTTTAGTCATGTAGCTGATGTGGAGATGATGTGGATCTGAGGAAACAGTGTGAGCTCGTATAGTAAAGGCATTTTTCTATTATCATTGCACTCTTCATTTGCTATCTTTGAATTTCTTTAGAAGTATAAAGAATGTGCATTCATAAGGTACGTCTTTTTGTAATAGATAAAGGCCAAGGGCAGGCCATTTCACCTGGTCGAGCTCGCCAGGTCTGAGCCAGACGAAATGGCCTGCTCTTGGCCTTTACCTATTACAAAAGGAACAGATGACGATATTTTAGCACTCCTCCTTGATCGTTGAAGCTGAAACATCCAAGAAATTCCTCAGCTCTGATGTTAGGAATCAGGTGACCATCAAGAGGACTATTGCTAGATATAAAATGATAAGAAATATCGCCATCTATCCTTTATAGACACGAAAGATGTATGGGAGATGTATTGGCAGAGGTTTACAAAGAAATTGCATGAAGTAGTAATTTACATTTTTAGTGACAAAAATCACATAGGTATAGGCACATAAAATCTCTAGCATAGGCAAAATTGGTCTTTCTATACATAGGAAAGCTATCTATCTATATGATAGCTATGCAGATAGAGTCTCTTATATATGAACATTATTATGGAGAGGCTTTAGCTCGATCTGACAAACTAGATCTCCAGCAATCGTCCAAATCCCTGAAATAGTCATATGGATCATTTGGTCCAGAAGGAACCTCTCTCTCAGGCTGGATTTCTTCTCTTTTGCAGCTCCCACTCACATAATTATGATACTGATAATTGCGAGGATCAGACGGGCCCGAAGGGATCAATCTTTCCGGTTCAGAAATCCCCCTTTGGGCAGTTTTAGAATCTGCCTTTTTACCAATTTTCTGCTGCAAAGATCGATCTCAGATATCAAAATCATACATAGAATAGATACAGAAAGACAGATGGGTTTTCTACATACAGGAGCAACTCTTACTTCGTTTTGAGGATCAAGACGAGCTGTAAAATAATATTCTCGCAAATCAATACCGAAGTAATGTAAATCTAGTTCTAAAAGCACAGTTTTCGATCTACAGGACATACCTGAGACCAGATCTGCATGTTGGAACACAGAAAATGAAACTAGAGCACACAGAATGAAGTAGGATTTGTTCATCCGGCCCATTGCGGCCATGATCGATCGATTTAGGGAGCGCCCAAAAAGCAGATTGAGGGAGGAATGCGGAGTAAAGTGATTATATTGGCAGAGATGGGTTTGATTAATTTTACAGGTCGAAGAATCTTTGTGCGGAGTAAATGATGAAATGTCCAAATATTGATTAGATCGGGCGTGGATCTCATGATTCCTCAAGAATCATGCCAGTTCTCCTTTTGCCATCATTTGTTGACACGTGTCCTTATTGTCTGACGTGTCATGCCAGCATGGTTTATAGGTACCATTTCTAGAGAGAGAAATTTCTTTGGCTCCCGCTCATTCCTATCCCTTAGGGACTTAGGGATGCTTCACATGTAATAATAAACGTATTCACATGTTAATGTTTTTTGCCAGGTGGCTCAACGTCCAAACCGTTGGACGTCAAACTGCTCCAGCAGTTCCTGATCGACCGGCTGCTTCACCATTTTGATGTCTTGAGCTTCGTTTCCAGTCATTTTCAGTCTTCACCTGCGGCAATAGGTAAAATCTTGAAGCAATCCGTAAAACCCCGGTGGCGCAAAAACAATGATGGTGTAGCGATGTGAGTGAACGGAATTGAGCGATGTGAGTGATGGCGACGTTCAGCATGTGAACGCCCCAAAATTTTTGCCAAAGACGTTGACATTGGGGTGCCACCGGAGACGTTACATGTGAGGCGTCCCTTATCCACAAATATGAGCAAAAATTCATGACGTTATAACCTTATTGCTATGATTTAATGCATATATGTTCCCATCCCATGTAAATGATGTCGACTGTCAGAATGTTTCTATTGTTGGGAACTTGGGCTGGCCGAAATGTTAGGCATTAGAGTCAGGAGCAAACTAGTTGATGAAAAGGGGGACTGGATAAATTGAAATATATAAGTTCATTGGCATTCGAAGTTCGTCAGTTGCAATAAAAAAGTAAAACTCGTCTTGCCAGGAATCAACTTTAACAGACAAGAAGATGTTCAATTCCTATCCTCATTGAAAAAAAAAAAAAATCATTCAAGAATTTATGCCAGTCATTTAGTTTACTTCTATGAAGCGTGTCCTCAACTTTAGTTCTATTTTGAAGGGTACAGTTGTTCGGGTATCCTTGACCTTTGTGAAACTCCTTGTTGTTGTTTCAGTAATAAAAGACGAGCATCGAACACTTCAAGAATCCTCTCGTACTAGGGTGGGCTTTCGGCAATTCTTTTTCTTCACCACGGTAGATAGAAACCGAACTCTCTCACGACGTTCTAAACCCAACTCATGTACCACTTCGACCGGCGAACAACTAGTTTTCATGAGTGTGCTGCATCCACGCAGTGCATCGATCATGGAATTTGATCTATTATTAACGTAGGATCACCAGTTCCTTGCATCGGTTCTGTGGCTCAATTAACATGAAACAAGTTCGTGGTAGCTTGAAATTAGAATTGGCACAATATCGGGAAGTTGCCGAAGCGATCATGTAGAAAAGGTGTATTAAGAAGTTCTAGAAGTGTGGAATATAGGGGTAATGTCAAATATATCAGCACAAAAGTAATACACATCCTACTACTATTTTTAAGAGTCACATTTATTATTAACATAGAATTAAAAACCATATCCACTATATAAAAAAGGCGCATGACATGAATGATGATAGGTACCCTCTTCTAGTGCTTGTTATGGTTGTATCTCCTCAGCATTTAAAAATGGTGCTAAAAAGAGCATTGTAGTGCACAGTTTGCCGGTTAGTATGTGCAACAAAACCAATGCATGGTGTTTGCAAGTTTTGATCCTAAGCTTTTGGAACACTATCTAGATGGCCATTTTTTCAAAAGATACAGGATGCACAAGCCTTGGCTCAATTAAAAGTGGTCATTACAGGTGGCATATATAAAACCCACTTTGCAAAAGAACCGCAAGTTTATTTGCTTGCTTCGTTGTCCAAGAAAAAAAAAAGGAAAAAGAAAAAGGAAGCTTGGAGCTCATCAATTCGTATTGGGTCCCACAAGCTACAGATTGAGACAAGTAGGTAAGAGCGGCCGCAATTTCCATGAGAGGCAAGATTATGTGCATGTTGTTAGTTACAGTTGAAGATGAAAACAATACCTATTTTATGTCCTAATTTTGTGATGATCAGAAATTGTCATTTGATATTAGCATTACATTCTATGCTTTCACAACGTCTCAAAGCACCATCTATGCATGACTTGGCATTATATGTAGGCAGTAGATGCGCATCTTCAATTGTTGAGCCATCAGGAATCACTGTGATCGTTTTGTACAAACTCTTGATTACCAACTATCTACTATAATCTTTATTGTAAAGGTCTTTCATCTGAAAACCTTTTGAGTCGGGGTTTTATAACCTAGAAGTAATGGTTGTACTAGCCCATCATATGGGTCTCATGGCCTACGCTAAAAATCAAATCTAATCTATTCTATTCGATTCTCAGTAGCTGCCTTCTTTTTCTTGCTGTCCAGATTGACCATTCCCCTCTCTGTCTGTTTAAAACGAACACATGATTATGCAGGCTATCTTACCACCTAACTATGAGCTCACAACGGAACACCGCTCTTTTTGGGACCCCCTCCCTCCCCCCTCCCCCCTTCCCCTCAAATTTGTCAAAATTTTACATTTTTATGAAGTATCACACTTTAAAGTCATCATGTTACCAACGCAACTGCTAGAGAAGCTAATTGCATGCAGAATACTGACACTCATTCTGCTAGCACTAATGCTCTAGATTCTACCTCTAAATAGGGAATGTGCCTTCGTATGGTCTCATGAAATTGTAGGGGTTTCACATGGCAGAAAGAAGATATCTTGAACTCAATAGCCAGGGCTATAAATTCAATTTTTCTTATGGAAGCATGGGAATATGCTAGTTGGACTATTAGATGTACCAGTATATAATGTAAATGCACATGTAAATGTAGGTCATGGAGGAATAGCTTGCTACTATTGTGGCGCCTCGCTAATGGCATAAATAAATATGTTATTTTAACGACCACAGAGATCACATAGGGCCATGGGACGAAACTATACATAGTGCAACTGTGGGTAGTCTTGAACTCAAGACAATAGATATTTTAGGACTAGTTTATTACCACTAGACTAAAGGCCCAGGCATACCACAGCTAATGGCATGAAGGGTATGCAATCAGAATTGTTGAAGTTGATTGTACCTCTGATTGTTCTTGACTGTTATGTTCATTACAACCCTCCAAGAGGAATTCTCCTCACAATAGTACATCAGTAGAGCTAATTTATAGGGTTGGTGGCCGCCACTGCTCGACCAAGTACCGTATAACCATGGTCACTTTCTTGTTGGCAAAATTATTTGTCGGGATTTTTAAACCACAATTGACAACATGGGCAGAGGAATTAGAGGTCCATGTGCTTGACCAAGCAAGGTATAGGCCTAAGCACTCTAACATTGACCGTTTTTTCACATTGTGCACCTTGCTAGAGGACAGTTGAAGTAAACAGTCGAATCTTTATTGCTGGTCTAGATTTTATGAAGGCTTTTGACAAGTTCCTAGACAAGAGAAATGAGGGGGATTGTCACAATTAAGTGTCTCTCAGAATTTGCAACTGTATCAAACAATCTCAGTGCAAATGCCACCATCAAGCTAGTCCATCAAATGTCCACTCTCTTCAACACTATTTGGACTATACAATCGTCCGCTTGAGGACTGACTTACTCGACATGAAGGTGGAGGGATGTAAATTACATTATTAGGCAGTCAATTCGCACCGATGCACACAGTCTCCAAATGGAGATAGGCAGATGGGCTCTTGAGCGACGCGAAAATAGAATATATCATTGTTGTTGCACTCTTCAGATTTGCCCAGCATTTACGAATACCCGAGCACGATATGTCAATTTGGTTATGCCTAATCAGCCACTATATATGCTTTTGCAGATGTTGGCACTAGCATATTATATCCTGGAGGTTCTTGACTGACGAGCCAAGTATGTCCACATGTACAGATTTATCAGCGGGCTTATTAATGTCAAGGTTTTTCCCTGGGGGTGGGGGTTTCTTAATCTTGTACTAATAGGCTTTTTATAATATTGTATTGGGTTCTATAGATATGACGCTCCCCATAAAATATACAACACCCCGTTATATACCTCACGGGAAATCCCCCATCCGGCAAGGTCTACAGCACAGGCCCATCATTTATCCCGTCCTGGGATGGCCATGACACGGGAAGGAGACACTGAGATATCTTTGTGCGCCTGTCCCCTATGGGTTCCTATACATCGAAAGCATAAACATAAACATCAGCACTAGCAATACAGTACAATCAGCTACCTCGAAGGTTAGCACCCTCATCCATCAATAGATCCATCATAGACATCAATATATCATCCATCACATCACCTCCTACTCAGGCTCAAACTCGTGGGGAGAGTAGACTGACGGCTAGAGTCTCAAGATAGAACATACCAGGTTATGATAATGACTTGGGGGTTGGCAATAAACAATGGCTAGAGTTGGCCACTCCGTTCGCCCCTCCTATGCATTCTATGCAGATAGGCTAAATCAGGCTTTGTCGTGACTGTAACCTGCCAGAGGCGTAACCCCTTGTATCACCCAACGAGGCTATTCCGAGTTGTATGTCCCCAGTCCGATGAGGTAGGAAGGGTTGTATCTCCCCTTCTTGGAAACTATGGTTTGATAGGCGGCTAGAGGATCGTGACGACACATGTCCTTACCCGACTAAACTTCCCAAAACAAGAGTCGGCCAATACCTGCAACTCCTGAGGGTCAGGGCGACACCGTCAACCCAGAAAGTGTCGGACTCCTACTCGATGCTCTCGAAGTGACCGGCTATAAGCCTAGCTCACTCCAAGTCCCCAGTTCATCAGGGACTCCCTCTATCTTGCCACTGACTCCGTTGTGTGGTGCTCAGTCACTCCATAGCCTCCATAGCTTGGTGGGCTCTACACACAGGCTGTATATAATAGGAACTAAAGGGTCTAAACTAGAAGCATCGTCTACACAAGGCTACTAGGTCTCTGCCAATACAGGAGGTGCAAACGTGATCAACGAACATCGTATATCCACACATTAAGAATAACATCTAATCCTAATCACATGCATCTACCTTACAGTTAGGGTTCATTTGATTAGGGTTCGAGACCCAAACTGAGGGTTCTAGAATAGTTCTACTAAAAATACGAGACGCTAACTCATCTATAATCTGAACTTTCAGATGATCTACCAAGAAAACTACTTGAAATACCTGCTCCGAAGAAACTTCCACATCACCCCTTGATTCTTGGAGCCGAAAAATGGCCTAGGGTTAGGCTTTGGCCATTAATAGGTTAGGGTTGCCATGTCATGCCATATGGCTCCAATAGGTTCAAATTTCTGTGTTTTTTTTTTTTACTTTTTTACAAAAATTTGTGGCGGTCCCCTAAATAGGATGAAGCCATACGTAAGCTTAACTAAGTTATATACAATGACTTAACCATGCTCCCTTCTCCACACTAGGTATACAAGGCTACTAAAGTAGGCTTGTATGGTGACGTGTAAGATATGTGTATTTATACCATATATTTTAGGGGAACATCACATTCTCCCCCCCTTAGCATAATGATGTCCCCTCAGTATTACGATAAGGTGGCGAACTTGCATCAATCTGACAAGATACAATAACAAGGAATAGATATATATATATATATAGATAGATAAATAGATAGATAGATAGATAGATAGATAGTTTTAATGTCACGCCACGAGACATCATCCAACTGGACATGTGACCACACACCACAGTAGTTTTAATATCATGCCACGAGGCAGCATCCAACTGGACATGTGACCACACATCACAGTAGTTTTAATGTCACGCCACGAGGCAGCATCCAACTGGACATGTGACCACACACCACACTACATTGCTCGGTTGGGGCCCTGCCCCCAACCACCTTACATTGCATTTGTTGGGATTTGACCCCCAACAGTACTGAGTGCGATTCTGGGCAGTCTCAAACTCGAGACCACATTGCTAAGGAACTAGTGTGTTACCACTAGATCAAATGCCCAGACGCATTTAGAACCTTATTGAAGCGATTAACTTCCAATGTTTAATTATAACGATAATTGTAAGGCTATACTTACATACATGAACCAAAATTGAATGGCCTTAATGGTTCATCATTATAAAAGTAAACAACATAGTGTCATAATAACATGTTTAGGAGTTTATAATTAAGCATATCTATAACTCCTATTCTTCTCGTATGTGCTTCTTCTCCCATACTTCTCCTTTACTGGCTTGCAATATGTAGCCATCACGTTAGTTTAGTTAAAAAGTTGTGGTTAAGTGGACTATCCCCTTAATTACCTCCTTGAGCCGAACTACTAGCTCAAGATTAGCACTGTGTATGTGCATTGAATCATGGCCCATTCAGATTTAAGCTTAGGGAATATCTAGAATGGTCCCATCATCGCCCATGCTTAGATTCTTACCTCCTACACGACCTTCGGCCGTGCGCAAACACAGTGCATCATGGCTAGATCCAGTCATCATCCACGATCACTTGCTTAACCTACATGACCCCCGGTCATGTGCATGCGCAATGCATCATGGCCCTGAAGGTTTAAGCATAGGGAACATCTAGGATGATTCCACCATCGTCCATGATCACCTGCCTACCACATAAGATGCATCTGAACTATCGAGTTGCTCCTTTGTCATTTCCAACAAGATTGGAGTCTCTAAAACTTCCTCTGGGTTTGAAGTATGATTCTTTATGGAGGTGAGGCACAATTTTTTGGTCCTATCTATTGATGATGCTAAAGCTCTCTGTCAGTTTTTCGTGGGAGAAGGCTCAAATAAACATATTGTTTCCTGCAGGTTGCATTTGTTCTAGGTGATGCTTATGGAGAACTAAAATGCATTCGCATTTCATATGCTGCATTGCCATGGCAAACATTGAGAATGCATTGGCTGCACTTAAATTTGTGCTGGCATTCTCAAATGATCATCTTAGGTGAAACATTAATCTAATATTATTTGTGGATTCTGATTTGATGCTTCACTTTGGGGCATTGCTATTCTTCAAACAGAAAAATGACACAAACACATACAACGAGATGTGTCTATATTTTCCCTGTAACTTGCTGGCATGTGCCTCCCAATTCATTTTCATGCTCATAACCATTTGTGTAATCAAACATTGTGATGCGACAAGAACAATCTACTCTATTGCAAGAAATTAGACAATTATCCTTCCTTACACACCTTATCTTGGAGTACAAACAAAGAGCATTGTGGTGATTTTTTGCAAAGGCACTCTACCCATCGTTAGTAGTAGCTTAGAAACACCGTGATCTTCCCATGGTAATCACACTTTGTTCTCCTTCTGTAGGTAAACTTTGACTTAACACAAATCGGAGGATGGTTTCAAGCCCCATGTTGTTTCTTTCCTTGTTTGCTTCATTGCATTTAAATTAAATGTTTAAAAATGAGATGTAATTTAGCATGCTAAAGTCCTCCTTCTATTCCTTTCACATCAAAAACGATGCCCACATCCGCCTTAAAATCCCCCGAAAAAACCCCGCAAAATCCCACTTTTCGTGGAATAGACATGATTTTAAGAAACGGGGTATTTGGCCACAATCCCCCCTTTGTATTTTGTAGATTAATATCCCCTTATTTGAATTTTTTTTTTATATGCGATGTTCATACCCCTTTTCTCACAACTAATGTTCATACCCCTTTCTAGACCATCCCCCCTTTGTGCTTTTGTAGTTTAATATCCCCTTACTTGAAAATTTCTTCATTTGTACCCCATTTCGACATATGCAATATTCATACCCCAGTTCTTGCAACGATTGTTGATACCCCTTTTCTCAACAATCCCCCTTTTGTGATTTTGTAGTTTAATATCCCATTATTCCGTTCATAACCCTCTTCTCAACCAGTCCCCTTGTGTGATCTTGTAATCTAATACTCCCTTAATTAATACCCCTTTTCTCAACAATCTCCCTTTTGTGATTTTATAATCTAATATTTCCCTACATTTGTATCCCTTTCTATATGTAATATTCATATTCCTTTCAACCAATGTTCGAGTAGAATCATATATTAATGTAGAAAAATGAACTAGGTTAAAGTATTTATAATGTACATTTTGAATTTTACATGGAGTTGTCTATCGTTAATGAAGGTGGTTGACGTCTAATATTCTCCATAATTATACCAAATTCTCTCGAAATCTTGGCGCACGTTTTGAACTTTCCTCAATCGATCAAACATTGGCTCCAATGGATTCTACCTCAAGGAAAACTTGCCCCAAATCGATTGTAGCTGCTCCTAAATCGAATGCATGTCAAGAATCAAATGTATCTTGAAGAAATTTAAATCCCTTTCCTTCAAACAGTAATACAAATCTAGTTGACAATTTGATTTTTTGTGCAGGATGTTGTATCCCTTTTCTACAGAATGGATCGATGTCTTAAAGCACCAGTTGAACAAGAAACTATGGAAGAAGGATTGGACTCTCATGCAAGCACTTCAAGGTCAGCAAAGGGTTCAGATTTCAATCCTCCTGTTGATGAAGTTTCGGAAAGCACTCTTACAACAAGCAAAGAAAATCGAAACAGAGGGTTTGTAGGGGTGGATACGTGACAAAACCAATTAGAAGAAAGGTGAATGCTACTGAGGTATCTAATTTGACTCCAAAACAACAAAGTATATTTGCAAGAAGATTATTGCAGGACAAAAGATTGCAATTCCTATTTGAGCTAGTCATTAGAAGGCCTCAAGAGGCTATTGTGAAAACAGAACTGGTAAAGAATCTAAAGGATGGCCTCCAAGATGTCAAGCATGCAAATAGAAATGACAAACTTGCTGCAAAGCATTCTATACTATCTATGGTGGTTGGAGAGGAAGGAGAAATACAGAAGACTTCACTAGCAGCTTAATTGCTGAAAATACATCCCAGAAATATGAAACTAGCAGTGGAGAGAAGGAAAAGAATGTCACTAGGTGGAACAAATCTGTGGGCATTAGCAGATCGAAATCCAAGAACAAATACTATAGATCAAGCTATGAAGGATATGGTTGCTCAGTTTTGGTTAGATAACTCAAAGGTTTCACCAAAAATTAGAGATGTCATGAAGAAGAGGACACAATCAATTCAATATATTAACATTACACAGGTACGAGCTGCTCTGTAAGTGGCAACTTAATTTAGATGTAAAATGCATCTTTTTTTGCAGAATAAAGATGTTTTTTTGTAACACTGATGTAAAGTTTATAACAGATTTTTTTAGTTTTTGAATGTAATGTAGATGTAGTCTGCACTAGTTTGCTCTACATGAAAATGCCAAATTATTTCATGACAATACATACATGTATATTTATTTAAATTTTCTCCATGTGTTCAGGAAAGTTAGCTAGTTTGCAAATGAATGTTGTGCATTTACATCAGCAGTAAAATCAATTCTGGATGTATTGTAGATGTAGGTAGTAACTAAGAAGAAATTAGTGTGGAGATGTACTAATTGTCAAGAAATTATGTGACTGTATAGTAAATGAAATAAAATGTATGTCAGAATATACATGTATGTGTGGAAGTTTAGGGTCTTGAATATGTAAAAGAAAAGTATATAATGTAACGAGGTGACTAATTTTATGTAACTGTAATTTTACAGGCTGAATTATTCCAAAATTTTGTGGATCAGTATCCAGAGGTTCGGATTGGGCTTAGGCATTTTGAATACTTAAAATCTTCTTGCATTAGAAAGCTAAAGGAAAGAAACACATGTTGTTGCATGAAACATGAGCAATCAGATCTGTACAGGCAGGCATTTAATTTGATGCGGACAAGACTCCATGAAAATTGTTCATGCAATTGCGGTGTGTGCGCATCTGAAGCTCATGCTGGGATATGTCAAGCCAAGAACAAGACATTTGATAATGTTAGCACATTTTGGAGGGCTATGGTATGTGACAGAGCAGCAGGATAATCGCTCTAGTTTGCAAAAGCTTTTTTGAAATTATGTGACTTCAGATGTTGCTTATGCAAAGTATTTTATAAGGTGTTATTTATTATCAACAACTAAAGTGCTTCCTGCTATGATAATGCTTTTCTATTTTTGCTATTTCACCATGGCATTGCAATTAACACCTTCAATGTTCTATAGTTTGATTTTGCATTGGTCATTCGGCGAACACTTTGACTCAAATAAAGAATTCCAACTATTTGCATTGGTCATTCATTGAACACGACTCAAATAATGATGCATAAGTATTTTGTAAGGTGTTATTTATTATCAACAGTTCGAGTGTGCTTTTCTATTTTTGCTATTTCACTACGGCATCGCCCTTTTTTGAAGATCCTGCAATTTCTATGAGGTATTCAGCCAAACCAATGGATGCAATCATGAAAAGAGAAACTTTTAGAGGTTAAATATTGTACCTATGAAATTTTGTAAGCTCTAAGTGTGAGAATCACAGCAAGGATAATATGCCTAGAACTGATGAAGTGTAGAACTGGATTCATGGCATGAAAAACAGAGCCAAGACCATGTGGGAGAATTGCACCCTCAGAGGAACTTGCACAACGACTTCTTGTTAACCTTATATACTAACATGCTGCAATTGCAAATTTATGAGAAGCGTTGTATACCACGGTTTATATGGAAGAACAAATTCCTTGCAGCCAGCTCTCCAAATTGGCACACAATGTTTGGAAAATTTTTGCGATCAGACTTAGCTTCTAAATCGATGACTCTATGAATCCAATGGTTAGCTTCTAGATCTAAAAGCATATGCATAAAACAATTAGCTTTAGCTGCAATAAAAGAAGACTATTGTTTGAGAGCATTAAACAATTAGCTTTAGCTGCAATAAAAAAAGACTATTGTTTGAGAGCATTAAACATGACAAGACAGAACGTTGGCTTTTATAAACATGCATTCTTACCACGCAAACTGGACATCTTAATTAATGCAATCATTTAGTACAGCTCCTGGGATTAAATCATGCTATCTGCTGTCCTGCCAGCACAAAAAAACATCTATATGTAATGATTATGTAGAATGTCTGATGCAATGTTTGTAAAGAAAGAGAATACATGACCTCTATACAGTCAGGGCCAAAGCCCTCTGAGTGCTGCTGCCATACTTGCGAATCAAATCTTAAAAAACTACATGTGACAACTTTTATCTAGTAATTGATAATGCACAGAATAATACCTCCTTTTTGCTGTTTATTTTATCATACATAGTGCACTTTGCGGTAGATCTTATTGAGACACATCCTGAGACACATCTGGGAAGCATATATGCCTTTTGGGAGACACATCTGGGAAGCATATATGCCTTTTGGGTTCACAAAGATGCAATCCTATGCGTTAGCCCATTCATATTGCCCTTGCATACAATGCTCTGGTTGGAAGATGCGGATGAATGAAGAAAAAAGTTGGTCGGAACATGGAATCGGATCATCACCTTCCGCCATGAGTACGCGACAAAAGTTGAAATTTTTTGCGTAAAATGATAGCTTCGAAAGAAGCAGCCTGGCATAACCAAGAGTTTTTGTTTGTATGAGATACAAGGCGCTTCAATTCTCGGTGAGAACAAAGCCGTGCAAATGGAACTGGCGATCATAATTTCATGCAGATTGGCGGATTAATTCTAGAAGCAAGCAACTCTAACACCGACAACCGGATGTTATCACTTAAAATTTTCCACATGGATGGTCCGGACAATTTCTTCTCAAGTAGAGAACCCGAAAGCGTAACTCTCGTGAATACAACATGGACATCTATGGCCTTCTTAGTGAAGCTATGGATGCTTCACGTAATAATAGTGCCACTTTACGTATAAATATTGCTCCTACATAGAACAAGGAAGAGATGATCTTCCACGCCTAATGAACTCTAGCCTCTTTGCAATTATATTCACATGGTTGCACATGTGTATTGTAGAGCCTTCTTTGTAATTATATTCACATGGTTACACATACGTATTGTTATCTACAAAGCGCTTTACACAAATAAATTTGGCACTAGCTTTTATTCTAATTTGGCACAAGTGACCTAAAATATATCGCCTTATTCTATAATAGTATTTTATGGTACCATAATACCAATAACCTCCCTTCACTAAGACTGCATGCCCACATACATGCCCACATACATGCCCACATACAGTAAGGATAGAATAGAAGTAAATACAAGAACAAGACTTTCTAAATAATGTTCACAAATTTTCTAACTAATACTTGCTTCTTCTGTTCAATCTTCAACAACAAAAATACGTACTCACCTCTTCTTTGGATAAGAACTTCAAAGTGATAGATTTAACCCTCCGTCCACATTAATCTTCCTCTTCCTCTCCCATGACCTATTGGTCTCCGTGGACGTTAAAAAAACTATTCTATTCTATTCTATTCTATTCTATTCTATTCTATTCTATTCTATTCTATTCTATTCTATTCTATTCTATTCTATTCTATTCTATTCTATTCTTTGCTATCTTTAGCGTCCACTTCAGTGTCAGCAAAACCCTTTGTTTTGATTCTAGAGTCTGAATTTTTTAAAGCAGAGAAGGATGCATCTGACTTCCTATTGCTTTTGCATATACTTCCTCTTACGAGCACTAGGAGAATCATCTGCCCCCACTCAATAATTGAGATAAGGAAGCAATCTTCTCAAGAATTTGCTGCTGGCTCAATGCATCATCTAAATGATTAAAAAATCCAGTTTTTGGAGCAACACCTGGCCTACTACGTCATCATGCCACCACTTTTGCCATCCAAATCCGTCATGCCACCACTTTTTCCATCGGAAAAAAAAATAAAAATTTTAACCTTCTCATTCAACATACCATATGAACACGCATGCATCAAGGAGCAAGCCGAGTTCGTCCTCCACATCATCTTCTTCTGCAACCCGTAGAAGAGCACGAACTATAGCCTACTGTCGAAGAGGAGAAGAAAGAAGACGTAAGTAATTTTTCCTTCTAAGATAAACTTCATTCTATTTAAGTGAAATGGTGTTCCATTGAGCTGAATGAAAAAATAGTACAATGACCCATGGGAAAACAAACTGATGAATCCCAAAATGAGTGAAGAGAGGAACAAAATGATGAACCCCAAATGGGTAAATCAACAAACACAACCTCGGGTTAGACCACCCGATATATAAGATAAGTGTATACAATAAGTACAGGCCCCCACGTAGAAATCTAGAAGGCCGCGGTACTGTAATGCTCCCAAACTGCAACAACTGCAAAAAGCAGGTCGTGCCACCCATCCAAGCAGTGACTCAAATCCGCCCCGCTAAGATACCACTCCATGCGTCCCACCTGGCCACTTGTATAAAAAACAGCCACATGCACATCAGAGAGCTCCAAACTGCAAGACCAAACCACATGTGATTGTCAACTGTGTTAGGAGCCATCTACGGGCCAAGAGTAAGCAAGCTACAAAGTGGAACTAGAGATACAAGAGCACAATATCAAAATGGAAAAGATGATCCATGAGGATCCCTGGAAACCACGAGGCTACGCCGAGATAGGAAAATATAGGCTCGACCCAGAGGCATATAAAAAGCAGCTTCATGCACATAAGCGAGCTCCAAACTGCAAGACCGAACCATATGCGACCATCAAATGTGTTAGAAGCCATCCACGGACCAAGAATCAGCAAACTATAAAGACGGAATAGAAATACAAGAGCATAATATCAAAAATTGGAGAGATGATCCATAATGATCCTCGGAAGCCACGGGGCTACGCCGAGATAAGAAAAAGATATATATAGGCCCGACCCAGGGGGGCTTCCCCTTGGTGCCCTCCAGAAGCGCCATGTGCTATGCTGGGAAAAAATGCAAAAGCCCATCGACCAACACTGAACAAAAAGTAAAACCCATATAGGAGAGTAAGAGGTGGGGGGACTCAGTGACAACAACAAGATTCAGCTCAGAGGAAACGCCGATGAGGAATGCAGGAAGACACAAGGCTTTTATGGGAGAAAAGGTTAAAGAAAGCCTGCGCTATAGCAGGCTTGTGCCAAAGAAAGCTTGGATCCAAAAGCGAGTAGGCGCTAAAATCGGCGTCCTTTCCTAGAATGATGGTTCTCTTCTGTATAAGAAGAGAACCATTGCATTCTAGGGAAAGGTCCTTATGCACAAATATCAACATCCGACACAGAGGAACCTCCCTCAAACCCCATCATAGATTGAGACCACGAGAGATTGTAAGGCACACTGCTAGGAAAGTGTAACGATCATGAGATGAGGTGGGATGCCACTGCAAATAGAGGGGAAGGGGCTCAAGAAACCCTGAGACAACTGGACTGCATAAGGCAAAGAAGGCATGAGAATTGAACACAAACAAGATCTATGGCCACCACCAAAGCACATGAAATCAAATTGTAGAACCAACGTACCAACAAACTACAGAGAATACCTAACGACAAGACGCTATGGAAGTAAGAACAAACATACCTAACTTATATTATTCATGCAGAACAGACTCAAGCGAACTTTCATGAAGACAATGCAAACCCCATAATAATAAAGACCAAAATTATGCACCATGGAAAACATAAAAAGAGAAGACATCAAGACTGGACATAGTCAACAAGCTAACAAAGAGCACCTGGAACTAAAATTCAAGAATCAACGTACCAGTAGTGAACTAAAGTGACTACTATAATGGCAAAACACGACAACAAACAAGGACTAAAACCTAAACATATACGCTACATGCATAACCAGTTCAAACAAACTTCAAAAAATAGAAACAACATAACCTACGGGAACAAGACGATAGGGACCCAGAGACACAAGAACAAAAAGGTTTCATAAGGTGACAGAACAATCATGCAATTGAGAACACCGGTAGACGATGCCACAGAGTCAGCGAGGATGGGATCAATGCCAAGAAAAGGAATGGATGAAGAAAACTGAGGGCAACCTGAAACAAGAACAAATACCATTTAAGAATGCAAGACAACAGACCACAAGAACCACTACAACATGCACAAATCTGCGAAGATGCAAGCGCATTTTGAAATTTAAAATGCAGGCCAAAAGGGAGAATGTCGCGGGGAGAAGGGAACATCAAATAACTCCTTTAGTTTGTAAGAGGTCAACACAGAAAAGGCATGACGACTGGACCAACAAGGCAAAAAGAACTACGTCAAATCAAGGGGCAGACAAAGGAGGGAATCAAGACAATAGCAGAGCAAAGATGTATCTCCAGGGATAAAATGGCAACAAGAGGAAAGGAACAAATATAGGGTGAAAAAAGACAAACAGGAGACCAGAATGAAATGGATAGAAAAAAGGGATCGAGAATAGAGAAACAAAGCAGACGAGACAAAATGGCCGAGGACACAAAAATGGAAATAACTAAAAGGCCCTCAAAGGCACTAATGAGACACCAAGAATCTATGACAAAGAGCGAGTATAGGCCCTCATAAGGGCATCCATGAGAACCGCTGAGAACATAGGAGAATATTGGAGTAAAAGAACAAATAGAGCAACAACAATAAATAGCAAGGACTAAAATTCATGAATGTATAACCAATTGCATAACCGATCCAAGCAAATTTTCGACGTAGAAACAACGATAGGGACCTTGAGACTCAAGAACAATCTAGAGGACTGGACCAAAGAACCCATTATGGTGAGAGAAAGATGGAGAAAGATGGGTGCTATATGGCATCGTCGGAAGAAGCAGAGTTAAGAGAACAACTCGGTGAACAACTTGCAAATTTGGTTGACGAGGGTAAACCGGTCACTGACACCAACAAGAATAAAAAAGGCTAAGCAAGGTGGATGAAACAACTGGGGTCAACATAGTAAAACAACATAATGAATGGACACCACCAGGGCAAAGCACTATCATGAGTCAAGAGGCGGGCAAAGGAGGGAGTCAAGACAATAGAAGAGCAAAGACGTTTCAAGAGATAAAATGAATAAACAAAGCGGAAAAGGACAAAATGCAAAATGAAAAAAGAAGTTATAATGAAATGGTTGGAATAAGGAATTAGGAATAGAGGAACAGAGCAAATTGGGACAAAGGAGCTAAGGCCACAAATGCAAATAAAGCCCTCGAAGGCATTCACGAGAAACTAAGAATCAATGATAAAAGAGAAGAGTATGGGCCCTCATAAGGACATCCAAACGAACAATTGAGAACATATGAGAAACAAGCATGCACTTATCTACCTATACATACACCTAGAAACAAAGCTCAAGAATCTTAGAGCAAAAAAGGGAAGCAAAACAAAGGAAATGGACGGAGAAATGGGATAAAGAAAAGAGGCACTAGAAAACTGCTCTGAAATAGAAAGGCGAGGGAAAAAATTGGGCAATCGAACAAACTACAACTGAAAAGACCCGGAAAAAAGCACGAGTGAGAGGAACAAATCATGCATGTGCAAATGAACAAACCACTGTTGAGACATCATGAGACAAGAATGCTAGGCGCAATCAGACAGATGGGACAACTCAGGACAACTCGGACAAGCAGAGCAGCGTAACGACGTATGGAAGCAACTCAAGCACAACCCGGACTGCAAGAGCTAGGACTCAAGGGACACCATAAGAGCTCAACGAGACAACTGGAACAAAAGTCGACAAAAGGAAATAATGGACATCATGTAGTAAAGGGAACGAGTAAAGGCAGTGGAAAGAAGCCAATGAACCAAAAGAATTGAAGGGGCACATGGCTAGGTGGTCCTCACAAGTACATGGAACTAGCCACCTAAAGGAATATAAAAGAAGATTTGCAACTAAATGTCACAAGCACCAATGCAGCAAGAATGCAATAGTTCAACCCATATGAAATGTAAACTGAGATATGGCACTGGCAAAAGCCATGTATACACGAGCCAAATGATTCTAGCAAATACCACCAATTGTAAAACTCCTGCAAAAAACGACCAAATGTAAGCGACCACCACAATGGTACTAATAGACCAACGACGGGGAAGCCTGAGATCCTCAGCAAAAAAGGACCACATCTATGTATGGAAGCAAGGCGCATTAAAAGGACTAATTGTGGTAGAAAATAGAGACGTTGTGGACCACAACCATGTCTACGAGATTTGAAAGTGTCGAGAATAACCAAAAGCAACATGGCATGAACTAACATGAATCAGCAACACATGATGAATGCAGCTAAGGAAAAGTTCATGAGTAGAAAAAATGCCAGAATATCCAATTGGACTGAAAATACCTGACTCACCCGACAACTCGTGCTAAAGTCCTTAGGTCAAGTGCCAAAATGTCAACAAAAGGGGGCAACCGGCATGTGTTGATTAAATACCGGATATAGTGAGGAATTGCCCAAAATGCAATGAAGCAACTAAATGCAAAACAGACTTGGCGTAAAAAAGCAACATACAAAGTAGTTAGTCCCTTGTTGAACTATGTGGACAAAGAGTTGACAACGATCCCCATCAATGCCGACTAGAGATGGCACCACCCCTTCATAATGACAAGACGAGGAAAAATACCAAGAAGCCAGTCTGACATTGACCCCTCTAGTCGGCAAGTCAAAAAATGATTCTTATCAGCATCTACTCGAGATGCCATCCCACCGAACCATAGCTCGAATCTTTTCCACCCAAGAACCCTGCAACTAAAAACCAACATTTGCAAAAAAGGAGGGAACCATACATGGTCAGGCCACCAAAGGAAAAAACCATCAACTCTGACAAATATACTAATCTAAACACCAACTGGCCCAAGGGAACCTGATAAAACCAATATCTAACAACCTTACTTTTACTCACTATGTAACTTACAAAACAAGACAGGGTTTCAAGCCTTCAAATCCGAAAGAGAGAGCAAAAGGACATAAAATAGACCACCAAAGAGAGAACAACCAAGGGAACGAGCAAAAGGACATAAAATAGACCACCAAAGAGAGAACAACCAAGGAAACATACAACCACGATAATTATACAAAGCTAAATGCAAACCGACCCAAGAAAAGAACCAGACGAGCAATAACCCATAATTTATACATTTACAAATACACGCAAGTAAGAAAGCCAAAAAAGGATTTGACACGTAAGATGGTTAATCTAGATACGAAAAAATAGAGACAATGAGGATGGACACCATAAATCGACCAACCCAAAAAGCTAAAAGAAAGAACAAAGAAAGCGCATACCATTAAAAGAAAAACAACACTATGAAAACTACCTAAAGATCGACATAAAGGACAAAACCCAACGCAGGGAAAAACTCCTAGACGGCAATGCATCATATATCCAAGCAGCACACCGACCAAACGAGCAAAAAAATCAGAAACCAACCAAAAATACCATGCAACGAACCTAACACGACCCATGCAAGAACCAGACAACCAAGAAAGCAATGAAGCAAAACAAGGACTGACTCTAGACTCCAAGCTCAAGCACATCCAAGGCAACCAACAGAAAAGACAACACAAAACAGAAAATGCTTTTGGGGGGGGAAGGGGGGGAGGGGGAGGGGGGATAGGGCACAACGGACCCAAGCACAACGACCTATGCACCAAGACCTTTGTGTTAGTAATGGCTAATAATATGCACGAGGACCTCTTGTCATTAATATTTAACAATATTATGCACAAGGACCCATTATTATAATGTTTATAACAAAAAATGTTTAACGTTTATAACAAAAAATAAAAGGGCACAATGGGCATCAAAACAACAAGGGAAAAATGAGGCATCGATTAGACGGACCAAACTCAACCTAGGCACAACCAACCTATGCACCAGGACCTTTTGTTATTCTAACAATATGCACCAAGACCTTTGGTTATTAATGTTTAATAATTGCGACCTATGGGACCTGACATGATAATAAAGCACTGGGCCAAGGATGACGTGAAGAAAAACGAAATCAAAGAAGCAGTGGGAACAAAGAAACTTCTGTCGATGGTGCAAAAATGGGGCGGATGGAAATAATAAAAACTTAGCAAGGGAACTTATGCCATATCAGGAATATCCAACAAACATGTGCGACTAGCCAACTACCGACAGCTCTAGACCACAAAGAACACCAAACAACTATTGCAACCATGACAACTATGAGAGAGGAGAAGAGACATATGCAATGCAATACCAAAACACGAACTATCCCTTAGACTGAACCCGTAGGACACAATAAGCAAGTCATAACATGCAAATCAATTCAACCATTAGCACCAAGCACATAGCACTTGTATCCACAAAAGACATCATCGGACATAAAAAACTAGGGAAGGACGGACAACTCAAACTACTAAGGGACGAAGACATTACCAGCCATATGTTAAAATACCATACCCAATCATGCTACTTGGGTCAACAAAGACGAATGGGTGCTAAAATGCGAGAACCCCAAGCAAACAAATAAGGAAATAAAGTGAAAGAAAGGGTCCGACTATATGGAAGTAGCAGAAAGTGTAGAAAGATGACATAGTCATGAAACCTTCGTATAGAAAAGGCCCAACGTGGCAAACAACTGGTGAATATGTGTAAACCACTTGCAAACTAGTAAAATTACATCGAGACCATGAGAAACCACAACCGATATCATGATTCATGCAAAACCACATGAGGCAAGCCCCACCACATGATGTCACCGAGATAAACTATGATAATGGAATAATGAAACAATTTGAGATAATGATAATCCAGAAACCATGATGCTTCACGCAAAAAATGCTTAGTATAACCCATTACAACGACAATGGTTCAAAGACTTGAAAATTGACAAGCCAAAATCATGATGACAATCATATAAAGCCTATGAAAATTCAATTTTGTCGTTAAGAGATGACAAAAATGTTTAAAAAAGGGGCATACAAGCCGAAGGTCTCAATCTTGTGTAACCTATAATGGTCCATGCAAACCAGGACGAAGAAATGAATGGTAACCATGAGTTTCCAACTTACACAATGATGAGAAAACACAAACATGTATATAAGAAGCAAGTAGACACATCATAATGAGGCAAGAACATAAGAAACTAGATTTACAATCCAATGAGGCATCCTCACATGAGATCAATGTTCACCTAAGGCAAATGCGAAGAGAAATGAAAACCTTCTTCAATATCAAAAATAAAAAACATACTCGGTCTATGTAGTATGGGGGACAAAAAAAGAATGCCGTTGACGTTTCTTGGCGCCTGCGGTTAGGGCGGCGGCGGCAGGGAGAGGCCGCCCCTCTTTCCTGGCTTCCAGCACTGCTGCAACACAGTCGATTCAATTCTAAGGCAACCCAGCGGCTAGCACAGACTAGGCAAAGAGTTTTTTGGCCCCTTCCCTTTCATCACGGGCTGTAAATTTGAGGTCTCAGAAGAATCTTCAGGGCGGGTTCTTGAATTCTCAGGTAAACCACTAACGTGGTATTTCATTCTAATGCTCTTGGCATTATAATCTTTCTTGCAAAGATTACACTGAAGCAGCGCAAAGGCTTATAAGGTGGAACGAAATTTTGAGAGTCCTTGAACGTAGAGGTTTCTTAGCCCTCAGAATTTAGCAGCCCTTATTGTTATACAGAGCCTAGAAAATCATTGCCTATTTTCGTCATCTCTTTCTCCTGTTCTTTCTTACTAGCAAGAAAGGTACAGATTCCACAAGATTTGATCAGAATCTTTCTTTCAAGTCAGGAGGTTTGTTCTAAAGATTTCTGGAAGTATGAGGTCTGAATCGAAGAGGTAAAAATACTGTATGGCAGGGCAGAAAATAGCTTGTTCAAGGTCTGAATCTTGATTTAAATTCCTGATGCTATCTCATGTATTTCATACTTGAATAGCTGCTCAAGTACTGATGCTTGAGGGTAGATTTTGGTACTAATAAGCCAATCTACATGTTTCCATTCTAAGTACTGATACGCTTGGAATAGGATCACTCGATACTGCTATGTCGAGTTGTATGGAAATTGATGCTACATTGATGCAGCTGTACAGAAATTTGGAGCTCAGCAGTGAGCAGGGCCATGTGACTTCCTTCACTTCTCATTCTTTTGGATTCCTTGCTATGATCCTTCCGATATTGAATGATTTTTTCGGGAGCTCTATTTCCTAGCATCATCTTGGTTATTCTGGTTACCTTATGGGAGGATTTTATGTGCTTATTGTATACTTGCTTATAGAGCAGAATAAGTTTAAAGCACATAAAGGATGAAGATGTTGAGATTACTCCTATAGTAATCCTTTTTGTGTTTAAAACATTGTACTTCTTATTTCATATAATATAAAAATTTCGTTCTCTCAAAAAAAAAAAAAAAAGTAGTATGGGACTCGAACTATGTCTCCGAATACAATAACAGAAATGCGAACCACACAGTATTAAATCTCGAACCATGTTTTCAAGTACATTACCTTTGAAACATACCTGTGCAAATCGGGATTTGAACCTTGGTGCATCTCGAACCATATTCTCAAATACAATATACTCCGACTACAAAGAGAAATAAAAACCTTCTTCAATATCAAAAATAAAAAACATACTCAATCTATGTAGTATGGGACTCGAACTATGTCTCCGAATACAATAACAAAAATGCGAACCACACAGTAATAAATCTCGAATCTCGAACCATGTTTTCAAGTACATTACCTTTGAAACATACCTGTGCAAATCGGGATTTGAACCTTGGTGCATCTCGAACCATATTCTCAAATACAATATACTCCGACTACAAATGAAATACAAAAAATATGAAACATACCTGTGCAAATTGAGATTTGAACCCTGGTCTCCAGGACAACAAGCAGAAGCATATACCAACGAGCGTTTTATGATTTTATAGTTAAATCAACTTTAATAGCAACCACCTAACTGTCCTGATGCATGCCGTAATCAAGAGGATGGCACAACGGAAGATAGGGTTGGAATCGGCAGACAAATACTGCGGGTTGATCTGCTTATCTGCACTGAAAACTCAAACCAGACATTACAACGGAAACCAAGCAGTGCACCGTCTCAGATATGGGTATAATTTAAAGGATGAATCTGCAACTTAACCAAGCATAGAGTGTCCAGAACCCTGAATCAAATCAATATACAACAGAACAGAGTTTGTAAGTATGGATTACAGGTCCAAATGAGATTTCAAAGTCGATTAAAATCCTGTGATCCAGACAAAATTATAAGGGGTGAACAAAAATAGAAAGCCTTTAGCTGAAGCTCATGCTATTCATCCATTCATCCACCGACAAAGGCATTCTAAAGAAGCCAGAAACAAAGGGCAAACATACACTACGAAAACACGAATAACATATCTGGCCTTTCCTGTGATAACCCGCATGTCCAGTGCTCTAGCCGCTAAAAAAAGGATATAAACTTAGATTAAAACCACCCAAAAAATCACGAGATGGGCTGCCATATTTGGGAGAAGCGGATCTATGGCAGCAACAACTACTGTAATATATCCAAAAAGAAAAAGAAAAAGAAAAAGGAAGAACAACAAATAGTTACCTTGCTGATACTTACCCTAGATTGTCCAGAGAACTTGGTTGAAATGAAACCGGCCAGCAGCAAGTTGAGACATCGCCAAAAGCCAGAAAGCTAGAGTCAGACTGGAGAATCGCTTCCTCAATGAATCAAAAGCAGAATCACTTCCTCAACACATCGAAAGCTGAAAAGCAAAAACCAATCTCCTGAAAGCAAAGGCTACGAAATCTAATAGATCAAAACAAGTAAAAACTCTGAATAGAGATGATTGAAACAAAAACCCATTGGGCAGAAAGAATGAATGGAGTTGAAAAATGTATTGGGTAAAGAGAGAAAAACTTGTGGAGCCAAAGATGAATGGAATGGAAAGGAGCTCAAGAGAACTCCGTACAACAACAAGATTCAGCTCAGAGGAAATGCCGATGAGGAATGCAGGAAGACACAAGGCTTTTATGGGAGAAAAGGTTAAAGAAAGCCTGCGCTATAGCAGGCTTGTGCCAAAGAAAGCTTGGATCCAAAAGCAGAGCTGGCGCCAAAACTGGCGTCCCTTTCCCTAGAATGATGGTTCTCTTCTGTATAAGAAGAGAACCATTGCATTATTTTTTCTTCTTCTGCAACCCGTAGAAGAGCACGAACTATAGCCTACTGTCGAAAAGGAGAAGAAAGAAGACGTAAGTAATTTTTTCCTTCTAAGATAAACTTCATTATTTTTACATTTGTTTACATTCCTTTCCTTCCGTTTACATTTCATAACATTCCTTTTTCATTTCCGTTTACATGCCAATACTTGAGATGTCGGAATGTCATGGACTTTGTAATGTTCCTAACCGACATGCCCTTAACCAACTGGGCAAAACCGTCTAGACGTTTATGAGTAGTCGCTTCTACCCATTTATGCCGGTGTCTCAGGAATGCCCCACAGGCACATTCAAGGTTCGAATACTCGAGCGGTCTACCACGGGCCCGTTACAGACTTTTTGTGATTATCATAGTCAATTCAAGCAATAGGAACGTGTTTCCTAAGGTACACAATGGAAACAAATTTTCTAACTACTCAAAGGCTACTTTTTGCTTTTTCATATATTTGCATGCAAGTTGGGAGTATTATACATATACTATCCATGTGTTTCATATATTAAGGTGTTCATACGTTTTAAAGTTTTGAGGGTTGCATGTAATTTCTAACTCTATGGATTGACAAAATCATAATCAAACCATATATAAACATACATCCAATTTTGAATTTTGTTTTTTTCCCTTGCTAATTTTTCTGTGTTCTGCCTCACATAAAGCCGACACGTGTGGATATTTTGGTTTTCAATTTCTTCGACAGTAAGCAAGCCGCCAAGAGCTAACAAATACCGATGGAGTGACCTTGACAGATCGAGCGGCTTCGCTCCTCGAGATCTCTAGCAAATAGGCCGTCAAGCTCGCGGAGCATCCGAACTTCGCTTCTAGGCTATATCGGCCGCTTCTTCTATGGAGTTTTTGAGCAAGAAGACGTGAGGTCTGTTTTGGCACTCGACGCCATAGCCAAGCCGAGGTAAGATGTAGGCACTTGGTCCGTGGTTCTAGATATTGGCGATTCCATTTCGCCGTACTTCTTCTTTATGGCCTCGTGCATCGGTCTCCTCTCGCAATATCTCGCCATAAATCTGATCCACTTATGGCAAAAAATAAAGTATTTTATGCATCACGTAAGACATCACAGAGTTTTTTATGCGGATGCATGCGAATCTGCATCAAATCCGAGATGGATGGTTTGGGGAAGGTAAGACATCAAAATCTTGTGCCACTTTCGTAGCAGGTAAAAGGCCCCAACCCAAAAAGGGTCTCAGAGCGTGATTGGGGCAGATCATTTTTCTGGGCTCGCGGGCTAATCAAGTGCTTAGCTATGGCGTAAGTAGGATGCTTCAATTCAATCTGCATTTTCTCCTATTATCTCCCTTGATTGAAAGCTTTGGCCTTCGAATTGTCCGGGAATTCAAAGATTTCGCCCGATTGGGAAATGGTGGTGCAACAATTAAACCTTACTCGTGTTATTGAAGCCGCTTTGGAGCGTGCGAATCGTGGCTTTTTATTTGCGGGGTCAACCAAGCGGTTGTTGAGTCTCCAGAATCAGGTGCATCGGCCTCGCAAATCGTGAGCGACCAAATTTCATCTACAAACATCCGGGCCAAACAAAAAGGAAATACAAGTTCCTTACAATAAAAATTCAATTCAACTCAAGTCTTAAGAAGTTTCAACCACAATATAAACCGCATCCTCCGCCCCTCGTTTTCTTTATTGCCACAGAGTGCCATGAATGAGAAAGCTTCACGTTATAGATTGGGTCCTATCCAAAAAACATTTTACGAGCTCAAATTCAGGTAAATCGGTCCTCTAAACCTCCTCCGATGCGCAAATTAAGGAATAAAACTTCAAATACAAAAATCGCATTTTCTCGAAAGGCCCACCGATCGAAAAATTACCGATGGAATTGCCCGCCACTTAATCCCCTTGTTGTTCCTTTTAACGCTTTAATGGTTATTAGAGTCATTAAAATTCCTTATTCAATTAAATTTAAGATCTTTGATTTTGTAGAAATGGTGCATTTTTTTTGTTGTTTCCTAGATGAAAAATCAACTAGGGCCTGGGCACCGCTCAGAAAAATATTGGGAAAAGGAAAGATTCAAGACTAAAACATCTAGCCATATTGATGATGAATGGAGCAAACAGAGTATTTTGAATCCAAAGGATTCCCACTCCAAAGGCTATCACACTCTTTGTAACCAAGACAATGCTTACAAATGTGATGAACTATATGCGCAAGACAAGAACTCTCAGGAATTTGAGAACGCTTGCAGCCCAAAATGAGAAATCCAGAAAATTTGAGACCCAGTATGTGGACGCCCTTGCTACTGTGGCATGTGAAAAATTACTTGAGCTTTCGCAGCTTCTCTACAGGCCATGTTTTGTCTACCATGCAGCAGAAGCTTTGAGACCAAGGCAAATCCATCTTTGTTTTTGGAAAAAATTGCATCTAATTTTGAATTTTTAAAGGATACCAAAGCTCTTATTACTGCTTTCTGAAATAAGATTATAGAGGCAAAAGTTTTAAAGGCAAATACAAAATGCATTGATCCGGCATTGCCTCTGGTCAAATCTCTATGGGTGCATTTAAAATGGAACATATTTGACGCACTCCGTGACCAAGGACTCTGTATAGTTCTTTGCAGCTGCAGGAATTAATAGGACCTATCTTTTGCCAATTCCTTTACATCCATTGTTACCCTAGAGAACTTTTAGGAACATGGTATTTTGCCACAAAATATATGCCAAGCCATTTGCCAACATTGGGTTTTCTACCGTAGCTGCCTATGCTGACATATTTTGCCTTGAAATTTGGCTTGCGGGATCACCTGCAACTCTATCTCATGGTACCCATTATCTACAGAATAACCCACCCCTAGGATACAATAATGCTTAGACCCTAAAAGGTTTTTCATGTTGCTAAATAATTAACTGTTAATAATCCATATACAAAATCTGTATGCCCTAATGTACTAGGATGCATGGTAATTGAATACCCATCAAAGTGCTTCTCCTGCAACGAATGCACACGACTAGTTGCTCATCTCCCCAGTATTGCAGGAAAGAGAAATGTTCGCGGCGGCCTTGGCCGCCGCGATAAATTTCTTGTAACAATAAAATTACAACTTTGCCCTTGTTAAATGTTGTTTGAAGTACATTGCTTATTCACATTAATAATAATAGTGCATTGCATTGTTTTACATGCAACATCAACAATTTTTTTTTTCTATATTGTTGCTAGGGGGGATTCTTCATCACCGTCGACTTCTAGAAGTGATCCTTGTGATACTGTTTTCGATGAAGTGGCACCTTGTTGGTGTATAAATATGCTGGCAGTAGGCAGATAACATTTGACACTCGAGAGCAAAACGCAGGCTGATGATGCGATGTATTTACAGATAAACAAGTTTATGATGGCAAATTGTGATAGCCTGGAAAATTGGCGAGAAAAGTATGAGGTTGCACGTAAAAATGATGAGAATGATAGAAGATACCAAGTCCTGGCAAAAAGATCACGTCATGGAAAATGTTCAAAGTTCACACATGGGTCTGATGCCTAACTTCATGCCGCGTGAGTGGCTAATATGTCAGACTTCATGCCGCGTGAGTGGCTAATATGTCAGATGGAAGAGGAACAAGATAAAGGCATTGAAATTTGTCCAGACAACTATAATGTAGCATGTGGATGTTCAAGAAAGGTATATTGCAATTGTTCGCATTAAGTTCCCTATTTTTGTTATTGATCATGATGATAATACTTGTACTTTGCAGCCAAGATTCCACACATCCATGTGGGCATATGACCAGCATGACAAGGGTAGGTTTACATATGATTGTGGCATTGCAGCATGTTTTGAGCAAAAGAGTCAAGCATTTATCAGAGATAACCAGACAGTAGATGGTGATCTCAATCACGTTGGTCAAATAACAGACATTATTGAAGTTGATTTTTGTTCTTTCAAGGTGAATGTTTTGAAGGCAATTTAAAGCATCTTATCGAGGAAGAAATTGCACAATGAGGTAACATCCTTATGAGGTGGAACTCCACTCAAATTTTGGGAGACATGGATGAGTCTTTTGTTTTTCAAGGCATGTTGAACAGGTTTTCTTTCATAAGAATAAAAAAGATAATGATTGGTGGATTATGGTTCATGCAACCCCTACATCTCGTCGTATAATTGACCATTAACACAACTACCATTAACATTATTAACATAAACTATTGCATTTAACACATTCAAATTAAAATCCCCCTTAAAGCCCCTTTGGTTTGGGTGCATATTCACACGGGGGGTTACTCCGGGCAACGAGAGCTGTCGGATGGGCATATTTGCCCTTTATTCCAAGATCTGGACCGTACATAGCGATCCTCATTTGTGGGGTATGCATGTACAAGTTTTTGTATACCGTATATTGAGGTTTGCAAAATACTATAAGGTTTGAGAGAATGTACTTAATGGTGTTAATTTTGTACATGTATTGTGAATATATTTTTGGGGCTCTCGTTGCCCTACGTAACCCCCCCGTGTGAATATGCACCCAAACCAAAGGGGGTTTAAGGGGGATTTTAATTTGAATGTGTTAAATGCAATGGTTTATGTTAATAATGTTAATGGTAGTTGTGTTAAAAAAAAATTTACAAAATACTTGCTAGGGTCTAATCTAGCAAATACTATACTTCAAGAACTAAACCTAGTTAGAAATTGAGAATTTGTCTGTCCTGGTTTAAACCAGGCCCACGCCCTTCATCTGGCACACACATATGGTGAGGTATTACCTCTAGCATTGAGAGGTTGTCTGCCCTGGTAATATCCAGGCACATATCTTAAAACTGGCCACTACTCAAGTCAAGCTTAGTTACTGTTCAATAAATGGTGTGCAAGGTAGGGAGCTGAACTATCAAACCCCAAAACCTTGTTGTCACCATCTAAAGACCAAAGTAAATATTATAAGGATAACAAGGATTCAACTACAAACCACAATGGTGCCACAAACAAGGAGGCTGAAAAATCAAACCCCAAAGCATATGTTCCGCATGTGGAGTTAGTACAATCCAGTTTATGAATATTCCGTAGCAGGAAACCAAATTAAGTAAAGAGGTGATAAAACAAACACTGGACAAACAATCTCAAAGTATATTCAACTTTCATTCATAAGCAGCCTGAGTGGGTCCTCATACATCAGGGATATGTAATATAGTTAGTCATGAATGAACCAAGCTAAAACAATAGCTTAAAGTAGCAAGTGCCTATTTTTTAAATGACAAAGGTCAATTCAGTGGAATGAGCAGAAAACATGAGATTGTGTAACGTGAACTTACAAGGATATACCAGCCAGAACTTATTCAGATCCAAACCTTGTTTTCAAAAATGTTTTTCGCTTTTTAAATTTTGATACATATCAAAGTTCCAGTAGATATAGACAGATATCTAAATGGTCCAGCCAAGGTTTAGATAAAAAGCCGTGTAGAGAAGCCTGTACCAGTGTAATTTTAAAGTACTCACCATATCAAAAACAGACTACAACACTAGGCAGTGTAAAGAGATCAAAGTTAACAGCATAATAGAGTATAAAGTTTCGAGGTGCAGATTATCCGTTCTGCCCCATATTTCAGCAAAATTCCACCATTTTGTAAAGCCCCAAACAACATCAAAGGTGGGTTTGTTGTGTTACCTGCAGCCAAACCAATCATACGTTAGCCTAAAAAGGGTAAGCATGAAGCAGCTAGCAGGTAAGCGAAAACAAACCATGTTTTTATCCTTTTCCTTGGAGTTAGAGCAATATACCAATAAAAAGTATCAGAATAAGCCAGATCCCTTTATCAGCGAGATTATAGGCATCAAATGGAAGTGAAAACCAGAAAAAGGGCATGAGGGTTCAGAAACAACCTGGCAGTGTAATGGTTTAAAATGTGACCTATTACAAATCCCCTTAGAACTTAGTTCTGTATTATAAGCATATTCAAACATAAACCACCGCAGGTTTTGCCATAATACCCATCAGTATTTACTGTCACCAGCTATTTCAACTTGAATATTGACAAATCTGGAGGTGTCATTTAACAAGGTGTTTACAAAGCGTATGAATGATGTATCAGCATAACAAAGGAGGTCTGTAACGTAACCCAAATGTTCTGGTATCGTCTTTACCTAATACCACCAATATGTCTGAAACTTTTCGCCAGATTTTAGCAAAGAGATACAAATCGTCAGCCTAATTAGGAATTAACAGAGACTGTTTTTTACTCTAAAGTTCAGCACTATTTTGGGCTTACTGTGCATAAAGCCTTATAATGGAGGCCCAGATTAGGAATCAAACAAAAACAGGTGAAAAGTGACCTCATTTGGATCGCCATCCAGGTTAGTCGTTGCATCAGAACTTGCATTCAGAACTTGCATTCGTGTCAATCAGTGCCGGGTTGTTATAAACCGGCTCAGCATTCTCCAAGTTGGAACCACGCAATGTCGTGATTTCATTATCAAACACCATTTGATAATGTTGGCCGCCAGAATTCCTAGACCGCTAGGGTTGAGACATATGTCTTGGTGCAAATGGAGAGCCTCTTCCATGCAAATTTCTTGAACCCGGAGGACGCCCAGGACCCCGTTTCGGACCCATGCTCTTACAGGATGTGATGAACAGGAGGGCAGTCACAAATTTTCAAAGTGTTCAACTTTCTAAGGATAGTGGAATTTTTTTGAGAAAAACATAGCATTTCAGATATGCCCCCAAATGAACTTCCCCTCAGCCTAGATAACTTAGTACTAAAGTTACACCTACCCGTAATAATGTGGGGTGTACTGTGTTCAGAGATATACTGTCCCCTAAATCTATACTGTCATACTTAGGGGTGGCTATATTATTAAAATAGAAAACCAAAATAACTAAATGTAAATGTGAAGGAGCAAACACTCCACATGACACTAAGTTCCAAGGTATATTGGAACCTATGCCCCATGTTTGCAAGGCCTTGGCCGCTTACCATGCAGAAGTAAATTAGAGAGGATCAAAAGCGGAATTAACAATTTATACCAAAGAAAGGTGTTCGTTGTTGTATGATTGCCTGGTGGTCGTTATTTGGCTGCAAGATGACCCTTAGTTTGTTGAATGTCAAGTGTAGTGAGAAGGGACGCTATATGAAAATGCTCAAATAATGTAGAATTTCATATGTAGGTCATAGGATATAATGGACCATATTAAACTGCCAATTAACCGGCCTGCATAATTGTTATACTTGAAAGGGTTCTGCCTGCTTTATTAGCATCTATTCAGCAAGTGTTGCCCTTCTTGAAGATTTTGGGTGAAACCAACCTATACCAATATGTATTAAGTCCTGCAGAAAATCATTCCCAGTTTGATGCCAGTAAATGTTCAGGCTTAAAACCAGCTGAGTGTGCAGATATAGGTAAACTGCAGGGGCACATCCATCATAGTCTCCCAGGTCTGATCAGGCTAATGGGTTCTGTATATAGGTGCAGACTTAAACCAATTACTATTTACCTTATATTGGAGCATGTTATCCACTAGACATAGAAGTCAGTTATATAATGAAATCGGAAATCCTAGTTCCAAAGCTTTTTATCCCCCTAGGAACAACCTAATCAAGTCGTCTAAAAAACCATCTTATGAGGGAGTGCAATGGGACTATGGTAGGTGGCACTAGGATGGTGAGGCTAAAAAGCCATGCCCCTAGCGTTGCCCCTAGGACCTAGACTTCCTAAGGCGGGATTAAATCCTGCCTACAAAGTGTGCATGTAAGGCAAAAAGTTTTGCCCAACGGATGTGTGGTGAGTTGGTATATGCCTAATAATGCCAAAATAAATGTACATTTGGTCATGGGTTCAAACCTTGCCAATGTCATTTATATTTGGGAGTTGGTTATTGGGGGTATACGATGATGATCCCCGACGTGGTAGAACTTAAAAGCCTATACGTGTCCTCCACTTTGGCTGCCGCAAGGTAGTGGGATAAACTAGCTAGTCTGTACAAGATTAGTCTAGTATGGACCTTAAACAAAGTAATAAAAAAACAATGGGACTATGGTAGGTGGCACTAGGATGGTGAGGCTAAAAAGCCATGCCCCTAGCGTTGCCCCCTAGGACCTAGACTTCCTAAGGCGGGATTAAATCCTGCCTACAAAGTGTGCATGTAAGGCAAAAAGTTTTGCCCAACGGATGTGTGGTGAGTTGGTATATGCCTAATAATGCCAAAATAAATGTACATTTAGTCATGGGTTCAAACCTTGCCAATGTCATTTATATTTGGGAGTTGGTTATTGGGGGTATACGATGATGATCCCCGACGTGGTAGAACTTAAAAGCCTATACGTGTCCTCCACTTTGGTCACAAAAAGTAGTGGGATAAACTAGCTAGTCTGTACAAGATTAGTCTAGTATGGACCTTAAACAAAGTAATAAAAAAACAATGGGACTATGGTAGGTGGCACTAGGATGGTGAGGCTAAAAAGCCATGCCCCTAGCGTTGCCCCCCTAGGACCTAGACTTCCTAAAGCTGATTAAATCCCGCCGACAAAGTGTGCATGTAAGGCAAAAAGTTTTGCCCAACGGATGTGTGGTGAGTTGGTATATGCCTAATAATGCCAAAATAAATGTACATTTGGTCATGGGTTCAAACCTTGCCAATGTCATTTATATTTGGGAGTTGGTTATTGGGGGTATACGATGATGATCCCCGACGTGGTAGAACTTAAAAGCCTATATGTGTCCTCCACTTTGGCTGCCGCAAGGTAGTGGGATAAACTAGCTAGTCTGTACAAGATTAGTCTAGTATGGACCTTAAACAAAGTAATAAAAAAACAATGGGACTATGGTAGGTGGCACTAGGATGGTGAGGCTAAAAAGCCATGCCCCTAGCGTTGCCCCTAGGACCTAGACTTCCTAAGGCGGGATTAAATCCTGCCTACAAAGTGTGCATGTAAGGCAAAAAGTTTTGCCCAACGGATGTGTGGTGAGTTGGTATATGCCTAATAATGCCAAAATAAATGTACATTTGGTCATGGGTTCAAACCTTGCCAATGTCATTTATATTTGGGAGTTGGTTATTGGGGGTATACGATGATGATCCCCGACGTGGTAGAACTTAAAAGCCTATACGTGTCCTCCACTTTGGCTGCCGCAAGGTAGTGGGATAAACTAGCTAGTCTGTACAAGATTAGTCTAGTATGGACCTTAAACCCCTAACTAAAGCAAACTAAAGCAAACATAGGTAGACCTTATGGACCTAAATATTAATTACTAAAAAGCACAATAACATGAAGACAAACAAATTATTTCCATGGCAAAGGAACTCAATTGATGATTGCATGTATGCATTCTTATATACATGGCATTCAAGTGTTACCCATTTTTCTGAAAACAGTCAATAAACTGCTTAACAATTTCCTAGCAATCTATATATACATTGACTGCTTAACAATTTCCTAGCAATCTATATATACATGGCATTCAGATATTCCTCATTCTTCTCAAAATAGTCAATAAGCCGCTTAAGGAAGCCCCTGACGAGACACTGTTGCAGTATCATAAATGATGCAGCATTGTCTTCGTATCACAAATGATGCAGCATTGTCTTCTTGCCCTTGTATCGCTCATTTTCCCTTATCGCTCATTTTCAGCCATTGATTAAATTGATTAAAGTAATATTCTAGTGCATATTCCTTCTAGTGCATTCTACACCGTGCACTAAATCCGTGATGGGGATTTGAACCCCCTGCCAGAGTAGGCAGAACCAAAGCACTTCCAAACTTGCACACATTTCCTACACCTTCAAATGTGGGCTTACAGAGAACCATGTTTTGCCTAATGAACTCCAGCCAGCAATCCACATGAGTGCCTGCCAAAACTAGCAAACAAGGAGCTCAAATATCTCAGGAAAGGTCGCACTTCATTTCAGATTTGTTAAACATGGCATCATGGCCGAACACAAACCACAAACCTGGAACCATTATGGAGCCAACATTTCACATAAAACTTGTACTTCCCATCTACAATCTACAATCAATTAAAAGTTGCAAAAGATAGCACAACAAAGAATTATCGTACAAGAACCATTACTTAGTCTTGTATCCGAACACTGAACCATAAAGTGTGACGTCTGTTTCAATTTATCCAAGTCAAACATATACATTTCAGCAATCCATACATGTAATATCCTTGCCTTTCATATGTGCCTGCCAAAAAGCACCAAGCAACTAGCTTACAACTTGAGGTCCTACTGCAATGGGCTACCATTAGATTGAGACAAAGAAGAACATGCTCTCAAACATGAAATATGACCTGATCCCCTGGAAAGCAATGCTGTTACTTTCTCAGATTTTACTATTTGCAGGCTCCTGCATTAAGTTTCTATTAGTATCTCATGGTGCAGGTAGCTTATTACTTAACCGCGTCTATTTCTGCAGAATTCATAGCAATTGCTAGAGTAACAATTCCTTGCATAAGTGATTGTATGGACAGAGTGGAACTGTTCAATCCATTAGGTAACTTCAATGCCATTACAAGAATGAGATGGAAATGTTTCTGGTCACATTTGCCATATTATTTTCACGTAAATGATGCCGATTACCTGATTCAATGGGTCTGTACTAGGATATCAAGATAAGCAATTATGGATCATGTCCTACATCAATTATCTTACCTTTTAAGTAAGGCCTCTGCTTCCTCCAATGAGAGCTTATTCCCAAATTTTAACGTGATCACTCCACCTGCAGGCTACAGCCATTCACACAATGCATTAAACAGCTTGCCAAAAGATTAATTTAGTATGTAAATATCCAACAGTGCAAAGATAATCCAGCATAACCCTCTTATTTGTTGGAAAGATAAAAATGAGAGAGTAATATTAGCAAGACCTGATGCATGCGTATGGTTGGGCGGCCAACAAAGCTTCTCCTAGGCTCCCTTCTGCTACGGCATTGTTCTTGATTGAAATGCAAACTGCTGGGCTTTGGGGTTTTGACAAATTAGGTCCTTCTGACCAGCTGAAAGGATCAAATGTAGATGAACCACCGGGAGGTGTCTGGCCTCTTCTAATGTGGGGCGACGCGAAAGCCATTCCTATGCTTACATACACACCTATCTCTTATCGTTAGGGTCTATGCAGATGGATGTCGTTGAAGCAAATAGAATCTTGAGATCATATAAGAAAAGGATGACAACAAAAATGGGTGTCCTACACCAGTATAATGAAACGGCCCTGCTGCCGGAGCTCCTTGGGCCCTAAAATGCTATCCACGAGGCTTGCATGTTCAGCCCCTAAAATAAAAAGAGGGCTTTTGTTGTGAGCCCTTGGATGTTGGACCATTGGGAAAAAAAACTAAATCAACAACTAAGAAATGGTGCACTCTAGATGTACGCATTAGTACATCCATTTGAATACGCCATGAATCTTAGGAAAACCTTTGTGAAAAGCGTACAAAAACATGGGATGGATGATAGGCAGGCTCGATATGAAGATGACTAAGGTCCAATTGAGAATGATGTGTTCCCTTTTCCAATGCAATCATCGAATCGTGTTGTTATGGACTATGCCGTTGACGAGAATATTGAAGTTGAAAGTCTACCTCAACATCCACTATATATACAACTTGGTGATGATGAGTTGGAGGATATTGAACAGGATATAAGGTATGAGGAATCACTTGCAAGTTTGGCTTTGTAAATTAATGTTCTCAAATGGTAATGTATGTTTATATCTATATGAATGATGGTCTATTTCATCTATAATGGTAACCATTACAATGCCTTTGTGTTTATGATACATCTATGATGCAATCTTAATACTTTAGTATGTCAATAGCTTGATTGAATTTTCATGATGAATCAAGTGGTAATATTAAAGGCCATATGAACATAATTATTGATATATGTACTAACATTACTTGTGAACTTAAAGCAAACAAGATTGCATAGCTATAATGGTACAACAAGTGATAAAGGAGTTGTCAAATATGTTGATTCTTCAATCATATTATTATTATCAACGCGCATAATATTGTATGAACTGACATAATGCTTGGGACAACTGATGGGGCAATCTCTGACAATATTGATGAATACTAATAGTAACGTCTATTGTGGCATATACTATGGCCACACAAAGATTGACACTACCTATATTAACACCACCTATAATGTCACTACCGCGTCATGACACTAACACTGCTGTTATATGTGTAGGAACTATTGACACTATATTTGATGCTAATAACAACATTTATAACATCACTAGTGGACAATGACATTGAGATTGAGGTTATATGTGTGACAACTACTGACACTATATATGATGCTAATAACAACACATATAATGTCACTAGTGGGCACTGACAGTAATACTGATGCTATATGTGCAACAACTAGTGACGCTATACTTGATGCTAATAGCAACACCTATAGCATCATAACCAAGTTACTGACATTATTAGTGACACAAATAGTGATGCTATAGATGACACAAATTGTGGCACCTGTAGCATCACTTCTATAAAAATGTCACTGATAATGTCATAGTGTACACTTTCCAATGTTCTGGTGACGTTTTTGTGACATTAATGGACCCTGCCTCTTGTAGTGCATGTAGAGAGATTGTAGATATGCGGAAGCATTGAACCCCATATTGTTTTGGATATTGGAAGCACTTACTTACTGTCGACAGAACGTGCTATCTAGAACAATAAAAGCAGTACAATTTGTAGCACAAACATGGTCACTAAATTCAATTCCAACTTCTTTACAGACATCCAACCTTGGGACAACTCCCTTGTTGTCATGCATTGCACATACTTCTTTGGCAATATTTAGCTTAATTTCTGAGCTATCATCCCTCCGTCAATCTTCAATGCAGTGCATCTTGTTAAAATGATTACTTCCATTATATAAATGCACGTTTTTGTATATAAAATAAAATAATTGCAGCTACTCTATAGAATGGATGCAAAGCATTAGAGATGAAGTGCAAGTACATGTAAACTTACCATGTCTTGATGATTCTGGAAAGGTATGAGAGACTGGCACATTTGGCTGATTAGTATGCCACGGTTTGAGAGGCTATCTTATCCCTTTCAATCGACACCCGTTGGAATGAAATACAACTGCTTATTGTATTTTAGCAGCCTTTTAAGATTCGTACAAAGAATCATTTCCTTATATTAGCAGCCCACCTCTAGCATCATCCTGCTTCCGAATTAAGAGACAATAGCTTGAGCTTAGACTCCCTAATTACTTACTTGCGAGACAATTTCTTTGCTAAATCGCATTGACAAAAGCCATAACTGGACCTGCTGAGGCTTTTCCTGATGCTAAAATATGTTGAAAGAAAACATTGCTTTAACGTCCTCTGCCAGATCACTCCAGTTCGTGCTTTGTGAAGCAAAGGCTCTACAAAAGCAACAGGTAATAGCTGACCCTTGAAGAAACCCTATTTCCTTTTTTACAAACTATCTCTGGACCTTCAGTTAAGGCCATCCCAATCGCCTTCATCAGAGTAGGCCGCCATAGCTATAGCCGCCGTGTAGCTTTTTTGTCCTCTCCAAAATTGCCATCACCAAGAGATGAAGAGGAGATTGCCTGAGCAGAGCTTTTGCTTGCTTGGTCATGGGTCGTCGAAATTTTAGGGCTGCATTGACCACACGGGAAAAATATAAGTTAAAATAAAAGGCAAGATGATAGCACGTTGCATAAATCAATCTGGGCCATCGAATTTAGGGCGTGATGCATTACATACTTACACCAAAACCTTATAAGATAGCAAAATGTGGAAGGTACTTTACAGGAGGTGAAAGATTAAAACTTTATAGAATATATTGCATGTAAGGTATGTTAAGCAGGTAAATGTCGTAAGACTTTTCAAACCTTTCATTCTTTTATTTCAAATACTTGAGAATGTGCAAAATGCAGAAATGCTATCTTTTGTTACAAATAATTGAAAATGTGCAAAATGCAGAAATGCTAAGCATGGTTTATAGATCTTTCTTGTAGTGCCTTTGCTTGATGTGGTCTTGATGATGTGTTTGCATGATCTGGTTTCATGGAATATATAGTTGATCCTATATCCGAACTGTAGAACCCCACTAATCCCCTGTTTTTTTGGAAAGTTTTTCAATTGGGCTACTCAAACATGGTTGCCTGATCAGTCCAAGTACCCTTTTATCAAAAGCCCCTTCAAATTTGACCTGGAATGGGCTGATTCAAGGTCTGAACCCTGATTTCCTTAAGAACAACATGGCCCCTTCTAATTTTCTATTAGTGGCAGTCCAACTTGTTTGAAACTCGAATGTGGTGCTTCCTTCCATGAATTCGGACTGTTGCATACCTCCAAATCAATCCCAAGGCTCCATTCTTGCTTCCTTGGATTCCCAATACACCCAAAACTCCTCTAAAGGATACAAAATTATGGGATGAAACCAACCTTTACGTAGAGAGCTTCTAAGACTGAATTTCGGCAAGAAAAGAAGGAAAACTTGAACGTAAACTACCATTCTTACTTCAAGGAACTCTATACCTTTGATTGTAGCACAAAAATCGTTCAAAATAGGCCGAAATCGAACTGAAATCCCCCTTCTTGCTGGTTGAAATGCTCCTTGACTGTTCCAAGCTCAAACCCGACCTCTTCTTTGCCATTCCAAGCTCCAATCCCCATCAAAAGCTTCAAGAAATGGGTCCGTCCCTAGGTCGGATTTGACTTGGCCAATTCATATAAGTGGCTGGAATTACAAAAAAACAGCATAAAACAACTCCAAGTCGAAATGGAACAACCCAAGAAAACACAAATTCGAGATGAAGGGCTATAAAGGGCGCGCCCTTCGGGTGCCACTTCAAGCGCCCAAGCGCTTAGCCTCATCTCTAGATTTGGCTATGTGACCAAATATCTGGCCTCGAATACACGACGTCGGCCATGCATTTTTTGTTATAAGTCGAGGCGAAGAAAGATAACCGCCTTATCAAACTTATATGGATGGAATGTAATAGAGGCCAGAACCCACTAATAGCTACTTATCAACACCAATACTGATAAGAATATCAGTACTGCGTCAATATTGGTAATATAAAAACAAGGACTCTCACTTTACACACAAGAGTTCGATAATGTGACATACCTCTCAACTTTACATGTAATATATTTGACTTATGGCATATTAGACATATGTCATATATGTTATTATATATATTATGTGACATATATCACTTATCACATACGAGACATATGCCATATGACATATATTTGACTTATAACTTATGAGACATATGCCATATGGACCATGTGACATATCTCATACGTGGCCTTTTTTGGCTCCCGAAAGGGGGGCGTGCCGCAGGCAAATTCGCATAATTGGCATTGAAAATCGCTTAAGCGAATTTCATGCAGAAAAACTGTTGCCGGCACGGACCGAGGCGTCACGGGTGGACCGACGCATGGACCGATCGCGTCACGGATGTTTTTGGGCCATAACTTTTGATTTATAGCTTCATATCGCAAGATTTTTGTTTCATTGGATGCGGAATCAAAAGATCTATCCAATAGTATATGGGTTGAATATATTTTAATCTAATTTAGATGACCAAAAGTTAAAAAACGAGAAAAAACCTAGTTTTTTGCATTTTTTTAGTCTTTCCTTTTATCAAAAGTATATCAAGCCTATACTCATTGGAAAGATCTCGCCATGGGCTATCCAATGCAACAAACGGCGTGCAATTTGGACATCACAATCACAAGTTATAGCCAAAAAACGATGCATTTGAGTTAAAAAGTGCAATTATTACAGTACTATTTATTGCAAAAGTGCCACGTAATACTGATTTTCATTTTGAATTCCTCTCTTTCATTGGCTTGAAGGTACTATGACGTGGATATTAGAAATTAAAGTTAAGGGCCATTTTGAGACCCCAAATCCGCCCTAATGCGAGGAATATGGCTGACTGTCAGCGTCTGGGCCCCCAAACAGCCCGTGGCACACATAGTTTGGCCACTTATTGGTACTGTGATGCACCTGGATGTCCCCATACAGCGGACAAACTACGGGTCAATCGTCTGTGGGCAGGTCTGACTAAGGATGGGGCCATTGGGCACCATAACGCATATCATAGAGATATGTGGTGGCCAGCGAGGGAACGCGGTCATCCGTCACGGCCATCCCCTCTCACGGATGAGGAGAGGGAGCGCCTCAGTGACCTCTCACGACCACCAAAGTCACAGGCCCGGGCAAGAGCGAATGCATTGCGGTGGCCCTATAGGAGACAAAGGCGTCTTTGAACGTTGGACGTTGTCCGCATGCGTGGCTCCATGCTCGTGGCCGATCTACAACATTACCTCACAAGGGCATTGGCAATGGGAGGTTGTCTCGGTATCGTCAGGGGCATACGGGGTGGTGCACCCTATGTCACTGGCTTGAGGAGGCTCGGGCGCTTATGATCATCGGGGCGAACCACCCGTGGAGGATGCCGGGATAAATGTGTACCAGTATGAGTGGATGAGCCGGGGATGTCGCGAGGCCCCCCTCGAGGAGATCATGGAGTATCTGCGACGGGGTTGGGTCTGCGAAGAAGAGGGGTGCGGGGCGTGGGGGGGCATGATCGTGAGAGGCGACCATCGTAGTGATGTGGGCGGGTATGTCACCTCTCTACAAAAGATCTTGGCACACAGTTTTTTTTTTTTTTTTTTTTTTTTTTTTTATTAATATTCTTAAAAGCAGATGCTTATATTTTATGAAAAAGGAGCTAGTTTTCTAGAAGGCGTGATACAATGGTATTTGATTGCACCTGCTGTTTGGAACACTTACTACATATCACTTAGGCAAAGCACTTTGCACTTTGCAATTATGAAGGCAGTTTTAGTTGAATATTATGCAATGGGCAGTATTTACCTTTAGTGTAGAAGACCTAGTGTGGTGCCACTTGGAAATATTCTTGCACTATAGTTTTATTAAGGTTAGTCTCCATTTAATTTATATTATTAAATCCAGAGTGAATGTTTCTTTTGAAAGGAAAAGCTTTGGTGATATGTAAGTGGTTTGGTGAACCATTGCATAACGAATAATGAAGGGATTATTTAAAATAGGGTTCCTATATGATAAAGCATATGCATGCATGTTTTTGAAGTGCATGCTTGACATGTGGATGTCAAGGAGCAAACATGCTTGCATGAAATGATTATTATGGCATGTACTTCTTGGAAATGGCTCTTACTCTTGACATGCATGGAGCTCTTATCTAGTTACGTTTCCCATGGAGTATTAAAGGTGCATGAAGTTATACTTCTCTTATCACGTCTAAAGAGGCTTGAAGTTAACTTGAAGTTTGATTTTTTTCATTGACCATTGGTGCAGAACATCTATATTTATCTGCAAGTAATGTTGATTCACAAATGTATTGTTTATTTGGGTGTTCTCCAACATGACTAAGTGATTGTAAGTAGCAAATTTCTATGTCATGAGAACATGGTTGTTTTGAAGATTGAGCTAGATAGTGCCAGATTGGCAATCGATGCCTTGAATAAATAGAATCTAGGCGTATATATTGAACGCATGTATGGTCGTATGGTAGCAGTATGATCTATGTACAGGTCAAGAAGGTTTATGGCAGGACGACATACCTCCACATGGCATTTATGAGGTTAGTCTTCTGAATTCCAGCCTTAGCGCAGCAGGCATTGAATGCAACTGCGAGGATATTTTCTAAGCCACTATGGCATGCCGCTTATGCTATTTATGTAAGTTTAGCGGAAGCTTTCAGGAGCATGAGACCCGGCTTTCCCTGGATTTTTATGTTCTATAGGCTTCTAGTCGAATCTAGTTCAGCTTTGAAAAAAGACTTTGCTTGGCTACAAGATACATTGCTTCACATCAACAAATCTCATTTGACTAAAATGGAGAAAAAGATGGAGTTTGAGCAAAGACAGTGTCACAATGCTTAATCCATTAACTGGATGATTTTGGATCTTACCATGACGTATACCAGGTAAAGCTGTAAATGTGATCCTGGGTCGTTTGCTATTTATACTTTATATTATATGCTTATAATCAAAAGATAAGTGCTTCGATTGAAATACTTGGTTGGGAAGCAAGGACGTTACATCCTTGGATAGTTTCAACCTTTTGAATTAGTGACTCTGAGATTTTGCTTTCATTTGAAAATGTAAAAAAGAGGCATGTATATTTCTGTGTTTCTTATGATCCTGCCGTATATTTCATATCATTTGATTTTTTCATATAGCTTTATTCTAACTTTAAGGGCAAAAGGATCACAATGGGCAATCGGTGATGAACCGAGAGGCCTAATGTACCTTTTGGCCCTTGCATTGTTACCATAATCATGCTAACAATGTACTGATTGGCTGCAGGTACGTGCCTCTCTTCCCATTGTGGTGTTTTTCTATCCTTGATGTCTTGGATAAGCTGTAGATGATGGTGGAAATTGAAGAAAAATGAGTACCAAGTACTGATGCTGTTTTGATCAAAGGCTACTTGTGGAGCATCCGAGTTGAAAACTAGATAAAACTTGGATAAAATCTGATACTTTTACACAATTGGCTTGGTTGAGAACATCTTAACATTAGGCTGGTGTAACAAAAGAAAGATGTTGCTTGTTAAAACTGGTGCATAAAAGGTCTCAAATAGATCTGATTAGAATCATATTATTTCTAGCTATTTGTTTGAACAATAGTCCAAATTTTCCTAGTTTCTATGGGCAAAGCCCTCAGTAGAAATACTACTGTGTCAGAATTCTAAGGAGGTCGACCTGCTCTATGGGTATATTGGTTTGTAGAATTCTAAGGAGGTCGTCCTGCTCTATGATATAGTGGTTTGTACAATGGTACCGAAGTTTATTGTCAACTATCAGGCAAGTGCTCTATTCTCTATGTAAATTAATGGCCTTTTGCTACTGTTCTATTTTTTATGTAGATCAATGGCCTCTTGCTACTGTTATATGCATCAATATAGCATGAAGATTGAATGTTTTAAACTCTAAACATTCTTAGTTTATGAACAACATATGTTATCTTGTTTTACCATTGGATGATTTAGATCTAAAGGCTGAAATGTATCAGATCTTGGCATAAGACCTTGGAGGGTTGGTACCATCTTGGACTTCGTTGTCCATGTATGGCCAGATAAGACAGCGGAGGGATTGACCAATGTTGATGTTTGTGCTAGTAGGCTAGTCCAAGCTGGTTTTTTATTTTTATTTTTTTTTGTAGGCAAGCTTTTTTAATTTTCTATTGATAGCAAAAATAGGGTACATGACCTTATTGGAATGGGCTCCACAATAGGCCAGATAAAACATTCTCATACAATGGTCTACCAGATAATAGACATTTCAGCATGTTTTCCCAAAAAGTGTAGAGAAAAGGCACAAACACCATTATAACAATCCATCTCAAATACTGACCCCAAATTACCTGAAGATGCTACCTCTTTAAGCTCCCCATCCGGAATTGCAATAGTCACGGGCAAAAGAGTAGAGGTATCATCCCTCGCCTTAACTTGGCCCATATTCTATCCATACTCCAGTACTACTGGGAGAATAATAACCCATTTCCGATGTCTCCTACTTAGAGTACCTATACTCACCATCTTGCTTGGAACATAGATGATTCTAGGGGATTTCCAGTTCAGTGGCATGTCGTCTTCCACAAAGATAGCGCTGTTAGTCCCGTGCCTCACAGTGCGGGACTATTCATGCATCTGACGGACGAGTCAAGCTCAAGGATCCACAGTCAACCACGGGTCACATCAAAGGCCCATGAAGACCAAGCGGCAGCCCAAAGGAGCGCTCGGACAAGTGACGGGCCACCCGCCCCTTGTCAACGTGATCCCGAGCACCTCAAGAGGCACCGCCAAAGATTCCTAATCGGGCCTCCTTCGAGTCGGCAAGATCGATCGGAAGTGTCTATATTGGGCCAGAGGCCATTGTACTATATATATGAGTAGAGCCAAAGACATGAGCTCTAGATGAGTTTTGAGTCTTGTCTCCCTTGGTTTTTCTCTCTATTAAAGAGAGCTCATGTATGTTCATCATTGATATCAAGGAAGCTTATCATTTTCCTCTCATTTGTTCTGTTTTCTTCTTCTTGTTCTCTTCTTGCAAATCCGCGTGACATAGTCCCGGACTCTCTGAGTAGATCCACGGGTCCTCACAGGGGGTCTTCTTCGAGTTCCCGAACCCGGACCCCAAACAACATCGCCCGGCTAAGATTCGATTCAATCCTACTTTCTTACAGCCATGCATGTCCGGTCAGAAATTTCACGCCAGAAGAACTCCTTTCTCAGACGGCATCTCGCTTGGAGCGCCATCAGCGTCGGGAAACTGTTCGCGACATGTATGGATCTGCTTATGACATAGAGGAGGCCATCTTGGTCTAGGGCTCGATCGGCGCCACCCACCCCTCGTGTCTATCGCGTCCCGGTCCCCGCCCCAAAGCGTGCAAACATTGCTCCGACCTCGGTCACCTCATCACTATCGAGGGCCCTACTCGAGGCTCAACCTTCTCAACCGTACTTTCATACACACGAACATGCCTACATCCATCATTCTTCAGGGCCATACGCCTCTTCCTTCACAACCATCATCTCCCCGGGTGGCCACGGATATCCACAAGTCTCTTTTGCGCCTACCCAGGAATATCCTTTCCCTACATTTCCCACTGCCCTTCCTGTTTACAACCTTACAGATCTCAAAACTAATGCTCAGGCAGCTTCAGTTCCTCAAACGCAGTCACCCCTTCATCAGGGTCCTTCAGGCACCATGCCACCTCCAACTCAACCTCAATATCCTCACTATCTGTTTCTGTCCGGTAAGCACTTTCCCATCTACCTTTCCGGACTCTGAAACTGACTTATCCCACCTTTGGCAACACGAAGGCAAACCCTTAGACCAAAGTGCTCGGGCCCACATGGAAGAATTTGAGGCTCTAGTCGTCCTAAATGGTCATCGCAACCTCAACTGAAATTCCACATCTTTTCCACCACCTGCGTGGCTCTCCTCATCAATGGCTCATGTCCAACAAAAAGCCATTGGAAACAAAGACTGGGTCGAAATGAGAACTGCTTTTCTTTCTCATTATGGAACCACCGGATGATGATCAACTTCATCTCAAGCAACTCAATGAACTTCAACAAGAGCCCACGAGAGTCTGCGGGATTTTGCGGATCGACTTCACATTCCTTTCAAGAAACTCAAGGAGTACCCAACACGAGCCGGATTTTGGTCCGGTTTCTCCAGGACTTCCTCCAAATATTCGACTCATGACGGAATACTGCGTCCCCAAGACTTTGGAGCGTGGCTATTGATCTTGTCAATCACTCGGTCAATGTATCCTCCCGTGGCATGGCTCTTGGGAGCTCCCTTTCATTCCACTGTTATGGTTCCACGGGCGGTTTGTCCGGCCTCAACCGCCAATCCACCGGCGTAGTCGGATCTGGTGCCATATCCGCAAATACCAAGGCCACTTGGCAAATGAGTGCAACTCCACAAATGGCCCTCCTCATTGCAAGAGATGCAACATGTGCAATCATGCCACGGAAGAGTGCACTTTCGCACTCATCCCACACCTTTCCGCAACAAACCGGTTTATCAAGTGCAAACCACACCTCAACAATAATCGCCTTATCTCGGCGCCCACCGCCCGGTGCAACCAACTCAACTCTATCGACAGCAGGGAGCAACAACGGGGGACCCAACCCACGTCCTCCCTTTGATCCTTCTAAAGCTCGGTGTTATCACTTTGTAAGAATGGGGTCATACCACCACGGGCGTGCCCTCAACTTCCACAAGTTGTGCGGCTTCCTAGCACCAATCGGAGACCACATCGGTCAGCCTCCGGCGGCTTACCAACTCCTGGATTGCTAATGGCAAACAAGGCCCGACCAGTTCTTAAACCACCAAAGAGCCTCGGCAATCACGCTATCAACCAGCTCCAACCGTCAACCTCAATTTGGATCAACAAGCCACGGGAGGAAATTTTTCGGGCACTTAATCCTCCAGTCCAAAATGCATCAAATTGGGTTGGTTTAGTTTCACGCCGCACTGGGCATCACGTCCCTTGACCATTATTCCAAATGGCACGCTTTGCCCGCTTTTGCGCTTGACACCATTCCTCATGAGGACGAAAAAAAAGGTTCACTTTGCACCGACTTGGAGAAACTCATGCCACATGTCATGCCAAAAGTTCGCCAAAGCATTTTGAACCTCATGCAAGCTGCTGAAGGCCGCACATTGGCAAATGTTCATGCCACCACCAGAGCTCAACAACGCCAAGATACACCTTCCACATCTCAACCTCCACGCTCGGACATATCCCAATATTGCTTGCGAGAGGTTGACTTACTCAAAGAAGTTCTTTGCTTCATTACCACGCCTCCGGCAGCACCTTGGAACCAGCAGATCCTTTTTCTCATGTGCCTGAACTCCAAGAGGAGCTAGCCAAGATCAAGATTCCTTTAAGCTTGGCAACCATTTTGAAACTTCATCCCGCTCTCAAGGACCAGTTACCCTCGGCCCCATTCTAGTTGGGGCTGTTGCTACCTCTACACCCACGGTCCATGCCACGATGGGCAATCAACAAGTCAATCATGTTCAAATTGACGGGGGTAGCGCAGTCAATCTCATCACGGATAAACTCCGCAGACAAATGGGCATCAAACAACTCTTTCGTGCCCCATATGACATCAAGTTGGCTAATGGCCATATCACCGGAACCTCAAGGCGTCACGCCTCTTCTTCACATCAACATCGGTGATCTCCGCTTCCCCATGGAATTTGGGTTTGGAAAGTTTGGCGAAGATCCGGTGACTATGAAATGTTGGTCTACAGACCTTTTCTCCGCCAGGCCAAGAGCATCCATTCTTGGGCCACGGACCCGGTTAGTCATCAGCGATGGTCACCTCAATGCCACCATGGACTTGCAAGCGAGCAGGATCATTTACGGTTGAACATCGCGGAACCCTCTCTCGGACGGATTAAAGGAAGCTGGGGAATATTTATCAAGTTCGAGGCTCCACTGTAGTGCGGTCTCTGTCATCCTACCCCTCAATATGCTGATCCTTGGGGCGAAAATGACTCTTGATCGGGACCCGAGGCGTTGGCTGCTTTGCTTGACCCTTACACGGCTCCTTTGCAATAGAATCCAACGTGTTGATCATTTTTGGAAGGTGAACCTCACGCAACTCCCCGTGATGTACACGCGTCATGAAGCAACCTCTGCTGGATGAAACTCAGCCACCTCTCTTTTTCACCACGCAGAGTGCCACGCATCCTGTTATGCTCCAACCTCCTGCACACATTGTCCAGGATACTGAAGTGATACCCCATATTCAGACTCCAGAAGTCGAGATCGTGGACGTTGGCAACAATCAGCCCGTCCGACTTGCTGCAAATCTTCCAGCCCCTTATCGTAACAGGGCTGTCAAGCTTTTCAAAAAGTTCAAACACATTTTCGCCGGAGCTCTGAGATCTTGGGGAATCAACAAAAAGCTTGGGGAACTCACCATTCCTACCAAATCGATGCACGACCAGTTTAACAAACGATGTAGTACGGCTCAACCCTAATTACCGTGATCGCGTCAAGGCGGAAATTGACAAACTCCTTGCTGCAGGTTTGATCTATGAGGTCAAACATTCTGAATGGGTGAGCCCCATCGTCATTGCCCTCAAACACAATGGTAAGATCCGCGTCTGTGTGGACTACCGAAAACTCAATCAGGCCACGGAGCGTGATCACTTTCCACTTCCCTTCACAGACCAGGTTCTGGAAGAGGTTGCTGGACATGAGATGTACTCCTTCATGGATGGTTTTTCTGGCTACAATCAGATCTCAATCAAAGAATCTGATCAGCTCAAGACTACTTTCACCACCCGGGCGGCACTTTTGCCTACAAGGTGGTTCCTTTTGGATTATCAAACTCTCCATCAACGTTTCAACGCATCATGCTCTCGCCATGATTTCATGAAGGAAAATCCCTTCTTACAAATCTTTCAAGATGACTTCTCGCCTCTGAGTTCCATGGCTGACCATTTGGATAAATTGGAACTTCGTCTTCCAAATGTGATGAGTCCCAAGATTAGTCTCAATCCCGAAAATGCACCTTTTGCGTCACCTCGGGGAGTTCTCGTTAGGGCCATGTTGTCGGCCAGCGGTATCACCACGGATCGCCAAAATCGTTGTGCTCAAGGCTCAAGCACCGTGTATCAAGGAGACACGCTCTTTCCTGGTAAGGTCAATTATTACTCCACCTTCATACCCGACTAGCAGCCATTGCAGATCCCATTCATAAACTCACGGGTGACGAATCCACGGGCTTGGAATTCCAGTGGATCTTTGCTTTCAACAATGAAGCTTTTGCTTACTCGGGCACGGTTCTTGTTCCTCCTCAATGGGACAAGCCCTTTCATGTTCATGTCGATGTCTCGGCGTTTGCTATTGAGCTGTTCTTTCTCAAGAATATGATGCGCTTAACGACAAACCAAATCGATCGCCCGCCAGAAAACTCAATTCTGCGGCGCAACTATTCTGCCATAGGCGTGAAGCTTTGGGTCTCATTTTTACGTGTCCAACGCTTCACTCACTACCTTTGGCGGTCAAATCAAGTTCTTTGTGGACCACCAAGCACTCCTTTATTTGATCAACAAGTCCACGCCCACGGGCGCATTGCTTTCGTTGGGTCCTTCTTCTCAAGAATTTGCCCCTTTTGAAATTGTTCATAAAGTGGCAAATCTCATGTCGTCCCGGATTATCTTTCACGCATCCACACGGATGATCCCTCAACTGAGTCTCGGGCGCCTTTCCCGATGCTCGGCTCTTTTTAGTCACGGCAACACCACATTGGTTCCATGATTTTCAAGCGTTACCTCCTCACGGTGTGCTCTTCCACGAGATTCCAGGCGGCTCTCTCCGCCAAGCGGCAATCCCGTCGACATCAATTTCTCCGGAGGTCCGTGACTACACCATGGTTTAGCAGGACATCTCTACAAAAAGGTAAGGACACCATCCTTGACGGTGTGTTCTACCTCATGAAGTTCGGATATTGTTAGAGAAGCTCATCAAGGGCTAGGTGGTGGTCATTTTCATGGTGACACCACGCGCGCAAAAATCCTTCTAGCTGGGTATTTTTGGCCCACGCTCTTCAAAGACGCTCATGCCCACGCCCGCACGTGTGATGCTTGCCAGCGGGTGGGACGACCCACGGCTTTGTGACGCTCTTCCCTTGGCCGGTCGCCCACGCCCACTTCCCTTCACAAAATGGAGAATGGACTTTGGGGACCCATAGATCCTCTGCTGGCACACACCGTGCCGTTACATTCTTCGTTCTCACCGACTATGCTACCAAATGGGCGGAAGCTTGTGCACTTCCGGACAACAACTGCGGCAAGCCGCGGCTAGGGTCCTCTATCAACAAATCATCACGCGATTGAACGCCCCGCGGGCTGGTCGGTGATCGTGGTGTCCATTTCATAAATCATACTATCAAGGAGCCGACGGATTATCTCCTGATACATCATCACAAGAGCACACCTTACTATCCTCAAGGTAATGGTTTGGCAGAAAGCACCAACAAAACTCTGGTCACCATTCTCAAGAAAATTTGTGACGCTTCACGCACAGACTGGCAAACAAAACTTCCCTCTCGTTCTTTTGGGCCTACAATACTTGTTTCAAGATTGCTACAGGTCACACTTCTTTTAAATTGGTTTATGGTCGGAAGCTCTCATGCCGCTTTGAATACATCCTTCCAACACTCCGTTTTCAACCAAGCTCTTTGCTCATAATCCACCTGCCAGACTCAAAGAAAGGGTCTATCAATTAGAAACAGTTGGATGAATTTGAAGGATGCTTATATTCGTGTTCTTCATGGACAACAGTTGCAAAAATCTTTACATGACAAACGTCGAGGACAAAAACATTCAAAGAAGGCGATTTGGTTCTTCTTTATGATTCCAGTACAAAATTTTTCCCGTAAACTCAAGTTTCGTTGGCTTGGCCCTTATCAAATTGTTCAAGTGGTCGGACCAAGTTTTTCCAACCTGGCGAGTTAGATGGCACTCCATTACCTACATTGGTTAATGGTTTTCGTCTCAAAACATTTCATCACCGTAAAAGCGACAATCAACAAAATGTCTGAGTTCAAAAAGCAAACACCACGAAAGTGACTAGAAAGGCGGCATATTATATTATAGTGGATATTTTTTACAAAATGCGGGGCCGACCCCAGCTATTTCCGCTATGGGCACCGCCTATATACAAAAACGGGCTCGAGCCCTATCTACTAAAACCTAAGAGGAAAAACCCTCTACTCGGGTTCGGAGGCGAGGTGATGATGAGAGGAGATGGTAGAGGTTCCGCTCGGGGTCCCAAATAAGGTGCGAGAACCACCTCCATCCCGTTGGTCATCGGCCGGGATGTTCGACCATCCCGGAGCACAAACCATCCATTCGCCGCCCCACGATTGTGGCGGCGCAGAGGTCCGCACAGTTCATTTTGCCGCGTAATCCACTCCTAACGGTTGGTGGGCATAGTGCAATTTTCGTTCAAACCCGCGGCCGGACCATGCTTTCGGTAGCCATAGAATGGCTTCACTTCACTCCGGTTAGATCTTATATAAAGCCCACCGAGGAACTGCTGGTCGGCGTGGACCAATCGTAAATTAAGCCAACGTGTTTGCAATGCAAGGCTCTTTCTAAACGAGAATCTTTTCTCCCAAGCATATCTAGCCCGGTACCTTCCGGACACATTAGTTTTTAATGATATCCCACTTCGAAGTTACCCGACATTAAATGCCCTTGCTTCTTTTTATACCGTCCAACATTAAACTGCGGTCCTTTGGCCAATTGTCACATCCGATCTTTCTCTCCGCGTCTCATCCTCACCGTTCATTGTTTCTCCCTTAAGTTCTTTGGGGACTTAGCCAAATTTTGCCTCTCAATGCACTCCTTGGCATCTTTTCGACACTGGCATCATCAACGGCTCCAGTTTAAGCCCTCATCATACCTCTTCGACTCCGTTGTAGCCCTAAACCTTTTAGTCCCTCTGCCTCCTTCGTCCTCGTTCTTGGCCTTCATCTTCCGCTTTTGAATCCTGGTTCCGTTCTGCAAATCTTTACCATGGCTGCACCAAAATTTTCTACACTTCAAGCTACTGCTCCCAGGGAACTGGCTCTTTTCGAGTCTGTCTCCTTCTTGACGCCCACTTTCCGTGAAGCCCTTGTTGGCCCAAATCGAGAAGTCGCTGAACGCCAAAAGCTTTACTGAATTCTCTCAAATGGAACTTCCGGCCCAAATCCTCGACCAAGCGTTCATCGCCAATATCGTTAACGGCCGCGCATGGATACACACAAATGTGGGTCGATGGCACCACCATTTCGCTGACTCAACATTTGATTTCCGAGGTATTCCATATTCCCTTACAAACCCCTTGTTTATCATGGTCTGCCATACAGGATCTAGATGTCACAGGGTTTGGTGCACCTCCTTATCATGCCCATGTACATCGCCTGACAAATATCGACAAGCCTCACGAAACTTTTGTTAAGTTTTTGTGGCGCAAGTTCCTTGGGTATTCTATCAAGAACACCCATATCAATAAGCCTTTCTATAATATGGTGCTCACTGCTATACACTCCAACCACCACATTGATTGGCCCCAATTGCTGTTCTACCGTCTTCTCCAAGAAGTGGACCACCTTCGGGTTGCCACTTCCATTTCTGAAGTTTCTGTGGGAGGCCACCTTCAAGCCATCATCTGTCATTACTTTCCTCCCACACCACAAAATTCTCATAATTCCACTCAGCGGTCCCTTCCCCAGACTCACAAAGTTGGCACTTCACGCCCTTCTTCCCCTGGTCATGCCCAAAATCTGCACTCCCATGTCACTATCTCCTCCTCTGCTACACCATCCAGTTCACACCATATCTCCCAAACATCACAAAACAGGCAACAGCAGGCTCCACCACCACAACACCCTCGTCAGCTGTTGTATCAGTATCAGCAGGATGCTCAAGCTGCTGTTCTAAAGTTACAAGAATCCCAAGAAGCTCTTATGAATGGGGTTCAAACGGCACTAGAGGCCTCTGATGCGGTACACCGTGACCTTCAAGCTGCCACTGCCCAAGTTGCAACTTTGGAGACCAAACTTCAAGACAAGCACGGAGCTCTCTTACAGGCTTATACAGATCTCAAAAGTGCACAGGATCAGTCAGCCAACTTACAGATCAACAGGCTCAGCTCCAATCAGAAATTCAGAATTTATTGGAGCAAAACAAGTCCAAAGACACTCTCCTGGGTGCCAAGGACAAAGATATTACTAAGCTCGACGCCTTGTACTCCGAGCTTTGTGACAATTACAGCACTCAAGTTCAAAACCTTACAGAGCGGGACGCTCAAATTGCCTCCTTGACGGCTCAGCTTTCTACACAGACCTCTCAGCTCACCTCTCTTCAAGATCAGCTTACAGAGGTGCAGAAACAGAAGATTCTTGATGACGCGGAGATTGCCGTGCTTCGTCTCAATACTCCGGGGCAATCCTCCTCCCAGGTCAACACTTCTCAGAAACGGGTCCGGGATCAATCACGCCTGCTGCTTGAAAAGGACAACCGGATCCGTGACCTTGAACAACAGCTGCAGCAAGCTATTCAGTCTGCTGATGAGGCTCAAGCAAAACTTGACGGCCATAACACCATTGTTACCAACCTGCCTTTCGACTTCCCAGTTCCTTCCTGCTATCACGATTATGTGGTTGCTCGACGCCACCTCTTCCTTCTGAAGTGGCATGCGGCTGATGGACCTGTGGATATTCCCCTGCGCACTGCAGATTTTCTCCGGATCTGGCCCGAACTCACCATTGAAGACAAAGGTTTATGCTGTGCCCTTTTGGTCTTTGATCTCATACACTGTGCCGATCCGGACTTTATCACCTTCAGAGTTGTTCAGCCCATGGCTTACATTTTTCATGATTTCTATCTGGGTGATATACAGGAAAACTTTCGGGATGGGTCACGCCAGCACTTTCAGGGTGACCCCACTTTGCAATGGTTGCTTCAGGATAACAACCCCTATCTTGCTGATCATGCTCAGACCCACACTCTTCATCAGGAGTACATGCCTGAGCTTGCCAATCATTTACCTCTCTGGCAAGCGGAAGCGCTGCAACAGATAAGGAAGTATCTGGGACATCCCGAGGATCTTCCCTATGCACAAGTTTATATGCAGCACCTCGCAGGTTACAATCAATTACGTGCTCTTTTGGATAGCAAGACGGTCCCCACGGGTTGGGATAGCCCTCCTGTTAACTCTCAACTCTCTGCCTCTGTTTGGGATCGTTGGTGTCAAGCACTTGATCCGGCTCTTGTCAGTCAATTCAGGGAGACAGCTCAGCAACCCACGCCCACGGGCATGGTTCCTTCTCCCTATGCTTCCCTGGGTGTTCCTCCACGCCCGGTTCCTGACTTCTGATTGGCGCCTCCCCTTTTGGACAAAGGTCATGGATGGCCATCTTTGGATGGACTCCACCTCCATCTCGACGGATCTCTATGGATCCACGCTTTGTTCGCCGCTCCCATTGGGAGGAGGGTGCCACTCTTGATACCACCACAAATTGGATCTATATTGCTAATGGCGTGGTTGGCAACGCCCGGTGATCGCGCTCATGGTCTTGACACCTTCTTGCGAATGCCACCACCTCACGATCCTTCATCCATCTTCAAGCGTTTTTGTGCTGCTCTCAAATGCCTCTTACTCGGCTCCTTAAATCGGGCGTCCCAATTTTTCTTTTACCGCAATCCGAATGCGATTAATGTTCGCCTTGGCCTCGACTGCCTCCCGATGGAATGTCGGTTCGTTTCTTCAGGCGCCCATGCGCCCTTGAAGACATGGTCCGATCTCGATTTCTTATTGGTGCGAGATCACGCCCTTTGGCCTCAACACTCCTCCCGCTCTTCAAACACGCCAGATCTCATTAACCGCATTACCATAATGGTGCCCGCCCTCACTCCGCGGAGGATCACTTTCGAACAGATGGCTTCCCCGCCCTCTAAACACTTCCTCCTTTCTTCACTCACTCGGTGTCGTTTGGTGGGGAGTGTTAGTCCTGTGCCTCCCGGTACAGGACTATTCATGCATCGACGGACCAGGTCAAGCTCAAGGATCCACAGTCAACCACGTCGGTCATCAAAGGCCCCGCTGAAAGACCAAGGCGGAAAAAGGAGGCGCCGGACAAGTGATCGGGCGTCACCGCCCAGCGTCGGCGTGATCCCGTGCACCTCAAGAGGCACCGCCAAAGATTCCTCAAGAATCGGGCCTCCTTCCGTGAGTCGGCACCGAGATCGATCGAGTGTCTATATTGGGCCGAGGCCATTGTACTATATATATGAGTAGAGCCAAAGACATGAGCTCTAGATGAGTTTTGAGTCTTGTCTCCCTTCGTTTTTCTCTCTATTGCGAGAGCTCATGTATGTTCATCATTGATATCAAGGAAGCTTATCATTTTCCTCTCATTTGTTCTGTTTTCTTCTTCTTGTTCTCTTCTTGCAAATCCCGCGTGACATAGTCCCCCGGACTCTCCTGTTAGATCCACGGGTCCTCACAGAGGGTCGCTTTCCAGAGTTCCCCGAACCCGCACCCCAAACAACGCCTTTCGGATAGGTCCGTCAAGATAAAGACGCCCGCATGCATATGTCCCCAGTAGATATTGAGGACATCCCAGACGACTTATTCATTCACACGCCACCTCCACTGCATGTCATAGAGCCTCGTGTTTCGAGACCGATGTTTGATGAGCTGCGGGAGAGCGGTCGCAGCACGTTTGCTAAGATTATACAGGAAGAGAGGGTTCGATCGCCTGGCTTGGCATCATTGGTGTCACCCTTTCCTCCGGCTGCAGATGCACGTGATCGATACCGGTGGCAGAGGGACCGGGCTAGAGGCTTCTTTTTGTACTGGGATGGTGTTTGGGGCAGGGCACAGCTTTATGCCTACTATTTGTTGCAGCTCTTGCGGGGGTGGGCCGGAGGTGGCAGAGAGGCCCAGTATGCACGGGACATTGTGCTAGACCGCGATTTGATGTTGCCTCTCTATTTTTGGGAGGAGGTATACATTTTCGGGGACTCGTACACGGATGAGATTAGCCGCGAGGTATGGCGAGCTGTTGAGAGCACACCACGTCCACGTACCCACAGAGATCTTGTCGACTCTATTAGGACGCAGAATGTCATTGTTGGGACCAGCTTCCTTGTCATGTTGGATATGAGAGCAGACGTCAGGAGCTTCATACGAGTCACTGAAGAGTGGGAGGCAGATCATGTCAGGGTCATTATCAGGTATGGCATATGTCCTAGCACCATTTCATTCATGTGTTGTACACCTTATGTCGCTGACCCTGTTGCACGCATGTACAGTGCCTTCATGCACAAGTTCGAACCAGATGAGAGATCCACGTTTGCAATCATCGAACCTCGCTGGTTCGAAGATCACGGCGTCATGGGTGCGGACCTGCTCCCAGTGTACCAGATACGATGGGAGAGGTTGCGAGCTGTCATATAGCCCATCTGTCATGGGTACGTGGCATCATCCCCATCCCCTCTCGTGTTTCCATAAGTACTCATGCAATGTACACCGGATGCAGGGGACACTGGTATCTTCTGGTGCATATTGTAGATCCTGTAGTACGAGAGCGACTTGGTGGCCGAGGCGTTTCGAGGGCTTCTCGTACATGGATTCCCTGCCTGGCAGTCTGGGCCGCGCGAGGACTCAGATACGAGTGCAACCCGCGGACGTACAACGGTGAGTTGTTTGCATGCTCACTTTCCTAATGTGCTTGACTTGAATGCGTGCATCAACTCCACACCGTGTTTGGGATAGGGTATTGGTGCCATGGCTGCACCACACTCATGCCCTGGACCACTGGCACGAGCACATCAGAAACAGGGTGGAGCTGCGGGTGGCTCCGGTCCCAGCATAGCACCAGCATTGGTCTTGTGGTGTCCATATTTGTCTAAACATCCAGCATGTCATGCACGCTTTCCTATGGCCAGAGACAGACATAGACTTGCAGGTTAGACACTATCCTTCCCCACCACCTCATCTGTTTTGACATATGCTCCCCATGACATCCTGTACCTTCCACTTTGCAAGTACGCCCGAACATGCATACGAGTGAAGATGTGACACGGCTCCGTCGGAACTTCTTCACGATCATTGCGTGCCTGTATGCAAAGGCATATTGGTTCAACTATCAAATACCACCTGCGCAGGCGTGCTTTGATAGAATCAGACAGGACCCTGACAAAATTTTCCGGCGACATCTTCTGAAATTCGCTTAAGCGAGTTTCATAAAACTTGGATCTTCAAAGAATATTCCCTTGTGAAATTCGCTTAAGCGAATTTCACAAATTCGCTTAAGCGAATTTCAGCTGCCCGATGGTCCACTTCCGGGAGCCAAAAAAGGCACCGTATGTCATAGATAAATATGTGCTATATGATATTATATGATACTAGTAACGGTGCCCAGCGTTGCTGGGCATAAGTTGGAAGTTTGTAGATGTTTTGACCGCAATGAGAAATGTGTGGAGTTAAATTTTTTCCATGTGATGAGTTGAACTTCCCCTCCCTCTTTTTCCAAGATGTCTGGCGCGTGAATTTGTAGTGCTGGGGGATTTTCTGGATAAGTGTATTCATATGCGATTGGATTCGTTTTGGTGGTTTTGGGGTTTGATTTTTGTAACCATATACAACTTTTCTTAATTATAACATGCAATTGTATTTATTTATCGATGCCAAGAGCCATTTGAGAACAAATATGGATATATAACAAATTTGCAAGTTTCCAACCTTCACTTAATTGTTTATTTGACATGGGGGTGTAGACCCACTTTCTATGCGTGTAAAGTATTGTCTTTTCTAAGATTATTTACAACTTTGAATTATATGATGTAATTTCTATTTATTTATTTGCCATTAAGAGAAGAAATATGAAATATACAACAAAAGTCAAGTTCCTAACCTTCATATTTTCTTATAACAAAAACTTGAGGTGGTTCATATTTTCTTATAACAAAAACTTTCGGTTGGATTAGCCCCCTTTTTTGTAATTTTTTGTAAGACCCTTGTAGTTGTAAGAAAAGAACATGGCAATACAATTATTTAAGTATAAATATTGTAGCTATAGTTGAAAAAGGACATGGCAATACAGTTATTTAGGTATAACGGAACAAACAGCATAGAATTTTACATGATATGATATCCGTCCTCACCAAGCCCTATTGAATCGTGGGTCATTACACAAATTACACCAGCTTCCCAGAAGGCTGAGATGCGCATTGCACCCCTCATATAATCTGTAAAGACAAAGAATGTTGCCACATATGGAATTAGAATACTGGAAGCGCAAGACCATTAGCAATAGCTCTTATTGTATGTTCTCAAACTCCAAAATGCAAATTTCGTTCTCTTGGGCTTTTCTTCTATAAATCACCAAATGCCTTTAAGAGTGTCATGTTTGACCCCGCTAGATTAGCACTTCCACCAACAAAACCAGGTGAAACGTTTGGAAGGTGATTTAAGCAGACTTGTGAAAGATTTGGCAGACTTGTGAAAGATTACGCATAGCATTAGCATCACCCGGTATCTCTGATGGTATCTGAGACAACATCCAATTGTTATAAGTGCTCAATTTTGCTGAAGAAAATCAAAACACTTAAGATTAGTTTACATACTGGCAAAGCCTTTTCCAAGCCATTTGGGATCGATCCAAAGATTACTTGTTTGAACTCAAAAGAATCCTCTAGGTATTTTTTAGCATATATTTCAAACTTGGCATTCCATTCTGATTCCAATGCTGCACCGATCTGAGTATGCTTACTAAGTGGCTGCAATGAGCATAAAATGGTCAAATAATACAATAGTTAACTGTACCTCTTCACATCTTCTGGAATAACAAAAGGCTCATGCTCCCACTTAAGATTGCTACGGGTTGCTTCAACTTCTTTTGCACCAAGAGCAGAACCATGGACATGGACACCGTATGTGTTTACTTTTTGGCGAACTATATCTTATTAATGTGGTTATCTAGAAACGCAATGAGTTGATAACTAAGCCAAACAGAAAGGATCTTTCGTTTAATAAACTTAAATATTACAGACCTTTATCATTGTTGGCTTGTCCTTCGCAGAGTTGGCCTCCTCGATCGCAGCACAAATGGCAGATGATAATCTGCTCTTGGGTATCAAAGAGCTATTATCTTATTTGCAGATGATTATTATCACTTGGGTATATCAAATCGCACTTACCAAGACCTGCAAGAAACAAACGTGTTGGACAACAAAATTGCAAGCAGATTAGAGCATAATTAATCTTGTGAAGGACCTCTACCTATATCTCGTCATGTAGCCCGAACAAATCCAAGAATTGATGCCAGAGAAAATTTCTTCTAATATATACGGATTAAATGATGCATGGCTGGAGTCAAACTCGCCATAGCCAGGCCTCAAGAAAAATACCTGCAGATGCAGATGGGGATGTGCCTGTTGACTGGAGACATATGAAACTATGAATAAAGGCATGGCGACCTCGAATGTTGTTGAGTAGATATTTTTACATAAATTATCCCTCTTTGAATCAGATGACTACAACTGTTGTGAAATGAAGAGGCACTGCCCCCATAGGCCGACAACAGCTATGGAGTCAAGAGACATTCACAACCGGAGTTCTTCTCTGCTATATCTCCTGCCCCAGTTCCTCCAGGGACATTCACAACCGAAGATCTTTACAACCCAAGCTCTTTTCTGTTGGAAGATAATCAGAAAATTTCTAGCTAGGATATTCAATAGATTCAAATATAATGTCCATCAATATTTCCTATTGTGCAGGTTTAGCTTTGTTATTTCAAAAATTCTCCTTGTATGGAATTCACTTCAGAACAAAGTTGCGCATGATTGTTCAAAATTGCAAAACAGAGTTCAAAATTGCCTTTATTGTGCTTACCACGATTCTATTAGCAGCCTATTTTGGACTTGTCTTCACGGTCAGGGGCGAACCTTTCAGAGATTCTCCAGTGAAAATAACATCCATGTGAGTTACAAAACGTTAGGCTTTCTTTTTGTGATCTGTTCATTGCAAAAATGTAAGCTTGCAGAACACGAAGCTCTAGAATTTATGGCACAGATCTCAGAAACTTCAATACTCCCCGCAAGCTATGAGTTTGTCGTAACTTCTGTTTGGATCAAAGACCCACAACTTCTGCCACAAACGGATCTCTCCGACATCCAATTCGCGGTCTGAATTTGTGTTCTCACCTAGGGCAAAACCCTAATGTGAGAAGAGTTGACGTGCTGCACTCCGGGTAATGGAAAAAAAAGGCTTCATAAAATAAAAGGGCTTCATTTGGACCATTGAAAAAATAGATCAGATTTAAAAAAAAAGGGCTTCGTTTGGACCCTTTGATCTGGGCATGTCATTTGTGGCCATCGGATCTAGGGCTGGATCCAAATCCAGGAATTACGGTATAACATTATAATATAAGATTAGATATACCATGTAACATATCTCATATATAAGCAGGGTATATGGCATATTTTCGAGTTATGACTTATGAGAATATGCTATATAACATTACACGTACCATATGACATATCTGACTTATGAGACATATCCTATATGATATTACCTATGCCGTGTGACATATCTTATATATGGCATTACGAAAACATATATACGGCTTATGAGACATATGCTATATGACATTATTTATATACCATGTGACATATCTCATATATGGCAGTACAAAGACATATATATGACTTATGAGACATATGACCATTCTATATGACATTACCTAAACCATGTGACATATCTCATATATGGCAGTACAAAGACATATATATGACTTATGAGACATATGCTATATGACATTACATGTACCATGTGGCATATCTTATATATGATATTACAAAGAAATATATCTGACTTATGGCATAAGAGACATATGTCATAAATTTTACTCCAGTGTTGTTCCAAATCCAAAGTTTTGTACCTTCCGTTCAACTCAAGTTTCAAATTTGAAGCTCTAATTTCGTTCAATGTGATGGAATGAATGCCTCTGGACAGAGGGATCTCTGTCTGGTCGCAACGAGATTGCAGGCCAATCCATGCCTTTTTATGTGACGAAAATGATTGCTTTAATATTTAATGCGTTAAATGTTTTTGTGTTAAATCCATATTAGCAATGGTTGGTTTGCTCCAAGAATACGGGAGTGACCCCTCTGCTCTACGAGGGTGTGACATGGAAATCGTCGCCCCTTGATCTGGCATATGTTTGGGATTATTCCCACATCTGAGGGCCACATGAATTTAAAATACTTGAGCGATAAAATGCCAAAAAAATGCCTTGCCAAGTTGCCAAAATACCTTGCCAAAAATATTTCGCGAACACTGTTTGTCCGGCGGGAAAGTCGGAGGAGGTTGCTCCTCTTCTCTTCCAAGGTAAGTTCTCTTCTCGCTGGATCTTTGTAGCTTTTGCATACTTGAAGGAATTTTTGCATACTTGAGGCCAACTATTATCTTCAACAGGGCTAATGCAGATTTTTTCATCACACCATTTTCTTTTGGCAACATCCTTCGATGTCTTTTGTATGCCATATTTTGTGCAGGTGAAAGACTTGCTTGTCCAATGCAAGAAATGTGATTCTAGAAATTTGTTAGAAGTAACAATCATACATCAATATGAATGTGACATATATGAGAATTATTAGGAGATAGAAACTAGTGTAGCTATAGAGAACAATTTAGAAATAGAAATGATTCAAACCAAGCTCTTACATCTTGGCTATAGCAGTTGGAATGCTAAAGAACAAGTAGAGTTGATGAGATTGTAACAATAACTTCTCATTGCCATTTGTAGAAGCGCATCAATTACATAACCAATGGCTTAGTATCTTTACTGTTTTTTAATTCCTTTTGCAACCTTTCTGCAGCGACATGGAGGCATTGAATATCAACATGGAGGCATTGAACCAGAAGGTAGACCTACTAAGAGAACAATTGAATTTGGTCGATACGGAGGTTAAATGGACCAAAGCCCAAATAGAGACATTACAGGATGAGGTCAATTTCTCCACCATGTGTTTTAGGAATAAAGAAAAAATTAGCTATTAATCCTTTGCTTTGCCATGTACAGGTACGCCAGCTAAACAGAATGGCAAGAAGAAGATCTAGGTGGTACCCCTTTGCTCCTTGTATGTCAATACAAACGGATTCAGGGCATGAGACAGAACTTCTCCATCGAATCGAAGCATTGGAATTCCAAGTTTCAATACTGGCTCAAGATGTAAGAAAATTCATTTGCTTGTTCATGTGATTTCTATAATTTACCAAGGTGATCACATTTACCTGGAGCTTTTACTCCCTCTGATTGCTATTCAAGGATTAGCTTTTGATGTCCATTTGATATGCTTCCCAACTCTGGTCTGTTGCTACCAAAACTTCAGCCATCAAAGCATAATAGCATTTTTCTTTCTCAAGCACATTGGATATCTTCTTCTATAGTGGAAAATTAGAACGATTATTTTCTACATCACAATAAATGACCCGCACACAAGCTAACCACCTTTTATATATCTATTGTGCAGGCCAATATGAATAAGGCAGAGTTATATCATATCCTTGTTAAAATGGACAACTTTGAAAACCAACCCGCCGCCGCCAAAAATGTGGTATAGAGTTTTTTAATTGGTTTAAGTTCATGGTTAATTTATGGTTGTGTATAGTTTGTTGGTTTGAATATCAGATGTCTTTCGGGGAGAAGGCTTCAAGTCCAGAAATCGTTGAGAATCCGATGGAACATTTTTTCAATGTGGTTAGTATTTTTTTTTATTTTCTATTTACTATTCTGTTTCTTTGACTGAAAAGTGGTTTGAATATCAGATGTCTCTCAAGGAGAAGGCTTCAAGTTCAGAAAACGTTGAGAGTCCGGTGTTACATTTTTACAATCTGGTTAGTATTTTATTTTATTTTTTTCTATTTACTATTCTGTTTCTTTGACTGAAAAGTTAATAACAAATTGTTTCCATGGCAGTTGAAATCTCTAAAAAGGATAACTGAGAAGTCCCTTTACCCCGATCCCTAGCTTTTGAAGTTAAAAACTACTACTTTATTGCGGATTTGGTGAAAAACAGCTTCCTATTTGTTTATGACAGTAAAGGAGCACTTGAAGATGTAAGGCAATTTCCTGGAACTTGGCAATCTGCTGCAGTTTGCGTGAGTAATGAAGATGTGAGGTTCAAAACGGTTGTGGTTTAGATGCCCAATGCACTCACAAGTTCTTTACCTTTTCTATATACTCATTTAAACATGAGAGGCTTTTGACATCTAAAGCACTAAATCCGATCTGTTTTTTGATGATTTAGCTGCTTGTTTCCTCATAGTCTACTTTGGAAGTAGTCATCTACTTGAAATCGTTGGCTCTTTTTGCTTTGTTATAATCAAAGCATAAAAGGATGCATTCTACTTCACGTTCTTGGGCATACTACTGTTTCTTCTTAAAAGTTTAAAGCATGATTTTGACATAATAACAGCTCAAGAAAATAAGGGGCTACGACAATTGGCTACAACAATTACTTTCACATGGCTTGCTTGCAATGCATAATTCTTGCTCTAACATAGGAACCATTAAACAAAAGCTGAGATTGCAGCTGCATATATACAAACATGCATCTGGCTCTGAACAATAAAGTTACTCTCGAATGGAATTTAGATTAACCAAAGACCAAATAGAGATATTGAGAAATGAGTTATTAATGGCCCCGAAATCATCCAAGAAGCATGCAAGGCATTGCAAAACAACAACTCATCTTTCAGTATCTCTACCTGGTCCATTCATACCCCATTTATAGCATCCAACCAAATCGCCTTGCATGAACGGCTACCTTTTGGTGTATGCTGATATCATTATCAGTGTTATTGTTCATGTATTAGATCTTCAGGAAGCACTTAAAGCACTTGTCCACACAGTGCTTTTGGGGTTTAGTTTTCTAGATAGTGAAATTTTTATAGTAAAATTTATGACATATGTCTCTTATGCCATAAGTCAGATATATTTCTTTGTAATATCATATATAAGATATGCCACATGATACATGTAATGTCATATAGCATATGTCTCATAAGTCATATATATGTCTTTGTACTGTCATATATGAGATATGTCACATGGTTTAGGTAATGTCATATATATGTCTTTGTACTGCCATATATGAGATATGTCACATGGTTTAGGTAATGTCATATAGAATGGTCATATGTCTCATAAGTCATATATATGTCTTTGTACTGCCATATATGAGATATGTCACATGGTATAAGTAATGTCATATAGCATATGTCTCATAAGCCGTATATATGTTTTCGTAATGCCATATATAAGATATGTCACACGGCATAGGTAATATCATATAGCATATGTCTGTGTGCAAATTTTTGGAGGGTTTTTTTTAGAGATGGTTTAGAGGGTTTTCTATGGGGTGGCGCAAAGTAGGGAGGTATAAAAACTCTTCATAGGTATATATGTTGGAATATAAATGTGTTGTCTACCTTTTGTTTAATCCTTGCCGTGTATATTCTTAGGTATTTGTTCTAAGTATCTAATTTTAATTTATTATACAATAGAATAATACATAAAGCATTCCCTTACTCTAATCAAAGTATCTAATGGAAATGTTTGTTGAAACTAATAAAAATGCGAAAGAAAAAATGCGCTTAGCTTTTACAAGATCAGATAGAACAGGATCACTATAAAATGAGACACAATGGCATCCACGAATAGCACAAACCATCAACATTGAGCCTGTTCCTGCAAATAAATCAAGGCTACACCACCTTCTGGACAAAGCATTTCCAATAAATACTCCATGAACCGAATAGATTTTTCAGTGCTTTGTCTTTCTGGACTTGCCAAACATTTGGCGGCTTGCAGATGACGATGATGAATGATAGATTTTGCATAATCTATACCTAAAAAACAAGAGAAGGAATGAGGAAATGCAAAACATGTCTAACTTTTATGAAACAACATAAAGCTTACAAACAAATAGACTTCCTTAAATAAAGTGAGTGACAGTATAAGCATTGAAGGAGAGAATCACGAAAAGCTTACTTGATGATGCCTGAATGTGCGGTGTTGTGCCAATTCTGCCCATAACATAAACCTGCAAAGAAAGTTGAGCCAAAGTGCCAAGCTTATCTATCTTGAACCCAAAAGGTTTATCAGATACGACAGTGTAAGTCCTCATAATTTCTATGTTCCTCAATTTTCCAGCTTTTTTGACTTGTTTGCATTGCTCCAAAGAACAAATAGCTACGATCCAGCCGCCATCATCTTATATTATAATGTTTTGGCGTGTGTCGTGAACCATGCCCTAAAGTTGACGGCCCAGATTTGTATTAAGAGTTGGACGGTCCAGATACATCTTTCTCCTTCTTCCCCCTTTAGAAATTTAGGGTTCATCACCGTATCGATATCTATAATGTAATGCAGCTCGATTGATCCGGCGAAACCATTTTGTTAGTTTGATGTCCTTATTATAGTTGCAGAAGCATCTGCAGCACCGGAGTGTTTTGCAAATTAAAAGCACGGTTTGCAGCCACCAGATCTTCATCAAATCCATGGTAAGCAAGGGGCTTTTGTGCTAGGGAGCCACAACGGCAACCAATCATTGTTTCTGAGTTGGCTTTTTCAGTTCAAGCCCGACTTTTTTCCTAGCTTTCGCCCATGGCAGATCAGCACGCCCAATTATGAGTATGCAGCCATCGTAGTGATCTGGGGCGGGTATGTCACCTTTCTACGATCTTGGCACACGTTTCCGGTTGATGGCATGTCGTCTTCCACAAAGATAGCACGCCACGGGCGAGTCCGTCGATGACAAAGACGCCGAGAATGACATGTCCCCAGAGATATTGAGGACATTCCAGACGACTTATTCATTCACACGCTACCTCCACTGCATGTCATAGAGCCTCGTGTTTCGAGACCGATGTTTGATGAGCTGCGGGAGAGCGGTCGCAGCACGTTTGCTCAGATTATACAGGAAGAGAGGGTTCGATCGCCTGGCTTGGCATCATTGGTGTCACCCTTTCCTCCGGCTGCAGATGCACGTGATCGATCTGGGTGGCGGAGGGGCGGGGGCTAGAGGCTTCTTTTGTCTTGGGATGGTGTTTGGGGCGGGGCACGCCTTTATGCCTACTATTTGTTGCAGCCCTTGCGGGGGTGGGCCGGAGGTGGCAGAGAGGCCCAGTATGCACGGGACATTGTGCTAGACCGCGATTTGATGTTGCCTCTCTATTTCTAGGAGGAGGTATACATTTTCGGGGACTCGTACACAGATGAGATTAGCCGCGAGGTATGGCGAGCTGTTGAGAGCACACCACGTCCACGTACCCACAGAGATCTTGTCGACTCTATTAGGACGCAGAATGTCATTGTTGGGACCAGCTTCCTTGTCACGTTGGATATGAGAGCAGACGTCAGGAGCTTCATACGAGTCACTGAAGAGTGGGAGGCAGATCATGTCAAGGTCATTATCAGGTATGGCATATGTCCTAGCACCATTTCATTCATGTGTTGTACACCTTATGTCGCTAACCCTGTTGCACGCATGTACAGTGCCTGCATGCACCAGTTCGAACCAGATGAGAGATCCACGTTTGCAATCATCGACCCTCGCTGGTTCAAAGATCACGGCGTCATGGATGCGGACCTGCTCCCAGTGTACCAGATACGATGGGAGAGGTTGCGAGTTGTCATATAGCCCATCTGTCATGGGTACGTGGCATCATCCCCATCCCCTCTCGTGTTTCCATAGGTACTCATGCAGTCACCGGATGCAGGGGACACTGGTATCTTCTGGTGCATATTGTAGATCCTGTAGTATGAGAGCGACTTGGGTGGCCGAGGCATTTCGAGGGCTTCTCGTACATGGATTCCCTGCCTGGCAGTCTGGGCTGCGCGAGGACTCAGATACGAGTGCAACTCACGGACGTACAACGGTGAGTTGTTTGCATGCTCACTTTCTTAATGTGCTTGACTTGAATGCGTGCATCAACTCCACACAGTGTTTGGGATAGAGTATTGGTACCGTGGCTGCACCACACTCATGCCCCAGACCACTGGCACGAGCACATCAGAAACAGGGTGGAGCTGCGGGTGGCTCCGGTCCCAGCACAGCACCAGCATTGGTCTTGTGGTATCCATGTTTGTCTAAACATCCGGCATGTCATGCAGGCTTTCCTATGGCCAGAGACAGACATAGACTTGCAGGTGAGACACTATCCTTCCCCACCACCTCATCTGTTTTGACATATGCTCCCCATGACATCCTGTACCTTCCACTTTGCAGGTACGCCCGAACATGCATACGAGTGAAGATGTGACAAGGCTCCGTTGGAACTTCTTCACGATCATTGCGTGCCTGTATACAAAGGCATATTGGTTCAACTATCAAATACCACCTGCGCAGGCGTGCTCTGACGGAATCAGATAGGACCCTGACAAAATTTTCCGGCGACGTCTTCTGAAATTCGCTTAAGCGAGTTTCATAAAACTTGGATCTTCAAAGAATATTCCCTTGTGAAATTCGCTAAGCGAATTTCAGCTGCCCGATGGTCCACTTCCGGGAGCCAAAAAAGGCATCGTATCTCATAGATAAATATATGCTATATGATATTATATGATATTAGATATACCATGTAACATATCTCATATATAAGCAGGGTATATGACATATTTTCGAGTTATGACTTATGAGAATATGCTTTATAACATTACACGTACCATATGACATATCTGACTTATGAGACATATGGAGTGCAAATTTTTGGAGGGTTTTTTTAGAGATGGTTTAGAGGGTTTTCTATGGGGTGGCGCAAAGTAGGGAGGTTAAAAAACTCTTCATAGGTATATATGCTTGGAATATAAATGTGTTGTCTACCTTTTGTTTAATCCTTGCCGTGTATATTCTTAGGTATTTGTTCTAAGTATCTAATTTTAATTTATTATATAATAGTATAATACATAAAGCATTCTCTTACTCTAATCAAAGTATCTAATGGAAAAGTTTATTGAAACTAATAAAAATGCGAAAGAAAAGTTAAGCCGAAAAAATATGAAACAAATGTTAACAATAGTTCTTGTAGGTACCACATGTTTATGAACTAGATGTCTGATAAAGAATGCACACGAGTTTGATAGCAATGTGATATTTGCTATGTCACCTCAAACTTTCAATATATTCATCGTCCACAAATCCACAAATAGACACAAATAAACCGCTGTAATTGGTGAATGTTCGGATGCTTGCACTCTAGCAATCTTCTCGGCATAGTCTGATAATGCACTGCAAACATGCACCGATATTAAAAACTACTAACAAGTAATATCATGTAGCTATAAATGCATACAATATATCTTCAAAGAGTAAGATTTTAATATTCCTCCGGCTCCTCAACATCTTGACCCACAACATCCTCATCTTCAGACTCTGAATCATATTTCTCATTCTTGCTCCCCCAAATCAATGCATTTGGCTTCATAAGTTTTGATATGCGCTTACCTTTTACAAGACCACATAGAACAGGATCACTATAAAATGAGACACAATGGCATCCACGAATAGCACAAGCCATTAACATTGAGCCTGTTCCTGCAAATAAATCAAGGACTACACCACCTTCTGGACAAAGCATTTCCAATAAATACTCCATGAACCGAATAGATTTTTCAGTGCTTTGTCTTTCTGGACTTGCCAAACATTTGGCGGCTTGCAGATGACGATGATGAATGATAGATTTTGCATAATCTATACCTAAAAAACAAGAGAAGGAATGAGGAAATGCAAAACATGTCTAACTTTTATGAAACAACATAAAGATTACAAACAAATAGACTTCCTTAAATAAAGTGAGTGACAGTATAAGCATTGAAGGAGAGAATCACAAAAAGCTTACTTGATGATGCCTGAATGTGCGGTGTTGTGCCAATTCTGCCCATAACATAAACCTGCAAAGAAAGTTGAGCCAAAGTGCCAAGCTTATCTATCTTGAACCCAAAAGGTTTATCAGATACGATAGTGTAAGTCCTCATAATTTCTATGTTCCTCAATTTTCCAGCTTTTTCGATTTGTTTGCATTGCTCCAAAGAACAAATAGCTACGATCCAGCTGCCATCATCTTATATTATAATGTTTTGGCGTGTGTCGTGAACCACGCCCTAAAGTTGACGGCCCAAATTTGTATTAAGAGTTGGACGGTCCAGATACGTCTTTCTCCTTCTTCTCCCTTTAGAAATTTAGGGTTCATCACCGTATCGATATCTATAATGTAATGCAGCTTGATTGATCCGGCGAAACCATTTTGTTAGTTTGATGTCCTTATTATAGTTGCAGAAGCATCTGCAGCACCGGAGTGTTTTGCAAATTAAAAGCACGGTTTGCAGCCACCAGATCTTCATCAAATCCATGGTAAGCAAGGGGCTTTTGTGCTAGGGAGCCACAACGGCAACCAATCATTGTTTCTGAGTTGGCTTTTTCAGTTCAAGCCCGACTTTTTTCCTAGCTTTCGTCCATGGCAGATCAACACGCCCAATTATGAGTATGCAGGAGCTTTGTGAGCTCACAGCCATTTATGCCATGGTTTTGGCATTTGGCTATGTTAAATCCAAACTTGCATTTAGGGATATTTCATCCCTAATAGGAAGCCGTGGTTTTGGTTTTCGCAGAACCTTTTGTCAGGCTTGGCTATGGCTTGCAAACCCTAGAGGAGCTTTGCCGCTCAGCATGGCCATTTTGGTAGAAACACCTGGTGGCAATGTAGCATCTACTTCTGGACATGAGATAGACGGAAGCATAAACCCGGAATGCATCTACTTCTGGTCATGAGATAGATGGAAGCATAAACCCAAAAATTCATATGGCAGATGGTGATGCCAGAGATTTATCCTCAAAAGATCTCAAAGATGCAGTACTCAAGGAATTGGTGAGCAAATTCCTTCTGGAATATGAGATTTAGCTTTAATCACTGGATATTACACACTCTGTTTAAGGTTATACTCTACAGGAACCATTTATGATGAAGGGGTGCTGGCATGGAAGGATCTGTTGCAAAATTTGTTAAAACAAAATAGCTTCTTGAAGTTGATGGCTTTGTAGCTTTATATGTCCAGGTATATTATAGAATCGAATGTGCTAAGAGATGTTATCTGTTGCTCCATTATACGTTATAGTATTTTTTCTATTGGAGTTTCAATTTGTTGTTGCATATCCTTGGATCAATTCCTGTTTTGTGGAGCAGATTGTTGACCTGGTCTTCGTTTATATACAGGAATAGCAAGTTCTCCAGGAGTTTACTAAGAAGGAATTTCTTCCATATGCATTGGAATGGGATGACAAAACATTTCTTTCTTGATGTGATCTTGAAGACGCAAAACTGGTTTTAAATATGCGAATATATGCTTATAATGGAATAAAAGAATTTCGTTAATGCACTAAAATCTGTTGTGGTTATTTGTGTTGTTCAAGGTAAGAATTTTTTATGCCCCATTGTAAGACCATAATTTGTCTACCATCAAACCTACTCAATATACTTGGGCTTTTTTATCACAAGCTAAGCATAGCAAGACAACAAGTTGAAAGGGACCATGGACATGTCCATGGCATAGTATAGTAGTTGCAAATTAGAAACGTGATATATAGAGCGATATAGAGCAAATATTTGTAATCATAAATGTATATATCATATTAACAAGTTAACAAGACCGTTGATTCATGAGCATGAATCAATAAAATACAAACAACTTCGCAAGAGTTCTATCATACATGTTATCATGAACAATAAAATACAAACAAGTTAGCAATAGTTCTATCACACATCTTAACAATCTTAAGAGTAAATAACTCTGAACATTTACCTTTAGGAATTGACGAATTTGGCTGTAGGAATTGAAGCATACATTTGAAGGCATTTTGCCCAGAAACTTTGAACATTTACCTTTAGGAATTGAAGCATTTGCCTTCAAGAATTGAAGCATATATTTGAAGGCCTTAGACAATGGAAGTCTATATTACAGTCATAGTTAATGGAAGGAAGGAAGGAAGGAAGGTTCTTTTATCGTCCGCGGAGGCCAATCGGCCTATGGGACCCAAATTACACGGGTGCAGCAAGCCCGTTGCTACCCGGATTAAAAAACCCCCCCTTAGGAGGGAAAAATCGTCGCAGGAACAAGCCTGCTGGCAGTTGTACAAATATTCCCGGTACCTCAGGTAGGCGCCCGGGGGCAGAAGTGAGTCCGTAGATCCAAAACCTCCTGGAGATAGGAGCCAAGGGATCGAACTGACGGCGTACTGAGTAGCTCGTGCAGGGGCAGACCAGGTCGCACCAAGAGAATGTGGCGAGCCCGAATCTGACTATAGACTAGACAGCTCTGGAGGCATGGCTTTCATCCTCAACAACCCCCAGTGGGCAACACTGACAAAGCCTGTCCTGGCGCGGCTCTCCAACCCACCGACCCGTCTCAAGCTGAAGATGGTGGGCCCCTGTTCGAATGGATGCGATGATCCCGCGCTTCTTCATGGGCAACTGAGAACGCAGGTAGAGCTGTGGGCCTCGAACCAGGGTGGGGTTTATGTGCTGTTTGTAGTGTGCCATCTTTACCTGTTCTAGAGCATGGTGGTCCCAGAGCTTCCCTAGGAAACAAGAGTCCAAGTATCCCCTCAGCCTATCCCGGCCGGCGTCCGTGTGCACCTAGACGCACCTATGTGTGTCTACGTTCCAGCGCGCTAGCCACTGGGCTCTCTTGTCCTTCCAACAAGCCCTGAGTCATTGCGGGCTCATCGCCACAGCGTAAGCCAAGTGCGGGAGCCGAGTGTCGCCCATGCTGGCCACCTTCTGGAAATAAACAATGTGTCTATCGAGGGCCGCATGCTGCAGGGGCATGAATCCTGTCTCCTGCAACAAGATCTGATATGGAACTGAGGGCTTGACCCCAAGTGCCCGCGTCAAAAATGCCTTCTAGACCTGCTCTAAGTCGTTCCAAGTCGCCAAAGACACCACTGAGCTCCACACCTCGACCCCATACAGAAGAACTGGTTCCACCAGTGCCCGGAATAAGTGTGACTGGTGGCCCCAGTCATACAGCTCTGTCCTGTGACTATTGTTTTGCATTGCGTACAGTGCCTTCCAACCTGTGGTCACTCGAAGGCGAATGGATGTATCCCAATACATTGAGGATGAAAATTCCACCCCCAGGTACTTGTAGTTGGGTGTGACCTCTACCATCTGCCCCTGATAAGTGAGCGCCGGAGGAGCTGGATGACGTGAGAAGGATATGAGGACCACCTTAGTCTTGGCCAGGTTGACACGCATGTCCATCGCCTGGCAGAATGTGTCCAGGGCATCTAGGGGTGCCTGCATGCCCTCTGGTGTATGGGCCAAGAGGTCCACATCATCCGTATAGATGAGCTGTCAGATGACCTGGTGCAAGAGCTGTATACCGTCCCCCCCATTGGTAGCAAGCCAAGCTTCCAACTGGTCAATGTAACGTCCAAAGAGTGTGGGTGAGAGAGGACAACCTTGCCTAACTCCAATGCTACTGGCAAATGATCGTCCTTACGTTTGCATGTAGCACAGTGCAACTCTCGCATCACGATCGTACCTTTGTGTTCTGCAGATCCATAGGGAGCTCCAGATGGTGCAATCTCGCCCTCAACGTTTCCCGGGGTACTGTGTCGAAAGCTTTTGCAAAGTCCACAAAACAAAGAAGAGGTCCTCCCGACGGTTCTGCTATCCTCGACCGGGGCCACGAGTGTGAAGATGTGATCAATGGTCGAATGTCGAGCTCGGGCCGCTGCTGGGTAAGTGCCCCGACTTCCACGCCTCGCCCATTTGGTTACCTGTTGTTCGAGAATGCCCACGCCGCGGCTTGGCAAACACCGAAATGACCATGATGGTTCTGCAGAATTGGTCGGGCGATTAAAGGTCCCCGCCTTGTAGATCGGAACAACCACGCTTGTGGTCCATGACTAGGAAAAACCCTCTTGCGGCCACCGTTGAACGGTCGCGACGGGCCGGGCACCATGGGCTGTCCTGCCCACTTGAGCAACTCCGCTTGCAGGTCGTCCAAGTCTGTTGCCTTCCCATTCGCCAGGCGCTGCAGCCCCTCTTCGACATCTTCTTCTGTGATCACCAGCAGTGGGCCATGTTGCGGGGGGCACATCTGTCCGTGTTCTCGGGGGATCATAAAGTTGTTGCAGGTACTGCTCCCATTGCATCGCCGTGATGTTCCCCATAGGCTGTGCTGGCCTGCAGAGTACCCTGCGCCAGAAAGTTCTCGGGTGGGCGTCCAGTAGGCCGAACATTTCTCCTTGGTGCCTTGCTAGGTACCTTGCCTTTGTTTCATTGAGGAAGGCACGGTAATGGCTGTTGGCCTGAGCTCGAGTGTCCTGATCCACGATGAGACAGAGTGCGCGTTTGCGTTCCTTACACTCAGCATCAAACCACCTGTTACGCGGGAAGGTTGCGGCCTCTGATCTCTGGCGGGGGGAGGTCTCCCAAAGCACCTGTATGCCCCTGTTCTGAGGAGCTCAACTAGCTGGTCGGTTTGCTGCTCCAGCGTGTGGGGCCGCAGAACTGTCGGGAGGGCTTCTGCGAGCATGTCAGCGTAACCCTCCGCCTGCTCATAATCCAAGCGCAACCGAGGAGCTTCACATAGAGTGGGAGGTGATCTGAGTCGGCCTCCTCGTCCCAACTGTCTGTGTCGACGTGAAAATGGCTGACAAGGTGTACATCCTGCGCTGCCACTATGACATAATCCACGACACTAGTTCCGCCGCCGTGATTGTCATATCTGCAAGTGTACCCGTGGGAAGAGGGTCATTGTGGTAGGCCATTGCATATGAGCAGGTCAAAGATACCACACATCAGGAGCAATTGTCTACCGAAGCGGGTGACCTGACTGTCATCTGAGTGCCGTGTGCAAGCTGCCACTGCGGGACGCAACTACAACACGTCATCCGCGAGGGGGTCCAGTCACATGGCCTGTTCCACCTCTATCCGCGCATTGAAGTCTCCAAGGAGCATGACTCTGCCCATCCGCTTGTGCTACTGTATGTCATCATATAGATCGACATACGGGTCCATCCTGTCCACCTCCGGGTGGCTGTGATAGAAGGGACTCTCTGCATGGGAAAAGTAGCAAGCAGCTAGGAAGAGAGGATCTCCGCCAGGGTGGTGCACTCGGATCCACAAGTAGCGGTTATGTCTGTCGGTCTTCTGGAGGGAAACCAAATGTGCCAAGGCTACCCCGTAGTAGCAGGCAACCCCACCATGCCCACGTCTCCCTGTACAACCATTGTATACTGAAAAATGTTGGTACCCTGGCAGATCGGGCAGCCTGTGGCCTGGGTGTTCCCATGTCTCCATCATGCAATAAATTACTAATTGCATATTTCTTATTAGCCAGAATGACTTTAGCTAAACTTGCTCGATATTAATCCCAAAACTTTTTGTGGTTTAGCTAAACTCTACACATTTTTCCTCTCATACTTTCTAGTGTTTAGCTAAATTAACCCAAACATCATCTCAAAATAACTATGGTGTGGCCAACAGAAAATATTAAACCAAATTACTATACTTATTTCAAATATATTCCACTTATTTTAGTCATTTTCTTTGTGAAAACATTCTAAAATAATGCTAACTAGCAAACTCTAGGACTCAAATTAATTCATAATGCTAGAAACTAAACTATTAATCATATACTTCATATAAACTAGAATGATGTTAACCAAACTAGCCCGAAATTCATTCTAAAAGTTTCTATGGTTTAGCTAATCAATACAAAATTTCACTCTCTTACTTTCTAGTGTTTGGCTAAAGAGCTCCAGGTTTGGTGCAGTCCCGAAAAAATTTAAGCTAAAATTATTATTTTTTTCCCAATTTTTTCCATTTACTTTAGCCAATTTTTTTTGAAAATGTGCTAAAAAATCGCCAAATAGCTAAGTTTAGCCCTTAAATTATTCCATGGTCTCCATGAGGAAGATGAGGTCCATGTCCACAGCTACTGAATTGAGGCTATCGCCCTTCTGCCACGGGAAACCCCGACAGTTCCAGACCACCACCCAGAGGCACAATTCCTATTGAGTGGTCGGAGATGCTTGTGTATTGTGTGTCACGGATGGACCAGCAGCGGGGCATCGAAGCGAGTTCTTGGGGCGGACTTGGACAAGCGTAAGCGGAGGCAGGGGCGGCATTTGGCCGCGGGAGCAGACCGAAGTTGTAGGGGCAGATGCGGAGGATCGTGGCCCGGGCCGGCAGCCAGGTAGCATTTGGTCGAGGAGGTGCAAATGCGGCATTTGGTCGATCAAGGGCGTCCCCCGACCCCAGCAAACTCCCTCTCCGCGCCTCTGTTGCACTAGAGTAAGATCCCACTCACATACGAGAGATGTGCCCTTCAAGAACTTGCCCCTGTCGCAAAGATGGCCTCTCGAACTTGTGCATCCGCAACCGTGAACACCACGACTCGGCTGTGGCCTGGGCGCTGGACCCTTGGGCTGGTCGGCAGAAACACGAGCGGTCTTGGACCAGAAAAGTCATGCACCCAAGGATCTGTGTGTGTATCTTCCGGTGAGATTCTCTCTCGGCTCTTCCCAAGAGCCCCGAACTACCGGGTTGTGGCTCCATCGCTGCGCCACCGAGCTCGGCCCGGTGAGGGCACTAGCCCACTCGGCTCGGGTGGCGCGCGTGTGATGATGGTGCGGCGGGCGGGTGCGGTGCCGGCGTTGAGGTTGACCGAGATGACCCCAATTGGCGTCTTGCGGGTTGTTGGGCTTGCGATGCTGGTGTGTCATGTGTTTGTAGCTTCGTTCTCACGAAGTGCGGGCTCGGCTCTTGCAAGGCTTGGTCTGTCTTGCCATCTCTGCGTCGGTGCCGCCATTGTTCATGTGCCTGCACGAGGCCCTTGCCTTCTTTTGAGCAGCGGCGGCTTCGGGCTGTTTGCATTTCCCGATCTTGTGCCAAATCCTTCTCCCGAAGAGCGCTCGATCTTTGCCTCGTTAACCTCCAAAGGCACGCAACCTGCAATCTTCGCGGTGGTAGCCTCCTCAACTTCCAACTGGAGTGTGGCCTATGCGCGCCGTGCCATGGCATTGGCCTCATCAACCTCGATGCGGAGCTGAGACGTGATTGCAAGTGTCTCGCTACGCGGGTCCACACTGTCTCGCGGCGTCCGGGGGTATCCATGCGAACTTGCATGTCTGCGAGCACCTGCGGTCTTTCTTTGTCTCGAGTGCACCAAGCGGATCTTTGTTGTCGGGCCGGTGTGCTTGGGTCTCCAACTCAGTGATCTGTTGTTTCGCTATTACCAACTGTCTGCACAACACGTGGGATGTTGCAGACTCTATCTCTGTCTCCAGGCCCGCAATGCGGGCACTGTTGGCCTCAACTCCAGCTTGGATGGCGGCCCAAGGTTCTGCCAATGGAGGGGGCCCTGTGGAGCCTGAGCGGCCAACTTCCGGCTGCCGAGCCGGCCTGGCTGTGTGGCCCTTGGCCCGGGCCTCCTTCTTCATGGAGGATGTCTCTCCCTTGCCCACTGCATCTGCACGGGGCTGCTTCCTTGGTGGCCCTTCTTGGTTTTCCCAGGCAGGCTCGGCCTGCGGGAGGTCAGCAGGCTGTGCTGGGGTTTGCCCGAGGTGGGGTGCTGTGGTCTATGGAGGCTCACCTGCTAGGGGTGAGTCCGGACACTAGGCTGCTTCTGTGGCCATGACTGGGGGTATGGCACGTCAAGCAAGGTTTAGGCTATGGCAGGAGGTTATGGCAGGGCTGTGGCCAGGCTAGGCAAGGCCAAGAGGCAGTTGGTTAGGCTATGGCAACGTCAGGCAAATGTTGGAGCCTAGTTCAACATTATTCTGTGCGCTGACTTCCAAAGGCAATGGGGTCTCTGGCATACAAAATTGCGTTCAGAATCCAATTTGGGGACTAAAAATGTATGTCAGAGCACCTTTTAGGGGTTTGGGGGTTTTGGGGCTAGAGGGTCTCTGGCTGTCAAAAGTGCGCTCAGAATCCAATTTGGGGACCAAAAACGTATGTCAGAGCACCTTTTAGGGGGTTGGGGGTTTTGGGGCTAGAGAGAGATTGTAAACCCTAGAGAGAGAACAGTGGGGTCTCTGGCTGTCAAAATTGCGCTCAGAATCCAATTTGGGAACCAAAAACGTAGGTCAAAGCACCTTTTAGGGGTTTGGGGGTTTAGTAGAGAGAGACTGTAAACCCTAGAGAGAGAAAGCCAGAAAGGGGCAAATCAAGGGGGCTCTATGCAAGGGGCTGTAGGCAAGGCAGAGCAAATCCAAAGACATGCCGACTGCAGAAACAAGTGGATCAAAGCAAATCACTTACCAAGCCGGTACCAGGATGGGCGCTGAGAATTTGCTTAAAAATAAAGAACTTGCTCATATGCAACCTAGCCATGAGTGTAAGTTGCCATAACTCAAATAGACTAAAGTATTAACATGACTATTATAGTACTGTTGGGACTTAAGCAAAGGAATTTGTTGCCATTGTCTATTGATACGTTTGAGGATCATTGCTGACTAGATAAGGAGGTTTTTTTTAAGGAATACTTTAAGAGCGTAATTGGGTCCTTATGTTGAATCGAAGCTTAAATTGAGGCATAAAAGGAGATAGCTAATTAAACCTTAATAATATTGTTGGCTTATCATTTACAGGTTTTTAGCTTATACCCAGCAATGCAAAGCACCTTAACTTACCCCTCTAATGTTGAAATTCTTTATAGATCTTCACTATATTTCCATTGTGTTTATTGGTCATCTAGGGTCTAAATGTAGCTCAACAATGCTAGGTTTGGTTACAAAAGTTATAAAAGCTGGATTATCACTACACACTTTTCTCATTTTAGCCAAAACATTGACAACGCAACTTATGCCCAGCAATGCTGGGCACCATTACTAGTCCAAACATAAGTTAACCAAAGCAAAGGCTGCCTCAATCAATGTCTCTGGATACTTGTTCTAATCAGGTATTACAGAACAATCAGCAATAGGAAAGTCATTAGTCGGAAAATCCATTAGAAGCACGTCAAAACCCCAATCCCTTTCTTTTCCAGCTCGCATGTACATCGCCAATGGCTTTGCATGTGACCTGGCAAAGTCCCTTAGTTGTTTGAAAGAATTGTTTTCTATCTTACGATTCAAATCTCTTGATATGTGACAAATATCAGCACAATGGATTTCAATAGCAACATTGCAAATAATTTCAAAGGGTTGTGGACATGTATGCTCCACATGCCCAACATCTATACATTCCTCATTTGATACATCAACAATTTTGTGCTTCACTTTTCTTCTTTTCTTTTCAGCATTTTTAGTATCTTGCACATCCAACCTTTTTGACGAAGGAATAGGAGTATTTGCTTTCGAAATGTCCTTTTGATAATTATGCCATTCATCCTTCTCCTCTATTGGATAACTGTTGATTGGAAAATCCAACCACCAAGGACAATGGATTACCTCATAATTGCTCAAGCCTCCCGGTCAATCCATATTGCCCTTCTCTGAATACATGCCATGCTCGTCTTTCTTGCACCATACTTTGATCTGGATAGGAATTTGATGCAAAAGATTTTGCTTCACAAGATATTTATAATACCTACATAATACCAAGAAGTAAGTGCTAACCATAAACAAGTAAAATCAATGAAGAAAATTGAATGTACCTGTGGCAAACCCTAGTAGCAGATTTTTAAATTTCAAATGCATCATTCACCGTAGAACCAAGTAGCATTTCTTTTTTCATAGTTTTTGAATATCATTTTCTTGTTGAATTGACGAAACCAACTCTCAAGGTCATCTCCTCTATAGATTTCAGTCACAATGTCGAAGTCCTCTGACGTTCTTAAAAAAATAAGCACTTTGCAAAATAACAGTTTACAATATGTAAAGAACGTCTAAAAAGGAGGGGGCCGGCGCCAGGGAATAAATTACTAATCGCATATTTCTTATTAGCCAGAATGACTTTAGCTAAACTTGCTTGATTTTAATCCCAAAACTTTCTGTGGTTTAGCTAAACTCTACACATTTTTCCTCTTATACTTTCTAGTATTTAGCTAAACTACCCCAAACATCATCCCAAAAATTTCTATGGTGTGGCCAACAGTAAATATTAAGCCGAATTACTATACTTTTTTTTCAATTGTTTCCACTTACTTTAGTCATTTTCTTTGTGAAAACATTCTAAAATAATGCTAACTAGCAAATTGTAGGACTCAAATTAATTCATAATTCTAGAAACTAAACTACTAGTCATATATTTCATATAAAACTAGAATGATGTTAGCTAAACTAGCCCGAAATTCATTCTAAAAGTTTCTATGGTTTGGCTAAACAATACAAAATTTCACTCTCTTACTTTCTAGCATTTGGCTAAAGAGCTCCAGGGTTGGTGCAGTTCCGAAAAAAGTTAAGCTAAAATTATTATTTTTTCCCAATTTTTTCCATTTACTTTAGCCAATTTTTTTTGAAAATGTGCTAAAAAATCGCCAAATAGCTAAGTTTAGCCCTTAAATTATTCCATGGCCGGCGCATTAGTAACAGAACAACAAGTGAGAATAACAAGTTTTTAAGCCTGGTAAAATTAACAACTGATCAGCCTAGGCTGCTGCCCATGCTTTATAGCAAATATGCAGTTCTAAACGAAATATTTTGAGCTTAAGCCATTGGAAAATTCTTTGCAACAGATTTTCTCTAGGTTTTTGAAATAGAGAATAAAATCCGATCTTAAAAAATAGCACAAAAAATAGACCTTAAAAGATGTAACGAAATGCCTCAAAATGGTTGGGGCGCTGGTTTACAAAACAAAGCAAAGAAATGGCACGTTGTTTCAAATTATAGTTTTACAGTTTCATATAAAGCACTGTTTTAAAACAAATAAGATAACAAATGGAGGGGGGCGGCGCCGCCTGGGATGTTATGGAGCAGTTTAAAACAACAAACAGACCAAGAACAAGAACAAAACAAGAACTTGAAAATACTTACAGATTTGGGGTAGGGCGGCGCCGTCTAGGGTGATATGGAGGAGTTCGGCAGAGCAGAGGAGTTCGGCAGAGCAGAGCAGAGGAGTCGGCTGAGTTTCGTCATCACAGGAAAAAGGAAAAGCTTTCGTTCCTATTTCATTTCTTGTTTCGTTTCAATGTTATTATTACTATCCTATTTTTAAAATTAGTTCTTAGTTAGTACACTATTTTATTTTTAAGAACGTTCATATCATATCTTCTATTTTAAAAAACGTTCATAGCCTTTTGACTTTGGGAATGTTTTTTTTTGCGGTGAAGGTGAATAAACATACTTTTGCGATTCCCAAGGTAAGGTAAATAGTCATGTCTTTAAGGAATGCTTTGACATGCATAGAAGTTTGCTCCCAAGGTGTTCCCAAATTAATTAGGTGTGGTTTTGGCTAAAAAAATATAAGGGGTCATTACCAAGGTGTTATGAAAATAATAATAACTATATTTGACAATACCCCATGATCCCAATGTTTGCCAATATCCCCATAGTTGACAATACCCCCAATATTTGACAATTAATTTATACTCTAATGCATATTGTTTTATGATTATAATAATCGTTTTATAATTATATTATAATATTGTGTATTATAATTAGCTCTAATGCATTCATAATGTTTGGTTTTTATGATTATGGCAAGCAATCATAATAACGACCAATATTCGACATTTATGACAAGATTCCGTTAACAACGTTCAACTATGGTATGGTTCATCTTTTTCAAACCTATTTGTTAGATTCAAGTTTTTATTGATCTTTGACATGGATCTAAACGAATGCGATATTCAGGCCTTCACCGAAACTGATGTTATCATCATTTCACTAGGAAAGCGTTTGAGAATTTTTTCCTCTTTTGAAAATGGAGAATGTTGTATGAGCAGAAAATGGCTTTGTGATAGTTTTCAATTTAAGTCAGTGGGGCTACGTGTAATTCAATCTTTCAATTGTCATGAAGGCAGATCATTACGACTCCCGGAGACTACCAATGACAGAGGTGAAGTCATCTATAGAGCTTTTGCAGTAAATGGTCACTTTATTTCTGTAGAAGGCGCACCCATTTGTATCAGCACTCCCGATGCTCCAATATTGGTTGAAAGTCCTAATCGAGATGTGTCCAAGAAACCTTTATCAACTTTTGAGTGAATTCTTTTGAGCGTTGGAACTAGTAAGTTGAAAAAATTCTGTCAGTCAGTACAAGGAGTGGAATATTTACCATCTCAGTATAATGATACTATAGTATTTGAGTTGCCTCCTGATGTACTCAAGTCCATGTCTGGAATGGAATGCAAAGTTGATCCATATATCTGGAGCAAGCCAGAGAAAACAAGTCAAGCATTTGATGGTGTGGTTAACTATTCCAAATGTTGTGGGCACATAAGATGCATGAATCCTACTTGTGATTATTTTCTTTCTAGAGGTTTTGCAAATGATGTTCAATGGAAGGGAACTCTGAAAAGGCAACCTATTATTGGTCTGTTGTCTAAGGATGCAGGTGTATTGGCTTGTGAATATTGTGATGAACAACCTTCATGCATCGCACTATGCCAATGTATAATCCATTACGTATTGCCTGACAATTTTAGGTACACTAGATTGGCCATTCATATTGGTAGGCATGAACACCCAGTTAGATCACTACCAAGTCGTGAAGAACTAGTGCAAATGCAGCAAATGGTTCAATCAAAGTCCAGTGGATCTGTTGCTAGAAAAGGGCCAAAAGAAATAGAGAAAGAGATTGCCATGGAAATAACAATCAATAGTTTGATATCAACAGAGGAAGCTTCTGACATTCACATGTGGGACCGAGATAAAATTGACAGGTTGCTAAGACAATTGGAGCCTCTTTGCAATAAACGAAGGTACGTTTCTTAATGTAGATATTGCTTTTAATATATATCTCTTTTGTCTTTTGACGATTTTCTTAGTTCTAAAGGATACGTCAATGGATAAATAAGACATTGGAGTGTCGCGCCACACAAAAAGATGAGATTGGGAAGATTCTTTACCTAAAGCAGTACTGCAGATATCAATTCGTTCATGGATCCAAGTTTCCCTACCAACTTCACAATGAACATACTGGTCGATGTTGTATATTCAAAATGTCCACAACTGGTCCTGGATCTGGAGTGGAGCTTGTTAACAGAATGCGCCCTGGAGGTGACTTGGAAAATTCTTGGATTCATTTTGATCGTGTTAAACGTATACCTGGATGGACAACTTTGGCTTGTCATATTTATGACCCTAGGTACTCATTGGACTTCTATTTTATTCATTTTAATGACACATATTTACTTCTTTTCTCTATAATTTTCAGTATGCGTTGTCTATTGACAATAGCAACTTGTGAGATGAAAACTAAAGATACTGCCTCGCAAGCAAAGTTCTGGAAGAAGCTTAATAATGTAATGATGTTGAAGAGCTCAAAGCCGGCCCAATTTAGAGGATTTATGGCTGATGAAGCTCAAGCTAATTGGAATGCTATTCGTCTGGTATTCAATGATGGTCAACCAATGGAAGGAAGAGAACGTGGTTGTCAATTTCATTGGGAGCAGTGTCTACAGAGACATACAAATAAACTCATTCTTCATGAGCATAGGCAAGAACATCTAACTTTATGCAGGGCATGGAGATCAGCAGCTTCTGTAGAAGAAGCTGAATTAGCATATCAAAATATTATTTCTTGGTGGCCAGGAAAAGCTGATCCACGAGATTTACCAGCATTGGGATCTTGGCTTGCATGGTGGCATCAAAGAGCTAGTAGATGGGGTAATTTCATGCATGATGGTGTTGATCTAGTTGCAGCAGCTCAGATACCAAACACAAATTTATCTGAATCAAGACATGCCAGCTGGTTAGCATCAAGAGGTTATGTCAATAAGATAAGCTTGTATGACGCTTGTCTACATGATCTGACAGAAGCTGTATTACAAAGTGCAAAGTGTAAAGCACATAGAGAACATAACTTTGTTGGCACGGGTCCTGGATTGGCTACATTGATTCGAAGATTAGGTACTCCCGCTACTAGCAATGTAAGTCCTTCAGTTTGTGTTTTTAGCTCATACCAGAATCCGCGCCATAGATCCAGGTTCCGGAGGAAACAACCAAACAATTCTTAAGCGAACTAGAGACACTTCTGAGTACAATAGAGACATGGGATCAGGAAGTCATCGTCCAGATAAGCGGGCTCATATGCAAGCTAGAGTTAGAATGGATGCATCACGAAGGCGTAACATAGTATTTGATGAAGCAATATATGTTGTTCATGAGTTTGATGTGGCTGAAGAAGAGTGGGCAATAAGAAGAACTGAGCCAGGTAGTAGAGAGAAGTGCCAGGGAAGATTGGGGCCGAATGGTAGGAAATGTAATTCCTATATCAATAAGATTATAACCAAATCAACTGCAGCACCATGTTTTACAGGAGTAAGGAAAGCAAATGGAAGGGATGTCGTACAAAAATTTTGGTTCTGCCCTGATCATATGCAACACACATGGTATCCCTCTACCAATATAGTACATGTGCCAGTTAGACCTGTTGATTGGCCAGTATGTACTGGGGTCAATCTAAACAGCCAAGAGTTGAGAATATTGGAGAGAGGAAGTTTCTCTATTAGAGGGATCAATTCATGCAATGCTACAGCTTCTAGTGAGCACAATGATTGCACTATGGCAAGTAAGCCCATGACAGTTATGGAGCGGTTTGGAAAACGCATGAATAGAAGGACAAAATTGGGGAAGGATGCAGAAATCAGACTTGAACAAGCTCTACATTTGGAATGTGAACTGCTTTCAACGAGAGTCATCATACCTCACTTACATGTTGAGTATTGTATTAGACGGCCAAACAAAACTTACAAGGTCGCATTTGCAAATATCCAACATGCACCGTGCAGATTTCCAGGCTAGAACAATGAAGAAGCAATATACTCCATGTAAGCATATAATGTATTTCTTTGCAAGGCTTTTTTTTTTTTTTTTTTTTTTTTTGAAGGTAAGAGTTGGTTTTATCATTAATTATGAAATCTCAGAGTACATAGCAAAAGTATGCTTTTAGGAGAAGCATATCAAAATATAGTGAAGTGTAGCAGTTGATAATAGAGTGTAAACAGAGCGTAAAATGAAGTCTTCAGATTAAGGAGGAAGAACGATCAGCAACCACCCTTGGTAGAATGAAATAGCAGTAGGTAAACAGCAGGACACAATTCCGGAGCAGAACCGATTCCAACGAGCAAATTGCAAACCTGCCAAAAATGAAATCCACCAAAAGAGTAAACCAGAACTAAATAAAATAAAAGCCGGTATATGCTTCTTGGCTTAAAGGTCAAATGGACGAGGATTTCAAAGAGGATCCGAGAAGTAGGAATTGAAGTAGGCATTAAAGGCATCTGTGGAGCCAAAGAGATATCGGACAAGGGGCCAATTATTTTGATAGCAGAGTCGAAACAAATCCTTATCCTCCAGAAGAATTAACAGTGACCCATATAGATCTGCCAGTAATTTGTGACTATAGTACCATGTTCTATATCTTGAGAGCTGAGCTTCTGTGAGAATTCGGTTATTTGTTGTCAGGAATTTCCACAGTAAATGGAGCTGGATGACCTCCCTGCAAAATATACTTGCCCACATATCTTCACTCTCCTTGTAAGGCTATTAAACCAAGATCCAAGATTGACTATTGACATCATCCAACCTGTAGTTACAAATGATGTCCTGCGATCAATCCTTTGAAACATGCTCATTTTCTATGTTTTCTTTCAATTACTTCGTTAAATAAATGTGTGCCAAGTTATTCTCCATTTAAATCAACTGTCCATTCAAGTTATAATCCTCGGCACCAAAGATCCTATCTATATGTTAATGCCACCAAAAAATTCACAATTTCGTCTACCAGAAATAAAAAAAACCCTCTTAACCAATAAAGAAAAAACCCTCCAAGAAAAATTCCCCGTATAAAGACATATATATGACTTATGAGACATATGCTATATGACATTACATTTACCGTGTGACATATCTCATATATGATATTACAAAGAAATATATCTGACTTATGGCATAAGAGACATATGTCATAAATTTTACTATATAAATGGTTCCCAACTTGGGCATAATCTAGGAACTGTAACTACACAATGAAGAGCATTCAACCACTTTTCCCCCTGTTTTTGCCCTTCCTAGCTCTTTCCTTTTATATTTTTCCCCTTCCTATTTTCATATCCCATTTCCTCCATATTCTTTCCCTTTTTTCATTTTCCCTTTCTCTTTTTTCGCATCCCCTTTTCTCATTTTTGTTTTCCCTTTTTTCCCTTTCATTTTTTCCTTTCCCATTCCTTTTTCATTTCCCCCTTCCTTTTCCCTTTTTCACTTCCCCATTTTTCCTTTCGTCTTCACCCTTTGATTATTGAATTGAATGACTCTAGGCCATCAAGTTAAGTGAGTGTGGACCATTCAAGGACCTTTTGATATACTGCAATCCAATAATCTCAATCCTAACTCTTTCATGACGGATTTCCCCACATCCCCATCATTCACCTCAAAGGCAAAAGAAAGATGTAAAAAGTGGAAGAGAAATTTTGGAAAAGGAAAAATCATTAAGGAAACAGTACGAAAATATAGAAAATGGAATAGTATAAAAAAGGAACAATAGAAAAGATATGGGGAAAAAAGGGGGTGCACCACTTTATTCAAAAATATGGAAAAACAAGGCTTCAAGGAACCTTCACATGAGGAAAGAGATCTTTCACCTCTCTTCTCGGGCTTGCCACTACCCTTTTTCCATGGAAATTCAAGAGGCCAAAGAGGAGGAGAGCAAGTTCCCTCAAGATTTTATAATTTGTTGAGAAAATGTTGGCCATCCACTTGGCATGATTAACGTAGTCACAAAGGCCATGTATGCTTCTGCATCAATAGTCGATGCTAGATGCTGGTAAGCATCTACTAGTCCATAGGAAGGAATTAGGCTCAGTTCTTGAATGATCTGTGGACCATGACGAAATCCTTCCAGCAATTTCTTGCATCTTCTTGACTTGGTGCGGACAACTGTCAACGCTTTTTGTGAAGAAGAAATTGGATATTCTCATTTTTACTCAAGAATTTTGCACAATTGCCAATTCCTTGAATCTTTTATTAAAAACCATGCACCAAACTTTTTGACTTTTGTAGGGATATTTTATTTGTATGGCGCCCTAGGGAAACATAATATATTTAGAGTTTAAATTGCCATAAACACAAAAATACATTGACATAGTGTAGGTGTTGTTGCCATACATAGCAGGAGGCCATTCCCATAATACGCTAGCAATTTCAGACGTCAAACGACGTGTGCCTCCGACATAGTCTTGTGCAAGGACATCGACATGATGTCCTTTGTCAATGCGGACATGGGCCGTGGTCAGGCCTGTGATCCCGGCTCCAATAATCAAGATGGTGTACTTCCTCATCTTGCACTTTCTTTGTCTTTAAATGTAGTATATCTCTACAAGAATGTTCAGTAATATTAGATTTATATGGTAAATGATATACATGCATGCATGCATTCACTCATTGAACTTAGAGTGAAAGATCATAACTTTAAAATGGACAATATTAGAATAGTTCTCAAACTTGATTTTGAGTAATTGAGTTTGGTTGAAGCATCTTTGAGGTGTTGCCACCAGGTGAATTGTTCCGAAAAATTGGGAGGGTTTAATTTTTAGCTTTAGTTTTTCTAAAAACTAACACGTGTATACTGAAGAAACTTGATAACGACATTCAATGCATTAAATAGCTAGCTTCAAGACTTTGGATTTCTTAGCATTCAAGAAACCTGCTACCAACATTTAATAAATAAATAGCTGGTTTTTAAATTTTGGGTTTCGAGACAAGCACCGGATTTCCTGGTGCTCAAGAAACTATAGCCCAGAATTTTTTTTTTTGAAATACTACCGATATTTAAGCACAACATCAGGCTACTTTGAGACAAAGGGCACCAAATGGCGGATTTCCCGGCATTCAATAAGACCATCTATTTTGATTTATCATCTAAGATAATTGGATCAATAATGGTGTACCTATAATGTCGATAATGATCTTACTATCAGGAATTGGGTCTTGTTTTGAAGATGAATTATAGGCCGTGTAAAACAATTATAGGCCATGTAAAATAGACCACTTTTTAAGAATAAGAAATGTTTTTTAAATTTGTACGCATCTTCCTCTTCCAACCACGACCTTGCCGTGGTCTCAAGGCGCTGCAAATTTCACTGGATGTATTAATTAAGGAGTTTCATGCATTTTGCATATCACTTTTTTCATATCTTTGGCCTATTTTTGCAAGCTTGAGGGCCAAAGGTCGCTATGGTGATAATGGAAGTGAAGATCGTGCCAACATTAAGTGAGAAAAAATGATGGATCAGAAATGGTGGTAGATTCCGAAGGTTAAATGATGCATTCTTTGCATCCTCATCAAATATGCATGGCAAACCGGAGAGGCAGATCTGAGCTAAAGTAACCCATGCTCTTTCTTTAAGCTCTGATATTGAATTCCTAAGATTAAGCATGATAAAGAATGCAGTCTGGGCTCTTATGGCTGTAGTGGTCGACTTTGAATTCTACATTGCTTAAGAATATATCCTAATCTCTCTTTCTTTCAAATTTCACACTCTATTATTTCAAATTTCTCTTTCACTTCAGAAGATGGGGTCTCCTTACATTTGATAACACTTGCTTCTTCTTCTTTTCTAGAGCAACTAAAAAGTTTAAAGCAAATACAAAGTTTTACAAATTTGGTTCAGTCTTAGAACTTCGCTACACAATGACTATGCATCCTTCAAATACCAAATATAACCACATTCATACAACACAATGACTATGCATCTTTCAAATACCAAATATAACCACATTCACACAACACAAACACTTGCATATCTTAAAGATCTTATACGAGAAATTCGATATAAAAATAATGTTATTCTAGATTAGCCCCAGGGATTTCACCTAGGCATATGGGGATACCTCATCTGCGTGCAAGGGGTCACTAAAAAACCCATGTATATGACTTTTTGGGGGTGGAAAACCCCTACATACGTAAATGGAAAAAGCCAGTTTCGAAGCCCCCTACCGTAGATGTACTTATGGAATATCTTCGTTTTTACATACCCCTACCCGATCTTGTATTGACGTTTGCATACCCAAGGCTTATTTAAAGGAAAAATGGTGTTTAGAGAAATTTCATAATGTTTTTCATGGATATTGCTTGCAAAGAATGGTTGGAAATGGTTGGATTATTCGGAATACATATGGCATATTAGAATATGGCTCGGGATATGGCATATTGGAATATTTAGAAATACTTAATGGGTAGGGTATACGTTAAACAATACGTATGGTATACCTCAATGTTATATTGGGGGTCCCCCATAATATAATATGGCATATAAGAGGGTAATTTGCCTATTACAGAAACACAAAATAAAAACTATTATTGCATGGCTCGGGTTTCGAGCCCCAATTCTGCATGCAGCATTATGAACATAATGGCATTCATAAACCCTTTGATTGGACGCTGCCCTTCTCCTATAAGAGAAGATTCTTCATCTTCTCTAGATTTCATTTTCTCTTCTCCCTTCTTCATTTTCTTGGCCAGATTGTTTGATCTTCTTTTCTTCAGCCGCTTCTTCATGGCGAGGCTCAAGTATACAAGAGGATGAATCCTCTTCTTCCAGCCATCCGGGCATGCAAATGACCTTTGTGGTGAAATTCTCAGCCTTGGAGGTGGAGCGATTGCAGAGACAAGAAGCTTCAGTTTCGGATAAAGTGCAGCAGTGGGTTGATCGTGTTAATCCTCAAGATGAGTGTCTTTTGCAGATGAATATGGAAGCTGATGGGATTTACCTTCGTGTGGCTCTGAAGATGTCCCCTCCCGATTACTTTTAGTGATGAAATCCTCTGAATACTAAGTTTTCTTTTTGTTGTACAGTTCAAAGTAGTGATTGAATCATATAAAGGATGTAGAGTGTGCATAGAAATCGGATATCCATCTGTTTAGTCTCCTTCTGGGTTTCTAAAAAATGTCCAAGCTTTTTTTGTAAAAAGGCTGAAGTCAAGCTCCTAATCTACAGACTTTTTGTGAAGCTTTTTGTTAAAAACATGTTTAAGTATTAATATAACATGGTTTCCGAATCTGATAGTCTTCTTCATCTGAAATACAGTTTTTCTAATAGTGTAATCTGTTAAGATATAAATTCAGTGAGAAAGATAACAAGGTTTATCACTGAAATTCATTGTTAACAGATTGTTTCTTGTATCAGATTTCTGGGTTTGTTATATCAGATTGTTTTGTACTTTCTATACATTCAGATACATTTAAAAATGATGGAACATAGGAACCATTTCACAAACATGCAAACCAATTCAGAAACCATTGCAAACAAATGAATAAACTGAACCATTGCAAACAAATGAATAAAATGAACCATTGCAAACAAAGCAGCAAACAAAGGAACAAAGCACACATACTAATACACCTCAACAAATGAATGAACTGAATTAGAAAGCAAAGAAAGGAACAAAGAAAAGAACTAATACACGTTAATGCAGACACAACAAAAAAATGTTGGAAACTGTATTGGGGTTTGCAGATGTTCATATACAGCAGATGTTCATATACATCACTTCTTACATTTCATTTTTCAAGACTTTCTTATAAGCTTTGCCAAAGCAAATTTTGAAGCAAGTTCAAATGGATGGAGATGAATACAAAACTTGGAAGATATGTCTGTACAAAGGTCTCCATTCTGCAATCATACAAAATAGTATAAGCTAAAGAACCCTGCTTATGAATCAAAAGTTCTTATTCTGAGCACATCTTCTCATAATTCATGTCCCTTCATGTTGGAAGCAAACTGTAAACATAGCAAATCCAACAATTAGAAACCATATGTCTCAACATAAACTATACCACAGATTCAGTTGTAAGACAAGTTGCATTAAAAACTTGAAGTGAACCTGTCTACAATTTGTGAAGAGGCCTTGAATCAAACTTCAAAGAAGCTTTGCCTTGCCTTTATTTCTTGCCACAAACATTGTTTTATCAGACAAAAATTCAGGAATACAACTAAGCCAACATAAACTTAATAGACACCTTTTTTCTGATCAGCCAAAAATTTATTAAATTGCAACATATCATGATCATCAAGCTGGTATCTACCATTGTCTGAGTTATACGTTAAAGAAGCTAGTGCTATCATGGAATCTAATGGGATTGATTGACTGTCTGATAGATCAAAACTGAACCACAACTTTCTACCTGCTTTATGCTCATTATTATTATTATTATTATTATTATTAAATTAACTTGCTCTCTTGGGGCCTTGAAGAGGCCATGGAGCATGTGTACAAAACTGTTTATAGTTTCAAGAGAAAAGAATGGTGGGCGTCCACCGCCTTGATGTATAATCCTATGTCTAGGTATGATGAGTACGGTGCCGCAAATAAGGAACAAAAATCATGTGCCCGAATGTTGAACTTTTCCCGAACATCCGCATATGCAGGGCATGCAGTAAATACGTGGTCCTCGTCTTCTATGCATTGCATATCACAGAGTCTGCAAATTCTCTCCGTGGCTGGTATATTATACCATCTGCCAGTCTGTAGCTCAAGCTTGTGTGAGCTGGTCCTATATCTTGCCATTAGCTTTTTCAAGTACCTAGGGATATTCGCATTGAGGTACCCTTGGCTCTTATGATCAGCTGCTGGATTGACGTGTTGCACATAATGTTGCATCTTACTGCCTTGAGAGGCCCAAAGGCGGTCAATTGCTAATTGTTCCAAGAGGGAGCGAGCATCCACTTTGTTATCTGGCCAATTTTCCATCGTCAATCCCCATTTGCTTGCCCAATTCAATACATCCCTGTACCAGCCTTCTTGGCCTGAATGTAGTAGCGCAAGATGTGATAGCCTGTCTTGTGGCTGCTCCATGACTCTGTTTACAAAGTTAACAGTCTGGTATAAGGCCTCCAGCTCCAACGGAAACAGGCCAGTCTCAGCGAGCATGATAGCATATGGAGTCTGATATTTGATACCCAATTCATCGCGGATGAATACTTTCTGGACTTGCTCGATTTGGTTCCACAGCTTCTGAGATAAGTTTGGACCCCACACGGGCGTGCCGTACAGGGCTACTGCTGCACCAAAGACTTAAATAAAATTCTCTTAAGCCCCCAATCATGTAAGGCTGTTTTGGAACACCTGGAAAGCATGCTGTACAAGGCCGCTTTTCCGCCAGTTGCTCTACTGCTGATGCATTCCTTCCAGCTATATTTGGAAGAAAAAACAAGGCCAAGGTATTTATATCTTTCTACTGTTTCTAGCTCTTGCCCCTGACATGTAAATGACGGTCTGTATCTAGTTCCAAAAATCATAATCTTCGACTTAGAGGTATTCACTGTCATGTGCTTCGTTTCACAAAAGGATCCCAGGCTGTCCAAGTAGCGCTGGAGTACATCCTTTTTACTTGCCAATAGAACTACATCATCAGCATATAAAAGTAACTGAACTATGCACGTGCCCAATTTCGTGCCTGACAATGAACGTGATTTGAGCCATTCATCCAGTTCGTCTACAAAAATACCAAATAACGTGGGCGACAGGGGGCACCCTTGGCGCACGCCAATGGTGCTTCTGACCGTGTCATTTACTTCCCCAAATAGCTTAATGAGGACCTCTTCGTATAGCTGCGAAACTGCACTTCCGATTTCTGCAAGGACACCAAGATTCTCCATTCTTTCTCCCAATCCCTTCCTCGGAACAGTGTCGAATGCCTTGGAGAGATCTATGAAAGCAGCATATCACAGTTAGGAGCCTTAGCCTTTTCTATGAGCACCCGGAGCGTAAGAGCATGATCTAGAGTATTATGGTTTTTCGAAATCCCGCTTGAGAATGTGAGCGTTTACCGTTGCTCTCAGCCCATGTGCTAAGCTTGTTCTCCAACAGGCTGCCCAAGATTTTTGAAAAAGTACTCCCAATTAAGATGGTCCTATAGTTACAAGCATCCTTCCGGTCACCCATTTTATAAATGGGATGAACTCGGTTCATCTACCAACTGTTTGGCAACCCTTTCTGTACACAATTATTCAGCAAACTTGTTATAGCAGTCAAAGTCTTGGGTCCGCCCCATTTGAATAACTCCATGCATATGCCATCAAGATCACATGCCTTACCATTCTGCATTTCCGCTATGGTTTCCTGTACCTCCGACTCGGTGAAAAGGTGCAGGGAGGTTATTTGCATGTTCTCTGCATCTTCCTTTTCATAAATATCGCGAACAAGTTTAGACAAGGCCTCTATATTTAGCTCATGGTGTTGAGCCTTATTTTGAAGCATGTCCCAAAAAGTCTTTGGAGCTTTTATATACTTCTCAGACAGTTCAATTTGCTGCTGCCTATAATACGAGCGCTTCTTTGACCTTAGTAAGTGCTTGTACCATCTGTGTTTCACAATGCAGCTCTTTGGTAGCCTTGCTCTTGCTTCCTTACATTCAAGATCCCACCATGCGTTGCATGGCCTACCTTTTGTATGCTTTTTGGTATATCCAAAAATGTTTCCTGCAGCCTCCAATATCATGTTAGCAAAGAGTGTTGCATCTGTCTCATGCTTGCCTGACCAAATGGCATTTGCGAGCATCGTTTCTATATGTGTTTGATATGATTTGTGCAGTTTATAATCAATCTTCAACTTAAGGGCTGCTGGAAATCAGATTTCATGCAAGTTCTAAGCGCTACAAACATATGCAAGTGATCTGATTCGGGTAGTTTGTCACCAATACTAGAGTCTTGAACCAGCTCCAAATTATTTGCAAGCATGTAATCGACCGTGCTGGCCCCTGCGTGATTCATACAAGTATGTTTCCCAGAGTCTGGGAATTTACTAAGCCCATTCAAAATTCTCAGGTGGCTTACCATACAAAACTGAAGAAAGAGCTCACCCATGTGATTAGACATCTTGTCATCCGAGCATCTATGAAACAGTGGATCATCTATTTCATTAAGTTGCATATCTGATAGATCCTCAAATACCTTGGACTGTTTGCAACCTGTTCTTGAGTTAAAATCCCCTAAAACTAGTACCTCCCCTTGTGATTGGTAGTGTAGGACGTCTATACATAAGCTGTGAAAGGGATCACCAACAGCTCAACAGTCTAGTATAAGGCCTCCAGCTCCAATGGAAACAGGCCGGTCTCAGCGAGCATGATAGCATATGGAGTCTGATATTTGATACCCAATTCATCACGGATGAATACTTTCTGAACTTGCTCGATTTGGTTCCACAGCTTCTGAGATAAGTTTGGACCCCACATGGGCGTGCTATAGGGTATGATGGTCTGTCAACCAAATGTATTGGCTCTCTTGTTTCATTCCATGCTCTTCCAAGTTTCCTGCGCATACTAAGCACTCTTCCCAAGTACCATGATTGCATCACGTCTTTCTTATTTCTGTTTCCTAGCTCTTTCTCACTCCTAACATCCATCTCAAAGTAGATTGCACAATCTGACCCGATACCAAGAGAGGTTGCTGCATTCATGCACTTGCCCTCATGGCTTATAAGAGACTGTAGCTTCACCTTAGTCAATTTGTCTTTGGACAGCCGTGGATTTCCATTTAGTTGGCTAACCAAAGTGCCTTCACAAATAAGTTTATTATCAAGCATGACATTTCTTTCTATCTTTTTGAAAGATGGTGCATCTATCTCGTCTACCATGGAATCAAAAGTATGCCTTAGCTCTAATTCTGCTGTAATCCCACTGGGCAGGTCATTATTGATTGTTGGAATACAATCATTCCCTTGTTCTAAACTCATATCATCTGACTCACCTCCAAGCATGGTCGTGTCTAGTTCCTTGAAGTAGTCCTTGTTGAAGAAATCTTCATGCTTCCAAGGTTTGCTCCACCAAGTTTCTTCTCCACTTTCCTAACAAGTGATTCCTACACGTGCACATAATTCAGATGCATGTTTGAGTCCTGCTTCTAATGCTTCTACTATCATCTCATCCGTGCCTACAAAGGCATAATCACTTAAGTCACACCTCAACTCCTTGCCATCCCCATCCAACTTCTTCTCCAAGACTTGCCAAATGTTCTCCTGCTTGGCATGGGCTGCTGGGAATACCAATTCTCCAATTGACTGATTCTGCCACTCTATTAAGAGCACTTGCACTATCAAGTACATTTGCACCTGTGTAGGATCTTTCGTTCCTTACCATTCCACTATCTTCGAGAGGAAATTCTCACATGTATCTGACCCTGTGGCATCCAATGGGACAACAAGCTCTTTACAGAAATCTCTAAAAAACCTTATAAGTAACACAACAAAATGGCAAGAAAGTTGAATGTCCAGAAATGTCTCACGATTAATGAAATTTGATTTCAAACAATGTGTCTCATGTCTTGAAATCCAGAGTCTCCACAACCTGCATTATGCCAAGTGCAATAAGATAGTGAGAAGTAGGTACCATAATTATGGACAGAAATAGATACGAACATGCTTACCTGAAGAAGAAAGATACGGTTGAGGCAGCTTTTATCCAGTTCCATAGATCCATGTGAGGAGAGAGGAATATGTCAATGTAGAGGGAAACCACATAGAGATAAGTTTTCGGTCCCCAATGTTCGCATTGGATTACAAGACTTTGGATCACGTAATTTCTCCACGCACAATTGAACTCTTTGAGAGGGGATCCTCTGGGCAGCTCGCCAATTTTGCCTGTTTCCACATCACCAATTTGAAGACCATGCTCACCTTGATAGTTGTGGAAAACGTGCCACACGTCATTTAGAGTGATGAGTTCATCACCCAGGTAAAGCCTCCGAGATGCACTGTCAAGAGGATTGATGAGCATCTTACCATTATGAATGAAATCTTGATCATGTAGACCGTGTATGCTACTATCTTTCTTCAGGGCAGCACTAAAAACCTATCCTTCCCATGGAATGGCAAACTTTCTTCCTGTTTCTTTCAAGGAAGTGTAATCTTCTAGCATGCAAGCCCTCCGACGTGCATCTCCATCAGAAGAGTGTCCAATTAGTGGACCTAACACGCTTCTTAAGTGTAAATTCCAAAAAATATGCTATTCGATCCCATTGAGATCGCACGGCCTCATGGTCAAACCTGTTGCATGTCAACTGTATGGACAAAACCAGTTTGGGCAAACTTGCATGTAATGGATTCATAATAATGACACGCGCATAATGTGCGACTACATTCATCTTAAATGCATCAACAATATTTCTGTAGCCTTCTTCCCCACTCCCAACATGAACTACAAAATTAGTGATACAATGATGATCCTCTTTGGACCCACAAAAACCTATCAAACTATCATCACTTGCACACATTGCACTGCCTTCTTGATTATGGTCTCATCCTCGACCACAATAGTTGGCACACTTCCAAGGATCAAGCCATTTTTCATGACATGATTGGAATATATCTTAGCCAAGTAGGCAAATGTCTCCTCATTTATTCCAGCCTTGTAGCAAAGTGCCTTACCCGTAGACCGCCTTGTTGTTGACAAACTTGGACCTCCAAAGTTCATGGATAGAAAGTTATGCATCCTCCTCCCTCTACAAATTTTGATTGTTTCAAACAACTCCTTAGTTGTTTGCTTGTACCGCTTCTTATGATCGGGCCTTGATATATTCTACGCAATGTCAGTTAAAAAATTCCACAACGCAGGCTTGCCTTCAAACTTACCACGAGAATAGGCCTCTTTAATATCCATACAAAACTTATTCACATCACCACATTTCATAGATTCACACAAGGTGTCTCGGAGAGATCTTACCTTTACTGACAATGCAAGTGTCCTAATTCTGCATAATCTCAATTCCATTCTCAAGCTTCTATTCTCAATCCTTGTTTCCTTGGCAAGGTTTTGCAGCTCGAACTTTGTCAAATAGTCTACTCTCAAATGGGATTTAGTATTCCTCAAGCCTCGGTCCACTTTCTCCTCACTTTGTCTATAAACTCTCATGCGAAAGTCTCTTTCCTTTGGGACAGCAGTGCAGTAAGAACATTGAAAGTTTGGAAACATGGCAGCTTTTGCACTCACTCTACAACATTTGACATGCCTAAATGTTCCTTGGATCTTAACTACCCTGCCATCTACCATGAGCTCTGCATGCAAATCTGGTTCACAATACTAATTTAGGCCTGCCTTAGAATCATCTAAGAATGGCCTCAAATCCCTTGTCTTAGATGCATATCTATATGTTAGTTGCCAAAAACCCCAACATAGACAAGCCAGATGCAAACTTCCTGTGTATTGTTTTTTCCCGAAAATTTCAATGAGAATAAGAACTAAATACAATGAACTATAAACAAACAAACAAACATTTTAACAACAAACAAACAACTAAGGGTATATGCACCCTTTACATACTTGAATTCATGCCTGAATGGCTAGTCTCAGCCTCCTTAGAGTGGTCTGCAGCAAACAGCCCAAAAATTCCAGAAATTCAGCAAATGAGGCACTTAATAGGTAACAAATTAAGTAATACCTCGATTGAAAAATGACAGCATGCTCTTTTGTGAAGGGTCCACAATATCCTTTCAAGGCCTTTCATGCTTGCTTTGCTCATGCACTTTGTCCTCCTGGTTCTTTTCTTTGGCACTTGATTTTTGAACATGTCTACTACTCTTTATATGCTCTTTCATGTTTTCAACCATATCTCCTCTTGGCGGGAAGAGGAGTAGAGACCTTTGACAAATGACACACAAAATGCAAATGTCTTCTTTCTTTGCATAGCCTCCAAGAGTGTCTTTATACAACTCGAACACGGCACCAAATTGCTCAATAAAAGGACTAACTTTCAAAGCCATACACTCTTCAACTGCTGCCCTATTTTCAGCCATGAGATCACTTACCAATATCTCCTTTGACACACTTTCCTCGCTGTGAGCAACGCTTTGTGAGTTTCTTTGCAAGTTCAGCTTGTGTTCCTTTGATTCTATGTGGCGTGCAGTAAAGTTGTACATCATGTCATCTCCTCCTCTTCCATATCTGATTTGGCATTCAAGGCACCAAATGTTGAACACTCCAACTCCATTGACATCCAAAGACATGAGCTCAAATCGATCTTTCTTATCCTGACATTGCATTTTCATCTTGTATTTTCTAAAAGTGTGAATCCACCTGCATGTATTAGCCCTTGATGCAAATTTGGACTGCAATCTGCCTTCAAACTCGAGACTTAAACTTGCTTTTTCTTGCTTGGCTGGGGTGTGATCTGCAACCTCAATGGCATCCACAGATCCTTCTTCTTCCAGTTCATTAATCACGAGGCGTCTTCTCTTGAAGGGCTGCAAATGTACTTGAGTTTCTGTTACACGAACAAAGACCTCCTCGGCTGTAACTTTGTACCTTTCCTCCTATTTTTTTGATAAATGAAGCTTCCCTTTACCCAAGAACACAAACTCATGTCCATCCAAGCCATCGAGCTCATCCAATTCTATAGCTTTTCTCACATCAGCGTACGTTGCGTTTTGCTTCACTTTGACGAACCCAACCTCAGAGCATCTCATGGTCCCATCAACTGCAGACACAATGATATTTGTTTCGAATGCCATTTCCTACAGAAAACCCAAAGAGAGAGTTAGGAAGGAGTACTTCAAAGATCTATTGACTAATTGAACAAAACTTAAGCTCCTTCTACTCCTTCTAAAACGAATCACATTCAAGCCTGGGGTTTCTGCCAAGATTGCGAAAAATAGAGATAACCAGTTTGTAATTTCTTCACCAAAACGAGATATCCTAACAATGACAAGCAAATAGAAAATAAATTTGGATTCTAACCTCCTGAAATTGTCCTTCAAGGTTTTCTGATGGGTTCTGAGAGTTTATCAAATAAGTTTTCTTGAGTGGCCCGAATTCCAGTCCCGGATTCCAGAGAGATCAATCAATTGTTCATTCGAAACTTCAAGATCTGCCCCTAACTATGGCGTCTCAGATCTTCAGGAGGAGTGTCTAACCCTCCTAACATATGATACGGCTTTGCTCCTTCCCGCCTATCTTCCCCTTCTCGACCACCTACGGCAAAATGGTGGTCGAGACGTATTCCTTCTTCGACCATATACGGACGCCGTAATTCAAAATTAACCCCTAACCAGTCACGGTATTGCAACATACTTGTTCAACATGGTGAAATTCCTGGGGAACTAGCTACCTGCTTGGAGCGAGTAGCTTCGGTCTGCTGCGATGGTGTGGAGCTAAGAAAAGTGCTGATCGTGGAAGCTTGGGTAAGGATTTTTTATGACGTTGACAGCTATGGAATCTGGCCCATACTCCAGGTTTACTGCAATAAAGATAGCACACCAAACACACCAAATTGATTCTGATTCGTTCTTGTTCTGAGGCATTTCTTTGATGACACTATGATGACGCTCACTATGTGACATCGTGGAATGATGCTAGAATTATTGTTGTATTTGCATTGTTTTTGTTCGAATGCACCTGACTGCATAGTACCTGATTGCAAGGTATCTGATAGGACTCGATTTGATCTGATGCTTCTCAAGTTCCTCTGACAGCCCAAGCAATCCCCTGGATCAAGAATGCCAAGATCCACTTCCAGCAATCTCGTCACCTGCAGGGTACAGGCCCTGCTTAATCGACTACTGTATTCGGCTCCACCCTGGTCCCTTTTGTCTGGCCGCCACATAAACTGTGCACAGAAAAGGCGTCTCCGTTCATGTTGCTGGAATTACAAAAAATCAGCATAAAACAACTCCGAATTGAATTGGAACAACCCAAGAAAACACAAATTCGAAATGAAGGGATATGAAGGGCACGCATCAAACGCCCAAGCGCTTAGTCTCCATCTCTAGATTTGGCTATGTGACCAAATATCTGGCCTCGAATATACGACGTCGGCCATGCATTTTTTGTTATCAGTCGAGGTGAAGACCGATAATCGCCTTATCGAACTTATATGGGTGGAATATAATAGAGGCAAGAACCCACTAATAGCTACTTATCAGCATCAGTACTGATAATAATATCAGTACTGTGTCAATATAAAAACAAGGACTCTCACTTTACACACAAGAGTTCGATAATGTGATATACCTCTCAACTTTACATGTAATATATTTGACTTATGGTATATTAGACATACGTCATATATGTTATTATATTATGTGACATAGATCCAATTTATCACATACGAGACGTATGCCATATGACATATATTTGACTTATAACTTATGAGACATATGCCATATGGACCACGTGACATATCTCATAGATAAATATATGCTATATGATATTAGATGATATTAGATATACCATGTAACATACCTCATATATAAGCAGGGTATATGGCATATTTCCGAGTTATGACTTATGAGAATATGCTATATAACATTACATGTACCATATGACATATCTGACTTATGAGACATATGCTATATGATATTACATATGCTATATGATATTACCTATGTCATGTGACATATCTTATATATGGCATTACGAAAACATATATACGGCTTATGAGACATATGCTATATGACATTACTTATACCATGTGACATATCTCATATATAAGCACAATTTCATTATAATGGGAAAAATTTTAGTAAACTGGAATTTTTTTATTATAGACCTTATGCAGGGGTTGTATACACGTGTACAGTACCCTGTATCATAGATCTTATGTACGGGTTGTATACACGTGTACAGTACTCTGTATCATAGACCTTATGCAGGGGTTGTATACACGTGTAGTACCCGTGTATCATACATACATGAATATTTAGAAAACATATTAACACAGTGTCATATACCAAGTTCCAAACACAATAGAGACCGAAGTATGAACTATGTATGATAGATAGCAAAGGTTACTAGAGACCACGACAGTATGTCCCTAGTAACCTTCCCCTGGCTAGTAACCTTCCCCTAGGTTCCTAACCCCTTCCCCTTTCCCTTCCCCTGCGAGGTCTAACCCATCCAGAGCTCACGTATATCCCAGCCTGATTCTTCCCACCATATGGGGTACCTAGTCATTGCAAAAAGTAATTCCACATGATGATACTCACGGAAGAAGAGCAGACCCAACTCCACAAAGTCGTTGTACTCATGGTAGTACGTCCTAATAAGGCCATACATCTGTCCCTTACAAATTTCATGAATGAACTCTGATATGTATTGATCCAGAGAGTGTGCTAAATAACCAGCACGAAGAAGAGCCCTCAACTGTTGTAGCATCTCGTCCAGATGAGGAGGGGGTTCAAGAATTCCCATTAATGCAAGTCTCCTATAGCATTCAGATGGATTAATTTCCATCAGTGGCTCATGACCACAATCAAATCGCTCCAGAATAAAGTTGATCAACTCCCTTGCAAGCTCCTTGTTGGGACTGTGGCGCAACCTCCACTCCAAGAAATGGTCAAATAACTCATCTTGATCAGACTGCACAGAATGCCTGGGGCATGCTTGCAGGGCTTCTGGAGTAGCCCAGGGAGGATTGCGTCCAATCATATGCAAAGCAAGCAAGGATCACCGACGGAACAAGGAACACGGAGCAAGGAGCAAGGAACAAGGAGCAAGAAGCAAGGAACAAGATCAAGGAGCAAGGAGCACGGAGAATTTCATGGATATATTAGCAAGGAACACGGAGAATACAAGGTGAGAAGGAGCTGCAGGGATAAATTCGTGGGTGAGAAGTGAAAGCAAGGTGAAAGAATTTATAGCTACGGATCCAATAATGCTGAAGTATTATACCAATAATGTTGAAGTATAATACCAATAATGTTGAAGTATAATACCAATAATGCTGAAGTATTATACCAATAATGCTATAACGACTATAAAAGCAGCTCCATTCGGTGGTAGAAGTCATTCATCTCGCATGACTTATCTGCTTCGCCCAGATCACATCGAGACCATTACTTGCTCCATGAGCTACAATGATCTTGTTGGATGCATACATAGAGGTGTACACCTCGATCCCTACCTGCAATCCAAAGCTAATGGTCGTGAATGTGATTGCCTCGGCCTTCATCGTGTTGTGATCCATCTTGTTTGGCTTCCTGAGCGCCATACCTACGAGTTGAATGCGATCACCTTAGCAGGGGCTGATGAGTGAATCATTGACTGTATGCCATCAATAATATGTGCATCTAAATTAGATGTATGCCATCAATAATGTGTGCATCAGATGTAATAATGTGTATTAAGCACCTACTATAAAAGATGTAAGGATGTATAAGCATAATGAATATTATCTGATGTATCGAACCTGAGTATTAATTGTCCAAAATGCTTAAGTATGAATGCTACAATTTTCCTTTGAGGAGACGATGTTAGAGTTTCAGAGCGGCTAGGGCGGCGGCAGGCGGCCGCCCGATCCCTTGGAGAGTCTTTCCTTGCATTTCGGCTACTGGACGAGTAGCCAGCGAAAAACCTGGCTACTGGCTTCTTCATTCGGTGGTTTTTTGCAGATTTTCTGATGGTGGACGCAGCTTCAAGTTTTGTAGCAGAGGCATCTTGGGTGTTCGCCTAAACTCCTTAAGATACCTGTCCAGCACAAGACCTGAGGTCAGAAAGCCTTCTTGCTTGTTCTTCTGTGATTAAACCAGCTTATGGAGTCGCCATTCTGCATCAATCTTTCTTGCTCGATTGGTGCTGCTGGAGTTATCTCAACGGGGGGTTTTATGGTACGATTTACATCCTTCCCTTTTGTGGGCTGCTTGACTAGTTCTTTCATTAGATTCAGGTCAGGATAGAAAGGCTGCACTCACTGCAGGCAAGGAAATTTATTGCACTCACTGCAATTTGGGGGCTTTGTGGTATTTTGGTCTAGCTCCTATCTTGGAGAGGTGTTCATGCTGTAGCAACCAGTTGAGTTTTCTTCAGTTTATTAACATGAAAAGGAAATGCTTCTTTCTTAGCTGACATGTTAAGGCATCGGGATTAGTTGGAGCAGGCATCGAACTTGAGCTGTGTGGTCTTTCTACCGTTGTCTGCTGAGGTATTGGCCAGAACTTGGGGTATGGCACACTTCTTCTTGACTGCAGGCTGGTCATTGAGAGATTGGTGCTCAAGACTTATTCAGCCGGCATCTTAGGCACTTTTATCTTGCAATGATTTTCTGAGGCTGAGCAGACTTGTGTTGTATTTAGCATCTTGATTCTTGTAATGTTCCTTTGTATGAAACTTTCCGGTGGATGCTCAAGGTGTGCAAAGTCACTTACAAGAAACAGATTGCCTTAGCTTGGGTATTGGTGATGTCTTGGAAGGCGATGGCTGAGTGTGGCTACATTGCTTCTGCTTGGTGTTGACTCTAACAGATTCTGAATGCCCTAATACTGATAACTTGGAAAGAGTTTTGCTTTTTCATGTTGGCTCACTTCTATCCCAGCTAGAAGAAGGGTGCGGTTGCAGGATGCAGTATTATGAAAGAGGGCCATACTTAAGAGAAAATCCAGAGGCATTTTGGATCGGGAGGACCAAATGCATTCATTGCTGCTTATCAGTTCTGCTGGTTGGCTGAGTATAATGATGATGATGCCCAAGCGGGTGACTAAAAGTAGAGGCAGAAGTAGTAGACCACCCTTTGGGGAGGCCTCTAGAAGACATTGGCATTTGGAGAAGATGGTGAGACAACTTATCTCCTAGTACATCAGGAAACGAGTAAGCAGCCTCCTTGTAGTATCCTTATGTAGATGTGAAGTTTGGGGCCAAGTTAACGCGCGGGAAAACACCCCTTCACCTCTACATTTGTCTACCAGTATCTTCGGGTGGTTTTTCAGGTGGCAGCATCTTCATGCATCATGGGATATTTTCTTTTGATGAACTTCTGGAATAGTGTTATTTTCTACCTCCACACTTGGGTTTTTTGAGCACCCGTGTTGACACGTTTAGGCCATCTGGCTATTTTGGAGCCTTAAATAAATGTATTTACTACATACTATTAATAAAAATAAAAATATCTTGCCTTCAAAAAAAAAAAAAAGCCGGTAAGACCTAGTAAACCTAGATCCAACATCCACCTCAGTCAATCCATCAGTGGTATTATCATCCTATTACCAGACTGAGTTTATCCAGCATAGTATCTTTTTACCCATTTTACTCAACCATAACATCTGTCCAAATAGCCCTTAAATAACTTTGTACAGTTTGTATATATTCATATGGTCAAAGTTTACATCTGTACACCTAGCATTTTATTTCAATTGAAATCATTTGTATAACACAAGCATCTCACAACTAGCTTTGAAGTTGAAAATAAAGCCTTCAACCTTAAATAACTTTCTATTGTGTTTCATGTTTAAAATTCAGAAATATAAATGCATTCTAGATTTAACAAAAGTTGACATTTACAACCATTTTTTACTCCGTTTTTTGTCACGTAGATGAACTTGCGGACACCAAGATTGTTTCTCAGCTATAGACTCTTCCAAAACTCCATCATTCTTCTAGCCAACTCCAACTACAAAAGCAAAAGGAACAATGGGAAGAAAATCCCGTACCTGCAGCCAAACAATACCCTACCCATTGTGCCTTTTGCCCTTCTAGCCAGATTTAACTAAAAGAATAAAGGGCTCAAACAAATGTCAATTTCTGTTAATACACATCAATGTGCATAAATATTGTGGGTAGCCCCAATGGATATCAAGGGGCCGATTCAGGGCCCTTCTTTTGCATATCCAAATGCCAAATACCATGGAACATATTAAGTACTGGAAACATATATCAAAGCCTGCGCTGCTGTATTCATGCAAAGCGAAAAATCTTTTATTGTAACCTAGGTTTAAGGTCAAATAAGAACGTTTCTAAAGCTAAGATCCAAGCATGGATGGCTTTCTTGCACAACTGGGAAAGTCCCTACAAGTTCAAAATCCCTGGACGAAATCATTTGAAAAACGCAGCATACATATCATATATTTCTGAAAAAATAGCAAGAACCTGTTTATTATCTGGATCCTTGTCTGGATCCTTGTCCTCATTTTGTGCATATATATCTTCATTTGCTCCAGATGGCATCTTCCAAGTCCTCAAAGCTTTTTGTATTGGAGCATTGCTACAAAATATCTGGATATTAACAGATGTGGATATAGAAAAGACGCTGCACAAGCTATTCCCAAAACTTCACGCATACATTGGAATCAAACTTGCACTTTCTGGCCAAACCTTCGAAATAAAGCGGATCCAGAACTGGCCACTTGCACTTACTGGCCAAAACTTTGAAGCAAAACGGATCCAGATCTGGCCGCTGTATGCAGTAGCTCAAGATTAAGGTATCCAAAAAACCTTGCATTATCTATTGAATGATCATCTGCGATGCCCGCCATGTAGGGCATATGAGCCGCACCCTAAAATTTAGGGTTACAATCTCTTTACATTTGCGTTATCCCCTTACCTTATCATATTATTAAGGATTAAGGAAAATCCGGTTAAGTCAACCAGTTTGGTAATTGGCTTTGTGTTACAAGTTAGAGCCAAAACTTGGTCTACGTTAAGATAAAGTTAAGATAAAATAAAAGTCATTTTTCAAGAATCCTTATCTTTTAGAATTAGACTCTTACGTTGGTTATGTTGCCATTTCTCAAAATCAATGTGCAACCAAGGGCCCCATTGAATACTCATGTCGACTTCCGAATGGTAAATGTGCCCACTATGGACATTTGATCTAAGTCCAGATAATACCTCCTAATGGACAATTGCCTTAGATTTGACTACAAGACAAACATGCCTTGCTCAATTGCTCAGTTGCATAACCAGCAAATACAAACATGCCTTGCAATATAAACATGCCAGCAAAATTGCATAATTGCCATAATTGCAATACAAACATGCCTTGCTCAGTTGCTCAGTCAACAAAATTGCCATGAGTGCTGCATATTTCATGAAGAGTGCATATTTCTCAGGATAGTTGCCATGAAGAGTGCATATTTCTCAGGATAAGACACTTAAAGAACCATTCCTGTTCAATGTTCCCTTGTTCCATATTCCCTTCAGGCCCTTGACTCTACTTGACTCTACCCAAGGCTGAACTTGCAATTGCATAATAATAAAAAAAAAAAAAAAAAAAAAGCTTAAGTATTATAGCAAAATGTTGAAGTATTACATCAAAAATGGCAACTAAATATAGCTATTTGATGCATTACCATTATAATAGGAAGAGAAATTACATACATGATTATCGAGAACATGACTGAGATTGAGAGCTTTTAGCTATAATGCTATGTCCCCCCACATGTCAACAATGTATTTTGGAATCTGGATAGTCTTCGGTCTTTTGCCATTTGCATCCCATGCGTAATGTATAGCATCTAACTTCTTATACCTTGATGGATCTGATGGATTGGATCACCAACGTTTAGTTAAGCAACCTGTATAGTCACGATCAACAGGCATCCACCATGATACATAAATGTGACCATAATTGGTAGACTCTGGATCCAGGATGGCATCTTCTTCTGTAAAGCCCAACCACAACCACGTTGGATTTTATTGTCTCCAGGTCGGACTAAAGGGTAAAAGCATGTTAGGGTGTCCCTTAAAAAGTATTATTTAGTGACTAAAAAGGTACCTAAAAAGGTAGCCAGGACTGGGTACTGGGTACCTGTATAATATCTCAATATAAGGTATGTTTTAGAACTTTTTATATATATATTGGTCTCCGATAGCATTATCTTTATCTTAACTTTGAATATTACCACGTCCTTGACTTTTATTTTGGATTTTTGTATTAGTTTTAATGAAAAGAAAAATGAGAAAGTACCCAGTTCTGAAGTACCTAGTGTATGTACTTTTGCGGGTTCCAAAAGTGGTACACCCTAACATGCTTTTACCCAAAACGAACATACCTTTCGTAACATGTGCATGAGGATCGAACTCATCCATAGGTAACACTGGACGCCCATCTGCTGGCCCACAATACGTAGGCAAAGGTCTTACAAGCACAGCGACTTCATCGACCTCTGGAGTAAAGGCAGCTTGTAGAGGTTCTTGCCTTGTACGCAACCAAAAGTTATCATTTTGAGGTCGTCCTGGAGATACATCTTTCAAACATAAAAGAATCTCGTTCCAGTAATCCCTAGTTGCTTTGTACTGTCGTGCAAACACACTCTCTTCTTGATTTTTGCAGAATGAATTCCATAATGCTATGTACTTGCTGATGTTGTCTGCCAAGCCAGGGAGATCTTTCAATGTCTTCCTTGGAGAGATACTTTTAGGCACCCCTGTTGGTAACGTTGGCTCACCATTTTCATCCTCCTTCCACATTCTTATTCCTTTTTCTGGAATCCACTCTTTATGCATTGGCCGCACCTTATATTGCATAATGGGTCATTTCCCATCCATTTTAAATCGGAATAGCAATGGGCCATTTCCCATCCATTTTAAATTGGCCTGTTAGATGTTGGCCTTTATCAGGGATATATCCCTTGACAAAGCCTTTCCAATCTGGAACTTCATCCACAAAATATGGAATAGGAGACTTTGCATTGCACTTGCTAAACAAATAAAGCAACTCAGGCAAAGTTAAAGCATCCGATGAAGTCATTAACATCGAAAAGTTCCCAAACAATGCGTGCCCAACCATCATGAAGCCAACCTGAATCTCATCGAATACCTTAAGCCATGTCAAATAAGAGAGGTAGGAGAACACATATCTATTTTTATTTTGACCTGACGCATTATCCAACTGTAAGTAGAGATTTCAAGGAAGAGGATTGAAGCCTTCTAAATAGGCATTAGAAGATGAAGGCATCATCTCTTGTGTCTACACTAGCTTATGCTGCAGTGGTCGAGTGTCTTTTAGGGCTTGCATCAATTTGCAATCTGTAGTTCTGCTTCCACACAGATCACCACACTTGTCTTCGTCTGGCAACTCAAGATAGTGTAGGATCCTAGAAAGTGATCCAACATGAAAGTTTGAGTCATCTTTCCAAAGATCAAGAGAGAAATGACCATAAGCCCGTCCACCATGACCATGTGTCAATGCCCCTGTCAAGCTGCTCTTCAAGCGATCTCCTCTCCAAACAGACTTCGCGAGATGGTGACTTCCTGGTGTGAGTGTTTTGATTTGATCCATCTTGTCATGTATTATGCAAAGGTGACTTTCTGGTGTACGATGTGATAGGTAAGAAACATGAAAGGGTGGGCAAAAAAAGTGCCAGTATTTTACACTTACAAATTCAAAATGTAAGGAAATCCCTTCCCCCCCCCCCAAAATTATTATTCTTGGAATGAATCATTAATAGGGCAAATAATTTTGAACTCTCATCCCGCTCTCTGTTCAACCTCCCTCCCGCTTGAACCTCCATAGCCGAAAGCTTGACATCCATATTCGAACCTCCATAGCCAAGATCAGGATCTCCATAGCCAAAAGCTTGAATTTTCAGAGAGCTGAAGCACCAGGGAACAGATCATGACGAAGCAGCTTGGAACAAAGACATCTCCAAGGAAATCTCCTCGCAACAAACATGTAAAGCCCATGCCAAGGTCTCCCACTAGAACTGCCGCCCGAAAACTCAAGAGTGGGTCTTCTTCAGATCGAGAGGTCTTGCCGCCCGAGTTTGACAAGGTAAGCATCAGGCAGCTGAGGAGCAACAATTTTGATAGCATGTTTCCAGGGCTAGTGCAAATAGTGCAGGATGTTTGGGGTTCTGAAGCCCCTGCTGTTAGGGGTTATCAAGAGTGCAGGATTAAGCTTATTTGGATGGCAGATTTTTTTTCTGTGTATGAGCACGTTCTTTGTAGGAAGGACATTGCAAATCATCACATTCCATTGTATTTTGCCCGAGCATATGCACTTCATTACAAAGGAGTAAGCATTGATTGGGATGAGGTGAAAGCAAGTGCAAGTCTTCATTCCAAAGGCTCTAAAAAGAATCGACTGACAAATTAGCTACAAAGAAAGTCTTCCAATGTTAAAGCTATTAAATGTATGCCTCAGGTAGAATTGGGGCAGCAGTTGGAAATGATGAAAAGGTGGAGGGAAAGAAGAGTATTAGATTCTGCATCCATGCTTGATGAAATATAGACTTTAAAAGAGAAAAGGAAAACAATGAAAATTGAACTGTTGAAGCATGAGAGTGATAAGAGCTTCTTGACAAGACTTGTGCAGAATAAAGATGCAAAAATATGTGAGCGATTCAAAGATTATGGCGTGTTTAAAAGCAAGCGGAAGCCAACCGATGTGCAAATGGCTTTGGCATCCCATTTAGAGGAGGAGAAATCAAGTTATATTGCTGACTTAGATGCTCTAATGATTCCCATTGATTGTTTAAAGGCTGATTTGCAAGAATTAAAAGCTGCCATTGAAAAAATCAGCAAGGATATGGAAGTTAATTCCAACTGTGAGAATAGAATAAAGGAGATGACTAAGCATTTGGAAAGATCAGACCCGATAGGCCTGCAAACTGCCCCATACTCGCAAAGAAGACGGAGCGCATCCTCACATATTACCAATACTTGCAGCAGCTGCAATGATTGCCTTGACTCGACCATGGTAATATCTCCACTTTGTAGTCATACATATTGTCTATTTTGTCTTGTATTCAGGGTTTCAACGACGAATACATGTGTACATGATTGTTCATGGTCCGAGGACCTGCGCCACTGCTTAGGAATCCCTTCTAAAGGTACATCTATTTCTATTTTCATTACATAATTAGTTTGAGTGTACTTAGATGTAGTTAGTTTCCATCATGTACATAACTGTATTAGCATTTGATTTGGCGTGGTTTTGTCTTTACTGTAAAGAGAAAATGTATTTGCTTCTGTTCTTTACATTTACATGTGCCAGAAGTGCTTTTCTGGAATTCCTTTACAGGGTGTATTAATAGGGTGTATTGCATATGACTGTACTTTGCATTTACATGTGATCAGAAATGCATATGAATTTAGTATTTGACTTTCCTTGACATTCAATGCTGAATGATGTATTTGATAGGGTGTATTGATAAAATATTTTGTTCTTTATATTTTACATATGTTCTGAAATGCATTTGAATTTAGTATTTGGTTTCCCTTTACATTCTGATAGCTATGCACACTAATGTACTTCTATTTTGTCGTTACATTATCAGCAGAAAGTTTGCCTGTAATAAAAACCTACTTGCATGTAATTAACATTTGTTCTGTTTTGATTTGCATTTGATTGTTTTTTCTTCAGATTTTGCTTCTATCTACTCTACATCTCCCCTTGATTCTGAATCAAGTGTTTATATTTCTTATTTGCTTATAATCCCAATTGTGTCAATGCAGATATGGGTAGTATCAAGAAAGCAAGAAGTAAAACTGCAGGTAAACTAAACAATTCATGTTTTGTGCACTATGCTTAAGTTCTGAATATAGCAAAATCTTATGTTGTAGGTGAAAAGAAGGATGTTGGGAAGGGGTTGCATTTACCATTCTCAGACATCCCAATTGCTGAACCTGGCACAAAAGATGCTGCTGCTATCGATGTCGGAAGTCCATCCACATCTACATCACCTTTGAGAATTGCAACAACTCATAAGCAATCAGTGCAGGATTTTGAGACCGAGGGGTACTTGGATAAAACTTCAGAAATTCTGGAAGGTAGGGTGATTGCATTCTGATTACATTCTGATTACATTAAGATTGCATATGTTGTAGTTAGAGTTCACTAATGTTCAATATTTTGCAGCAGAGGTTGTTTCCCAAAAAGAGATCCCACCTTGAAAGCCGAGCCGCTATTATTGCAAAGAATAAGTCGAAAGCCCGTAAAGTAATTCTCTCTCCTTTTCGTGGTTTCTTTTTTTTTTATTTTTGAAGTTACGTTGACGTGTTTACTACGATAAAAAATATCAAGATGTTGATGACGACATTGAAAAACAGTCCCACGAAGTCTGCTGTTGAAGTTCAAGTTGAGGAAAAGTCTTGTTCTTTGGCAAAAAGGTCGTGTTTCTTTTTTGTCTTGCTTTCAAAACATTAGAATGAAGCACTTTCTTTACTTCGAGACTTGCGACGATTCAATGGAGCTAGATTATGTTGAAGAAGCCTTGAGATTGCAAACCAAGGCAACTACTAAATTTATGGTCAAAGCTGATGCCAAAACAAATTGGAAAAAGAGAGTGCAAACCGAAAGGGGGACATCCGGCAGAAAACGGTAATTGCTAGCTTACATTTACTTAGTTATACTTCAAAGAGCTTATTAGATTTTACTGCTTTTGCGTGTCTAAACCAATCGGAAATAGAGATTGGAAGGTATCAATTTATGCTTTATTGTCATGGATCAATTGTTAATATGACACTAACATCTTGGATCTGACAACAGAAATGATGACAAGGATAAACTTATGAAATTCACGCCATTCACGCCATTCAAGAACTGTCCGCCGGCTGAAATGAAAGTAGTTGCATCTGACGTAGCAATTTTATGTGCAACTAACTCTAAAATGAGTAGCCGCTTAATGGATCTTTATGGCAGGTAATAACCTGGTTGTAACCGAGCTGTATTTGTTGCTATTCCTTGTCTCTAATGTTAACTTTAATCTAATCCAGGTGCTTGCATGAGACATTGCCTTCCGAGTGGAAGAGCAAAATATTTTTTTATCCTGCTTACAACTACATAAGGTTTAGAGAAGCTACCAGCAGCAAAAGGAAGGGTGAATCAGCTGAAGGATCACCCACCATCATTGAAATAGTGAAATCAGGGATGAAGGGGATTGTGGTAGCTAAATGCCATCATATCCTTGCACCTATCCTTGAGAATGACCATTTTGTGCTGGCTGTTTTTACGCTCGCACCATCTGATTCAAAGATCCTACCTGCACCAGCAATTCACGTCTTGAATCCTCTTACAGATTATGCGACGAACGAGAAAGCAATCAAAGGGTATGTAATACTTTAAGTTGTTGCTTTGCTTTTCTTTGCTATTTTGGTCTGCTAAATTTTGTGATATGTAGGCTGCACACACAAATGTTAACCCTATCGATCGGTCAAGTATCTAGAGGCGTCGATTTCATGAAGAGAAATCATGTTAATCGGATTCAGCAAGTAGAGGTGCCACAGCAGCCCGATTTAATATCATGTGGGTTGTATGTGATGGGATTTATGCACAAATATGTTGAAGCTCTTGTCTCTGGTAGAGATATAGAAGTAAGTTGTATGCCTTCCCTTGTATGTACTACATCTCATGTTCCTTTAAATATTTCTAACCTTATTTATGGATGTCACAGATTACATCTAAATGGTTCTCTCATGAATACGCATACATCACGGCAATTTTTCTATAGATGCTTTGGTCACGCATTGTGATGCCAATCCGAAGAACGTGAAATCAGCAAGCGGTCCCTCGATTTCCGATTTAAAGAAACTTCCGATTTCGATTTATGATTGATGCACGAGAGAAGATACGAGAACAGAATTTGAGCTGATCATGAGTCTGAGTATCTGATTTTGCAAGATGAACTATGTAACAGGCTTATATCTATATATTTTTTGTTCACATTTTTGTGAACATTTCCTATCATAAAGAATGTGTAAATGACACTATGCTGAATAGTATACTACTGATAGTATACTTTATGACTATGTTTCGAGTGATATGTTTTGTGACCTTGTACCACACCACCACCCCCCTCCACCACCACACTCACACCACAATCCACAATACCACACCACCACCACACCCCCCACCACACCCCACCACCACCACCACCACACCCCACCACCACACCCACCACACCACATCATACCACCACACACCACTACAGACACCACCACCACCACCACCACCACCACCACCACCCCCCACCACCACACACCACACCACATCATACCACCACACACCACCACTGCAGACACCACCACCACCACCCCCACCACCCCACCCCACCACCACCACACACCACTCCACCACCCCCCCCCACCACCACACCCCACCACCACCTGCAGAGAAGTTGTTTTGATTTAGGGTTTCAGTAAAGGCATACTTTGCTATGTACTTTGCATTTTATAATTAATGACAAAAACTGTCATTAACTTGAGTTGCAAACTAAATACCAAAAACTTGAGTTGCAAACTAAACTTTAGTTGAAACATGTTTCTTATATCTGTACACAAAAGGATAGAAATAGTTCAGTTAACTAAAAGAACAGTGGAAACTAAGAGAACAGTTAAAGCAAAAAAAATAGTCACAACAGTTGTAGAGAAGAGGAGTTCTGTTAATCAAAAAGCTTTACAAAAAAATAGTTCTCATATAAAAAAGCTTTACAATTGAAACCTGGGATTAAAAAAACAAATCTAAAAACTAATCAGGGCTGAGGGGCCATCCTCAGCTCTATATGGAGGTCGTCCTCCATGGCATACATCTTCATTTCCAGAAGACGCTCTTCGTCAGGGTAACCTCGATCAACCCATTCGAGAACCCAGATTGAACAAACAGCTTGTGCCTCTGTGATAAGTTTCTCCACTTGTGGTGGAGTGAACTTGGCCACCACTGTAACTGGATGCCCTTCTGATGAGGACACGGATTCTGACCGAGCTAGCGGTGAAGGAGCAGGCACAATAGCTGGAGTACTCCTACGAACTGTAGTTTTGAACCTGGCCATTGACGGAATGAAGCTGACCCGAGGAAGAGGAAAATAGACGGAATGAAGCTTTGGGAATAAAAGGGATGTTTGCATGCATACGATTTTGGGAATGAGGCAGAAGAGGAAAGGGATGTTTACATGCATACGATTTCACACCTCGGGATTTTACACCTCAATATTTTCGCAAATGTAAAATGTATAGGTTGATCATGAGACCAACTCCTTGGTATGCAGTTAGCACAACCCTAACACAAAGTTAACAATATCCCACATGCATATATCACAAAAATCGTGCGCATATATAAATAGTGTTTTGATGCTTCATTGAAGAGTGTGGATAGAGATTAGATGATGAAAAGTTATGGCTCTCTGGCTTGTAATGTTCAGTTACAGGCCAGAGTGTCATGATTGTTCAAAATGTAATCCTCGTCCACCTTTTTTTTTAGTAATGGGCTAAAAAGCCCATTACAAAATCAAGGTAACAAGGAATATTCCTTATTACCTTGAAAGGAATATTCCTTATTACCTTGAAATAGGTCCTAGGAGCAACTCTTGGGGCATGGTTTTTTTTACAATGGGACTATGGTATGTGACATCAGGGATCATCATCGTATAACCAGTTTGAAAAAAAAACCATGCCCCTAGAGTTGCCCCTAGGACCTATTTCAAAAAAACCATTTTAGGGGCATGGACCTATTCCTAGGACCTGTTATTTCAAGATAACAAGGAATATTTCTTATTACCTTGAAGAGAATATTCCTTATTACCTTGAAAGGAATATTCCTTATTGCATTGAAAGGAATATTCCTTAGTGCCTAGTTATCAGGAATATTCTTTATTACCTTCAAAGGAATATTCTTTAGTTTGTTTAAGTGCACCCATAGTTACAAGGAATATTCCTTATTACATTGAAAGGAATATTCCTCATTGAGTATAGCCCTTTCATTTGAGCTAGGCTTGTGGGATATATGCCAGCAACAACCATTGGCCAATTGGGTCAGAAAAAGAGGACAGTGGGAAAGATTTTGAGGAAAGGATGTTGATGTATTTTGGCAGAATGTCCAATCAGGTTAAGGAACAAATCATTGGCATGGTACGAGCCATATCGTAAAACTTGAGGGAGAAGGGAATAGACAGGGGATAAAAATTCCTTTTTACCCGTGGTGACCGGTTGATTCCGGCGGCGGAGGAGATCGAACGACTAGATCACAATCCATATCCCCAATTCAAATGCAAACTCACCTGGCGCACCCGATTCTTGAGGAGATTAATGCCGAACAGGGAAACCAATTGAACAAAATCAAATGGAGAGGCAGTCACGAGTTCAAAGGTACTCCTATTCTTAAACATGCTTTTGTTCCTAATCTAACAATTGCTTATGATGTTCTACACAGATGCACAGAGGAGACTTAACAATGTTGGAAGCATGGATCGAGCTATGGGAGTAGCAGCGGACAAGGAGGATGAGGAATCCCAATTATCTCAAGCAGAACTAGAAAGTATTCTAATTCAACTTAAATAGGAAGTTGCATTAGGGCGGATTTGGGGTCTGAAAATGGCCCTTATCTTGGGCTAAAGATTTCCACGTCAGATTCGCCAGGACCAATCAGGTTTGCGCCTTTTTTACGAAAGTCAGTATTACTTGGCAGGTAGAAGGATGAGCAGGCTTACTTGGCATCCACATGGCGTATTTTCATAGGGGATGCCTGCGCTTTTATTGCAACCATTTTAATGGCCCGTATTTTTTGGGAGTCGCCAACGCCCCCAAAATAATGGTGACTTTGACCGCCACCGCCGTCACCAACTCCCTTGTCAAATTTTGGCCAAACTTCATCTTGTCACTCGGGCGCCTCTTACGTGCATCCTCTCGCCTTCACTCCTCATCTGCAATCCATGTCTCCTGTAATTTCTGTGTTCTTGCCCCATTTACAGAACTCCCAAGGTCAAGAAGTGGGAGGTTTTGTCTCAATAGGTTCGTGGGTGAGTATGCTGCCATCAACGAGGGGCGAGCATAGAGTTAAGCGACAAAGGCGATCAGACGTGCGGACACATTGGATAGGTAGGATAAAAGAGTTCAAGTTGAATTCTAGCGGCCGGAAAGTGGAAAGTATAACAATACGACATGCATATACCCCTTCTGATATGGCCAAAGAGCTAATCTCCACCAAAAACAGCTTCCCAAAATTGCCCGCAAATGGTAACCACCTTAAACGGATCACACGACGCGAAGCTAGTCTGTCAGCTACTTAACTGCGTAGAGATAGTTTCGCGTCGTGTGATCTTCTTATCTTTTCATTTCTTTCGTTGACACGTGTTTACAAACAAATTTATTGTGCAGGTTTATGTTTATCAGACGTCGTGGATGTCATTCCGGCCGAAAGTATTAGTAGTGTACTTGTCGTGTATCACATAGACATCGGAATTGTCCTTTTCCAAGGTATGGATGCCGTGACCTTTAAGGGGGTATAGGCATCCGGTTTTACGGACATGATTATAACGTAAAGGTCGAAACCGAAGCTTGAGGCCTAGTTGAATTGCCCCCTTTAAGTGAACTTTGTAAGCCACAGACTAATGAGAACAATGTAATTGCAATGAAGAAATGCATGGCTGACGAGGTGCAAGCGGGAATGTCTGAAAACGGAGGCGTGAGGATGAGTTTCAAAATCTTCACACCGTTTGAGGTATTTGCTAACATATTCCGGATGGCGGGAAGTTCAAAAGTCTCAAGACATATAATGCTTTCTCCCCCCCCCGATTTTGTGGATGGCTTATTTTTGGTTCCGACTGGGATGTTCGATTCCACGAATCATCCGGTCAACTAACGAGGTCCCGTAGTTAAGTCCTCCTTTAAGTTCAGATACTTTCTTCCAAAACAATATTTATAATGTTAATTGTCAACTAGAACGAAGGAAACGTAAAAAGAGAGGGTCGCACAACTTTTTGGGAGCCGTTTGAGGACCATAATAGACACTCCGTCACGGTGGATATTCGAAAGTATGGAGAGGGGAGGAAGTCATTTATACGGCCACCATGGAAAGCGAATGGCCATTATCGAGCTAAGAGTGCTAATGGAGACAGAGGAAATTGGTCGACGACTTCCATTATTTTATTGATGGCATTAGGGTTGGTTACGTGCAAGAGGGAAATGTAAAGTTTAGTGAGTTCGCGATCAACAAGAAATTGTCTATCGGCTAGCTTTGAATCTCGGTTTTTATTTGTGTTTTTGTCCGATGTTTTTAGGGTTCCGTATTTTGTCCGATATTTTTTAGGGTTCCGCATAATTATTTAAAAACGCTACCATCATATTTTACTTTAACTTCGCTTTTTACTATTTATCTCCCCGCCAGCTTGTCTATTTTGTCGTTGTTCAGTAGTATAAAGCGCCATCCGCCGAAAGCCATGGCAAGAACTAAGCAAACCGCAAGGATCCATCCGGTGGTGTAAGGCCGTGATTACATTAGTCCGCCTTCTTCATCCGACTCTGAAGTCTCGATAGAGATTCTCCTCCTCCCACCATGCCTAACGTAAGACCCGAAAAAGAAATCCGCATGACGCATCATGGGAGAAGCAGCCCCGAGTAAGTAGGGAGGTGCACTCGGTTCGGAGACAGAGGATGAAAATGTGAGAGACCCACAGCGTAATATGATGCCGGATTAATTATTGGGCAGCCGCCTCTTCTTGCTCTTTTCCGCCTCCTGCTCCTCCCGTGGAGGTGCCGTGACCTTCAAATCGAGGAGGAGGCCCAACGCCGTAAAGGGAAGGCGAATTGGGAATGTGAGGAGACTACCGGAAGAGTCGGCCGAGGGAACACTTGCCTCATGCCGGGTGAGGAGGCGGCCGGAAGAGTCGGCCCGAGCAACAGTGCTCCAAATGCCGGGGTGGGTGAGGGTAGAGGCCTGGGCGGAAGACGGCCCCGGTATTAAATGCTTTGAGCGATTAAGAAGTATCGAAGAGCACCGAGATGGTCATTCCGTCTCCCATTTGCCGTGCTCGTGAGAGAGATTCTCAAGAGTGTGGTGCGATACATCATACCAGCCATGAAATTCAAGCAACGCCTTTAAATGCTCTTCAAATGGCTTCGGAAGCGGTTGGTGTCGGTCTGTTCGAGGACTCGCACTTTGCAAGAATACATGCCAAGCGGGTGATCATCATGCCCAAGGACATGCGCCTCGCCTTACGCGATAAGGGATCCCGAGTACTATGGTCAAAATTTTATGGCTGAATACAACAAGAAGAAAGACCCCCCAGAAAAAAGGCCGTGAAGTGCCTTTGTGTTTTTTTCATATGTATAATATTTCTTAATGCAATGGCTTTATAAGCTTAATCTCTTAGTCCATTTCTTTCTTAGAAGCCTAGCTTCGCACTTTGCATTTTTTTTTTTTTTTTTATGTTATACGTGAGGATCACACGACGCGCAGCAAGCATTGTGCTTTTTTGTTGCACATAGTAGTCTTCGCGTCGTGTGATCCAACCCTAACCCTAACCCTAACCCTAAAATGTACGGACAAATCTCCCCACAACGGCTGTGTCCCCTTTCATAATCGACAACGGCTACTTGAGTTCAAAAGTGATGCCTTACGGCTCCTAAACATCTTCTTGTTTTAGCTGTTTGCTTCGCCATGGATTGTTATGTGAAGTTCCTGGAATGGTATGCATCCGCCCCTCATGACAACGAGGAAGTTGCGCCGACTGCGATTTATCCGTTCTATTGCAAGGAGTTGGACATCATGGCAAACAGTAGCGAGCTTGGATGCTATCGCGAGGTTGCTTTAGCTTTCACCCAGACCGCTTGGTCTCAGCGCACGTCCTTTGCAGATGTCCCTGGCTCGTGGATTCCAAAACCAGCTCTAGAGGAGGCGGCTTCCCATTTGCAAACAGGGAAGATGTTTTTCAAGAATGCTGCGCAACGGGCTCCTCCTGGCTGCGTCCTTGTGCTTAAGAAGGTATCTTATTTCTCTTTGCCGTTTGCATTTGCTAGTTATTGCATTCTGCTCGGCCAAACCGAAGATACACTGGAAACAATGAAATCTTTAAGCCAAGGGGGGTCAGTTATGTGTGATGATGCTGACTATGACGTAGAAATGGAGATAGATCTACAAGAAGAAGAGCAAGAATGTAGGAGTTTTAGCTTCGACGCACTGGCCTTGGGTGAACCAGAGGAGGGAGATGATTCTGAAGGTGATGAGGATGGGGATGAGGATGAAAAGAAGTTGTCTGACATAACGCCAATTTTAGTGGAAGGCAAAGAATACTTATTGCTAAGTGATATACTGAGGAACCCGTCTATGTTACTTAATGTGTGCTAGGGAAGACGAGCTTATCGCGGTTACCTTGGCCGAATGGGTAAACTTAGGCCTAGATTTTGAAGAGGATTTGGACAAAGAGATGTTTGAAGTATCTAATTATACCGGCAATGCTATAAAGCTTAAAGAAGCATATGAGAGGCTGGAGTCTCGATTTGCTCAAGATGAGGCGAATCTACCAACGGAAGAAGAATTCCAGCGTCTCCGTGCAAAGTCGCCAACAGGATCTGAGTGTTTGGCGTGCCCTTCATCAATCGGCGGCAAAGATAAGCCTGGTAGATGAGGATAAATGTGAAGAAGATAATCTTGAGGGTTCTTATTTGTGGGAAGTAGATGATTTTTCTTGCCGACATGCACGCGGGGACAGGAAAGATTGAAGGACTCTACATTGTTAAGATATATCTCAAGATTCGTTAATGGGGAGATAATCGTCTTCTTGAACTTTCAGTCCAAAGGGTGCGAGTTTGTCTATTACCTCCGTGCATTATGCATGTTCCTGGGAACCATTCCCAATTGGCATCAAACACCGAAAGGGTGATAGCAATTCGGCGGATGTCGTGTTACAATATTTTGACGACCAAGCCGGTCTCCGGGCGCGAGCAATATGTTAAATTTTTAGTCTGCCGGCTTGACTCACCCAAGGTTGGAAGTCAGGGTCGATAACATGGAAGTCATTGCCTTGTTGGATCAAGTCTGTGGGATTGAAAGAGCATGAAATTGACGACGAAGCTTGAGAAATTGGAAGTTATATGTTTTCCAACTTGTATCGGTAAAATTATTTATGTACGATTGTCCTTCCTAAATTCCTAATAAAATTATTTTATTTGTATTTATTCACATCACGCCAAATACATCGGTCCTGATTTTCATATCTAGGTTTTCACGTCCGTGTGATATCTATCTCAAGAAATGAAATATTATTGGAAAAAGACAATTAATTTATTTATTCCGCCGTGTGACTCATGTTATAAATAGAAGACCGATGTCCACGCCGACCTCCGGACGCCTTCCGCTTACGCTCATCTTCTACTTCCGGCTTCCGCCTTCCACCTTACCGCTCGATGGCATCATCATCTTCCTCTAGCAAGCGACCACGCCAAGATAGCACTCCCCCACCCCCCAGTTTGCCTTCGGGACATCACCCTTGCAAGTGGTGATGAAGAGATTCAAGGAGATCCATGATGAAAACAACCGTCTCGTCGCCGAGAACAATGAGGCGGTCGACAGATTAGCCTTCACGAGGGAGCTGCTGCACGAGCGAGACGTTGAGCTCGTGGAAACATTCGCCATGTACCAAGAGGCGGCGAGCATGCAGGCGAGGCGGTTGAAACCGCTCACATGATTTCGCAGTCCTTAGAAGATATGGAGAAGAAGCCCCGAGTCCGCGGAGGATGAGAACGCTGCCTTTACGGCTTCAGCTGCAGGGACATGAAAATCAGCTAGAGGATCATGAAGATCCCTAGCCGCTTGTATCTATCTATTTTTTGCTTCAAAGAAAAGTTTTCTCTTTTTTTTTTCTATCTATCCCGTTGTTCCAATGTATGTTCTGTTTTATTAAAATATCACCACGGCCAAATGCCTTGCTTGCAATTAGGTAGCAATCAATGGATTTCAAGGTCGTGGTGATCTCCATGCCGTTCTATTTTGCTTAAGTTGAGAAGTTCTATCTTTAGTTATGTATCAGTAAAATTACTTATGTATAGATTGTATCACCGAAATTATCAATAAAAATTATCACACGAGCTTTCTCTGGAAGAAAAGACGTTAGAAGAAGTAACGGTCCTTTTTCCTCACACGACGCGAGAAGTAACGGTCGATTTTCCTGACCCACGGCATCCTTCGCGTCGTGTGACTCAAGCTACTACGAAATCCCTGTTATAAATAGAAGACTTTCTATCTTGCCTTCGACCTCCGATCCTCTTCCGCCTTCCGCCTTCTTCTGCTCATCTTCTCCCCCTTCCGCCTTCCGCCTTCTCCTCCGATGGCATCTTCATCCTCCTCCAACAGTTTAATCATGCCTTTAATCGCCAGCGGACATCACCCTTGCCGTGGTGATGAAGAGATTCAAGGAGGTTCACGACGAAAACAAACCGCCTCGTCGCCGAGAAGATGGAGGCGGTGGACAAAGTAGAATTCACTAGGGGTCAGCCGCATGAGCGACCTTGAGCTCGCAGCAACATTAACCAGTACCGAGGCCAATAGTCGAGGGTCGAGGCGCTTTTAACCGCACACAACATTTCGCAGCGCTTAGAAGATATGGAGAAGAAGCTTCGAGTCATTTAGAGGATGAGAACGCAGCTTTTTACGGCTTTTTCAGCCTACGGATCATGAAGATCCGTAGCCATTGTATATATATTTTTTTGTTTCAAAGAAAAATTTGCTCTATTTCTTGCTTCTATCTGTTCTCTTGTTTTGTTTTATTAAAGATCACACGACGCCAAAATGCCATTCTTGCAATTAGGTAGCAATCAATGGATTTCGTCAGATGATCTCCACAACGCATTAACCTCGTTGTATGTATAAATTCATAATTTATTAATGGAAAAGTGTATGTAACACAAATATCTAGCTAGATTATGTGATATAACCGCGTGTAAATGCGAATTTGCATGTGGATGACAACGTCTATTCACATACGTGGCTTGTGGATGACAACGTCATGCCAAGGACGTGGCATGCGCTGCCACAATAACACTGTCTTTTGTACGGCCTGCATACAGTACGGCTAGGATATGACGGATCCCATGATGCTAACATAGGCTACCGCTGCCTAATTGAATGCTATAATTTCACCTCGTGGGATTATTACACAACTTTATCGGTAGTCGCAACCGTAGATTCCAACGTATCTCTAGTTTCTATATAAAACGTCGGAGGCCTTTGTCTTCTCCTATCCGCCATCTTCTGTTCTACCACATCCGCCCTCAGCCATCACTCCTGTTCTCCCATCACTTTCAATGGCCTCCAGCTCCGTTCCATCCCCGCCGAGATCTTGTCTCAAGTTTTGGTCAAGGAAATTGAACATTCACAATAAGCGGAGGAACGGATCCGCCTTCTAAAAGAAAAAAGAATGATGAAGACGCCGCCAAGTCTGGTTATGGCAGAGGAAAAGGCCGCCTTCTACGTGGAGGTGATTTTAGTGCGCGACAATCACGGGTCTGCCTTTAGACCGCCGAATTGCGCTACCACGAGATATAACCTCCAAGAGAGGCTTAGGGCCGCAATCGAAGCGGGAGAGGTCGCCCGAGCCCAACTTCGATGAGCCGGGAAGATAAGGTTGCGGAATATGAGAATATGGTTGTGGGGCAGCAATCATGTTGGAGGAGCGTAAAAAATTATCACCGCCCTCCGAAGAGCTTGCCCTACGATCATAGGCATCGGCCTCCTCCTAGAGGGGCCCGTTTTTTTTTAATGTTTGTAATTGGTTTTATTTTTCAATGGGAAAAGTTTTTGACAAATGTACCGAATATTACGTTTCCTATTTTTAATTTTCAATATCCGTGGTAGAGAGAATGACAAGACAGATCACACGGCTTTAAACCCTTCATAGGGTTTTAAAGCTCGTGTCTGCGATTTCGATGGTGTGATATACTGATGTAGTTAGAATAGTTATTAATGTGTTCCAAAATGACGCATTCATTAATGTGTTCTAGCGGACAACCGGCGTAATCCCCTCGACACGTCGGCGGCAATGAGTGTGTTTAATATGTTCAAGCTAATATGTATAAATTGAGGTCCTTGCATGTGCTCCTTCCGCCGGTTAGAGTCTTTGCTCCTCACTTCTATAATCTTAACGTCCCTCCCATTTGTCATCTATGGCCTCCACATCCTCAACCGCTGATAATGGAAAACGCAAGAGGATAGAACTCCCTTCTGACATAGTGTTGGGTGTTCTAATGAAGAGGTTGAAGGAGCAAGATGATCTTCTAAAGGAAAACGCCGTTACAATTCAGCGTAAAGAAGAAGAGAATGAATTCAACCTTCTCATGCTTCAGAGCCGTGAGAGGCAAATCGCGGTTGAATAGAAGGTCGATTGATGACATGCCCCAACAACTGCACTGAGGTGGTTATGACGGCAACGAGGATGCTAATTCAGCAGAAGAACACGTTGTGCTATTGGGACAGGAGCGGGACATGTACAAAGAGATGGTGGACAGATTGGAGGAACGCTTGGATAGGGTGATTGCTCGCTTGAGGGGAAGAGATGAAGACGAAGACGAGGGACGAGCTGATGATGATGATGAAGATAATGAAGAAGAGCTCGACCGAGCAACAATGAGTCGTTGTATTTTGTTTTTCAATGTAACATCTTTCACAACTTTAATCAAAAGTAACCCTTTTTATTATTATCTTGTAAAGCTTCACACGACGCCAAGCCACATAAATGCAAGCAATAGCGAACTCCACCGCTCGCCGCATGATACAAATAAGATCACACGACGCCTTGCTACAGCCAGTTGTGCAAACAAGGTTGGAGGCAAGTACTTGGCCGTCGTGTGAACATGCTACACATTACAAGTATACTTTACCCATTCTTTGTCTCTTAGATCTCCAATCGCTATGCTAGTGGGGCCCTAGAATTTTGCCAAGCAACTTTCCGTTTTCTCTTGAAAGATTATGCCAATGGTGTTTACGACTTGTGGGTTGCTCCTTAAAGCGACCTTCTTGTCGTATTTAGCCATCGCCCTTCTATAAAACCACTCATCATCTGTCTTAGAGGGTTGGTTCCCATATTTCCACCCCCTCTTTGAGTGTTACGATGAAAGGCTATTTTAGCTTGTTTATGCGACTTCTCCATGCCTTGTGCACTCCACAACCTTAGGCTTCCATACTTCCTAAAAACCAAGGTGCATGAGCCCAAAAGATGTGCAAGTAGTGCGTGACTTCACTCTCTCCCCATGCGTCTATGAAAGCTTTAATAAATTTGTTATTCGCTTGCACGAACATTTCTGCATCTTCTCTTGTGAGGTCCATTCTCTGAATGTATGGGAACAATTCAGACAATGCATCCCATGCTTTTTTTTTCCTCAATGCCGAACGAACGCCATCTCAGGGGTCCCGCCCGCATCAACCAGCAATTTTTCCAAATTCATAGACCTTTTCTCCCATCTGGTTTCCGCTCGTGAGCCTCTCTATGATTCTTTATGAAGCGCCGAAGCTTTCATCCCTCCAATTGACACCTTTACGAGGCACACTTGTTCTTCCCCGCCCGCTTTCTCATCGAAGCTCTAATCTTACATTGCCACCATGCAAACCTCGCTTCGATAGAACATGTTCAACTCTACGAATTCCTTCCTCTCTTCTCTTCTTGTCTGAAATGTTCCACACGAATCTGCAGCTCAAAAATATCATCTTGTCGATGATTCTCACAAAGCCGTGCAAAGTGCAGATATGAACCCTCTCTAATGGAATGGGGAAAATGCCATGGAACTTGGGATCTTCTTCTCCTCTATTAGGAGCATTTGCTTGGTTAAGGGACAAGGTTGAAACAGTCTTCCCAGTACTTGACTTCCTTGCATGATTGCAGTACAGACAACTTTTGCATGTTCCTTGTCCTCCTCCACTTATGTTGTACATTGCTTTCTCAGTTTTTAAATCAGACGCCAAGTGAAAAATTACTTTGTAAGATCCATAGTGATCTACTTGCAATTTTTCCCCTCCCTCGAATCTAGATATTAGACTCTGGATGTCGGTTTGATTGAACACCCATTTCAAAACCTCGTGGGTTTCTTTTTTCGAACTTTAAAGAGACCTAACCACCGGTGTCATCTTCATTGATATGAGAACCATTTTTTCCGCACGCTTCTTCTCCTCGTCCCACAATTCTACATCTTTTTGTTATTCTTGTTGCTCTTTGATTTAGCATGTGCAATTGCATTCTCAATTGCTCTATTCATGATGACAACGGATACCCTCTCATACTTCTCAAACTTGGTCAGTTCCATTTCATCCAATTTTATGCAAACTTCAATCTCACCATTAGTTTCGCAGAATTGTTAAGTCATAATATTTGACAAGGAATTGTAAGAGAGTAACCAGGTCAACCCAAAGATTATTAATGTTCATTCATTCCAACTATATCACAACAATCCTTGCCATTCTTATCTTTTTTTATGGCTATGGCAGGACCAGCACATTCAACGTGGTGCATCTCTCCTAATATGGCATACACCATCTTTGTCCTAGTAACCCTTGTATTCTCGACAATTTGTGGACGTGGAGCGAATACTTTTTTTGTGCCCATTCTTTTCAACGCTTCGTGGAATGGCTTGAATAGAGAACGGTAACCAAACCCTACGATGCCTACATCATCACAAACAATCAGACATCCTGTAAGCTTCTAACTTCTTGTAGATCTCCCCTAGTACCATTTCCAATACCATCTTCTTGAGAGGAGAGTTGTAGGGCTGACAAATCATGTCCACTATCTCCCTGTTCGTCGCTAGGTTCTTCACTACGTAACCAAGATTGCTTCTAGTTTCCCCAGATCTTAACTGGCCTTTGCTAGTGTTGTAAACGGACCTTGTGGCCGTGACCCTGCGTCTGAATGCACCTGATCCAAACTTCAGTTCCTCTATCGGTCGATAATGCTTCTTCCTTTCTCGCAAGCCAAGGGGTGTTTTCTTCAAATTCTTTAACCTACATTGAAGCCCAAAGTTTGCTCTTTCGAGCTCTTGGATCTTTTCTTGCAGCTGCCCTATCACCAATTTGGACTTCTCCACTTCGTATCTCAAAGAAGTTTCCCTCCCCAAGCCGTCATTCCTTTCCTTCATCACAGTGGAGTAATGAAGCGAGAGAAAAAAGAGCTGCTGGTTTAAGTTATAATTCTCTTGTGACAATCGGAAGCAGCTCATCTCAAGGAACTGTATTCGATTCCGAATGCCTTCATCCTCTCTCAATCTCTCACAATATCCCAAGAGGCCAGAGTTACCGTCACCACAAAATCGGACTAAACTTGAAACGTCCCGAAATGACGGTTTCCTGCCACTCAACGGATCCAATGGATATAAACTGCCATCCGCCCAGATGTCGATACTTTTTGAGCCTGCAAGGCGCAACATGTCTTTATATGCAAATGGGAGACTATTGACGAAGGACTTGTGTTTAGTTTTAATTTGACAACAAATAAGAAAGTGGATCACACGATGCGAATTTAGTGTGTTCCATTTTTGTTGCATATGTACTATTCGCTTGGTGTGATCCTTGAAAAATAATATGCTCTTTGAAAAGGGATGATGACTTATGTACTTAAGAGTGATAACACATGTACAGTAAAAAAAAAGTTAGGTATTCAAATGGAATTAGAAGCAAAAACTTTTTACATTCAAAATTTTTTATGGCCGTATGGCTTTACATCATTTTGTAAATTTAAATGCCCGGAGGCTTCAACTATTCACAACAAAAAGCCCTGAGGCTTGCAGTCATATGGTAAGAAGTCGGAGGCAAGCTCGACTAAGAACAAGGAAAAAAAAAAGAGGTGCTCTGCCTAACAAATTTCATTCATCTGCTTCATCATCTCGCAAAAAAAATAAGAAATAACCGTTAGTTGAATGCTTAAGAAAAGAAAGAAAACATGCATGTACCATGAACTAACGCCATGAGCTCCTCGGTCGTGATTCGTCTTCAACTTCTTCATCTTCTTCATCATCTTGGCTTCTTCTCCGCCGGTGACCACTCATTTTCTGAAGAATCTCCTATCCAAATTCCTTCAAGAACACTGTGATGAACTCCTGCTCGGGATTTCCTCTCGATTCCTCATTCTCTTCCTCGTCCAAAGGAATCGAGGAATCGAGGCATTCGAGAGCAAGAACCGTGGGCAGCGGAGGAACTGCGGAGGGAACACCTCTTCCAGCCGTAATAGGCTTCTTGGAGGACACCTCCGCTCTTCCGTAGCTGATCTCTTCATGGCGATGGACTAGAGAAATTGGGCGGAGGATCTAGCAAAGATTGGGCGGAGATTGGGGAGAATGGGCCAATCTAGGCTGGAATAGATATATAGGCTGGATTAGACGTGAAAATCGTAGGAATGATTCGTATTCCAGTCCTATCAACCATCATTACATGCCATTATGTGCATATCTCGAAATTTGAGCCATATCTAATATCTTCCTTTTTTAACCTTATACCTAAATATCCAATATCTTCCTTTTTTAACCTTATTCCTAAATAGCCAATATCTTCCTTTTTTAACCTTATTCCTAAACCTATATGATTTGAGTTTAACCAGAACATGAACACCGATATAATTCGAATTTAACATACTATTTAATACCAAGATGCTACGTCACACTATGTCGATAATTGGGATTTAAAAAAACACTCCAAACCCTCCTCGAGAAAACCACGTGAAGTGCCGAATTCTCACTTGTGTTTAAGTTTAATTTGACAACAAGCAACTTCCATATCAAGATCGCGACGGCGAAATCAAGGTGTGGTATTTTTATACCCCAACACAATTAAACCGGTGAGCGAACGTCCGCACTAACTTCGTTTTGAAATTTGCAACGTGCATATGGAAATCGAAAAGTCCATTCTCCTACAATCCATGCTTTTATACATTAAGCAAATTCAAATTTGGAATTGTAGGGGGGGAAGCCCTCAGATTAGGATGAAGTGAAGATCGGTTAAAGCGCGCACTCCAGCCCTCGAAATGAAAGTCCGATCCGATACAAAGCTTCAACCTACACATTCAACTTTTGAAATGTAGAAGGCGGTGGACGCCGCGACGCTTACCAAGAGACACCGCCATGAGTTGCCTAGGTATGCTATAATGCAAGTGGAATTTTAGAAGCGCCCACGTGTTGCATCAAATCGTCGACAACCAAATGTAATTAAATACATATGGCGCCATGAATGTGCAATCCCCCTTATTCCGGAAGAATATTCCAAGCAAATCTGTAATTATGAGAGTTTGGTATCCTAGGTGGCATGGGAAAAAGGGAGCGGAAATATGACGTGGAATGGCTGATAGGAGGCCATTTTCAGACCCCAAATCCGCCCTAATGTGCATGCAAAAGCAATCAACAAAGTGCTGAAAAGGGCTGAGGTTTGGAGATTCAATAGCCTCAAACCATACTTTACCAATCTCTATCATAAATGGCAACAGAAGCGAGAAGCACATGTCTTGCTTATGTTAGATTTCACCAACTTCCAAACAGCTGTCCTGGACACTCTTCTCACAATTTTCGGCTGATCTCACACTGCGGGACCTGATTACGTGAACATCACATTCTGATTACATTCAGTTTGCAAGTCCATGCCTTAGTGCATAGAAAAGTTACTTCAACAACAGGTTAACATATTACAGAGATTCTACAATCTCTGGCAAATTTCCCAGCAACATTTCATGCCAATAGTTAGTTAGTTCATATGCATAAGATGTACCTTTAATCTTATGTTTGACTGGCTCCAATGGAAATCTCACCCCAATTACTGACTCGGGATGGACAAGAACTTTCTTTCCTTGAATAAGCCTGTACTTTTGATGGCAACCAGGAATCAATTCAAAGTAGTTACCAGCTATAACTTCATTACCACAATAAAATTCATTTCCATAGTCATCCTTGGTGTCTTCTTCGAGGGCATGTTTCACTTCTGTGCACTGGATGAAATAATAAGGGACCCTTTCATAATTGTCTGGGGATGTGAATGATGCAAAATAATCTCCAACCTGCACTGTCTCATCCACATTGTCCACGTCATTTGCCCACAGGTCCAGTGTTGTTTACGTACCCGTATTTTACGTTTACGTACGTCCCGTACCTTCCTCACAGTACTATACGTACTATACCTATAAGTTGACAGGTCAAATTAAGCTCTTGTTTTATTAGTACCGTACTTAATGTATTAATACGTACAGTACGTATGATACGTACTTTATATAAAAAAATCCGTCCAAATGACATTAGACCGATAGAATTGGTAAAATTATATATTAGGAAAAATACATTATTATATATTATAGAACAGGTGTAAAAAACACATTAGGAGATTTTAGACATTAGGGAAATTATGGAATTGTAGTTAAAAAGAAAAAAAAGCACATAATCTTCTTGCAAATAAAAACCCAAAACCCCTGCATTTTCCCCCTCTTTCTTCTTACCCTGGCTGTTGAATCGGAATGGAGATGGAGATGCAGACCCACCTTTCTCCTTGTTTTGTCAAGGTAGGAGGCAAACATTCTCCTTAATACTTAAATAGCTTGCATTCATGCCAAGAAAGAAATACAGAGGTCAGCGGCGGTTAATAGCTTCAGATGCAATAAATGAGCAACAATTACTTGAATTTATTTGTCTGTGGGTGTAGATTGCAGACTAGAATATATAACTCTTAAATAGACATATTTTGGATTGAAAACTTTAAGAAATACTTAATTTTCTAAAGTAATATATTATGGTTCATTATTTAAAACTTGAAGTTCTTCATACTAGTTGTTATTGCAACTATTTCAAGTGCAATACAAGAAATAATAGTTCTAAAAATTACAGAAAGTATTTTACGTATAGTACGTAAAGTACGTATTTTACGTATTTAATAAGTACTTTATAATCCAAAAAAAATGTATTTAAAGTACTTTTTAAATGAGAGGTATGCATACGGTATTAATATCGCTACGTGCACGATAATACCCGCCATTACTAAACGTGCGACAACACCACCGCAGTCCTCCTCGCCCTCATTACCCATCCTCTTCAACATTGTCCCTGTTTGTAGGCTCTAGTTTTCTCAACTCCCACCTGCCACAATGATCAGCATTCTCACAAGCAGGCCAATCAAAATTGATGCATGCCTTACAAAAACATGAAAGAGATCTACACATTAACTTTGTTGGATCATTTGGATCTATGGATGATACGCAATGAAGAGATTGCACTCCGTTCACTGGGAGCACATCAAATCTTTGGGAACGGTCAATGTCAGACACCTTCCAAAATACCCTTTCCACATCAGAAATTTTCTCTTCAAGAACCTCACATGCAGTTTCTGCATTTTTTATCACTTTCCCATCATTTTTTCTTTGTTCTGCCTCAAGCCATAGTTTGGCTATGGCTCCTTCTCCGTCATGTGTGCCCTTCCCATGTCCTGAGCCAAAGAAATTCCAGTGCATTCTGATCTTATGCTGTTGATGATACCTAATTACATGATAACTGGACTTGAATTGGGCTGCACACCCGTCAGACCAAACTAAGTGGTATTTCATATGGCCAGCACCATTTTCTCTCAGCCAATTAAGGTGCATAGTGAATGCTTTTTGAACAAAGTGAGTATCATGTATTTTGTTATCTGAAATAAAGAAGTGCACACATTTCCTCATTTTACCCTGTACCTTGAACATCGTGATATGGACCAATATGCTGATTTGTTCATTGTATTAATGTTGTGCTTGAATCTCGTTGAATGGCTTCAAAGTATAATTCTCCGAGAAATCAACAACTGATAATACGGTATCATCACGAAGACTCTATGGATTCCTTGAATTGTTTACTCTGCCAATGTGCCACAAAGTTATGATATACAAACTTCGACATATGATCAAACATGTTATCCAACATATTACTGGAGCTGCCTTTCTTGTCAATTAGCTTTAGTTTTCGTGAAGTTCCTTTCTTTGAGGGCTCATTAATGTAACCATAGACTTGCCAATCAAGCGTTTGATCAATCTGCTCCTTGTATTCTCTTGGACACAACTCAAATAATTGTTTCCCACAATTTCCACAATCTGATTTGATACATCGTAGCTTATGCCACCCGTTGCTTGCTGCTCTGTCACATACCATAGCCCTCCAAAATATGCTAACATTATCAAATGCCATGTTCTTGGCTTGACATATCCCACTCCCAGCATGAGCTTTAGCTGCGCACACACCACAATTGCACGAACAATTTTCATGGAGTCTTGACCTCATCAAAAATTTATTTTTATTTTTTTTTTTTGAAGGTAAGAGTTGGTTTTATCATTAATTATGAAATCTCAGAGTACATAGCAAAAGTATGCTTTTAGGAGAAGCATATCAAAATATAGTGAAGTGTAGCAGTTGATAATAGAGTGTAAACAGAGCGTAAAATGAAGTCTTCAGATTAAGGAGGAAGAACGATCAGCAACCACCCTTGGTAGAATGAAATAGCAGTAGGTAAACAGCAGGACACAATTCCGGAGCAGAACCGATTCCAACGAGCAAATTGCAAACCTGCCAAAAATGAAATCCACCAAAAGAGTAAACCAGAACTAAATAAAATAAAAGCCGGTATATGCTTCTTGGCTTAAAGGTCAAATGGACAGGGATTTCAGCAGTGATCTGAGAAGTAGGAATTGAAGTAGGCATTAAAGGCATCTGTGGAGCCAAAGAGATATTGGACAAGGGGCCAATTATTTTGATAGCAGAGTCGAAACAAATCCTTATCCTCCAGAAGAATTAACAGTGACCCATATAGATCTGCCAGTAATTTGTGACTATAGTACCATGTTCTATATCTTGAGAGCTGAGCTTCTGTGAGAATTCGGTTATTTGCTGTCAGGAATTTCCACAGTAAATGGAGCTGGATGACCTCCCTGCAAAATATACTTGCCCACATATCTTCACTCTCCTTGTTGTAACTCATACGTCCTCTTTTCATCAGGAATGACTCCATAGAAGTGGCAATGTCATTTTTCATGACTTGATCCCGAGATCTCTGATTGAAAGGAGAGCTGCTGGTATCAAACTTGTTGTTTCCTTCTCCCCGTAAGAAACTAAGATACTCTAGGATCATCAGAAAGAAATAAATTAGAGACCACAACATTTAGATTGGAAGCAAACAAATCATAGTGACCCCTATACAAACCATATTCTTCCCATTTCCTGTCAAAATTAGCTCCAAATTTCTTTTTATGTGCTGTAGCAATAGTCTCAAAATCAAACTGAAAGTGCATTTTTAACCAGAAGATGGACACACTTTTTTTACCATATAACACCCGATTCCTTGCTTTCCAAATGTTCCATAGAGCAATATTAATGACTGTATTATCAAATTTATTATCCTGATTCATAAGGGACATAAGATCCTCATTGATTTCAATCATAAATTTATCAGAGAACCAAGACCAGAAACCATTTAGGGAGCTACAGAAGAAAATATGGGACATATCCTCAGGCCTGTTACAAGCTAAAGGGCAAATAGCAGAAATATTAGGGTATCTCCTGGACATAGAGACCAGATTGTTTAGACTGCCATTAGCAATAAGCCAAATGAAATATGAGACCTTAGGAGGGCAATAAGAATGCCAAACATTATGAAATAAACTTTTGAGCTGATCATAAGTAATGGACCATTTCAGCATAGCTTTACATCCCTCATTGTTGGAAGTCATTGCATTGTAAACATTTTTGACTTTGTAATCCCCTTTGTCATTTACTCTCCAGTCACTCTTTCCAGAATTGACAGCTAAATTTGAGAGGAAGGGCTTGATGAAAGAATAAATTTTCTTATCAGAAGAGGTGCCTCTGATAATACCCTTCAATCTAGTCCAAGAAATGACTCTACCACATATAAACATGTCTCTGATATAGACTAAACCAGCTTCATTCCATTTCTTATAAATTCTGGGATGCTTGATAGCAAGAACAGGAGAGTTCTGCTCAGTCATGATGGGATTCCAAAAGATTGGAACATCAGAGTGAAGCTCCTCTCTTTTAATGAAATGAAAATTAGGAGAGATAGCATTCCAGGCCTTGATGAGATTGTGCATAAGAGGGGAGATGTTGGAACCTGGCTTCAGTTGATTGAAAGCAGAATGAGGGAGCAGATGATGAATAGAGGGATGACCACAAGGGTGACTTAAAGATATCCAATACCTGATAAAGATATAAGCAGGAGATTGATTCCCATGAATAGCTTTCCAAATGAGTTTACCCGCAAGAGATTGAGCTTGAATAAAAAGGTTCTTGCAACCTAAACCTCCAGAGACTTTAGGCTTACATATGGAATTCCAATTAACCAAATGACTTCCCTTCCAAATGAAATTTCTGATTACCTTTTCAAGCTCCAGGTAGACATATTTAGGAGCAACTAGAGCTGTGGAAAAGTAAACATGAGAACTGGCAAGAACAGCATTTGCAATGATAGATCTACCTGCAAGAGAGAGATAATTCCCATAATTGTTCAGTTTCTTTTTGATTCTCGAAATAATAGGATCCCAGAGGCCTTTGATGCTATGATTCAAAGCTATAGGCAACCCCAGTAATTTGGTTGTCTGATTAGACGGAAGGACATTAATGCCGAAAAAGAACGAATATTGAGGTCACCAATGATCATACTTTTACACAAATTCAATTGGATACCGAGGCGTGAGAGAATTGCCTTAAGATCTTAAGAAAAAGATTAATATTTTGGAGATCAGCATCAAGGAAGGAAAAGGTATCATCAAAGATATTGAAGAATGGAAATACTATCATCAGAATTTGGGAGATTTAAACCTTTCAACTGGGCAGTATTCTGATAATGAAGAGTGACCCTAGTTAAGAGTTCAGCAGCCACAAGGAAAAGATAGGGAGCTAGAGGACATCCTTGCCTAACTCCACAAGATAGAGGAAAGAAGCCAGAAGGGACACCATTGATGAGGACAGCAGAATTGGATCTAGAGTTTAAACCATGAATAAGATTCATGAGCTTAGGATGGAAGCCCAATTTAGACATGGCAAAATCCAGAAAATCCCATCTCACAGAGTCAAAGGCTCTTTTAAAATCCAGCTTGAGAAGAATACAATTTTGGTTCGAAATTCTGTTCCAGTGCAGACCTTCCATAGCAGCCACATAATTATCCAAGATATATCTATTTGGAAGGAATGCTGATTGGTTTTGGCTAATATTTCTCTGAAGGAAGCTTTTGATTCTCATAGCAATAATCTTAGCACATAGCTTGTAGGTGGTGTTGGTGAGGGAGATGGGCCTCCAGTCCTGAAACTTTGAAGGATGATCAACTTTAGGAATCAGAGAGATAAATCCACTGGAAATTGAAGGATGCAAATGATTATCATTCCAGAAGGCATGAACAAGGGAGATAACATCAGTTTTGAGAATATCCCAAAACTTGATGTAAAATTCAGCAGGAAGGCCATCCGGCCCAGGAGATTTGCCTTTGGTAAAGGAGTTTAGAATCTCATAGATCTCAATGTGAGATGGAATGGCAATGAGAGCTTCATCCATGATTTTCCTAGGAGCAGGAAGAACAGAGTCCACAATGGAATTAAACTCTTTGGCTTCTGAGGCCATATTGGGGTCTATTGGCTTATCACTAAAGATATCCATATATCTGCTCTTGAAGAAATTAGCAATTTCAGAATGAGAACTGTAATTGTTACCTTGATCATCACTAGTTTTAGCAATGGAGTTTCTAAGAACCCTACTCTTTGCAACCCTGAAGAAGAATTTAGAGGAGCCAGAGTCTATATCATTAGCATATTTGATTTTACATCTAATTGCTGAGCCCTTAGCTTCCATCTCCTCAATATTCTTAATTCTTCTCTCTAAAATATCTTCACCAACATGGAGATTGAAGTTAGATGGATCATTCTGAAGAAGAGACCTAATATCCTTCATATACACTAGGAGCTGGTTTTTTTCCTTGGTTCTCTCCTCTTTGATAACTTTGGACCAGTTTTTAATCCACCCCTTGATTTGCTTGATCTTAGAGTAGAAACATTTCATAGAGGGCAATTGACTACCATCAACCACATTTGAATTATTGGAAAGAGTCTCATAAAAGGATCTGAACTGAGAGCAGAATTTCTCATTTTCCAGCAATGAGGAATTGAACTTGTAGGGCGTGCTCCCTTCTCTTTTGATGCTGGTGATATGAGAGGTATGAAGGAACTGGGGCTGATGGTCAGAGATGGAAGTTCCCTCATCACTTGTAACATAACTATTGTCCCAGAAGGATGTAGAAGGTTGGAGACATAAAATCTGTCTAGGGTGCAGAAAACTCTTGCTTTATCCTTTTGTTTATTTGACCAAGTGTAGGTGGCAGTAGAGGATGGAATATAGACCAGACTGTTATCAGCAATAAGAGTATCCCAGTTCTCCCTTTACGCTCGGACATATTGATTTTATTTCCCAATTTGAGGTCCCAAGATGGAGTATTGTTAAAGTCACCAGCAATAATCCAATTCTCAAGAGATTGAGCACTCGACCAAGAGTTAATTTCGCACCAAATTGGCTCCCCTATCTTTTGGAGAGGTAGGAGCATAGACATTGATAATACCAAATCTGGAATTAGCAACCGAGCAGGTCAAGGCTTGCCAGGCTCTTGAGGGACTGTTATAGAAGGAGGAGTGATTGATATCTTTCTTCCAGATAATGGCCATTCCACCACTTGCTCCAGATGAGCTGATCCAAGTAGAGGTAGAATTAGGATAAATCCACTCCCCTAAATTACTACATTCAAAGGAGGGAAGTTTAAGTTCTTGAAGGATAATGATATCTGCATTATATTGCCTAATTTGGGCAATGGCTCTTCTTCTTTTTAGAGGGCCTTTAATTCCCCTGAGATTCCAGGAAAGAATCTTCATATCACTGGGAGAGGGGAGAGAAAATAAGAAAGAAGAATCTAGAGCCTGGTCTTTCTGGATTTCCTTTTACTTCTAGTATTCTGGGCTGGAGTTTTATTGAAGCCAGACAAAACCACATCATGACTAGTCCTATCCTTTCTGACAGGTTTTTTCAAAGGTTGGGACTTCCCCTGCAGAGGGTCAATACTAAGACTTTCATTTGAGAATTCTTCTTTGTCCCAGTTTTCCTTATCACTACCATATCCCTCACTATCAGAATAATCAGAACAACCCCCTGGATAGAAATGAAACATAGAATTTTTATAATTGTTTAAAGGAACAGAATTAAGAACTTGCCTGGATGTTGCTTTCCCTTGAAGCTCCATGTTTTGAATATCCTCAGGAGTATCAGGAACAATCTCAGGATCAGCCACAGAGTCAATATCCATCCTAACTTCTTTTGAATCAGAAGAATGTGAGGTATGATTTTGCAGAGAGGCCATCTGTTCAATAAACTTATTGGGTGTATGCAGAGGATTGCAAGGACATTCAACCATTTGGAAGTCCAAATCAATTAAGGAAGGCAATTCAACAGTGTTTGTGTCAACTGGATGGGTATGGATAGCTGAAGAATCTTTTAAGGGTGCAGATGAGAGACAAATTTGAGGAGAAGCACATACCTTACTTTTATTTAATTCAGGATCTAGATTACTATTAAGGTCAGATAATACCTGAAAAGGATTTGGAGAGTTGATCTTTAGGTTGTCTTGCTGCTGTACTGATACTTGAGTCAAGTCTTCAGTAGTTTGACTTGAATTGCTAGCTGGATGAGAGTCCTTTTTCAGCTCATTTGGTTTGTTGATGCTTTGTTGTTTCAAACTTGCTGGCAAGGAGATTTTCAGTTGTGAATTCACCTGACTTGAATTCAGTTGGAGCTTAGCTTTGTCTCGAGATTTCATATCTAATGACCCACTCTTACTCTTATTTTTGACTGGGAAATCCATAAGATTATATGAACATTGAGCTTTCCCTTTAGCTTCTTTAATTATTTCACTCGGAGTGAAATTTAGCTTGTCTGTGGCCTGGGTAACTTTCCCAGACACATTCCCTTTTACTAGCAGCTTAGGTTCACCCATAGATAGAGGCATATTATATTTTGTACTGTTTATGTGTGCTGTTTCACACATTTTATCTATATCTCTTTCCTCATCTCTAGCTGCCTTATTTCTCTGTATTCTCTTATAGCTACCATTTACTTTAGTCCATTTGAATCTGTCACTTTCTGGCAGCTTCTGGAATTGTGAATTCTTACTAGAATTCCCCTTTGTAGCAGTGATTAGATCAGGCTGATCCTCTTGCTTTTCTTCAGGATCCTGTTGGGTGAAAACCTTGTTTGGAGGTTGGATTTCTTGAGTCTGTGTCCCATGCTGGAGCCTGTCAATCTGAGGGTCCACAGTTGAAGTTTTGCAATCAGAATACCAGAAATGCCTTTGAAAGCATTTCTGACATGTAGAGGGCAGACCTGACCATCTAAGGTTTAATTGAGATTCACAACCAAAGGCATCTATGAAAGGTATGGAAAGGGGGATATCTTTGGAGAGGTCAAGCTGAACAAAGCTTCTGGGAGGTTTGGCAGGGGAATATTCAGTAGATATATAAGTTCCAACAGAATTGAACAAAAGCTTGAAGCACTCTTCATCCCAATAAATAGGATTGAGCCCAAAAAGAGATGTAGAGGCAATGCAAAGATTATTCATTTGATCAATATCAAGCTTAGGAAGCCATTTGAGAAAGGACAATTGAGAAGTATCAAAGGTCATAGGCCCGTAGTTGAGAAAGAAATTTGCTGATCTAGAATTCCCACATTCAAGCATGATGTAGGGGTAATTGAGCCAATAGATAGCCTGAATTAGGATCCCTTTGTTGAGACTGAGGAGGAAGGCCCACAATTTTTCAAGCTTAATTCCACATTTTTGAACTTTGATGATCACAGCAGAATTTGAAAGAGCATCTATTTTAGAATGCACAACAGGTAAATTCAAGGAAATACCGTCATAAATCTTCATTTTCCGATCTTTTAGATATGGAATTCGAGTACGCTTGAGTCTTTCATCAAGTTCGTCATCCGAGCGGACCTCCGGGCAACCTCTTGCAACACCATATGGAATGGTAATTTGGGTAGCAGGGTTTAGGGGATGGAGAATACCCCTATGATCGGGATCAGCAGACAAATTGTCCCAATGAGGAACATCATGAGAAATCGGATCCATAGCAAGAGGCGGGAGCAATAAATTATCAAAGTTACCAAAGAGGATGGTTTCCGAGGGCTGATTTTGATATGAAATCAATTTTGGGAGAATGGCGGATCGATCAGAAGCTGGAAGATGCGCGAAAGCGTGAAGAAGAGCCAAATGTTTAGGGTTTTTTGGAAAATTTGTGACCATTGTGACAAATTCAGGGAGAAGCAACAAAAGTTCATGCAAAAATTTTTTGACAACTGAAAAGGGGGAAATTAACAGGAAACAGGGGATGAGAGACCATTGGAATGAAACAAAATTAAACTAAGATGATCAGGAAGCCTAACATGCTGTATATTTGATTGCAGAGAGACCCACATACAATTCAAGGGAATTTAAGGAGAAATTCCTTCAAATTGAGCAGGATCTTGTGGAGAATAAACTTCAACCGAGATCAAATAATCCAACCAATTGCAATAGACTCTGAATGTCCCTGTCGGACCAACTGCACTCGAACCCACAAATTCCTCTAGCCAGGAATTGATGATTTGAACTTCAAATTCAATACTGCAGGGTACAAAAGTGAATTCCGAGAAGAACAGATTGTCCGGAAAGAGCCTTTGAAAAACCAAGGAGCTCCAAAGATCAGCAGCCGTGCCCTTTAGAAATCCACATGAGATTCTATCTTTCTCTCTTATAATTGTGAAAACAGAGGTTTCCATAAGAAAGATCGAGTAAAGAAAGAATACAGCTTCATAAATGTATCGAGATGAGGGTCAAATTGTAGATACTGATGAGTGGATTGCAGCTAAAGCCACCCTTCTACCAGGGCAGCAGAATGATCCACAGGAATTGAGCTTCAGATCAACAAAAATTCAAAATTTTCCCATAAGTTTTCTCAAGAAGAGGCTTGTAACAGAAAAACGGGAAAAGGACAAAAGGAGCAAGAAAAATGGCGCACGTCCCATTTGCCAATCCAAACTCCTCATCAAATTAAATGCCTGCTTGTACAGATCTGATTGCTCATGTTTCACGCAACAACATGTGTTTCTTTCCTTTAGCTTTCTAATGCAAGAAGGTTTTAAGTATTCAAATTGCCTAAGCCCAATCCGAACCTCTGGATACTGATCCACAAAATTCTGGAATAATTCAGCCTGTAAAATTACAGTGAAATAAAATTAGTCACCTCATTACATTACATTACATTATATTACATTACATACAAATCTTTTATATATTCAAGACCCTAAACTCCCGCACATACATGTATATTCAAACATGAATTTTATTTCATTTACTATGAAGTCACATAATTTCTTGACAATTAATACATCTCCACACTAATTTCTTCTTAGTTACTGCCTACGTCTACAATACATTCTAAATATACATGTAAACAAATATACATATACGTGTTGCCATGAAATAATTTGACATTTCCATGTAGAGCAAACTAGTGCAGACTGCATCTACGTTACATTCAAAAAGTAAAGAAATCTGTTACAAACTTTACATCAGTGTTACAAAATAAAAAACATCTTTATTCTGCAAAAAAAGATGCAATTACAGCTAAATTACAGTCATACCTGTGTAATGTCAATATATTGAATTGGTTGTGTCCTCTTCTTCATGACATCTCTAATTTTTGGTGAAACCTTTGAGTTATCTAACCAAAACTGAGCAACCATATCCTTGATAGCCTGATCTACAGTATTTGTTCTTGGATTTCGACCTGCTATAATGCCCACAGATTTGTTCCACCTAGTGACATTCTTTTCCTTCTCAACAACAAACAACTTTGAAGAAGCAACTCTTACAGCAACTTTGAAGAAGCAGACATCAAAGGTCCAGAAGAAATCTTGAGGGGCTACAATATTTCTCAAGCGTATGAACGAGTCGAAGAACTCTCCTTCATTCGTTGTTAAGGTGTTAGCCTCTCAGAAACCACCAGTCATTGTGGACACGGTCTGGCTTCGATCAGTTACCAAGAAGAAGGCAAGACAAACTAAAGAGGCTACTGCAGCCGAAAAAGACTCCTCTTCTGGTATTGAAGATGTTGGACAGGAAACTGAAGGAAAAGCCGCTGGCAAGGGTAAAGGTAAGAGAAAGGATCACAAAGATCCTGAAAAAGAAAAGAAAGAAAAAAAGGATAAAAAGTCGAAGAAAGACAAGGAAAGGAAGGATGGAAAAGGGAAGAAGGAAGGAAAGGCAGGATAAGAAAGGGAAGGAAGGGAAGGGGAGACAGAAGAGATCGAAGGAAAAAAGAAGAAGCACAGGCTAGAGACCTCTGAGAAGGAGAGGACCCCAAAAACGTAGAAGAGACAAACTCAGACTTCTGATCCTGATGCAAGTCCAATCAGGATGGATAGGAATGAGCAGGCGAGTGGAAGTGGTGGTGACATTCTTGCAAGCCTATCACATACTAAGGATTCTGCAGGCACGCCGGCCAAAAAGGTCACCTCCAAGAAGCCTAAGGAGCGCAGACTAACATTGAGAATAGCTCAGCACTTGCTCGAGGTGCCTCCAAACCTTAAGATGGAAAGGACAGAAGAGGAAAAGATGGCAGAGACAACATTACAGAAGATCTTTGACCACTGGCATCTTTTTCCTCTGGGCATCACATTCATAAAATGGATAAACGTGTTCAGCCTATATCAAGGGCCTCCAAATCTGACATCAAGACCAAGGAATATGGAGCACGTGAAAACGTTAGTAGAATCCTTTCAAAGAGACCACATCCAGTGTTTACTCCCGCTGATGTAATTCCATTTGATCCCCTTACAAAGAAACTGGTCCCTTGAAAAACTGAGGACGACCTCATGGGGATGCACTATTATATAGTGAATTGCAATCACTCAGTTATGGCTTCTCAGCTTGTATGTAAAAGACTCGGCACAACAAAGTCCCAAGAACAAATGGCAAAGATTTATGAGTATCGGAATTGCCGAGTCTTGTCTGGTATAGTCAACGAGCAAGAATGCCTGCAGCTTAGTTGTGAAGTCAACGATATCGTTGCCAATACTATCTTCAAGGAGCCTTTCATTGATAAAATAACTCACCTGCAGCACTAGTATGCTCTTTGCGGGAAGCCTGATCCATCAGGACGTGGTCAATCACGTTCAGAACCCTACAAGGTACTTAGTGTTTTATTTGTTGGCTTTGTTATCAAATGGCGTCAGGGCGCTATTTGGTGAGGAAATGGCGCCACGCCGCGGCGCCATTTGATAATCATTTCCATTCAAAGCTAAATTCTTCTTGTTTCCAGTGTTATCTGGCTTTGGCTGAAGTTACCATGCGTCACAAGCAACCAAAAGATTTCAACAACTGGGTCTTCATGCCTGAAGATATTTTCCAGCTATTCCTGTCCCTACAGTCAGACCTATTTGAGGTGCATGAGGGGTCTCGAATATGAAGACTGTCGGGTTTTGTTCCAGGAAGTGCTGGATGGGAAGACCTACGTGAAGGTCACAAGTTATTATAAAGGTGAACAATTCTTCAAGACAAGGGCAAAGACACTAAGATCCATATAGCCTTCTTGAAGAAGGAGATTTGGAAATATGTGAAGAATAATTTCCCGAAGAAGTATCCATCCTTCACAGATTTCAGTACTGCAGTGGCGGGCTTTGACGACGCCGACTTGATTTCCATGGCCACTTTGCATAGTAAGTGGGTTACAGAAGAAGTGACTAAGGAAGGAGTTTACGGTAATGTGCCACCTGCCTTGGCGAGATTTATACGTAGTTTTGTCTTGCAGAGAGAGGATACTGAAGACTTCCGTTGCGAAGTCGAACTAACAGATAGCAGGGGGCAAGTTGTTTGCACTCCTGTACCAGTATCCTTGGTTGTGTTGGACACTAAAGGCATAAGTCCAATGTGGGACAAAACCACACTATCTAATTTTTTGAATACAGCTGTAAAGAACACTACAGCTGATTCTTTCTGGATAGTGTGCTTTGCAAGGCCAGAGCATAATTTTTTGATTTCATCTGTGTTGGATAACCTGGACTCCAGGTCCAGAATTTTTATTGTCATGTATGAGGACGATAGTTTCATGAATGTCTTCTTTCTTGGTGCGAATTTGGTGATAGTCTGACTTTTAGTCAATTTTGGAGAAAACTCTTGCTCCTTGGAGCTGATCCATTAGATCATCAACCCTTGGCAATGTATACTTGTTCTTTATCGTTTGCTTATTAAGCTGATGATAATCAAAATGCACATTCTTAGACTTTCATCTTTCTTTTTCACAAAAAGAATGGGAGCTTCGAAGGACGATATACTTGGCCGAATGAACCCAAGTTCTAGCAATTCTTGCAATTGCTTCTTTAGCTCTGCTGGCTCTGGGGTGCTCATCCTATAGGGAGCTTTGCTTATTCACTTAGCATCCAGTGCAAGAGTGATCTCACATTCCACGCATCTATAGGGTGGTAACTCATGGATTTCATCTGGAAAGAGGTTCTGAAATTTCTTAATCAGCTTAGCAATTGCCTTAGGTAATTGCTTTGAATTTGCATCCTCCTTCCCGTGCTTAAGGTCAACAGCTTCTAGCCTAAAGATATATTCAATCTCATCCTTTATGATGCATCTATGCAACTGCTTTAATGACATGCACTGATCATTGCTTTTGCCGGCTTCAGAAACTCTATACCAACTATCAGGTCATACTTCCCAATGTCTATGAATTCTGCACTCATGCTCAAGTTGGTTCCACTTAAGGCTATGTCGAAATTGACTCTCCTTCCCTTAGTATGGCGAATTGCTCCACTTACCATACTGACCAGCCTTGGCTTCGACTTAAGACTTAGGCTTTAGCAATGCTGCCAACCTAGAAAATGCGAAATTGTGGGAGTTGCCCATGTCTATAAGCACTATATAGGTTTTATCATCTATGATTCCCTCAACTGATATTACTGTTGACTAACTTTCCACACTTTCTTTCGCAATTGTAGCGCAGATTTTACACTCATCTTCAATGAAGTCTCAGGCCTCCTCCTCGTTATCGTCGTCAACTTCATTGGAGATTCCCATCCTCAAGTTCTGTCAGTGCTGCTTGCATCACAAAAGGGCAATTATGAGTGCGGTGACCTGATCTAGAAACATCTGAAACACATTCTCTTTCTGATACATTCTTCTTTCATCTTCTTAGGAATGCTCTCCAAGAAATGATTTACTGATTTTCCTGCTGATGCTCCTGGTTCTTGCTGCTCCTTAAATGATGTTTTTCTGTCCCCTTTGCCTTGAAACTATTGGACAAAAGTTCAAGAATCAGATTTGAGATAGGACGAGGACCATGCCAGACTATATGAGCTGTAAAGCCTATAGGCATAGATACAAGTCATCATAGACAGCTTAGCCATATTCATGTACTTCAATGCCATCAACAACATAGGAGAACCGTCCATACAACCATTGGACTTGGCACCCTTGAACGCAAAGGTAAATCAACCCATGATCCAGCAGTTCAATTCTGCCGAGTATATTTTTCGGAGTACCTCATCAGGGCAACTTCAACTCGAGGCAGACTATGAAGAGGAGGAGGAGCAAGATGAGAAGGAAGAGATAAGTAAGATGAGAGGAGGAGGAGGAAGATGAGAAGGAAATGCAAATTGAGAGGTAGGAAGAGCAGCTAAGAAGAGCTATAGAGCCATCGATAAGTATAACAGCCTTATATCCTGTGGTGATCGAAGGGGAAGAGTACATTTTTGCCAACGACATCCTCCAGCTACCATATTGCCTAGAGGAAGTGTTAAGAATAGATGAGCTCCTAGGCCTCATGGCAGAAGGACAACAGAGTGATCTCATCGACTACTCTTACCATTTTCCCAAGAGGTAACGGAGCGGGACTCCTATACAGGGGAAATAATGTTGAATGTGGCAGCTTATAAGTATATAAAGCAGAGCTTTCAGCAACAACAACCATTCACATCAGAGGAGGATTTCCAGAAAATCCAAAGGAACTTATACAAGCCAGATAGAGGACCAAGCATGAACCGCCCTCTCCATTCAAGCAGCATAAGAGAAAGGACTCACATCAACTTGGAGAGTGACGTCACGATGCAAAGGGACCACGACGATCTCTTGGCGGCTGACATCTACAACAACTCATTGGGGAGGAAAGGCACAGGAGCAGGGAAAGCGAAGATAGAGCCCCAAATGGGGAAGGCACTTCGCTACTACCTTCTAGCCCTAGGCCAAGGGCAGATGATAGTGTTCCACAAAGACTTCAGCCCAAGGGGGAAAGAGGCTGTCACTCTCCTCATTGCACTAACGGGCTTAAACAAGCATGCCAAGATAAGGGAAAACACAGATCACATCATTCTCTTTAAGAGGTCAGTGGCATTGGATTTTGCACGAGGACATCTCCGCGATGCACCCTTGGCAATAGTAGCAGCAACAACACTAGAGCTCCCAGCACCCCAGTTAGCTCGAGCGCTAGAGAAAGGAACTTCCTGAAATAGTCTTCGAAACATCGGCAAAGTCCTCAGGCTTAAGAACAAGCAGTTTTTCAAGTCCAAGCACCAGCATCGGGATTAGACCCTTCAACTTTGCAATAACTTAGAATGTTTTGAAATATGAATATGTTGTTATAATTACTTGAGTTAAATTGTATAAATATTGCATGAGTAATACAAAAAATATTGTAATCTTATCATCTGTGACGTTCCAGGGGAATATACGCTATGAATACGTATATTCCTGGACCCGTCACTATACAAGTCTATCTTCATAGCCTTGTATACCATAGATCGTGGCACTAGGGGGCATGACTAAGTTATTCATATAACTTAGCCAACCTTAGGTTAAGACCATTTTCCACGTGGCCTTAACCTATTGGGCACCCGCCACACGGACTTACCCTATTGGAGCCACGTGGCATAACATGTGAACCCTAACCTATAAAGGCCTAAACCCTAACCCTAGGCCTTCTTTCTGGCTCCAACAGTCTGGGAACCTTCTTCGCGCTCGAAACTCCGTTTCGAGAACCGTCTGCTGTGGCACAGCATAGCGTGGCAGCCTCCAGAGCGTGAGTGCATCAGCAGGAGTGGGAGCTACCTCGAACACCTTGAAGATCATGGAGACGCCAGGATTGGGAGGGAGTGCATCAGGAGCAGGTATGTAGGCATTAGAGGTAATTTGAGATCTCATTTTGTCCCATTAAGGGATGCTTAAAAAGCCACATCAGCTTTTTAAACTGTCCAATAAGAGAAGAGCTGCAATGTATTTCATTCCAGTATTATGTGGCTGCAGTAATTAATGCAGTTCTAACTAACTTTTGCAGTGTCATTTTTCTACTATAAATTTTGATCAAAAACTCCGATTCGAACACTATTTGTGGCAATGGATTCGTCTCCTCAAGATCTTTCTAATGACAACCCATTGTTACATCTTTTGGGATGTAAATATATAAGAAAAGAGCAAAAAACCATATTTTTTAAGGTTAACACATATGGCTTGTATTGAAATACATCATAACCATATATCACTTGAAAGATCTTTTCATTCTGCATCTAATGCAACAAACGCCGCAGCATTTTCATGAGTAGATCAAAAGTTATAGGGAAAAAACGACAGCAATGAAGTTGTTAATGCTGCATTAATTGCAGTTTGATGTAGAGTACTCATTCTATTGGAGGATTCTTATGGGGACAAAAGGAGATCTCAAATTACCTCTAATGGTAGTAGTTGTGATAGCTCATCTGGAATTAGCATTCCAGATGTGCTAGTATCTTGTATCTAGAGTAGAGCCATCCTAGAACCCGTATTCAACATCTTGAACCCTAATCAATGAACCCTAACCATTAGTTAGATTGTATGATTAGGTTAAGATGTTCTTCTTATGATCATTCTTAGGATATGATGATTATGTGATGTTGGTTGATCATGTTTGCTCCTCTTGTATTGGGAAGGGGACCTAGGGCCATATGTAGTATGCTCCTAGAGTAGATCCCTTAGTTCCTATTAGATGCGGCCTGTGCATAGGAGCCCACCAGGCTATCGAGGCTATGATATGACTCAGCACCACATAACGGGGCTAGAAGGGATGTGGAGGGAGGATCCCTGCCGAGTGGGGGCTTCGGGGGGATCCCATAGTGGGCTAGGCTTATGGTCGGTCACTTCGTGTGGGCCGAGCATGGGTCCGACACCTCCTGGGGCAATGGTGTCGCCACCACCTCTCGAGAGCTGCAAGTGTTGGCTTGGCTCTCGTTTTGGGGTTAAGTCGGTGCGAATCGGTGTGTGTCGCCCACGATTCTCTAGCCGCCCACGGAACCTCTAGACCACAGGAAGGGAGATGCAACCCTTCACCCTCATCGGACCAAGGAGATGCAACCTGGAGTAGTTCCGATGGGTGATGCCATGGGATTGCGTATCCGGAAGGCTAGAGTCATGCCAGAGCCTGATTTAGCCCATCTGCAAAGTATGCACAGGAGGGGCGGATGGAGTGGTCAACCCTAGCCATTGTCTATAGCCAGCCCCGCCATTGTTATGACTCGGTCTGCTCTATCTTGAGGCCTAGCCAGTCAGTCATCCTCCTTATGAGTCGGAGCCATGGGTAGGAGCTCTTATGTTTTATGGCATAGGATTATCTTCTTTGCAGTTGTGGATATGTGATGGACTACCCTTCGAGGTAGTATGTTGTATTGTTATTGCTAGTTCTGACGTTGTTTATGCTTCCGCTGTGATAGGAGCCCATAGGGGAAGGGCGCGCAAGACACCTTCGTGTCCCCTGCCCGCACTAGGATTCTCTCAGAGTGCGGGTTAGACGGAGGGCCCATGCGGTTGATGGACCGGATGGGGGATTTCCTGCCGAGTGTACGGCCGGGCGCCGTATATTTAGCAGGGAGCGTCACATCATCGCATCTTATCTTGATTTCTTTTATGTTTGAAATAAAACAACATAGAAATATCACAATAACATATGTCTTTGAATGATAAGCATGTTTGATTAATACTTTTAGCTAGAAACTTCAGTTCAGCCTCATAGATCCAGGAGAATCAAGAACAACAACGCAACTGGCAATCCGGGAACTTATTTAGTAGCAAACCCGAGGAGGAAGAGGATATGTCTGCAGATGCTATCAACAAGCGACTGATACAGATGCGTAACCAGATGGTGCAACTTGTGCAATGGGCCACCCTAGTCATCGAGCTCAAGAGTGTAGACCAATGCCGCCACTAGCATCTCCCCAGGAGGTAGAACAGGGGGACCAATCAGGGCAGGACGCAGCACCCATAGCACTTGCGAACAGAAAAAGGAAGAGAAAAAACAGGGAGAAACCCAAACCCTTCGAGGTTCATCCCAGGTAGCAGCCCAGACATTGGGTCAGATAGCAGTTCAGAGAGTGAACAGACATCTCTCATGACAGGCATAGGAACTGCAAGGCAAAAGATTATCAGAAGAAGATAGGTAGCACTATGAGTAACATATAGAAAACTCGTAAGCTGGGGCAGTCTTCAGGAAAGGACAGGTTAGGCATAGAGACCGAGTCATGGCTTGATGAGATGGAAGAATTTGAGAATTCATATGGGATGAAGGACAAGGATTGACAAGGTGGCAACTATAAAACTCCCCTTGATCAAGAGAACCTGTAAGTGGCTAAATACATGGAAGAATTATGAGACTAAGGCTACATGTGCCAAGGATTACAGAAGCAGGTAGTAGATGGGTATATCGAAGGCCTGGACATCAATATCAAAAGGCTTGTCCGAGCTATTAATCTAAGGAGAGTAGGGAAAGCAGAGGACAAAGCATTGAGCTTATAGGAGGCACCCCCAGACACCACTGCAGAAACAACCTTTTTACAACAAAAGGTAAGCCATCGGGTCTTACACCACGAAGCAGACAACTACCACACCTGCAAACCGAAGGGTGTTCTGGACAATGTTGCATGCAGGTCAAAGGTGTGGTTGAACACCTGAAAGACTTTGCTGATGTGGTTGGTGTTGTACTACTATTCGAAAAAGTTAGTAGGTGCTATTGGAGTAGGGAGTAGGGTAGAAAGTGGTTCGAGAAGATGACAAGAGGGTTGGGAAATCGCCTAAGCAGTGGGAGCTTGAGTCTTAGTGAAGCAAAAGTCAAGTGGGCTTCCCCTATATAGACCAAGGTTGCCTAAGTTGCCAGAACTGCCTGTTGGAAAAATCTAGTTTCTAGAAGGTATAATGGACCAAGTTGACTGATTTGAAGAGCTAATATAATAGATCCAGTTGACTGATTTAAAGAGCTAACCTAACTAAAGCAAGGCAAAAAATATGCTGAGTAGTTTTTGTCAACTTTGGACCTCAATGGGTGAAACAGGGTTACTCTGGGCGAAAGCAGTTTCCGAGACTCTCGGAAGGTTGATTGCTGCGGAGTGAACTAGATGAATCCATTTTGGTCAAATTTTGTACGAACTTCATGATATAAAATGTTAGAATGCAAAATTTTGACTAAATCTATCTTATCTATCATCTCATTTACATTTAATTAAACATTTAAGCTAAAATTTGGCCAAATCGGGTTAATCCGCACGGATGGGGTTTCCGAGACTCTCGAAAAGTCGATTGGCGCGGAGTGACTCGGATCACCCAAACTTGACCGATTTGCCTCTATTTTTATCCAAATACTTTATATTAATCTAAGAAATATATATATTTTAGCAACCAAAATTTTACAAAAAGGTTTCTAAATCTTCTCCTTTTGGATCCTTCTAGCCAAGTGCATGTGCTTGGGCATCATAGTTACCCACATGGCATGGATGGCACTGAGGTTTGCTTCTTCGAAGAGCTGGGTAAACTCTATTTCAGATGTCTCCTGGAAAGCTCGCACCATCATTGGGGTGATCCGATAGTCCGTTCTGAATTCTTGCATCACCTCCCGAAGAAGGCGCTCGAACGGGCTTTTCAAATTAACAAGTTTGTGCACCGTTGGAAGTGCCGAATCTCTCCAAAAGTTTGACTATGCTTGGAGTTACGTTCGTGATGGACCCTCTTCAGCATCCTTGGTCGAGGTGGAGAGGGCTTGGGCTCCGCTTATAGTCTACTGCCCTTCACGAACCTTGTTTTGCAGTACCATAAATTATATCTAATTTGCCGTCTCAGGTATTCCTTGGACGTCGCCTTTTTCTTCTTGTATTCAATGTCGTGCTTCAGCTTGAAGGGCTTCTTGTCTGTCTTATACTTCTTGGTGCTCTTTTTGGATGGCTTGGGCCACACCAGATATGGCGGACGAGCATTAGGGTCAACTTCTTCCACTTCATCGAGTTCCACCTCCTCCACTTCCTTGACCTTTTCCATCTTATCCTCTTCATCCCCCTCTGAGAGTCGGCTTTGTTTTGTCGTGGCTCCTAGATCACCACGCTTTCCCTCGGCTTATCCTCGTTTCTTTTTTATCTCCTCTTCCTTTCCCTATCTTCTCGCCTCTTTGTCCTTCTCTTCCCCTCTTGCCTCTCCTCCTCCCATTCTGTTATTTTCTCTTTTCCTCTCTTCTTTGAGGTCGCCTACTGCACTGGCTGTTGCTGCTCTTTACCCCCAGAGAGTGTTCCTAGAGCGATCGTCTCGTCTATTTGTTGTGTTAGTTTTGATGAGCTGCCCGCTCGTTGGTGGTGTGGAAGGATTCATCTGAGGAGTTGGAGTTGCTCGGCACCTCGCCTGGTCTTGGTCACAATGCTTCGGGAATCTTCTTACCGCTTCCCGCTGCTATATCCACCATGCTTACCCGCGGTCTTGGGCTTCCAACCTTCCGCGGTATATGAATTTGGTCCTCGGCATGTCTTATGGATTCAAAAATTGACTACGTTAAGTCAGAAATTGCCTTAGAGGACTAGGAAACTGATTTAGGGCAAAATTAGGAAAAAAGGGTTAAAAATGGGGTTTAAAAAGGGAAAGATGCTCACACATGAGAGAATATTCCTTTGCCATTATTGGTATTTTTAATGAGCCACCCTTATTAATGGTGACCACCACCCCCAATGTTTTTGAATTTTTTTTCCAATGGTTTTTGGATGGCTAATTATGAATTTACGTCATATTCCACTGGGATCTCTGACTGGGAAAATTCTTCGACCTTTTTTATGTGAATCATGGCATGAATGCATAATTTCCACTCCAAATTTATTAGAATGTTCGTTAACTCACTATCAAGTCTATAACTTAGCCTACTTTACAACCCTGCTAATGGAGTCAATTTGTTCTCCCGCTATCGAGGTCCAAGGTTGAAACTCTCATTCCATTCCTTAACTAGGCCAGTTAATCTACCTATCCAGGGTCATGGTCAGTGCTGGATCTTGGTCAACCAAGATCATTGCTCTGATATCTGATGCTCCCCACATATACGATGCGCCATTGTATACCTCACTGGAAATCCCCCAGTCGGCAAGGCCTACTGCACGGGCCCTCTGTTTGTCCCGTCTTGTGACGGCCAGGACACGGGAAGGAGATACGAAGGTACCTTTGCACGCCCGTCCCTATGGGCTCCTATACATTGGAAACATAAACATAATCATCAGCACTAGCAATACAGTATAATAAGCTATCTCGAAGGGTAGCACCATCCATCCATCAATAGATCCATCATAGATATCAATACATCATTCATTACATGAGCTCCTACCCAGGCTCAGACTTGTAGGGAGAGTAGACTGGCGGCTGGGGTCTCAAGATAGAATGGACCGAGTTATGAGAATGACTTGGACTTTCAATAGACAATGGCTAAGGTTGGCCACTCCATCCGCCCCTCCTGTGCATACTATACAAATAGGCTAAATCAGGCTATGTCGTGACTATAACCTGTTGGAGACGTATCCCCTTGGTATCATCCAACATGGCTACTCTGGATTGCATCTCCCCGGTCCGATGAGGTAGGAAGGGTTGCATCTCCCCTTCCCAGAACCCAGTGGTTTGATAGGCGGCTATAATATCGTGACGACACATGACCTTACCCGACTGAACTCCCCAAAACAAGAGCCAGGCCAACACCTGCAACTCCTCAGGGTCAAAGCTACATTGTCGATCCAGGAAGTGTCGGTCTCATACCTGGCTTTCTCAAAGTGACCAGCTAAAAGCCTGCTCCCACTTCTTCTGATGTACACGCACTCCTGGGGCTGGTGCACTATGCTATGCTACAACAGACAATTCTTGAAATGGAGTTTCACGCGCGAATAGGGTTTCCAGGGCTGTTGGAGCCGAAAAATGGACTAGAGTTAGGGTTTGGCCATTAGTAGGTTAGGGTTTCCATGTCATGCCATGTGGCTCCAATAGGGTGTGTCCATGTGGCGGGTCGCCGATAGGATGAAGCCATGTGAAAATGGTTCCATACCTAAGGTTGGCTAAGTTATATACAGTGGCTTAGCCATGCTCCCTTAGTGTCATACTCCTTGGAGACTTCAATGCGCGCACCGGGGTAGAACAACCCATGAGATTTGATCCCTTGACTGATGATATATTGTAGTTGCGTCCTGCAGAAGGAGCTTGGCCATGGACATCAGATGACAATCAGGTCACGCGCTATGGTCGACAGTTGCTTTTGCTATGCAGTATCTTTGACCTGGTAATCTGCAATGGACTGGCACAGTGGCCTTCCACCCGCAAGAGCACTTATAGGCAGGAAAACCAGGGGGGCGGATCTAGTGTGGTGGACTATGTGTTGGTGCCCGAAAGCGTGATATGCATGTCATCAAGCACTTTCGTGGGAACAACTAATAGGGATGAAGAGATCGACTCAGACCACTTACCACTTTACTTGAAGTTGGCTTGGCAGGTTGTGCGAACCCCCGGTGCAACAACTCCTCACATGCCTCAGCTGCGATTGGATTATGAACATGCAGGGGCTTATGCCCAGATGCTTATAGATGACCTGGCAGAAATTTTGCAATATCCTACACTAGAGCAACAGACAAAGCCACCGACCGATGTGCTTAGGGATCTGCGGCAGAGGTGCTTTGGGATAAGCCGCCATGACAGACCTCCAGGAATACAACCTTCCCACGTAATCAATGGTTTGATGCAGAGTGCAAGGAACACAAACGCTGGCTCCGCCAAGTCACAGACCCTGCTTTACGCCCACATGCAGTTAGACAGTACCGCATCTTCCTTAAGCTAAGAAAGCCAGGTACATTGCAGCGCATCAAAGGGAAATGTTTTACCTCCTGGAACGTCACCCCGGGACCTTCTGGCGAAGGGTTCTTAGAAAGCTAGTACAGCCCACATGGAATATCACTCCCGAGCAGTGGAGGCAATACTTGCAACAGCTATACGACCCTCACGGTGCACATGCAGCATTACCCTTGCAAGAAGGCCCAGTGCTGGAAATCACAGATTCGGACGTGGAACAAGGCTTACATTGTCTTGCCAATGGGAAAGCCCCAGACTTGGATGGTATACAGGCAGAATTGCTTAAGTGGGCAGGGCCGTCCATAATACCAGTGCTGACCGCCTTGTTCAACAAGGCATTACAGGAAGGCTTCCCGCTTCAAAGGGATCAATAGCGTAGTTGTTCCCATCTATAAGGCGGTGACCCACACCGCCCCGACCACCACCGAACAATCATGGTCAGTTCGGTGTTTGCAAAACTGCTTGCTGGGATTCTCGAGCAGCAGTTGACGGGCTGGGCAGAGGCAGCAGAGGTGCGGGCCCTCACCCAGGCAGGATTCAGACCCTAGCACTCAATCATTGACCACATCTTCACGTTGCGAACTCTGATTGAAGACAGCAGAAACCGCCGTCAGGATCTATATTGTTGCTTTGTGGATTTTGTGAAGGCGTTTGACACTGTGCCTCGGGAAAAACTATGGGCAAGATTGCAACAGCTGGGAATTCATGTAGATTTGCAGAATGCAGTGTACAGGCTATATGAAAGATGCTCGGGTCGGTTGCAGCAGATAAGCCAACCATTTGATAGTAGTATCGGGGTTCGTCAGGGATGCCCTCTCTCCCCAACATTGTTTGGGCTTTACATTGATCAATTGGAGAGCCGGCTTGCGATAATGGGGGGCGATGGAGCTCACCTTCTCTATCGATCATCGGACGCTTAATATATGCGATGATGTGGACCTCCTAGCTTACACACCAGCGGACATGCAAACGCGACATCTCGATGCCCCGGACACATTCTCGCCAAGCGATCGATATGTCGTCAACCCGCCAAGACTAAGGTGGTTTTCATATCATCTTCACGTCGGTAGGGTCCCCTCCTTCGCCGTTACCAAGGCGAAATGTGGAAGCCGCATCCCACATACAAGTATTTGGGAGTGGAGTTTCCTTCTACTATGCATTGGGACATATCCATACGACTACGAGTGACTAGGGAAGGCACTATATGCAATGCAAAACAATAGTCATAGAGCGGAGTTGTATGATTGGGCCCATCACCACACCTGCTCAAGGTCTTAGTAGAGCCTGTCCTTTTATACGGGGTGGAAGTATGGGGCCCAGTAGTATCACTTGCTACTTGGAATGACTTGGAGTAGGTCCAGAAAGCCTTCTTAGTACGAGCACTAGGGGTGAAGTCCACAGTCCCATATCAAATTCTACTGCAGGAGACAGGATTCTTGCCTCTTCAGAGGGCGGCCCTTGATCGCCACATTGTCTATTTTCATAAGGTGGTCAATATGGACGATGCTCGTCTCCCTAAACTAGCTTATATCATGGCAATGGGGCCGCAGCGCCTCAAGGCCTGCTGGAGGGAAAAGAGAGCTCAATGGTTGACTAGATGGAATGTGCAGGAGCACAGGTGCATAGATGTGCAAACAGAGGCAGATCGCCATAGCTTGAGGCAATATCTTGACGCTTGCTTTCTCAGCAAGCTTTGGGATGCTAATGCCCTTGAACATGTCAAGACAGCACACTATCAGCGCCACATAAATCCCACATTGGAACGAGGCCCGCAATGCTACCTGCGTACCCACTTGCCCATGAAAAGGCGCAGACTCATTGCCTCCATTCGCACAGGGGCACATCATCTTCGAATTGAGACGGGCAGATGGATTGGTGAGCCACGCCAGGACAGGCTCTGTCAATGCTGCCAAATGGGAGTCATTGAGGATGAATCTCATACCCTTCAAAGTTGCCGAGCAAATGATCAAATTCGGACGCGCTATGCTGAGTTGGTCAGGCCTGGCCAGCCGTTACATGTGACATTGAGCACAACATCCGTACGGGTGCTGGGATCATACCTTCAGGAGGTTATGGACATGCGAGATCAGCTATGTCCTCGGGCACACACTTGACATGTATATATACATTGATGCAAGCCTTAAAATTGAATGGTGGTATCTCCATTTTTTTGAAGGGCAACTTTTTAGAGTTGCCATTCATGTTGAAAGGCAATTTTGCCAAGATGCCATTCTTTTGAAGGTTAAATTTTTTCTTAGCCATTCATTAAAGCACATCTTCAATATAAAAGCAAAAACACTTCATCATATATAATTCATGCATAAAGCTTAAAGAATAGAATAGAATAGAATAGAATATGATTTTATCGTCCACGGAGACCAACTGGCCTATGGGACCCAAGTACAAAGAGAGAGAGCAGCAGGCGTATTACTACCAGGATTAAAAAACCCCCGCCCCGAAGGGTTTTCGGGGCATAAAGCTTAAAGGCCTTCCTATTATGATTCAATAGCCCAAAGTTTACAATTGCACCATGCGGCGTTGCTTATGATCCATCCAATTAGCATAGATCATATCATAGTCTGCATCTGCCACGTCGGGCGATGATAATGATAAGAACATCAACATTTCAAGAGTTTTCAGATTCAAAGATTCTCGATCATCATCCTTTATCAAGTTTTGCCTTCGGAATCCACGTTCGCATTCTACAGATGATGCTGGAACAACTAGAACTGCTTGCCATAACTTCATCACGTCATCATAGACATCAAAATAGAAATCACACACTCGACAAGCATCCCATAAAGTCTTCATGTTCTTACGGCTTTGTTGCACTTGTAATCTTACTACAAATGAATATGCTTGCCCTTTGCACTTTTCAATGTCAAGAAATGCATATTTTCCTTCCCCAAAATTGTTGCATAAAGTGCTAGTCCACTTATCTGTTTGGTCTTCCATTTCCTTCGAATCCATAGGATATTCATTTGTGGAGAATAACTTTGTGCTTGCTAACAAATCTTCCCCTCGATCATTAAATCTTTTCTTCAAACATGATATGACTTTCCTCACAAATTCTTGACCAACTTTGACACATGATGCAATTGTGTCTCCAAATGAAGGCGTATCAAAGGAAAGCATGTACCTAGTAAGCAATGAAATATATAACTACGAAGTGACAATACAAAAAAAACATTGGCTATCAAAAGAATTCATATATACCTATGACGAAAACCTCCATCATCCTTATAAAGCAAGTGGCCTTCATGCTCTTGAACCATCGCTAAGAATTCAGTAGTATACTTGGCACGTCTTCCAAAAGATGTACCAAGATACCTTGAGTCTAAAATAGCAATAGTGGAGGAAACCGTAGATGATATGCTTGAAATTTCAACCATGCCCTCTTGGAAAAGCTTATTCAAGACATTAAGCTCCAATAAAACATCAGCAAGGAAATGAAAATAGAATTGCACACTTGCCTTTTTGAAAGAACTTAGTAGTTCATGTTCTTCATTTGTTTCCCATAAGCGCATAAGAGCCGGCATCAATTTCACAATACGTGAGATGACATTGCCACGAGAAAGCCATCTCACGTCATGGATTTGTTGCAAGTTAATCTTTGGCAAATCAAAAACCTCCTCTAAAGAACGTAAACTTGCATGCCTTCTTGAAGATCTACCCACCCATGAACTCACTTTCCTTGCCAATTTCTCAAGATCTTTAAATACGGAAAAGTAATTGAAAGCATCACTAGCTGCAAGTGCTTCTCGATGAGCAATACAATGCACACCTACCAAATGTGGTACATCCCTTCGAAGTTGTGTTACAAGACCATTTTGTGACCCAACCATTGCCGAACAACCATCGGTTGCAATGCCAACTAGTCTTGACATAGGCAGCCCCAATTCATTCAAACAAGAAACAAGACTTTGATAAAGGGTATTAGATGTACCATCTTTGATTCCAAGTAATTTCAAGAAACGTGTGCATGGTATGCCCTTGCCTTCCTCCGTTAAGTAACACACATAAACAATGAGATGTTGCTCCAAAGATCTATCGGTACTCTCGTCAACCATTATGGAGTAGAATGGACTCTCCACAACCTCCTTCAATAATATCTCCAAGTATGCTCGATGGGCAGCAGCCATAAATTCTTTACCTAAATGAGAGTAACGAAATGAAATGAATGAACATTTGAGCTTTAAAAAAATAAAGAAGAGAAAAACACAAATTAATCTCATAGGAAGACATATATAAATTAAACATAACTCGAATAAATGTACCTGCCATAAGATTTGTATAAGATGAGTACTCGTCGTTGATAGGCATATTAAGAGTCCCAATCAATCTTTGAAATTCACAAAGCCTCTCATACTGCTTCAAAGATTGCATTTGTGATGCAACTTTGTATGCACATTTTATCACAGAAACGATACGAGCCTTTTCTTGTTCACACATAAGCACAACAGCTTTTGGAATAGTGGAAGTTGGTGGCTTCTTCTTAGCTTCCATGCGTAAGGTAGCAAGCTTGTGAACCTCTGACTTATCATGAGTAGCTAAAGCTCCTCTTTGTATAGAAGAACTGCCCCCTTTTGCAAAGGGTTTGTCCATCTTAAATTCCACACACCATTTACATTTAATCCTTTGATTAGGAGGAATTCCAACACAATAATTCCATGGATATGGAATAACCCAACTTGGTTTCCAAACTCTTTTAAACTTTTTTGTAACGGCAGTTCCATCACACTCTTCAAATTCATCAAATTCCTCATCTGACATATCATCTTCCTCATCTATGTCTGGTTCTGCATTAAGATCTAAGGCATCATTAGATGCTTCAATGTCAACATCGCTAGAGGTAATGCTTCTTGTTGCTCCTCTTCTTGCTTGAGACTTATGAAAAGCTTTGAATATATCTTGTTGACGAGGATCTTTTTTGGGTCTTACCATCTATACCAAAAAAAAATTGGTAAAAAAAAGGGAGACAATATATGAAATAAAACTAATACATACCTTTAACTATCTCTGGAAACAAGCTTGGAGCATAATCAGGAGCAAAAAATGATCACGAGCATAATCCCAAGGTCTGATCCTTCTAAATTCAAAAACAGAGTTTAGATTCTGCGGTCACAGGCCGATCAGAGTTTGGTTGGGCAAAAAAACAACACAAAAGTTTATCTTCATGTAACTAGAGTAGTCAAAACATACCTGCAGATTTGCTATAGTACTTCCCGCTGCAATAGACACTAGAAGGTGACTTGAATCAGCTTGAATTCTGCAAACCTTTCCTAGTCTAACTCCTATTTAAATGATTCAAATGATCAGTTTACCTCTTCACCATTTTCTTGGTCCATCTGTACATCTTTAATGATGCCCATATCTACTGCATTGAAGCTGCCAAAGCTAAGAATGTATGAACTGAGTCGGCAGATTAGCATCTGCGATTCTACAAATGTGATTTGGAGATATATGAGGCTGATAGACGATTTAAGGAGAAATTGAAGATGGAAATGTTTGAAAACAATGAGCGATTATTTTGTGCGTTAAAATCATAAGAATCCAGTTCACAGTTTTGGAAAAATTGTGAAATTTTGAAAGTTCTTTCACAGTTCAACAACACTGGAATTCAGAGTATACACTAATTCTTCTATAATCTTCTAGATTTAATCTTAAAGGTATGTTATCTTACAGATTTATCACCAGGCCTTGCTAACAGATTCCCATAGGTTCGATGGCCAAGAGTTTACCTTTGATGGCCGAGAGAAGAATTCTAGCCAGATCGTCCAGCAGCGCCGGATGGCCCCCTACAAATGATTTACCATGTAAGAATTCGGATCGAAGAAAAGCATGCATTTCACTGCTTATTTAAATCGTGTTTCTTTTTATATTAGTTCTACTACCTGAATCTATGTCATGCCCTGCAGGTATGAAATCCGCTGTGTTTATATTGCAATTCTGCTGCAGAATTGGAGCAGCCAACCGAGGGCGAGCAGGATCGTCCAGCAGCGCCGGAGCAGAGATCGTCCAAGGGAGGAATTGGGCATTGGAAAAAAGCGGGAATTTGGCAAGAAATTCCGCCTTCTAGTTCGTCGACGATTTTTGCACAAGATTCATTTTTATTTTTTAATTTTTAATGCTGGTTGGTGGTGGGGTGGGGCATTAATTTCGTATTGTTTGTGTCATTAATTTTAAATTAATAATGGTATTTCGTTCTATTTCTACTATTGTGGGAGAAAAAAACTATAAAAATAATAAGAATATATACTAGAAATTAATTTTTTTTTTTAAGCTTGCCATTCAATTGAAGGGCGGAATTTGCCAAAGCCGTTCAAGTTGAATGGCATTTTTTTCCTATTGCCGTTCATTTGCATGGCAAAAAAAAGGACAACCGTTCTTTGAAGGGCCAAAGGCCTCTTGAATGGCATTGCAATGTTCAAATTTAAGGCCTGCATTGATGTATACTTGTACAGTTTGACAGCATTCTTATTACTGCCACGGTTTTTCCCTCGAAAACCCTTCGGGGCGGGGGTTTTTTTTAACCCGGACAGTAATAAGTTTGCTACGCTTCTTGTGGGTCCCATAGGCCGATTGGCCTCAGTGGACGATAAAAAATCATTCTCATTCTCATTCTTCTCCACACTAGGTATATGAGGCTACTAAAGTAGGCTTGTATGGTGTCATGGCCTAAAATATACATATTTATACCATATATTTTAGGGGAACGTCACAATAGACCTCTTGGTTATCGTTGACAAATCAATTCTCAAATAAGTCTTAAATGAACGAACGACTTGTTAAAGAAAGCTTTAAGATTATTATAGATAGGCTTGTCATTCATCACAGCAGCAGTATACAATGGTTTGAAGAATAGAGAGGGGTAGCCGACCATAGGAACCATATCGGACTACCCCATAAAAAGAAATGTGCACATGCAACATAGAAGGGCAATGGCGACAACTTCTCACCGGGATAAAAAACCCCGCCCTTTCGGGTTTTCGAGGAAAACCCTAATGAGAAATGGTCGCCAACAACCTTGAATGTGATGCCTGGAAAACCGAAGAAGATGGAGGGACGGCGAACCCAAAGATAGCAGGACCCCAGAGGACGGCAGAAGCCCCGAATGTGTTGCCTGGAGAACCGAAAAAGATGATGTGCTGGCGAACCCAAATCTAGCACGACCCCAGAAGATGGCGGAAGCCGGAGAGACAAAGGAGACATGTCGATGGCGAAGCCGAAAAAGCAGGATCCCCAAACGACCGCAAAAAACCTGCAGCAACTCAAAACAACCCTAAAAATACCCGTAAATGGTTAGAAAGAACCAACATGCATGGCATGGACAAGGCAAGCCGCACAACCAACCCCTGCAAAGAAGAGCAAATTACAACATAAAAATCAGCACCCAGAAGGTGAAAAAGCATCACCCAGCGGGTGGAAATTAAGTATGCGTCACCCTCAAGGTGGAAATAAATAGCATCACCCTCAAGGTGGAAAAAATAGCATCACCCTCAAGGTGGAAAAAAATAGCATCACCCAGTAGCATCACCCTCAAGGTGGAAATAAAAACAACATATGAAAAATGACATGATAGTGATGCAAAAAACATTATTATAGTAAATACAAAGTGAACAACATGAAATGACGCGGTCCCCCTCGAAAGCGGAAGGGGGGAAGCTCGGAGAAGGAAGGAAGTCCGGGCCGTGAGAAGACGCCGATAACCGGTGCTGAAGGGGAAAGAGCCTCATATAGTGGCTCGTCCCTCCCCAGAATGGCGATCCGATGGCTCGGATCGATGCGATTAGCTGCATCACAATGTATATGAAATATGTGTCATTGATAGGAATAATATATGGTTAAGGCTTGGAATGCTAAGCCTTTGTGTATAAGAACATGTTATGTAACACCATTCAATTGGCTTGAGAAAGAAAAACTTTGGATTGAGGGGATTCATATGGTTTTTTGGCATTTCTTGGACAAACCTGGACACGAACTTTTTTATGTGTTATCACATATCTTATACTGATTTTAGGGGGTTTAATGCTTCAAGCAAATTATTATTTCTTCTATATTGTTGCAGTAAATTTAAAGTATTATGCAAATGAGACAATGAAATTTCATAGACTATATATTGATCATTCTAAGATAAAAATTATTCTATTCTATTCTATTCTATTCTAAAAAGTATAAGATACTCCTCGCAATGAAGTTGTTGAAACATTACTAATCCCAATGAAACAAAAAGAAACATGAATTTTATATCAAAGTTATAGGAGCTGGTCCTAGAAAAGGATTGCAATACACTAGGTGCCAATTAGATGACTAGAATTTGGTACATTTATTAGCAGAATAGGTACATTCTCAAACTTGGTAAATGCTCTTGCTAGTGGCTAGGGGTCCTTAATAACATGTATTAAAGAGTCATAGGTTGACTTTGTAGGCCCCCCCCAAAAAAAAAAAAAAAAGAAAAAAAAAAAAGAAAAAGAAAAAGAAAAAGAAAAAGAAAAAGAAAAAGAAAAAGAAAAAGAAAAAGAAAAAGAAAAAGAAAAAGAAAAAGAAAAAGAAAAAGAAAAAGAAAAAAAAAGAAAAAGAAAAAGAAAAAGAAAAAGAAAAAGAAAAAGAAAAAGAAAAAGAAAAAGAAAAAGAAAAAGAAAACTTCTGCGATAGGGTGTCTACTTGCTATATTGTCATGTAACTTTTAATCAAATAATAGATTTCTTGATCCATAATAAAAAAACCTCAGCTATGCTACTATCAGTTCATCAATACTACCTTACACTTTGGTGGACTTGAAATTGTCTACTTATAGTTGAAGTTGAGATTCCGTTTAATTCATGTAGTGGTGTCAAGATTGTAGGCACCCCCCAACCTCCCTCAAAAAAAAAAAAAAAAAAAAAAAAAGAGGCTTCTGCAAGTGGGTGTTTACTTGCTATATTGTCATGTAACTTTTACTCAAATAATAGATTTCTTGATCCATAATAAAAAAACCCCAGCTATGCTACTGGGAGTCCATCAATAGTACCTTGACACTCTGGTGGAATTGAAATTGTCTACTTATAGTTGAAGTTGAGATTCCGTTTAATTCATGTAGTGGTATCAAGAATTATAGACATTTATGAGCATGCTTTAAGTCATTTGTTCATGTCTTCTTTATTTTAGGGTGGAACCGCACTTGTGCCCAAACCCAAACTTTTTTTAGCATAGGCTAAAAATAACTTGCCATGTGGATAAAACAAGCACCAAATATATCATATCATGCTGCCTATTGTCTTCTGATGCGGCTTTTGACATGCATTAAATTTTTGGACGGGCAATATTGCGCATCTAAATTTTTGGCATGCATTACTTTTTTGCCAACCCGCTGCAAAAGAACTTTTGTGATGAGTCGAATAGATCTCAGTTCTGGACCTGCTTGAGGTGCGAGAGAACATGCAGGAGTTGAACCTGCATTATTGCCGCTTGTTTTGTGCCCAGAGGATTAAGTCCAATCTACTTGAGAATAAAGCAACTATCATGCAATCAACTCCAGTCCTTGCTCTAGATCAAGAAACATGAGAGCCTAGAACTTGCATTGCGTCACGAGCAAACCATAATTATAGAAGCCAAGGCATCCGGCAATCAATAAACCGTTGATTTCCATCATTTCGTGATTTATTTTATCGCATGTAATGCATTTAACACGTGAAAGCATATTTGCAAAGCACCAGGGGATTAGGCAGCAGATATACATAGATTTCACTTTCGATCTCCAAATCATCCCAAGCAAGATCTATTGCACATCAATTGCAAAAGCATAGAGAAAAAATGTAGTCCCGACATAAGTAACACTTAAAAGCTCTGAATGAAGCCTAGGGATGGCACCAGCTAGCTCGATCATACAGTCTGGCCGAGCATTAAAATCACTTAAAAAAGAGCCTGAAATCCCATGATTTATGAGCCTGATATTAGATGTACTGCATGTACCCATCTTATGACTCTAAAACCCTACCCATGCACAAGAATACTTCCACCAAATAGTCTACATGGAGTATTTCACAGGGCTTCATATTACATAAAATGCATAAACTCTTGTTGAGCCACATCCTGCAACCAATAGCAAATAAGATGCATGACACCCATGCCAGTGTATGCACACACCAACCAGCTACACAACACAATTGCCCAACCCCACATGCATCATACAACTACTACAAACGAGCAGTGAAACTGTTGCAAATCAAGATATGTCCATTGTGACAATATCAAGAAACTGTTGCATCCTATGCCATGCCTTGGCAATTCCAAGTGCAATTTTGAACCTTACATTACAGCTCAAGGAAAAACTGCGTTTACGAAAAAACCACTGATCAAGAGCACCATCAAGGAATCTGTCTACACATTTACACCTTCTCAATCTCTCTACACAATCTACACTCTGTCTACCCATGACCAGCACAATCTGGCATGACCAACATAATCTGTCTACAGGTTTCCACCTTGTCAATTTGTCTACACATACATTTATACCTTCTCGATCTGTCTACAAATTCCAATAACCAGCACAATGGGAGAGCGATAGAGCTCGTAAAGAATTAGCAGATGTATTTGTAAGAATCATCCAGAACATGAGAGCTTCAGGTCATTCAGAGTCTGATATGCTGCATGCAAGCATTCATTGACTCGAAATACGAGTGTACTGGGCGCTTAACTACAGAAGCTGAATGCACAGGATTGTTTGCACTATTTGCTGGGCAACATACCAGTTCTATCACTTCAGCTTGGACTGGAGCATACCTCATGAAGCACAAGCAATACTGTGATACGCAACTGTAGAAGAACAGAGGACCGTGCTAAATCATCATGGCACAAAGTAGATTATAAAGCTCGTATGAGATGTATTCCTTGCATAGAAGCATGAAGGAAGCATTGCATCTCCACCCTTCTCTAGATATGCTCATGAGACATTGCCATGGCAATTTCACCGTGCAAACTCAGGAGGGAAAGTAGTGCACAATTCCTAAGGGCATATTTATTGCTGGAACCTACCCTATTAGCTGCCTTCATCGGAACCTGCAGAGATTAAAGAAAAGAGGAAGATGGATATTGCAGCAGATTCCGGAAGCCGTCGCCATCGCCGTATCTGCAAGAGAGAAAAAAGAAAGAAAGATCATATCCAACAGCCGCCATCGTTTACCTTCTTTCTGCCATTAGCCCGATTCATTCATCTGCCACTGCTTGATCTGTTTTCTGCCATACCCTAATGCCCCCATTGCATAGAGAAAAAAATCAAACCAATCAGAGGTAACAGAGAGGAGCTGCTGCCGGATCTTCTGCCATGCCGCTTAATAACAGATTACTCTGTTTCGCTGAATGCAACGTGTCGAAAAAAATGCAATAGAAGTGTTGCGCACCAAAAATGCTAACGTGTCATGATCATAGAAGCACCCTCTAATAATTATATATGTTAAGATAGTAATAATATCTTAATCAATTTGCACCAAAATTTGATGATGTCTACTACTTGTTAGACACCCAATAACAATTACTTTCAAAGAATTCATTTGACACCTAAAAACATTACCAGTGTAGCATCCATCTTTACTACCTAAATCATCTCCCTTTTGTGTTTTGGATTATGTCCCAATATGTTGTTGTAGACCTAGCACATATGGTTGCAGAGTAGGAATCTACCATTGCAATCATGTTTCATAAATTCTAGACAATTGCATTTTGGGGTGTGCACTAACCTCTGTATCCCTTCTAAGCTCATAAATTATATGTTTCCCACTTATACTCACTTGTTTACTAACTACTTCTGCTTCCATATCATAACTTTGTTCTAAATTCACATCTTCATCATTATTCAATCTATCCCTTTTATTGGCATGCCTTCCATTTCTAACTCTAACAAAGCTACTTCTTGGAGGTTCGAAGAAATGGCAGTGGAATACTGATTGCATATAGATGCCCTCTCACCTCAATTCGCTACTCATCAACACCTACAATTCTTCATCCTTTATGTTGACTCATGTATCTAGTGGCCAAGTACCAGGTCTGCAAGGAGCACCGACAATACTACAATCAGGATACCATGTGTACTGCCACATTGGTTGAACAAAACCACATCATATTCCTGCTCCCCATTTCAATGTCTCCATAAAAAGAAGGAGCAACGGTGGATTTAGTCACCATGTTAATATGTGTTTGACATTTATTTCAAGTTTTGGAAGCTCTACCCATACATTTCACATCACTTTCGGCAAGTGTCCTCAAAGCCCAACTAGCCTTATGAATATCTACTTCTATGACTCTAATTTGTGGATGATCAAAATCTATTATACTTCTCATTCAGTCATCAATTCTTAAACGCAATATAATGCTGGCTACCTTTTCATGCTTCAAGTGACTATCCTCTAACTTACCCATGACTACTGAAGATCGCTTCTTTCTAGTTGTCTTCTTGAGCGTAACTATTCTCCAACCATCACCATGCTCCATTATAGGCTTAGGAATCTGCAAAGATTGTGATAAATTATCACATCCATATCATTCGAGACATTGCTAGGCATACTAAACGGCACAATATCATGAGAGGGCTCTTGAGATGGAAGAGTAGACAATGCAGCGGGAGATAACACTATAGCAGGAGGTACAACAATCAACAACCACTAATATAAGTGCTTGATGTCTACCTCGTTGGCTTTTCCAAGCCACCAATCAATAATTTCATGATAAATATGTTCGGCAATTTCAATAGTCTCTACATTCGTCCATTTTCAACATAGGTCCAGATGCCAAAAACTGTAGGCCTTATATATGTATTGATTTGTATATCATTGCAAGCACTGCTCGAAATGAAATTGACTTGAGCGCTTTCCACCTAATATCTCCTGACCATTGTTGAACACATCTCATACTGCTGTCCAGTTAGCATGCACTTCATTGGCCATGAATTTCCTAAGTTCAGCTACTGGATAATCTTAGCTCTACATCACCTTATTTAGTTTTTCCCAAAATAAACTCTATGCAATGTAATCTTTAGTTCTCATGTCATGGGCAATAGTTTAGAGATCTTATCCTACAATAATACAATTGTCACTTGAATTGTGGAAGAATAAAATAAAACACACTTACTTTGGATTATAGACATGACACTCTAAGGTTGTCCAAGAGGGAATATGTTTGACATGGTGAAAATGAACCCAACTATGTTGCAAATCTCTGCCTGGACACATCCTATTTACTAAGTTGACCCCTAAACAAGTCCAACGGTGGACATCTTGAATATGTACTATCTTTCATTCTCATTATCATGTAATTGATAAGGAAAAAAGGAAACATGAAAGCACTGGTAACCACTATGTTGTTTTCTGAGAAAATTCCTCTACTTTTTTTGTTCTGAGCCTTCGTTTTGTGAATCTATCTTGATAATCTAAAATAGTAAAATGTTTATGATAAATGCCCTTTCTAGATCTAGGATGTGAATCAGGAAGAAAATCAATACAATACATCCGTTGATTACTCAATGGTTCTAGTTTTCGAAGGTATTCATCCACACCCGCAGATTCCATTGTTTGGAAAGTCTGATGTCCTCTTCAGAAACACATTGTTCATAAAGTCCATTGCAAGATCGTGTTGTGTTTCTTGGCCTCCTTTCATAGTTGGTGTATTTGCACCTCTAGTGTTCAGAATTACCTTGACCACATGCATACTCTATCTTGACTCCTCAACTCTGATAAGATGATTATGACTTCCTATGTGAAAGGACAACCTAGTAAAACTTGTATTGTCTGGAAAGCAGTAGTATATTTTGCATGTGCAGTGACTTAATGCATTCTGGTTGTTTCCCCGCTTAGACGCAAGTGCAATTTCGCCTTTAACTAATGTAATGGCATTAGAAGGGCAATAATGAATCTATAGTCCAAATTTTTAATGAATCTATAGTCCAAATTTTGTCCCAGAATGGTATCAGACTTGAAATAGTTGTGGAGGATGTTATAAGAACAGATGGGATGCTAACGCAAGGAAGGACTTGACGAGCATGTTAGGGCAACACATTTTGTAATGGCTTTAGGTACAATGTTCCAATGAATCCAAGGTCAAATGTTTGTAGTGTATCCAAGTTCCAAAGAGGTGTGAAGCGAATCGAGGTTCAAGAATTCCTTTCACATATTGGAATGCATTTGGCAAGAGAGGATGTTTGATGTTAAGACTTAGAACAAATGTTTCTTTACTTAGAAGGGAAATGTTAATGTACAAATATTACTTTACTTAGGAATTTTACTTTATTTGTTTCCAAAGGCTGTTCAATGTGAGATCAAATGTTACTTTACTTAGAAAAATATGGAGGGCGGGAGCTCACTTTCTTTTTTCATCTCAAACCATATTAGGAGTTTCAGGTGGTCTGGGCCACGTGGCAGGCCCCAATTGGCCGGCCCACGTGAAGCCTCCATCTATAATTTCCGACCATTTCAATATCGCCTTCAAAACATCCGGTTTTCCATTTGTTTCAGAACACCCTTTCTGGCTTTCTTATAGCTTGTTTCCGAGGATCTCCTCCTCCAAATCCTTTTCGAAAATGATCCGATCGTAATTTGCCAACTTTGGTTTTTTTTTGGGCGCAGATTTTTCACGATTTGAAGACCAATTGACTGTATTTGATTTCGTCCCATGGCCCCTTCCTGTGTGTTGAAGGCCGCAAGAAGAATAGCATGCACAAAAGGATTGAAAGAAATTGGCGATGAAGAGGAAATGAAAGTGAAGGGGATTTCGATTTTAAGTTTGTTCCAGAATAATTCAGAAAATCAGCCGGATTGCTGTAAAACGCCCAAGAAGGAGAAACAAAATGGGTTCTCTGATGCATTGGTTTGCCCTCCGGCTCCCTGCAAGCGCCGGCCTGTGAGGCAAAAGAGGCTAATTCGCAGTGCAGAGTTTTTTAATGCTCCAGATTTGGAGGATTTTTTTTCCCGAGCAGGGCTTTGAATCGAAATTGCAGGTTTTGCCTTTTAACTCGGTCGCCCAAGCATTTGCTTCTGCTGGGCACCTCCATTCTTTTACTGTGATCATTAAGCACATGACCCAAATGCAAGACGAATTGCAAAATTTTGGGCGTTTCTATCTTCCGGTCTGCAGAGTTTATCCTGTAAAGATTTTGTTTTTTCACAATCTGTTTTACGTGTTGTAAACCAGTGCGGAAGCTCTAAATTGAATTGAAAGAGTAAAGAAATTTGTATACTGTAATTCAATCCGTCGCTTCTTGGTTGATTCTCCCTCTGGTTGTAGTTTTCGAATGCCATTGTTGACAGAAAATGTGGTTTTTAGCGTGCCAAAGAAGAACAGAGGAAAAACTCACTCAGTTGTTCATGTTTGTTGGATAAAATTATCTCAAATGATCCAATTCTGTATATCAATGTATAGAGCAAATATCCTTTTTTTTTTGTTCCATATACTCAAATGCAAATAATCTCTTCACTAGACAAGTTTCAATTCCTAGCATTAATAAATGAATTAATCGTTCAAGCTCGCCATGCAACATGACTCTTGCTTTCCTTTCACCTGTCAAATCTAGTCCACAAAAAAGTTATGTGTAAGGCTCCACTCTTTGCTTTGTCATTGCAAGAGCTTCGATGAGCAACATCTTCAACTTGCTCATTTGCAATGGTCTCACATAATGACCATTCTCCAAGATTACACTTGTAGCTCCAAGATTACACTTGTAGATAGAAAAATTAGGGGGGCGAATCCAGTGCCATCGATATGTGTTTGTGGGAGACCAAGACTTGCACCTTATCAAACATCTGCAAGTGGGAACAAACAACAGGGATGATGAGGTATTATTCAGATCACCAATCTATCTTTTTATCTATCTTTTTGGAGGTAACTTGGCAGTTTGTGCAGATCCACTAACTAAGCTAACTCCCACATGCCTTAACTTTGTCTATATTACGACCATACATAGTCTTTATGCCCAGCTGCTAATAGAAGAGTTTGGGGGAATTCTGCATCTTCCCAACTTGTAGCAACAAACTTACCAGTTGGTCAAAGTCCTTAGTGCTGCAAAATAATGCTTTGGAAGATGACGCAAGGACTTCGTGTCAGAACTGATGGTTTGATTCTAAGTGCAAGGAGCTTAAGTGTCAGCTTAGGCTGGTGACTGAGCCCATCCTTAGGTTGCAGGTGATCAAACACTACAAAACCTTCTTCAAGGGCAAGAAGGCAAATATGGCAGAACATCAGCAAGAAATGTTCTACCTCCTTGATCGTCACACCAAGACATTTTGGAGGAGAGAGTTTAGTGACCAATGCAACCTACCGGAAATATTCCTCAAGGACAGTCAAAGCTACTTGATGCAGCTTTACAATCCTAACAGAATGTGAGATGTGCCAATACAACTCGACCCAACACTGGTTATAACATAGGCGAATGTCATCAAAGGCTTCAAAGTCTCGGAAATAGCAAGGCAACTGATCTAGATGGCATGCATGTAGAACTGTGGAAATGGGCTGGACTACCCTGTCCTTACCAGTTCATTTAATAGAGCCCTTTTCGAAAGAGTTCTCCTCATAATGGACCGTCAGCCGAGTTGTTCCAATACATAAAGCATGAGCTCCATATTGCCCTACTAACTACCGCAGAATAATGGCCAGTTCATTGTTGACGAAATTGCTGGCCCGTATACCTGAGCAGTAATTGATGGCATGGGCAGACGAACCAGAGGTGCATGCCAGGAAATGAATTACTAATCATATATTTCTTAGCTATAATGACTTTAGCTAAACTTGCCCGAAACTAATCCCAATACTTTTTATGCTTTAGCTACTCCACAAATTTTCCCTCTCATACTTTCTAGTGTTGGCTGAACGAATCCAAAATTCACATCAAAAATTTCTGTAGCATGGTCGAAGAAAAGTATTAAGCTAAAATTTACATACTTTTTTTCCAATTGTGTTTATTTACTTTGTCTTTAAAAAAATTATGCCAGCTACCTAAGTTTAGCTATCAAATTATTCCATGCATGTTAAAGAATAAATTACTGATCATATATTTTTTGAGAACTAGAATTACTTAGCTAAACAACCCCAAAAACGCATTCCAAAGTTTCTATGGTTTATCTAAACGTTAAAAATTTCACTCTTTTTACTATCTATCATTTGGCTAAAGAGCTCGACGGTTGTGCAGGCATGAAGTTAAGCTAAAATTACTATTTTTTTCTCAATTTTTTCCATTTACTTTAGCCAACATTTTCTTAAAATGTACTTTTGCGAAATATCTAAATTTAGCCTTTAAAATTATTCCGTAGTACTCGCACTCGCACAGAGGGGATTTTAGCCCTAAATATTCCACTATAGACTACATCTTCACATTGAGCTCCTTAATAGAGAACAACAAAAATAGACAGCAAGGATTTCTATTGCTGCTTTGTAGAATTTGGCAAAGCTTTCGACAAGGTCTCTAGGGAAAAGTTGTGGGACAGACTGATGCAGTTGGGAGTTCCCAAGAACTACACAATGCAATATACAAGAAACATGCTCTGCACGAATGGCACCCTCAGGAAGGATTATCCCACTCTCTCCTATGATGTTTGCGTCGTACAATGATTAGCTTGAGGATTGGCTTGCACAACATGGAGGATTGGGGAGCCGGGGGGAGGGGGGGGGCTGCTCACCATGTCATCCAGCGGCTAATATATGCGAATGATGTGTGGCTCTTGGCCTACATCCTATCAAGTATACAACATCTGGATTCCTTGAGCACTTTCTTCAAAAATACTGGGATGCTTGTCAATTTGTCCCAAATTAAGGTTCTCATAGTTTCATAATTGAGGCAATAGAGACAATTGTGCTTCGCTTACCAAGGTCAAGATGTGGAAGTGATGCAAACATGCAAGTATCTCAGAGTAGAGTTCACTACTATTACATATTGGGAGACCTGTATCAGGTAGCGGGTGACGACAGGCTGGAAGGCTTTCTATGTAATGCAGAATAGACAAAGAGCTAAAAACCCTTAATATTTGAAGAATACATGAGGATAAACGACTGGCTCCTCCTGCGACGATTAATCATTTTAGCTGGAAATGGATGGGCACGTATTTGTTGGGAGTTTGGAGTTGCAGGTAGAAATTGAAGTGCTCCCCCTGCTTTATCCACAGTTTTGGCTGCCATGCTGCATAACATCATACCACTGTAACGTCATAGCCATCCACCGAGAAATTTCCCGGTTCCAAAACTCGCGCCGGAAAAATGCGAACATCAGCGTGAGCAGTGATGGCAAAAACATTTTAAATAAGTAGATATTTATCGCATTTCCTTTTATCTGAAATTTGAGGACTATATGCAATGCAACATTCTACGACAACTTGCAAGAAAAATAGAACAAATCAGAACGTATAAGCTTCTAATTATTTCGTTTGGTATTTGGGGAGCGTATTTCACGCATGGTTTTGCCTAGATTTTGGGGGGTGTATTGTATGCAAAACCGTAGTTGAAGTGTATTTTTTGAGCGATTTAAGCTGCTTGTTGACCAGTCAAGGGAGCGTTCCATCTAGAATGCGAGGTTTTTTTTTTTTCCTATGCATGGTTTCAGAATGGAAGGATAAGAATGCACGTTCTTCTTTCGGTAGGGGCGGCAAGGGATCCAAGCGGGGCGGCGTTCCAGGCAGAGGTTCCGGATGAAGTTGCTAGAGGCCTGGCTGAATACAGGGACGGCCTTGTTGCTGCTGCTGATAATACAGGGCTGTGATCGCCGTTGCCAAGCTTGAGGCCTGCTGCAAAATTTGAGGCAAGAATTGAAGGGGCATCCAGTTGCAAGTCTGAAAAGGAAACGGGGAATTTTGAGCTGAGAGCTGAAGTTTCTTGCTGAGATCAAACATATCGATGGCCTGTTTGCTCCGAAATAAATCGTTGTCAGTGGCCAGAGAGAGTCAGAGCAAATTTTGAGAGAGCCAGAGCAAATTTCGACGTGCTCAGCCGCGCAAGGACTGAAGGGGCAGGGATTGAAGACCGAGTAGACTGACGAAATGCCTGGTTAAGGGTTCGTGGCCACGCACCATTGCTTTTTCCAGTTTGGAGATTTTTGGTTTTTTTTTGGCTTGCAAGCATATGGTCACTTTGAACCATTGGAAGTGGCAGGTAGATTGTCGATGAAAAATGTAATGGCCTTTGATCTGGGATAAAATGCAAAATATTCCAGAGATCGATGGTCAGGAATAAAAAATGCAAAAAAAACCCAAATTAATAAGGAAAGAAAAATAATGAAAAAAGGATATATTATGTCAACAATGTCATTCGAAAACTAGAACCATAGTGAGAATCAACCAACAAACAATCGAATTGAATCAGAGTGTACAAGTTCCTTATTCTTCAACTCAATTTATAGCTTCCGCACTGATTTACACAGAAGAATGTAGAACTCTTGTGAAAAAAGAAAAATCTGTACAGGTTTGGACAGCCATGATAAACTCTGCAGACTGGAAGAGAGAAGCGCCCAAAATTTCGCAACTCGATTTGCACTTTACAGACTTGGGCCATGTTTTTAATGATCGGAATAAAAAATGGAGGTGCCCAGCAGAAGTTAATGCTTGGGCGGCCCTGTTAAAGGGCAAAACTTGCAATTTTGATTCAAAACCCTGCTCGTGAAAAAAAAATCCTCCAAATCTGGTGAATTAAAAAACTCTGTACTGCGAATTAGCCTCTTTTGCCTCACAGGCCGGCGCTTGCATGGAGCCAGAGGGCAAATCAATGCATCAGAAAACCCATTTTGTTTCTCCTTTTTGGGCGTTTTACAGCAATCAGGCTGACCTTGGGAATTATTCTGGAACAAACTTAAAATCGGAATCCCCGTTGATTTCCTTTCCTCTTCATCTTTCAATCCCTTTGTTGCTATTCTTCTTGCTGCCTTGAACACACAGGAAGGGGCCATTGGATGAAATCAAATAACATCCAATCCCTCTTCAAATCTTAAAAAATCCGGCGCCCAAACAGCAAATGAAGTTTCCAAATTACAATGCGATCATTCTGTAACGGGATTCCGACATAAACTCAAGCATTCGATTCTCGGGAATAGATATTAAGGAAGCCAGAAAAGGGTCGTCTTAAACAAATGGAAAACTGGATGTTTTGAACAGCACGTGGGTAAGTCAATGGGAAGCTGCCAAGTGGCAAAAACCACCTGAAGTACATTGTGCAAGATAAAAAAAGAAAGTGAGTTCCCGCCTTCCATTTTTCTAAGTAACTAACTAGTCTAACATTTAATTGTTAGGAAATGCATTCCAAATTGTTAAGGAACTTGGATTCTTTGTCACAACTATCATCATTAGAACATTGGACCTTGGAATTGTGGGCACCCATGTATTTTTTATTGGGTTGCCCGTAAAGGGGCAACACTCTTGTTGGAGGGTGGAGTGACATATAGAAGGCCTTGATTTGATTTGAATATAATATCCCGTAAAATATTCTAAATATGTAGTTGCGAGTGTTTGGGAGTAGTTAGGTTTTTTGTGACACTTTTGATACTTAGACGGCAGAGATTGTTTAGGATTTCTTTGACGGTAGAGGTTGTTTGGGATTTCTTTGGCAGATAAAGTCGAAGGTTGATAGCTATGCAATCCCCCCCGGCGATGACAATGGCATGGGCGAGGGAAGTAGCAACGACAGGGGCAGCGGCATGGACGTCTGTAATCGGTGGAGGATCACAAGTTGCAGCTGCTCCAGGCCCATCCTTTTCTGTGGCGCGCCAACCTCCAATCTTGCACTAAATGCTATGAATCCAATCCACAGCTCTACTAATTGACCCAATTCGGATGTCCAGTTCCCCCATTTGTCGACCTTTCATAGCCATCCTACCTTAGATTTCGTGGTGCCCATTAAAAATAGAGACTTGGGTATCAGAATATCTTTGATCTCCAATGTTTTGATTAAGGATAGGCAAGGCGATGCCAGAACTCTGTGTGTGAGAAGTCTAAGGGATGTAGCAGAAATAACTGTGCTAGACAGAACAGATTTGGAAACACGACTTCAGGAAGTACCTAACCTTCAATAGGAGCTAACTTGTTTTATGAAGTTCGGTAGCTCATCTCTGGCATCCACTGATAGAATGAAAGAGGTGGCTAATCTGATTTCCAGCTTTCCAAATATGAGAGGCCTGTGATTATATTATTTTCTCAAGGTAAATAAGGCATCTTATGTCGTACCAAGCTTAACCCGTTATATGAAATGATGATATGGACCTACATTTTTGTTTCTTGAGTTTGCAAGCATTTGTGCATCGCTTGTCAACGTGACATCTTTGCATTCGAGATTATTTGTAATAGCAAGACCATTCTACCTATTTTATAGGCTGGCGCTACTGCAATTAACTATGGAGTTGGGAATTCTTGTACAATTGGGGAACTTCATGTTGTGAAGGATCTACACATACGGTAATTACTTTGCTGATGAGCATCATGCTTATGTTGCCAGCATGTTACCTTCTTGATATTGTTTGCTTATTTAATCTGCAGTACTGTAGATGAGCTTGGGATTAGTGACAATGTAATTTCAGCTAACGTTTAAATTTTCTGAACGTCCTAACTGCTTCAATAAGTTTTTTGGTCCAACACAATCTGTATAGGTCTCATTGAAGAGTTGAAAGGGCTTCTTAAAGGCATTTCTTTGATGAAAGAGTTAACAACCGCACAAAGAATTATCTTGTTTCTTTTGGTGAGCAAATGTCTTCAAGAATTTTTGCAGCAAATTTGAACACGCTTGGACTGAAAGCAAAGCAGATCTTTAATATAAATGCATAGAAATGTTGTGACTATAAATGTCTTTGTGACTCACTGGAAGGCTTCTTAGTATGATGCACCAGATATAGGATTTGTTACCACAGACGATTTTATGAATGACGATATCCTGAGAGATGCTTACCCAGCCTTAGCAAAGGTAAGTTCTTAATGTGGCTGCTCAATGCTTATCCTAGCTGTTGGACTAAAGCTTTACCTTTTAGATCTGGAAAGATGTAGATGGCGTGCTTACCTGTGATCCAAATATACATTCAAACGCATTGCCAGTGCCATTTCTAACTTTTGATGAAGCTGCAGAACTTGCATACTTCGGTGCTCAGTTACAAGCATATACTTTTTCTCTCTACATATTCAGTTTTTCTTTTTTCTTCTTCTTTTTAAGTTAATTAAACTGATCAATAGGTTTTGCACCCGCAATCAATGAGGCCAGCAAGAGAGGCAATTCTTACAAAACCCTTGCAGCTGGAGCACTTATAACAAAAATAAGAGACTTGAGGCAAGGTTTGTTTTCACGTTAACGTACCAATATCTACATATTCAGATGCCTTATTTTGGGTAAAATCATGCAGTCACTTCTTACAAGCATTGTACTCAAGTCCAAAGTGATACTGTTGGATATTGTAAGCACCCGCATGTTGGGGCATTATGGATTTCTTGCAAAGGTATGGTCCTTTTGGCTTGTACTTATCTTAACTGCCATACCCAAGGTCACGGGTTCAACGCCTCGTTGTGAAAGTGGCCATGCAATGTAAAGTTGGTGGGGGAAGGACCCACTTCAGCAATGTAAAGTGGTGGGGGCAGGACCCATCTGGGTGTGTTGTAAAGTGTCACATGTCCGATGGGGCATTTTGTATGGACGTTAAAATCTCTTCTTCTTCTTCTTCTTCTTCTTCTTCTTCTTATTCATCTATTTAGGAAAGCAAAATAGAATGGCAATATAGAAAGACAATAAAGGCTTTTGGTAATCATGTTTATGGCCAGTAATGATTGCACATGCTTAATTAGCGTTGTGATAATGACAGCAAGAAGTGTAAAAGAAAATTATGTCAAATGCTAGATGGTAAAAGATGGGAGAATGCTATTAAATGCAGGAATACATTGTCTTCTGGCTAAGTATTCTCAAATGCATGACAGTAACATGTAAGTGTGGTTGCAGGAATTGGATAAAGCAGTGGAAAAGCTCAAGGAGTTTGCACTTGTTAGAGTACTAGAGGGTAGATCAATTATTTTTTTGATAAACCATCATTAATTTAAATTGGATTTATGTTTGTTCCAAAAGCACTCCACTTTGCATACCCTTTTTTCAAGATAGTGTTGTGGTGTGTGACATGCTGTTTTGCAAGAGTGCAAATTTTACATCATAGTAGTGGGTGGTTTAACATTTTCTTATTTTAGTGAGAAGAATGTGTTGTTTGTTTAGCATTTGTAGATAACAACACATCAATATACACAGAACACTTTTTACATTGTATTCACTTGATATGAAGATTACATTATGGAGGGATTAGTCATTTCTTTGTCAAATATCTCTCAAGATAGGGATCCATCTCCTTAGTCCGGTCTAGTTCTGGATGCGTTTTGACAACATATGATACCATTTTACCAGCAGCAAACCCACTCATGATGGATATGAATAGTACTAGAAACTCATCCGTTGAGTAATCTAGTGGAGTATAACTTGGTGGATTTAAAGCCTGACCTTGATTATAAAAGCACTTAAGAGCATCATCATCTACTATTATGATGTCCTCTTTCTTTTGATTGCCAAACTGATCCATCATAGTACCACATGTTTAACGAAGACCAGTTTGCCATCCGGATCTCTTGGATGTGGAAACTTTATACACTTAGTTTGGTCCCAAATCGTTACAAAGTCTCTATTCATTCCTGGTAACACCCTATGAACTTCTTCAAGCATTGTGGCCTTCTGCTCGGGGGTTGCATTGCTTTTTGAACATTCTGAAGTTGTTCTTGGAGGCGATTGTGAAAGAATAGTCTGCTTCGTCCCATTGTAAGGTACCAAAGCAAACGGGTTTTTATCTTTGACAGGACCCCAATCAGTCGTGATTAGTACCTTTTCGAAAAACACTTCAAGGAAATCCCTGGACTGATCATCATTGACGAAACTTAGACATCTTCTTGATGTATTCAGGGCTTCTCTACCAATGTACCCTCCAACATGAAGTTCACAACAAGTCGTATAAAGTGGTGCAAAAGCCTCAACAAGATAACTAGCTAGATTGATTGCAAACCCATGTTTATTCAAGGGCCACTTCTCTTTTGTCAGCAATTCCAGAGTGATGTCCTTCCCGTAAAGCTCGGGAACATCAAATTCCTGGCATTCATTCGCTCCATCCTCATCATCTGCTTTGTAGAACACATTTTTCAAGCTGGGTTCATCTGAAAGAAAACACTGCCATGCACCTTTAACTGATGCCCCTTTGCTCTTAGCTACCTCATAGTCATCATCTGGCACAAGGGACATCATTACGAAGATTATATAGGCGCTTTTAAACTGCTTTTTCAAATCAGTATCCTTTGTCTCAAAGAGAAGAGAATCTTCCCTATTGACCTTTAGGCATTCCAAGTCGTATGAAGCCACCAAAGCATGCATATAAGGCTCTTCTGGAGGGCATATGATGACAATAGTAAAGAGCTTCTCAGTTGTTAAGCCTATGCAGCTAGTAAAAAAACTGATGTACTCTTTTTGAGTCATCCGCTTCTCTCTTTTTGCAAACCTGTTATCTAATACAAATAGATAAATATTACGAGGGCCTATTGTTGTATCGGGTAGGAGACCCTTATAGTCAGTAGAGACCAGGTATTGGAGTGCAGGTAAGTCACTACCAACATCTTTCAGGATGGCAACCTTTCTTCTCAGCTCAGCCATCACCTTATCTGATAGTTTTATAGTATGTTGTTGGTTCTTTGATTTCCTGTTTTTCAGAACGACCTTAGACCACAAGACGTATTTCTTGATGTCATCAGCAGACACGCTATACTTGTCTAGCAAGCCGAGTTCAGACAATGTTACATCACCAACTGTTACCTTCATAACTCGCATGCACTATAACCCCAAATTTGGCTCTATGTGTAGTTTTGTGATGTCTTTTTTGCCAAAAAACAACACCTGAAGACCACCCATAGTATTGTTCCGAAAATGCTAGAAACAACATGTTGTTTTTATCCAAAAAGTCTATGCATAGAAATTGACATAGTTTTTAGAAAAAAATTCAATGTGTTGTTTTATTTTCTCACTGTTGTTTCTAATGCAACTAAACGTTGTTTGTTCTCAATATAAGACATGTTGTTTTAGACATTACAATACATGGAAAATCAATATTACTACATTAGAAAGAAAAACTATATGATATGTCCACACATGGAAAAAGAAGAAAAATAGTGTTATTTTAATGTCACTAGGCATTGTTTTTCTTCAAATAAAAGGCATTGTTTTTATATATTAACATTATGTAGAAAACTAATATTACAACACTAAAAGAAAAATACTACGTTTCATATCCACGCATAGGCATTGAATTTTCTTCAGTTAATACATGTTGTTTTAGATATTACAATACGTGGAGAACTAATATTACAACACTACTACAAAAAAAACTACGAGAAACATCTACGCATAGGATCATGATAGTTTATTTTAAAAAAGCCTTTTGGGAATCGAACCCAAAAAAGTCCATTCAGGCAATCGTAATAGAACAGAATGTTTACAAAAATATATACCTTAAACAACTATGGCATATCTGCACTTAATCTAGACAAATAACAAAGACTGGCAAGGAACTAGGCCACTTCTATAAACTATGCCACCATAGCAAAGCACATGCAGCATGATAAAGCAGCGACAACACCTATTCTAAAAGACAAAGCAAAACAAGAGCAAGGACCTGACGCCATAAACCTTAAATTTAACATGAACCTGCTCTTATTTCAGAAAATCATCTCATCCATTCGCTCCATTGTAAGAGTTTGCTTACTTTACATCCTTATTAATCTGGACATAATATTCGCTGCTGAATGTTTGTCTTTTCAATCAATCGATGGAAGTAAAGAATAGCCAAGAACCGTGCTCTACATTTTAGCCTCATCCCAAATGGTGGCACCAGTTGATATGGGCTGCAATTCAAAAAGATTAGTCATATTACTTATTCTTTACCAATGAAAAAATAGAATAGACAGCTTTCATTGTTGGGGAAAACCTTTTTATCCTTAGAGATCTTTAATTTATCTTTTTTTGCAACTGTAGCAACAACTAACCTGAAGCTTGAGGATGTGTTCTTAGCAATATTTACCAGCTGCTGCAATGACTCTAGTGATCCAGGTTGTTAAGCTACATGTACAAGATTATGTGTTATGAAATATAAAAAGAAATGACAATTCAGATGCCATAAGTATGTCCCACCTTGCTCAGGGCATCAATCACATTGTAAAGTTCAGTAACACGAATGCCGGCATTCTGAACAACACACATCGCATAACTTACCCAGCTAGTTAGTTCTTTCACTACATATTTACAAACATCGCGTCTCGATTTCAAGATAGCTAAATGAGCTGATAGCATTCTCATAAAGCCACGTAAAAACCTAGTGTGGATGGATTGTGCATCCATCTAGAAATGCAAAATGAAAAGTAAGATCTACATGCAGTCATCACACTTTGATTGTTAAGAAGATAAAATAAGAATTAAAGTAGAATCACAACCGACCTACAAAGGAGTTCAAAGGACAAATGACAGAGGACAAAGGCAAAAATGAATGCGGAAACAAGCGCTTACTAAAAATATCAAAAACAGTATATCAATGTAAAGACTGGCCTACTATTATGAATAAACATTAAGGATTTTGCAGACAAATTCACATAATAAGCTAACCTGTTTAGGTGCACTCCAGATTTTTGATACTTTGTATCGCTTCTCGGTTATTTGGCACACTGCTGAATCCATTCCTTCCGTCTTCTTAAGGTAAAGATCCCTGACAGGCCGGATTTCAGAGCTTTGAATATCAACGGCAACCAAGGTCATCGCAATCTAAAAAAAAAGTGACGATATGCTTCAAATAAAACTTCTACAGGTAAATACCTTGACGCCAAGCTGTGCAGCAGCATTTTTCATAAAAACCATGCTCCCACAACAGATCGTTTGAGCACCAAGAGTTTTACTTCAGAACTGTATGACATATGAGAAGGGGATCTAGTTTAGGGTATCACCAGAACATAGTCGCCAGATCGCCATTGCCAGAGTAGGGCCATCGCCAGAGCGCCATTGCCAGAGCAGGGTCATTGCCAGAGCGCCAGAGCCAACCGCGACGTCCCCAAAGCGCCATAGCCACATACGAAAAACGTTAATGGAATTTCCCCCTCTTTTTGTCCCTTCAAAAACTTCCCTCCCTTAAAATTTTCAAAGCCATTTAAGCCCATTTACCCCAATGGCATACAATTATAAGGAACGAAAAAATATCTAAGACTCGTGTGGGGTGAAAATAGATTCCTTCATGGTATCGCTCTTCCCGTACAATCACCAAGCCTCTGAACGGATCCGTTCCGGAGACCTCGTTTCGGGTACTTAATACTGTCAGACGCGTCCCAATAGATCCAAGCCGTCCATCTGCTAGGATGATCCTAGCCATTCAAACTAATCCCTTCCGATGGAATCACATACTGCCGGAAAGAATCGCACCATGTTTTATTCCGCCATACGGAATCACCGTCCAAAATATCCAGGAATATAACCCCCCCTCCCCGGTAATATCCCAATAAAAAATTCTACCAAGTAGAATCACCATCAGTTATTTCTTTCTGACTATGGCGGGCAGTTATGGCGGCTCTTGGGTCCGGCTATTTGCTTCAATCTCTCTGGGGTTTAATCGTTTTTTTCTCTCAAACCCATCTCCGGAGATTTTCGCATATTTTAAAACCTTGTTTCCTATCTCTGTTGTATGATCTAAGAAGAAGATTCAGCGAAGAAAAGGGCAGCTATGGAGCAAATTGATCCCTTGTTTTTGGTGGATTAAATTAACCAATGCTATCTAATAATCTATCTCTTCTAAGCAGATCTCTCCACTCGAATTTTAACCTAAATGTTGGCCCACACTATCATTTTAATAGATGATTTGTCAAATAAACCTACAAAATGCAGCCAAGAAACGGAGATGAGAACCAAAACGGAGCCAAGAAGCAGATGTTGTGAGAAAGCGGAGCTAGTTAAATCTACCATGCCGCTTCCAGTTGACCCTACCATATTTCCATTGCCATTTGTTGCACAGGTAAAATAGACGAGCATAGGAGCAAGTTAAAGAGGGAAGTTATTTTTCTCTAGGGGAAGTTCTTCCCATAGTTACATGTGGAACCTTTCAGCCGTTGGATGGGATACACTTTTCTCACTGGTACCAAAACCATATTTAAATTCTCAATGCGTGACAAACCATTTTCCACTATTCTTGGCAAGGGTACATTTGTCTATGGGTCCTGCTATGTTGCAATCCATGTGTATCATGTCACCCTTAACATGTCACTTAATTCCAACCATCCATATTGTTTTGCCATGTTGGCAGATGTTAGCCACGCCTTCATCATCTAGCCATCCTGCCATAAAAATCCATCCAATTCTTACTACTCATGATGTCACCATGTGGGACTTGGGCATATGTCAACATTCCATCATATGACTCACGTCACACTCTCAACATGTATTAGAAGCTCCCATTAGAATGTCTTATGCAACACTATATAGTGATTGGGATTAGATAAGGGGCAATTCACTGCAGTCATTTCCAGTTGATACTTGGAAGCATACCCTTGCTAGACCCTTACCCAATTCAAATTTTTGTTATTGATTATGGCAAGGTATGGATGATGTAGACATGATGGTTAAGCATTTTTGCAAGAACTGTGATCTTTTTCCTTGTGAGGATGCAATGTTGTTGCGATGTTCTGGCAACATGGCATCATGGCAAAAGTTTTCTAACATGTTGTCAAAGTTGTGCTAGAAAAAGGAGCAATGAAGAAATCACAAGAGAACATTGATGCAGGAGTCATGTTATTGGAATTTTTCTCTAGGCCCACATCTCCATAAGGTTGCATTGAAGTCAAAGTGGTGGAAGACCTCATCCAGTTGTATGGTACATGTTTGGTTTGGCATAGAATCTATTTTTGGCATCTAGATTCCATCTTGATCATTGAGCCATACTTGCTTAGCCTTTTTCATCATACCCTTATGTCATGTTGCTTCCATTCCATTCTTCATCTTCATTTCATTGTTTTTCCATGTCTAACAAAAGTGTCTTCCTCACACCGTTATAAGCTTTGAAAGTAAAAAAAAAAATAGCCATGCACTACATTTTGCCTAGTCATTTTGTCATTTCACAACATCCTCCCATCACATTTTGCCTAGTTGTTTGGTCTAAGAGAAAAAAGTTTCTCTCACTAAAGAAGAAAAAAGAAAAAGAAAGTGTATCATTGCGAAATATGCTCAAAATGGCCACCTCATGATTGTCATGTCACCATAATAAGGTGACTAGACACATTTTTCAGTCAATACCAATGCTATAATAAAATAGCTACAGTGTCTTTCTTAATGGTTTCAATTTGGTTTCAATATTAAATAATATTTGAATGATTAAACAATATTTATCTAAGGAGAAATGATGTTGGAAGAGATTTATTGTGGCTTGTGTTATTCCAAACTCTATATGAGATCAAATGGATTACTCATGTTGAGCACTGAATAAAGTAAGTGGATTGTTTGCCTTTTGAACTTGGTTTCTGTTTTGTACCAAAATTAGATTATTTAAAAAAAAATCTCCCACAACTTCAAAAACTTAAATGCTTCTAGTGCCTTAGTATTTTAGGCAACCTAGAACTTAAATGTAAGGCCACTTCATATGTATTGAAGCGTGGCTTGTAAGAAAATTATCTTTAGGAACTTAAGAAAAATAAAAGTTGCACCATATTGTATGGTTCAACGAAGCTGCTGATGTCTTGCATTTCAAGCAATCTAGAACGTGAATGTCATAATAAGTTAGCATCTCATGTATGTATCAGAGCATTGCAAGTAAACATCCAAGAACTAGGATCATCTAACCAGTTCATCCAAGATATCTACACTTCTATAAGAAGCTTTCAAACTAGAACTCGATTCTGAATCTCTTTTTTTTTTTTTGGAGCTCTTAAAGTTAAGCCATATTCTTTCATAAGATAAGTGGGAAAAATCAAATTTGCAAAAGTTGACATGGAATATGATGATGTAGCACTCCAAGTAGATGATATGTCATGCCAAGCAAGCAAGGCCAACCAAGTAAGCAAGGCATCGATTACACTATCCCTAAAGCAAAATGCAGTAGTTGCACTCAAATCTGAGCATCTCGAGCTGTGGTGATTTATTTCAAATGATTTTTGGAGGAACAACAAGAGAAACGTTGTGATGAGATATATGAAAAAAATTGGCTCAATTTGGATCTAGGATATTTGAGAACGGGTTCAAACTTGGAAGAGAATTTGACCAGTGCACTTCCCTGAGACAAAAAAAGGTCTGCATACTCAAATGATGATATCTCGAGTTTTACCAAACCTTTTTGATGTATTTTGAGATTACTATCAAAGAAACGATGTAGGACCATGTTGGAAAAAACTTGGCATGATAAAGAAAAACGAGTTCAAATTGGATCAAGGATTCTCTCAGACAACTTTCACAAAAAACTAGCAAACAATTTTTTTGGATGTTGAGCTTTATAAGGGTTTCTTTGCATGATTTCAACTGTCACATCTCTGAATAGGGCCTAAGATCATGTGCAGGGTCTATCAATCTGTATACAATTATCTCTTCACTTATAATTGCCACAACGGGAGGAAAATAGATCCAAATCTCATTCCGTCAGTTCTCATTGCTTTGTGTGATGAACTGCAACTTCTCGACCATGTTCCAAATGCAAACGACCAAAACTCGACCTCCATAACGTAAACTCTACAATAACCTAGCAACACACAGGGTCTACGTTTCGGAGGCCAAAACGTAGTTGTTTTCATAGATAACTAGGTGCACCATTTCTGAACATGCATATGCAGAGTCATGGCAGCTAAAATAACAGAGTTTGGATCTATCGGCCATCCCGAATGATCCCAAACGATCTTGCAAAGGTGCTTCTGACTTCTAATTGCCACATTGAGAGGAGGATAAATTCAAACCCCATTCCATCAGTTCCTATTGCTTCGCATTTTTAACTACCGCTTCTCGACCATGTCCCAAGTGCAAACATTCAAAATTCGACCTCCATAACGTAAACCCTATTATAACCTACTCAGGGTTTACATTTCGGAGGTCATGTCCTAGTCGATTCGAACAGGATCCCCGCACCGTACCATTACATAGAGGGAGAGTGTTCATACCTGTAAGAAGGATCCTTAAAACCTTCGAAGTAGCTCGCCCCAAAAAGTCCTCTCCCAAACCCCCGATACGGACGGATAACTCTCCCACTCCGGAACTGTGAATAGCTCTATGAATGGACTCAGAACGTCGATATTACCCTCGGGACCAAGTTTCCATGGGCGAAGACCACCTTTTCTCCAAGAAGCACCAAAGTAGCTCATGTCTAACACATTAAGTAGTCAATTGGCCTAGGAGGTGGTCTGCAAAATGCTACCATGTATAGTGTTAAAAGATTTCTTTCATTGCCAAAACCGGAATCGTATAACTTGGTCCCTAGGCTAATTTCACCATTCTGGACGATATAGCGAAGTCAAATCACCATTCTGGAGCCTCTATACTGCCCGAACAACGAAACACTTGGGTTTCTACGATGCCCGCCTCGAGGAGGATTCATTTAGAAAAGTTCTCCCGGACCGATCTTGGATTTTATTAAACCTGCTTGAAGCAGGGTCCTGGAATCGAGGATTCAATGGTTGGATAGGAAAACCAAGCTTCGAGAGGGGGGCATTAGTATACGGCTTCCTGATTAAGGATTTTTTGTTTTTAGGGCAAGAATGGCTAGGAATGGGTGATTTGGCAAGGTGATGACTTGGCAAGCAAAGGGTGACATGGCAATGTGAGGGTGGTAATGTGGCAAGAAAATTAACAAACAAAGTTTCTCCTAGTCAAAAACGTTTTGTGACATGGATATGACATGGTGATGATGTTGGGGTGATATCACGGAACCTTTGACATATATGCATAATGGTGCTTGGATTTTCAGATTTTTAGGTCAACTTTTTGCCTTTTCTAGAATGTCATGTCAAAGGTGTACTTTCTCTCTCTATCTTTATTTTGTGAAAGAGAGAATATGGTTTTGGACTTTAGAAAAGGCTAAATTGGATGGAATTTAACAATCTTTCATATGTGATGGATGAATGGTGTACTTTTGACTCGAAAAATGCTCTTGCTAACTTTGGTCTCGACAAATGGTAATGATGTATGAAAGGGAAGAAAATGATGTATAAGAGATGATTTTTTTGGGTGGAACGATGGGAGTGAAGCCTTGGGAAATAGCAAATCATGCCTTAAGAAGTACATGGCAAAAGCTTGAATCATGCAAAATACCATTGAATTTCGAGTGGTCTTCCAAACTTTAACTTTGGGGTCTTCAACCTTTGACTTCAAGTGTTCAAGATGCTTAGGTGATCAAATTGTCCTTCAAGAAATACCTATATGATGGCAAACTAGTGCCCATCTTTGGTTCTTAATATCAATGTGTCTTCTACAAGTTGCCAAGTGTTGGAGTCTTCAAGTTTCACGCTCTACAAGCTCTCACACGCACACACATGTATGAAGTCAAATGCTAGTGAAGTGTGTCAAGCATGCATATAGCTCTTGTATGCTGCCATTTTGTGGCAGTAATGGCATGTGGACAACTTGGTCATACATGGATCCTTAGAAAACCATAAAAAACCACACCTCAAAAAAACACTACCTTAAAAAACTACACCTTAAAAAAAACATCCCTTCAAAAAACTATACGGCTTGAGAAAATAATACATCCTTAAAAAAGAAACTACACCTCCTTAAAAAACCACACATTCTTAAAAAAAAGAACTACGGCTCCTTAAGAAAAACTACAATATATCCTTGGAAAACCACACCTCCAAATAATTACGTGTAGGTTTTTTTCAAATCTTCAAAAAAACAACTCGTATTTTGTTTTTACTGTTGTTTTTAGCTGTGGACCAAATGTTGGGGTTGTAGTGATGTCCTTTATATGAACATTACGTTAGAGTATATGCCACGACAGACAATTTTGCCTGGCTAGAACTTTGGCTATCTATACCAAAAAGAAATGCTTCGAATCTGAGAAGATGCTCGATGGCTGGGCAAAACAGATAACTACGCCGTAGTGGTCACGAGGTGGAGACATTCGTGCAAAAAGAGCACCAAATCCTCCCAAATCCGACATCATCTGGCACTAGGGATCGTTCAAAATCCGCTTCCATCTGATGATAAGGACATCTCTCCCTTTTTTTTATAAGTGTTTTTTTTTTTTATATTATATAGAAGAAAATACAATGCTTCATTACAGTAAGAGAACTACTATAGGAGTAGACTCAACTTCTTCATTCCCTTAACTGCAGAAACTTATTCAAAGCTCTAATAATAGCACATATACTTGTAAGCGCAGAATTATCTCTCCACATCGGAACCAAAAGTTGCAAGATGATCCAAAAGAGCCAAAGGCTCTCGAAATGATACATCTTGTTCTAAAGAACATACATGTAATCTGGACAGCTGAAGTAAAAGGAAGATGTGTGGCCTTAGAAAGAAGACAGCAGCCAAATGTAGTACAGGCATATCAGTACCTGAAGAAGCACATTCGGAGAAGCATATGCTCAAACATAGCAGTATTTGAGCATATCAAATCCATATGGACAGTCAAGGCATTTAGGGATCAGCACCAGAATATCTTTCAACTCCATATGAGCAGCCAAGGCATTTTGGCATCAGTACCAAAATTTCTCTCAACCTTCAGAATTTGAGAGGCTTGACAAGCATATCAGTACTTGAAAAACAGCCTAGATGCTTCCGTTGCTCATGTTTTATGCTGTAGCCGCTGCCATATTTCTTTTATCCCTGTCTCTTCAATTTAAAACAGAAATTCTGATGAACATAGAGAATTCTCCTGACCAAACTGAACCTTTCTTATCATCTTTAGCAGAATCTGGATCTTTCTGCTAGCAAGGAAGAGTGAAGAGATAATGGCAATATAAAATTCGTTCCAAGAAATTCTTTAGACCAAAGGGTTATCACTGTAAAAAAAACATACTGACTCCTCTCCATAACCTAAATCTTGCTGCAAAAAATCTTCGCCTCTTCACCTTATAGGCCAGTGTCTCTTTCGAGCAAACCCTTTCGGCGTGACCATATCCAAGAAGAAGGGAAAGGACATAATGCAAAGCATCAAAGAAGAGAGCCACGTTTGTGGTTACCTGTTTCACAGACAAAGAAGCCGATTGTAGCCGCCAGAAAGGAGAAGAAATATGTAATCTGCACAGATCTTTTTTCCTGAAAATTTTGGAAGCAAGAAATTTATGTTGCCCTGCTAGCAACGACCTGGTTGTATGAGCACCAAGACAGTGGCAGCAGTGCCAGATTTGGAGAGGAGGAGTCGGTTTCCTCCGTCCACCGCCCTAGCCGCCAAGAAACATGCCGCCGTAGTTCCCCCCTTTTTGTGTACGAGTGTGTGCAAGAATGCCCTAGAATGCTATGCACGAGGCTTGTATGCCCTGGAAAATAAAGAAAGAGAGATATACGCACATTAATGTCCTAGACCACTGCACTATAGATATATGCATTAGTACATTGCATACAATATGAATTTTAAATCATATAAAAACTATATTGAAAAAGCATATAATTATATTGTTTGCACCCCCTATTATTATGCTAGATATTCACGCAAGAGGTGATGTAATGCAATCTGTATGAGATCAACACCTCCAGTATTTTAATATGAGATATCCCAATTTGTTAGATCATACCCCACAAATGAGAATCACCATCTATAGCTCAAAGTATAGCATAACTCACGAATATACCTATTCAACAGCTCTCCGTGCCTAGAAAGGCCCCATGCATGAATATGTCGTATAATAACAGGGGTTTTCTTTCATATTTTTGTATGCTTATCAACATATTTTTGCTATAACTTGGTGATGTATTCGATTAGATATATTAATACGTACATCTAGAGTGCATATATGCTCAACATGATTTTGAATGGTCTTATCCCCTTGTAGTTTTTCAAAAGCGTATAATATCTGCCTCTTTGCATGAAAGAATCGGCCCGTGTATTTTCGGGTTCTAAGAGAAGAAAAGGGCAAGTTCAATTGATATGTGATTCTACTTTTAGTCCTTGCCATCTGTCTATAGAATTGGCAATAGTCTGTTGTTGGATCCTATCACTTCTACCAGTCACAATGTTTCGACAACAATCAAAAGATTGTGAAGTCTAGGCATAATACGCATCATAAAAATGCATATGATAATTTGCTGTAGTTCTAAGATATGTTTCTACCTTTGGTGGCTCTACCTTTCGCTGCCTTTTTCTTCTCTTTGTAGCTATCTTACCTTTCTTTGGGTGTTGCGAAGGTCGTTTTGGAATTTCCTCTACTGATTCGGATGCATTATCTTCCGATCTTTCACAAGCTCATCTATTGTATTAACTCATTTCAAATGCCTTATGAGCTTTAAATATTGCAACTTTCTAGGTATTTTTTGGGTTTTCATGTTAGTAGGTTTTAATCTTTCTTATTAAAATGGGATGGGGTTGGGAACCGTGTCGGAACGCTGCATGTGCAGACGCAGGCGGCGTTCCCTTCGCCCTTTGCGGGAATATTTTGGTCGTCTACGTCTTTCGCCTCTTCTACCTGTTAAAACTTTGAGCGGGAAGAGAGTGGCACAGGGCAGCGATGGCCCTGGTCCTATACAGTTCTTGGCGTTGCTGCTTTTGGCACATCCTTCATTTCTTGATAGCAGCAGGGTTTTCTTGCAATATTTTTGTTATATTGCTTGACATTCCGTTTAGGACAACGACGCAAGAGATAAAGGGCTTGGCTTTATCAAACACTTGCTGAGCAGTCTAATGTACAGGGGACACAGATGAGCGGCACATGCTATGGAGAGGTGGGCAACCGGAGGTGGGAACTTTTGCAGCTCTGGAAGAAGAGCAAGACTTTCATGCCACGTTGCCATGTCTGCTTTTATGTCGACATAACATTTGTGCCACGACTTCAGGGGTAAGTTGGGCAATTGTTTTAGTGATGTCGGTTCTTGCTTTTGCCGATGCAATTAATGCAGTCATGGGTGCAATTTAAAACCGTCAGCCTGTTAGAAGAAATCGCAAAAAAATCGAGCAGAGTATAGGTAGATTGTAGAAGATAGCTAGCAAACTTCTCTTGGAGTCAGGGAACGTCAACCTCAATTTCGGGAAGAAGAACTTGATGCTAAAGTCAAACACCTCCTCAGGTATATTTCTTACCATTTCTATTCCTGCTTGATTTTCCTTCAGAAATGCATCAAATTGTTAAGTATTTGTTGTGAAATGCAGGACCTACAACTCTCATTCTTGGTATTCGTCTGCAAATAGGAATATGATTCAGCTCCAATTTCTCATGAAAAGTTCGGCTTAGCAGTGAAGTATACTAACTGGTCCATTTTTTAGCTCCACGTTTCTTGCGCGAAAGCTTAACCCTATTTTGGAAAACAGGGGCTTGAGAATGAACTCTACACATCAATTCTTCCACCATTCTAAATCAGGTGCGAGGGTGCTCAAAATAGATAACAATGCTTTTTTTTCAACTTGAGCTTAATTCAATGAGGATCCAAGAAAGCAATATCTGATTGAAGGTAAAAAGCTATGCAGGGCATTTTCTCTTTTGGGCTTCTTCATATTCAACTATATTCTTGCAGTTATGACAGCCTTCTTCTTGAAGAGCGGGAAGGATTTGGAATTTGCTCAACTCATAAGCATTCTAATGGAGTCATTCAAAGTATTTTCCACCAGCCCCAACCAATGCGATGGCAATCCTATAAATTTCAACTCTCAGTTTCAGTACATCTATTCCTATCAAAGCCTTAAAATGTTCCTGCATGTTATGTATTCATGGCAAAGGCCTCATTTTTGTATTGCAGAAGCCCTATTTTAGCTTCTATAGCATAGCAGTAGGAACACTCCAGGTCTTCAAAATGATTCCTTCCTAGTGAGCAATAGAATTTAGCTCTTTGTACATATTTTGTAGGGAGCGTCACAATGGTATCAGAGCGATGTTCTTGGTTGACCAGGAACTAGCACTGACCATGTCCCTAGTAAGTAGTCTAACAGGCCTAATAGGGTGTGAAATAAAAATTTCCACCATGGAACCTCGAAAATAGGGGAAAAATTTTTCTCCTAAGTAGTGGGTCCGTAAGAATAGGCTAAGTTGTTAGATGGGGGAAAAAGAATGAGCCAAATTAATATTCTAGTAAAGTTAGAGTGAAAATTATGTATTAGCATCAGATTTCACCCAAAATGGGTCAAAGAATCATCCCAATCCGAGACCCGGGTGAAAAATGGCGCAAATTCATAATTGACACTTCAAACCATTAGAAAAATTCGAATTTCATAGTATAATACAGCATTAACCATATACTAATAAATGGGTATACTGGGATAATTAATAAGGGGGCTAATTAATAGGGCTATTAATGGTAGGAGAATATTCCCTAGAGCATCTTCCCTTTTAAATATCTTCTTGCCACCCCATTTTCTCCCTAACCTTGCCTAAACCCCCTTCTTTGTTAATCAGCTTAACGTAATCAGTTTGATTAACCATAAGATATGGCGAGGACCAAATGCACTGCCAAGAAGTTTAGCCCAAGGCGCACACCCTCAATGGCGGAAGCAGCAGCGGGTCCAGGGAAGAAGATCCCCGAGTATCTTCGGCCGGGGAGGGAGGAGGAGCCGTCCAGCTCTACGGACGAGACCTTCCACGCCTCCTGTGAGGAGGCCCCCCGAGCAGCCCCTCAATGGAGATGCAAAGGGATGGACGAGATCGCCCACTTCGGGTCCTATGTCCGCCTGTGAGGAGGGAGCAAGAGCAGAGCAAAGACCACCAAAGACCAAGAGCAAAGAAGAATAACAAGAGCAAAGCAGAAGCAGCAAAGCAGAAGAACCACGCCAGGAGGAGGTTGGCACCTCCAAAAAGAAGAAGGGCAAGGAGAAGGTGACAGAATGGGCCGAGGAGAGGGGTCAGCGAAAGAAGAGGAGAGGGAGAAAGAAGCAAGAAGGAGGGAGAAGAGGTCCGGGGGACCAGGACCGGCCCAAGAGGGACGGGCCCACATTGAGGATCCTCGCTCTGACCCCACCGGCGAGGAGGAGGAGGAAGAGGAGGAGAGCGAAGCAGCCGGGCAATCAGAGGAAGAGCCCGAAGGAGACGCCGGGGAGTCCTCAAACCCTAACGCTCGCCCACCATACTCTAAGTGGCCCAAGCCACCAAAGGTCATCAAGAAGCAGAAGGTGGACGAGCGGGAATTCATGTTAAAACAAGATCGTGAATTCCAGCGTCGTAAAAAGGTGTACTAAGAGTACCTCTGCCGGTGAAAGAGGTACAATGATTGGTACTGCAAACAAAACGTACAAACGTACGTTAAGGGTGGGCGGCCGAAGAAGCCCAAGCCGCCACCACCAAGACCGGAGCCGCCGAAGAAGGTCCACCATGGACCTAATTCAAGGCATGCCCGAGTTTTTTGGGAGATTAGGCACTTCCAGCAATGCGCTAATCTCCTCATCAGGAAGGTGCCGTTCGAGCGGCTCCTTCGGGAGGTTATCCAGGAGTTCCGGACAAACTACAGGGTGACACCCCTAACAGTCCGGGCCCTAAAGGGGGCATCAGAGGCAGAGCTGGTCCAGCTCTTCGAAGAAGGCAACCTCTGCACAATCCACGCCAAGCGGGTGTCGGTGATGTCGAAGGACCTGCATCTGGCGAGGAGGATCCACAGGCAGAGGCCTTAAACACCTCCAATTTTGTAAACCTTATAAATATATAAGTTTTCCTCTGTATATTCTAATTATTAGCTATAAAAGTCAATTTTCTCTGTAAATTAAACCTCTTCTTTTTTATATAATAGTACTCTTAAATGAATTAATTGTAAGTATAATTCCTTGTACCATAATTAGAATGCTTAGAATTGTCTAATTAGCGTAAAATTTTAGCACCAAAATCCAAATTTGGCTCAAACTGTTGGCTCATACTAAGCCTGTCACTTATATTTGGAAGTTGGTTACTAGGGGTATATGATGATGATCCCCGACGTGGTAGAACTTAAAAGCCTATACATGTCCTCCACTTTGGCTGCTCGTTGGCAGTGGGACAAAAACTAGCTAGTTTGTAAAAAGACTAGTCTAGACCAGTAAAAGTTGGTTTACGATTGCCGTGGGCTGGGTTTATCACATTGTAAAAGCCCTCCGGTCCTAGGATGCCCAAAAAGCCGTGAAAAGGCAAAGCACACTAGGCTGGGTGACTGGTTCAACCGATGCCCCTAGAGTTGCCTCTAGGATCCGAATCCTCAAGGTGGGATTGTATCCTGCCTACAAAGTGTGCATGTATCCAAAGTTTTGCCCAACGGATGTGTGATGAGTTGGTATAGGCCTAGTAATGCCAAAAATAAGTGTTCATTTAGTCATGGGTTCAAACCTTGACAATGTCACTTATATTTGGAAGTTGGTTACTAGGGGTATATGATGATGATCCCCGACGTGGTAGAACTTAAAAGCCTATACATGTCCTCCACTGTGGCTGCTCGTTGGTAGTGAGACAAAAACTAGCTAGTTTGTTAAAAGACTAGTCTAGACCAGTAAAAGTTGATTTACGACATCGTGGGTTGGTTTTATTCTTATCGTGCATGTATGGCCGTAAAAGTTGGTTTACTGACATCGCGGGTCGGGTTTATCTTGGTTATTGTGCATGTATGGCCAAAGTTTTGCCCAACGGATGTGTGGTGAGTTGGTATAGGCCTAGTAATGCCAAAATAAGTGTTCATTTGGTCATGGGTTCAAACTTTGCCAATGTCACTTATATTTGGAAGTTGGTTACTAGGGGTATACGATGATGATCCCCGACGTGGTAGAACTTAAAAGCTTATACATGTCCTCCACTTTGGCTGCTCGTTGGCAGTGGGACAAAAACTAGCTAGTTTGTAAAAAGACTAGTCTAGACCGGTAAAAAAGTTGGTTTTACTGACATTACGTGGGCTGGTTTCTTGGTAATCGTAAAAGAGCCCTCTGGTCCTAAGATGCCCAAAAAATCATATGTGGTAGGCGGCATTAGGCTGGTGACGTTGGGTTCAACGATGCCCCTAGAGTTGCCCCTAGGATCCGAAAACTTCCTCAAGGTGGGATTATATCCTGCCTACAAAGTGTGCATGTATGGCCAAAGTTTTGCCCAACGGATGTGTGGTGAGTTGGTATAGGCCTAGTAATGCCAAAATAAGTGTTCATTTGGTCATGGGGTCAAACCTTGTCAATGCCTCTTATCTTTGGGAGTTGGTTACTAGGGGTATACGATGATGATCCCAACGTGGCAGAACTTAAAAGCCTATAAATGTCCTCCACTTTGGCTGCTCATTGGCAGTGGGACAAAAACTAGCTAGTTTGTAAAATGACTAGTCTAGACCAGTAAAAGTTGGTTTACTGATTCATCGTGGGTCGGGTTTCATCGTTACCTTGTAAAAGCCCTCTAGTCCTAGGATGCCCAAAAAGTCATATGTGGCAGGCGGCATTAGGCTGGTGACGTTGGGTTCAACGATGCCCCTAGAGTTACCCCTAGGATCCGAAAACTTCCTCAAGGTGGGATTATATCCTGCCTACAAAGTGTGCATGTATGGCCAAAGTTTTGCCCAACGGATGTGTGGTGAGTTGGTATAGGCCTAATAATGCCAAAATAAGTGTTCATTTGGTCATGGTTCAAACCTTGTCAATGTCTCTTATCTTTGGGAGTTGGTTACTAGGGGTATACGATATACATGTCCTCCACTTTGGCTGCTCGTTGGCAGTGGGACAAAAACTAGCTAGTTTGTAAAATGACTAATCTAACCCCTACGATGATGATCCCCAACGTGGCAGAACTTAAAAGCCTATACATGTCCTCCACTTTGGCTTCTCGTTGGCAGTGGGACAAAAACTAGCTAGTTTGTAAAATGACTAATCTAGACCAGTAAAAGTTGGTTTACAGATTACTGTGGCTGGTTTACTGGTTACTAAAAAGTCATATGTGGCAGGCGGCATTAGGCTGGTGACGTTGGGTTCAACGATGCCCCTAGGGAGGTGGGATTATATCCTGCCTACAAAGTATGCATGTATGGCCAAAATTTTGCCCAATGGATGTGTGGTGAGTTGGTATAGGCCTAGTAATGCCAAAATAAGTGTTCATTTTGTCATGGGTTCAAATCTTGCCAATGTCTCTTATCTTTGGGAGTTGGTTACTAGGGGTATACGATGATGATCCCCAACGTGGCAGAACTTAAAAGCCTATACATCAATGTTGTCCTAAACGTTTTGTACGTATGTAAAAAATACGTATGCATACGTTTTTTACAAGTATGTATCAATACAAACGTATTTTACAAAAACTTTTTTTTCTCTCTTTTTTTTTTTTTTGGTAAATCAGAAATCTACCTCCTTGATGAGCCTATTATTTGCCTATCTGTGGAGGATGCTATCCAAGATCATTGTGAGGTGGCTAAGAAGCATTCAAGGAAGCAAGCAAGACAACCGAACATGATTTGGGGTCTTCACCTTGTCATCTCAGGCCATGATCGTCCATTCCGTCCGAGCGGCATTTAGGGCAACAGAGAAACGTATGAATGGAAGAAAAAAGAAGACTTACCTAAGATATTAACAAATATAATATGTTATATTAAAAAAAAGCAAGGATAAAAAAACTACTAAATTTTTGACCAACGTTTTTATCATACATACGTATAATATGTTTGTTTCGAAAAATACGTTTGGTATATGTAAAATACGCATATTTATACAACACTGCTATACATGTCCTCCACTTTGGCTGCTCGTTGGCAGTGGGAGAAAAACTAGCTAGTTTGTAAAATGACTAGTCTAGACCAGTAAAAGTGACTAGTCTAGACCAGTAAAAGTTGGTTTACAGATTACTGTGGCTGGTTTACTGGTTACTATAAAAAGCCCTCTGGTCCTAGGATGCCCAAAAAGTCATATGTGGCAGGCGGCATTACGTCAACGATGCCCCTAGAGTTGCCCCTAGGATCCAAAAACTTCCTCAAGGTGGGATTATATCCTGCCTACAAAGTGTGCATGTATGGCCAAAGTTTTGCCCAACGGATGTGTGGTGAGTTGGTATAGGCCTACTAATGCCAAAATAAGTGTTCATTTGGTCATGGGTTCAAACCTTGCCAATGTCTCTTATCTTTGGGAGTTGGTTACTAGGGGTATACGATGATGATCCCCAACGTGGCAGAACTTAAAAGCCTATACATGTCCTCCACTTTGGCTGCTCGTTGGCAGTGGGACAAAAACTAGCTAGTTTGTAAAATGACTAGTCTAGACCAAAGAAAAGTTGGTTTTACTGATTCATCGTAATGGGTTCTTGAGCTGTTTTCATACTAGATAGATAGATAGATAGATAGTATTTTTTTACATGATTGAAAGAATAATGGAAAGAAACTGCTGAAAGAAAAAAGTGTCGAATGAGAAACCAATGCCAAAACCCTCAATAAGTAATGAACTCATTATAGATATCCATACTGTCAATAGACCAGAGGCCTACATTTGCCAAGCAATCTGCTCATCCATTCCAAGAATCTTGATCCATTGGCTGGGATCGATGGAATTCTTATTATCGGCTCACAAAAATACGCAAAACTTTTGATACAGAAGAGGCCTTCTATTTTCTTGAACTAAAAGCATGGACAAAAAGTTCGAAAGAAATTGATCTCAAAAAGGATCAAGCTGAGGAACAAGAGAAGAAACGTGCAACAAGAATTTAACTCATGCAGGAAGAAACCCTTTCTCTTGCATGGATTCAAAGAATAATGGAAAGAAGCTACTGAAAGGAAGAAGCATCAAATGAGAAACCAATGCAGAGGTGATGCACATCAGTGAACAGCATTATCTCGGCACATTGAGTTGGGCAGTATGACCAGACCATCCTGACACCTTCTAGTTTATTTTAGAGATGTGAATTTCAAACTTCATATACTACGACATGTCAATCATCTAAAATGCACTACGTTTTCTGTTTAGGATGATCTAGACTGAGCACAACTTTGCAGACGGAGAGAAGAATTGTGTCGGGTAAGAACAGCTCGGTGAGAAAGGAATGGGCATTGTATCGAGGAGGCGAGGCTATCATTCATGATTAGTGGCCCTCTGATCCATGGACTGTTATGTGTAGCTTTTGTGTATTCTATATTTTGTTATTTTATTATGAATGTTCGGGCTACATACCCGTTGTTTTGAAGGTAGTGTTTTCTCCTTAGTCTGATCTGCGTCAAATGCCCTTATTTATACTGTCCCATGTCCCATTGTGGCCCTCCACGACGTCAAAATTACCTACCTACCTACCTACGTACCTACCTACTTATCTATCTATTTTTTAAATACTTTGAAGTTTGTAGAACATATCCATTAGTTTGTGAAGAATATTCATTACTTACTTATGGTGGGGTTTTATATAGTTTTTGATTATGATAGTCGCTGAGGTGGATGCAACATGTGCAAGGAATCAAATCTAACTATGTCTCGTACATTTCAAGGATAAATGCCGCCATACCAAAATTATAATTGACGTTAAACTTATTTATGCTGACAAGTGAAGCATGTCTTCTTCAAAGTAGCATATTAGTTGTTCATTAGGTAGTTCATGGTCGGTAATCTAGATAGCATAAATGAAATTCTAGCTAGTTTCTTTTACGTCCATTGGTCTATGAGATGAGTAATAGAATATTATACACCCCCTTCCCCCCTCTTCCAAATTTTGTACATGGGATGTCCGTCGTATAAGAGTCGACACCATACCATATAGAAGTCAATCTAGTAATCAATGAATTAACCCACAGAATGGCTAAGGTAATTAAAATAGGGTTGGGGAGGGGTTTAATATATTGGCAATGTAATGTTCTTACTATACATGTTTATTTAGATGTCCTTACCTTGGCATTCTATGAAACACAGCATATATGTTTGGAGAGAAATAAATTGACTTTTAACGACCTAGTATTGATAGGTTATACGAAAAATTATACTTGTGCACCTATAGGTGAATAGATAGATCTTTTTTTAATGTCCACGGGAACCCTACAATGGGGCATGGGACGAGTCTATACATAATGCGACTCTGGGCGGTTTCGAACTCGAGATATATATGCTCTAGGACTAGCGTGTATAAGAGAATAACATTCTTAATGTTTTATTTTGCGTGCCATAGAAGAATTGTTATGTGCACCTGTAGGTTTATGTGTCCTTAAAGATTCAAAATAGTCTATGGACCCAATTCAAGAAATCGAGTATTGTCATTCTTATGTAGGATTATCTGCACTCACTTAGTTTCATTAGGTTAATCCTATTTTTTTTTTTGGAAGGACATGGAACTGTATTAGTCAGAAAAAACCATAAAAACATAGATGGGGGATTGAAAACCCAATGGAGAAATTATCCAATAGAGCAAAATCACTTGCCATCTTGTAGAATACAGCATCAAATTGAGTTGTAAATAAGTACTAATCTGAAGATAGTAAATCCAAATACGACTATTCACTTAGTCTTTTATTGATGAAGATAGATTGCTATGACAATGCATTGCTTAGCTTCAATGAGCTCTTGAGCATCAGAGGAACTATTGCCCTTGAAAATGAAGAGATTTCTTCTTTTTCAGTTTGTCCCACGAACTTGGGTGCACAGCTGCTAAGACTTGTTGTCTATTTAAACTGCAGTTGAAGAGACTCTAAAGCCACAACCAAGCCGGACTAGCATGCTGACACAAGAAGAAACAATGCTGAATCATCTCATCCCTCTAAACACATAGAGGGCATGTCGCTAGCACCTACCAAAACATTGATGAGTACACATCTATGGATAATCTATCACTACAAAACGGACAACTTGGGATGAAGTAACTTATCCCAAACCCATTTCCAAACTGTTCTCTGTTGATTCACTGATAACACCAACGACTACTTTTGTGAGGGGAACAACACCTTAGCAGCACAAATGATCTTATACATAGAATGCACCAGATGCTCTGCCTTAACATCCCCATGAACCAACCAAAGCTGGGGAACCACTACTTCTTGTACATGGTTTCACTAGGTTAAATCTTGGAATGATGTTCAATTAAACTTGATTGTTTAACAATCTTTGATGTTTTTTAACTGTATAAATTGCCACAATCATCTTGATGCGACTGGTGAACATATGAATAATGATAGCAATCACATATTGTTGGTGGAAGCAATTGTTTTAAAATAATCAAACTGCGAGCAATCATACGAGAAGAGTCTATAGAAATTTTATTGATATCCTATGAAATGTTTAGGTTCAACACTTGAAATATGATTAAAATTCTTCTCTTAGAAAATTATTATGATAAGAATGGAACCATATTGCACTAATAGAATATAGAATATAATATAATTTGTAACGTTAATTGTAACGGAAAATACATTAATTAGTATTTTTTTTATTTGCATCACAAAATATAAAATTGTAGTATGCATAGTTAAAGGTGGTAGTGAACAATATCAAGCCTAGAAGGAGAGGCCCTGTTGGATATCCCAAAGGGTTTCAGCAGATTTCTGCAACATGGTTTGTTCTTCATCAGACAGATGAGAATTCATGATACTGACTACTCCAGATCTCCCAAGTTGGGCGGGTAAACTAAGATAAACATCATCAGTAATACCATGAAACCCGTTAGCGAGGACAGAAACGGGGTGAATCCGTCTCTGATTACGGAGCAGACTGTTAGCGAGAACGGCGACGGAGTAGCCAATAGCCCAGGAAGTGTAGCCCTTGAGGCTAATAATTTCAAGGGCAGAGTCAACAACAAGCTTATGGATATCATTAAGCTGTTGCTGGTCTATAAGGATCCCGTTATCAGCAACACATTCTTTGACGGGGACGCCACCCACAGTAAGGCTGGACCAAAGGGGCACAGAACTGTCACCATGTTCACCAATTATGTACGCATGGACATTCTGGGAATTAATGTCCAGGTGATCGCCGATGAGGAACCGGAACCTCGAAGAGTCCAGATTTGTTCCACTGCCGATCACCCGGTGCGCCGGTAACCCCGACAGCTTCCACGCCACGTAGCTTAGCAGGTCCACCGGATTCGAAACTATGAGCAGAATAGTTTCCGGGCTATGGCGCACCAATTCTGGAATTATGCTTTTGAAAATAGCTATATTTCTTTGCACCAGATTCAGCCGGGACTCCCCCTCCCTTTGCCTCGCCCCCGCAGTCACAATGCATAGATCTGAGCCCTTCGTCACCTCGTAGTCGCTAGAGGCCCCGATCTTGACACGTGGCAGAAATGCAGACCCATGTTGTAGATCCAACATTTCGCCCCTTAGCTTCGCTCCATCCACATCCACTAGTGCTATCTCGTCTGCTATGTCCTGGGTTAGAATCGTCTGTGCGCATGCCATCCCCACATTTCCTACCCCTACCACACTTATCTTCGTAGTGGATTTGCTTGTTGTCTCCTCACTTTCGCATCCATCAACACGCCTAAATAAGGCTCCTGCAATCCTCTGCACCGTTGTGGACATGTCGTTCGATTCGGCCATTGCTACAACAGGAGTATCGCTCTACTTACAATAAGAATCAATTAGCAATAACTCAGCTGTTTATACTGCTCTTCCCACACACTACCCTTTAAATACTCTTAATAGATCTTTACATATAGTGTCACTTAAATACTAATAGTCGCCAATCCCACACATTATCATTAAATACTTTTAATAGATCTCTACACACTCACACTGTTAGGTCGTGAGATGAGGTCAAGCACGAATGCACTAATATGTGAATATGCCATGGATGTGCTTCCTTTATCATTTCCTTAGTATTCTAGTATCTTTTTCGAAGCTTCATCTTTGATTATTCCTGTAACATGGGCTTGACAGTTGTGGACGTGGGAAGATGAAAACACACATGCTTGTTTACCAAGAAACGTGTATCTTGTTTCCCAAGAATCTTGAGGATTCTTCCTCAGCACAAACAACTTTTAAACCTAGAGACTTTGCTTGCACCATGTCCTCAAGTAGCAATTTGCTCATTTGTGTATGTGGTTGGGAGACACCAATTTAAAGTATAAGATATTGTGTACGTGGTTGGGAAACATCCTAACAAAGGTATCAAATCTTTTAGCAATTTTCTAGTGTAAACACAAAGGTCAAACTTCTCCACACCCATATGTAGCTTGTGTGGCATAGATGCAAATGGCCCCCATGTGGAAAAGGACGGAGGTAGGATTTCATATTAAATTTTCTCCTCTCAATACATGTGGTTAGATCCGAAGTCCCACTGATTTCTCCTAATATGAACTCAAAGATCAGCTCCCTTCAGTCCCTCAATACACATTCACCTCTCTCTCTCTCTCTCTCTCTCTCTCTCTCTCTCTCTCTCTCTCTCTCTCTCTCTCTCTCTCTCTCTCTCTCTCTCTCTCTCTCTCTCTCTCTCTCTCTCTCTCTCTCTCTCTCTCTCTCTCTCTCTCTCTCTCTCTCTCTCTCTCTCTCTCTCTCTCTCTCTCTCTCTCTCTCTCTCTCTCTCTCTCTCTCTCTCTCTCTCTCTCTCTCTCTATAATTGCAAAAGATCAGCACATCCATTGAGGTTAATGCTTTATTGGAACATGTTGAACAGTTATATCATGTAGATGATATGGATACATCCTTCAGCAATATGTATGGGGGAGAATTGTGCTTCACTCTGGAAGATATACAGGACGGGTTACAGAAGTTGTCCAATGGCAAAGCGGCCGATATTGAAGGGCTTATGGCTGAAATGTTTAAATGGGCAGGTGATGCAGTAGCAGAAGTTCTTGTTAAGCTATTTAATGCTGTTGTAAGAGAGGGTTTTCCGCATACATGGCAAATCAACAGGGCCATTCCGCTACATAAGACAGGTGATGAATCTGATCCCAATAACTATCGTATGATTATGATATGCAGTTTGTATGCCAAGCTCTTTTCCACCATAGTGAACACGAAAATTAGTGCATGGGCCGAGGCTAAGAATGTTAGGGCCAGAGGGCAGGCAGGCTTTAGAGTTAAAAAATCTACCACTGATCATTTGGTGACAATGCGAGCAATGATAGACTCGGTAGTGGGGAAGAGGAAGCCATTGTACGCACTATTTGTAGATTTTTCAAAAGCATTTGATATGGTAGGAAGAGGACATTTGTGGGATAGGATGGTAGCTCTAGAGGTGCCAATTGAGTATAGACAAGCAGTCGCAAGACTATATGATAAAGTCTTGATTCAGCTCTCTTTTCCATATAACACTGGAGATTATGTTGTGAGTAATGTTGGGGTTAAGCAGGGCTGTCCGCTGTCACCTACGCTCTTTGGTCTTTTTATAGATCAATTGGAGGAATGGATTATGCATAGTGGTGGAGATGGGACAACTCTGAATGGGTATGTTCTCATGCTTTTACTATATGCCGATGATGTTGTGCTTTTGTCCAGGAGTGTCACGGGTTTACAGAGACACTTGGATGCTTTGGGACGCTTCTGTGATGCTAAAGGCATGAAGGTGAATATGGCTAAGACCAAGGTAATTGTGTTTGGGGCGAATAAGGTGGATCATGTGAAATTATCATATAAAGGTGAACCTGTTGAGCTTGCGGAGAGTTATAAGTATCTTGGCTTAATTGTTGACAAAAGTCCAAATTGGAATTTGGCAGCTGAGCAGAAAGCGGATGGCGGGCTTAAAGCCCTTTATGCTATGCAGCGCAGATGTAGAAAAGCGGACATATGGAATTTTGATATGAAAAAGCAGTTGTATGTGGCTCTAGTGCAGTCAGTGGTTTTGTATGGGTGTGAGGTTTGGGGGCCAGGTTTGGCATTGGATAGATGGAAGAAGATTGAAAAAATACAGAAAAGATTCTTTCGAGCGGAAATGGGAACCAAGATGCAAACTCCATATGATATGCTGTTAGTTGAATGTGGCATGATCTCTTTGGAAGCGGAGGCGCTTTGCAGAACTATTCACTATGTAAGCAAGATCCTTTATAATATGTCAGATGATAGCCTACCAAGAATGGCCTTGGAAGAGACACGTGCAAAGGGATGGTATGCAGATATAGAGTTGTGGCTAGGCAGGTGGGGGATGTGTCTGGATGATTTAGGGGTGCATAAAGATGATATACGGGGGTGGGTCAAGAATAGTGCCACTCGGGTATGTTGGCGCGACGGGGCAGTCAAGAAAGAGTTTTATAGACGTCACATCAATCCTACACTAAAAGGAGCTGAGTACCTTCAGGAAAATATCTCAGTGAGATATAGACAGGCTATATGCAGAATGAGATTGAGCTCACACAGGTTAGGGGTTGAGGTAGGCAGGTGGAATAATATTCCATCTGAGCTTAGATCATGCAAGATGTGTGATCAGGGGGTTCTTGAGGATGAGGCACATGTGCTTCTCCATTGTCCAGCATACATTGACTTTCGCGACAGGTATGATATACATTCATGCACGCTGGTGGATTTCTTTGCTCTTCCAGGGGGCCATACTGGAGCATATATACTCGATATTCTAAAGTATAGAGAGGGACGTTTGAAGAGAATGGACATGAAGGAAATAGATGAGGATGAGATGGGGGGAGTTAATGCATTACTAACAGAGGATGCATTAGATGATTTGTTCTATACTTGATAGTGTACTGGTCTGAACGTCTTATAGACCTGGCGGTCTCACAGACGTAATATTAATACAATTTCATTTCATTTCATTTCTCTCTCTCTCTCTCTCTCTCTCTCTCTCTCTCTCTCTCTCTCTCTCTCTCTCTCTCTCTCTCTCTCTCTCTCTCTCTCTCTCTCTCTCTCTCTCTCTCTCTCTCTCTCTCTCTCTCTCTCTCTCTCTCTCTCTCTCTCTCTCTCTCTCTCTCTCTCTCTCTCTCTCTCTCTCTCTGGTTTGGGGCGGGGGCCCAACCAAGCAATGTAGTAATGGTGTGTGGTCACATATCGGTTGGATCTTTGCCTAGTGGCGTGGCGTTAAAACTACTATCTACTATCTATCTATCTATCTATCTTCTAGAGAAAGACCAAAATTACATGCTTAGTGCGGCATGAATGGGCTCCTATGTCAAAATGGGGGAAATAGTGTACTTCCCCTCAAGTTTATGTGTTAATGTGATGTTAACTACAAGGCCGGTAGGGATGTTTGAGGCAAAGGTATGAGTGGTCGAAAGGAGAAGGAAGGAAGGAAGGAAGGAAGGAAGGTACTTTTATCGTCCACGAGGAGACCAATCGGTCTATGGGACCCAATACAAAAACGCGACCATCGGATTCTTGCCGGATTAAAAACCCCGCTCGGCGAAGGGTTTTCGAGGAAAAACGTGGCGACAATCGGCTTCTACGACAAAGCGTCCTAACATATAAAATGCGAAACACCCAAATATATCAAATATCATGCAAGCACCACCCGTAGTGCCTAATCGGTGGGCAGCGGTGGGGGCAAAGGTGACCTCGCAGGTCGATTACCTCTTGAATATGCGACCCGGGCACGGCGCGTCTTGGCGGTGTGTTCATTAGCAAATGCAAGGGCAAGTCCGCCGGTACTAAGGGAGCGTATCGGCCCGGATCTGACTAAACGCTTTGGGCAACTCTGGAAAGTGTGAGACTCATCCTCAATGGCACCGTTTGGCGGACCGCGGCGAGCTCCGTCCCCGTGGGGCTCCCCAATCCACCGCCGCCTCGATCTGCGAAGATGGTGGGCACCGTGAATGGAGGCATGAGTGCCGCTTTTTGGGCAGCGGAAAACGGTAGAGCCGCAATGGCCCCGGGCTAACCGCGGGGTTGGCGTGCTCCTTGTAATGGAGCCATTTTGACTGCTCTAGAGCGCCGGGGTCCCGTGAGCTTGCCAAGTAAACAAGCGTCCCGGGTACTCCCCCGCAGTTTGTCCACGATCGGGCCAGCCCGTTACCAGACGCATCAGGTGCTCGCATCGTTCCATCCGCAAACCATCATCTCTCTTACCCCTCCAACAGGCCCTAAGCATTTCGCGGACCCATGGCCATAGTGTAAGCCCGGTGCGGGAGCCAGAGCATCACCCATAGTAACTACTTTACGAAAATAGATGATGTGTCTATCAAGGGCTTGCCACTGAAGCGGCAAGAATCGATTTCTGCGGCCCGAATCGATAGGGCAATCAAGGTTTCACCCCAAGTGCCCGATGCCAAAATGCCTTATACTTTTGCTCCCAAGTCATTCGAATGCGCCAAAGAGGCAATAGGCCCCAAACCTCGACCCCGTCTGAAGGGACGGGCTCCACCGGTGCGAGCGGATGTGGCCGATGGCCCCAATCATAGAGCTCTGCGGTGATTGTTGTTACGCATGGCATAAAGCGCTTTCCGGCCACACCCACCCATAGCGGATAGACGCCTCCCAAAGGAAGCGAGGGAGGGGAACTCCACCCTAGGTACTTGTAGGTGGGCGTGGCGCCCGCAGCCGTCCCCGATATGTGAGTCTGCGGGGAGGCATGGGGTGGCGATGAAGAGGATATAAGAACCACCACGGTCTTGGCGGATTGACGCGCATGTCTGTAGCGACAAAATGTGTCTAGGGCATCCGGTGAGGCGCATAAGCGTCGGGGGTGTGGGCGGTAGGCCAACATCGTCGCATAGATGAGCTGGCGGATGACCTGGTGCAAAAGCTGTATGCCATCCCCCCCATGCTTTCGATGGCCGGGGCCAAAAGTGTTGGCGAGGGGGCAACCTGGGACCCGATACTACTGGTGAATGCTTGGCCCGTCGACTGCATCCTGCCAAAACAACTCTCAAAGGAGAGAAGTGATCCAAACAAACTAAAGGGACAATGTGGATGTGACACATGGATGTCATGAAAAAAAGTCCGATAGAAGAGCAGCATCTGTTTGATATGCCATAGTCCCCTGGTGTATAAGGTTGTTGACATATACTTATAAAGGAAAAACTACACAATACCCTTAGGGCTTGACGAATTTTACAACGTACCTCTAAGTTTTCTTAATTTCACGCAATGCCCTTGGTCAATGTACAATGCATTTTGTAGTTTTGGAAATTGTTCAAATACCCTTAAGATTTAGGTAAATCTCTCAAATGCCCTTATGTTTCCTTTAAATTTATAACACATGTTTTTTTTCACATTTCAAAATTTTTGAAATTTACAAAATACTCTCAAGTTTTGACAAAATAATTGAAATGCCCTTGAGGCCAGCAATGTATATTTTTTGTTTTTAAATTTGAATGCTGCAAAATTCACAAAATACCCTTAAGATTCAACAAAACAATTCGAATGCCCTAGTAGGCTAAGACACACATAAATCTCATAGCAATAGTCTTGAAATACAGTAATTACCATGGACACATTGTCAACTAGATAGGTGCCTTGGACGTCTATGAGATGGTCCCTACCCTTGCATCTACTACAATGGTACATTTCCTTTACTTCTTCTGCACTCTTATAAATCCTCTTTGTTCTTGGGCGCCCTGGAGGTTTCTTGTTGCTAGATACAACATCGTACCTAGAACAATAGGAATAATAACAAGATGCATGATCTTCCTATAGGTTTCAGAATAGAAAGTGAGTATAAATGCTTGACAAGCATAGCTCTAAACATGCTTGTTCTTGTATAGTACTGCACATGCTGCATGTGCAGAAGGAATACCCTCCTGTTGCCATCTGTTGCAGGAGTACATTTTCATCCCAAAATGACCAGGTGCTTAAAATTCAATATCAGAAGATCCACACCTTCTGCAAGGATCATGCAAACAATCTTCAATAGTATGTATTGGGTTGAAAAAATGCAGTTTCCTTTATGATAAAAGTAACATTCCTGCATCTGCTGCTCAATTCCTAAAACTTCAGTTTGCTTTGGCTGTTGTCTCGGCTGAAGTCGACTGTTATCAAATCATTAAGCAGTATGGTCGAAAGCAGATACATCAAACAACAACAACATAGGCATAAACCTGAAGAATAAGCATTTTTTAATTTTCTGCCGAGGAATAGTAGAATTGAAAAAGGAATATTTTGTTACTACACTCTAGTTTTCTTTTGGCTTGCAACATATAGTCAAGTTAGTGCAAACGAACTTTGCAGTGGTTTCCACCATGAGTGCTATGCTTCTTTCCGTTCTATCAATGCGAGCATCTATATGAGTGCAAAGAAGTTGAGGCAGTTGTCGGCAAGACCAAATCTTTGGCAATCCAGTTCAGTCATGTACACTAAAGGAATAAAGATAGGTTTTATTTTGACATTAGCAGTTATTATTTGAACCCTCAAAACAATTACTATTTAGCAGTTACTGGTTATTCTAACTCTTCATCTTGTAGACATATAAAAATCAACCCAGTGTAGATCCAGCATCAGAAGTACAGAAGAAAAGCTCCAGAAGTGAATTCAACAAAGCGTCCAATTTATTGAGGATGTCAGAAAACCATCACGCACTCCCAAAAACAATAACAACTCCAAAAGCATTCTATATATGTTGTAACAAGATCTAAACTATTACAAGGTATACAGAATCAAATTTACACAATTCAACCCTAGAGTTATCAATAAAGGTTCCAACATGGCAAACAAATTGCCAACGATTTGTTTACAATGATGATTTGGAGTCTCCCATTGCATGAAAGTACTAAAAGTTCACCGTCTCATCTACAAGTAATCGCGTAGTGTCTCTCTTAATGCAGATCCCATGTTTTGTGGCTGCCTACCCAATGGCATATCCTTATAGGGTGTTGAATGATTAAATTTTTCCAGACTATCGATCGTTGCTTGTGCGTAACGGCCACCCCTGTCAATCATAATATTATGTAGTAGACAACAACCAAGTATCATTCTAGACAATGCATGTATATTTGGCTTGTAGATTTCTCTGTTTAGTACTTGCCATGACTTTTTCAGTAGACCAAATGCACGTTCAACGGCCATGCGAGTTGAAGAGTGCATATAGTTAAACCTGTCAGTCGTTGGAGGTACTGAATATGGCACAACCAACCATGATAATAGTGAATAACCTGCATCGCCTATTATGTATTCTCGCACACTTTGGTTGCCAATTTTAATCGAAGAACCATTCAACCTATCCCCACTTTCAACCATATGAGCAAAGTTTGAATTTCGAAGTAGAGGCACATCATTCACGCTGCCTGGATAAGCTGCAACTACATTCAAGAACCTAATATGATTGTCAACAATTGCTTGTAGAAGCATAAAAAGGTATTCTCTTTGTACCATTCCACCTCACTTTCATATGCAGGAAGTTCCATCAAAATATAGGTGGCATCTGAATTGATTGGAAGCCTCCCTTGACATCAGTCAATGCTTGACCAACTGGTAGATTTTGATAACAAAACCTCATGCTCAACTTCTGATGTTGCAATAATCTGGTAAGAGAGCCCACAATCACATGTTCTCTTCACATCTTGCTCGGCACGAGGAGTCGATGCCAATTGTGCATACTGGCCTCTGTTCTATGAATAGCTTGTTGCCAACGTTCATGGAACCATGTCATTAACTCATGCCGAATTAACTTTAACATGGCTAACAGAGGTAGCTCTCTAGGTTCATGCAACCAAGAATTCAAAAATTCTGCAATATTAGAAGTTAAATATTATACATCTGATCATTTAACTTTTTACTTTGTCCAATGAAAAAGATTAGTTGCAACAGGAATCCAAGTGGTGGCATGGACACTAGCAGCACGCATTTCAAAGATCACTTCATCATATTTCTCTACAGTATTAGCACATGTTGCGTTCCATAACAAATGAACAAGTGTTGTACTTTTGAAGGCCCTTGTAAATCTGTCAGCTAAATGGCACATGCAATAAACATGAGGAGACACCTTCCACCAAACCATTTTGTCTATTTGAAAAGCAGGTAACTTTTTGTCTATGTACAATTCTTTAGATTCTGAAGGAACCATATCCAATTATCATCATTTTCAGCACTTACTGCGGCAAAAGCTTGAAAACAACCCATCATTCCTATCTATTAGTATAGCTGTCAATAGTATACTAAGATATTGTCCCTTTTAAATGTGTGTTATTCAAACCTACTGCTAAGAAGAGAAGCGCTCAGTAGACTTCTGAATGAATGCCATGCTTCCTGGATTGTTCTTTAAATTTCTTTACGATATCCTTCCAATTTCATATATGCCTCTGCATGATCACCATGGATCTAGGAATTTGCTGCTTTTTTTCCTTTCCATGGAAGACCATAAGAAATTGTTATACCTCGTTCTCTTCTTATATCATCAATGAGTTCTTTGGGCTGAAAACCAATTTTTTAGCAAAATCTTTCATAGTGCAATTAGCTTAGCCAGCCACTCTATGCTAACTTTTGTTAGCGAGAAGAGCTGCTCTAGCACATCTATGCACAACTTGAAACTTCTTGATTGCGCATCGGGGGCCATCATCTATGCTAGAAGCATGGAGATGCCAATTGTGTGTATCTACAATGGGAAAGCAACGTAAATAAGCAAATGAATCTCAAAACAAATGAATCGTGAAAAAGCAGCCCAAAATCTCATAGCAATTGCATCTAACAATGAAAATGACTAATGCTCTTGCTGTGATGGAATTACCTTGTTTTATCCAACTGTAACACTTTCAATTCCACGTGGTTCAATATGGCATGATTTTTTACAGCTAGTTTGAATTCCTTCGATGAGGCCAAGTTGAACCTTGTGGCAACTCCATAGAAAAGATGATAGGAAATAGTAATGTTCCGGAAGAAGTAAAAGCATGATTGACACAAAAAAGAGATTGTAACAATGGTATATGCCACCAACAAGCATTGAAATTATATCCAAACAAATTTTTGGTTATCATATGCAAGAAACAAAAAATGGAAGGAAAAAAAAGGTACTTGCTACAAATAAATCATGGGAAATCAAAACTAACCTTTTTGTTTGAATCGATGTTCCAAAAAGTATTGAACCAAAGCTGCTCTAAATCAAATTGATAAGAATTGATAGGAGCTTGCAAATCACTGGCAATATCTATGTGCAAATCATTGGGACCTTGCAAATCATTGATAAAATTGGTATACAAAGGCTTCCCACAAATCTGGCAAATCGTTGGCAAAAAGCTCCTCATGTGACAAATCGTTTGCAAACTTCTGGCAAATTGTTGGCAAAAAGCTTCTTCTGGTGGCAAAGCATTAGCGAAATTCTGGCGAATCGATTGCAGAAGCTTCTCAAAACTTTTTTGCAAATTCTAAAATTGATACTACTTGCAAATTATATGCAAATAGTCTGCAGAATCAGTGCTTTTAAATAGCTATGAGAATTTTTTATTTCCAAGTCTCTGAATCCAAATTGCAGCTTCTAAATCCAAATCATTTGCAGAATTAATGCTTGCAAATAGTTATGGGAATCCAAATTGCGGCTTTCAAATTCACAAATTGCAGATTCAGAATTGATGGAACTGCTTCTAAGCTCAGTGAGGAAATTGATAGAGATGATAAGAAAATCGAATGAAGCTCGTGGTAAATAGAATTGTAAATTGCTGATCGTTGTTGTTGAAAAAATTGTCGTATTGGAGGAATAAGTTTCGAAAAAGCAGGTCCAGTTTCTATGGAAAGGCGAGAGAAGGAAATGATGTATTGCAAAGGGCTTTTAAGAAATATAAAAAAAAACATGGGCATTTAGTGATACAATTTTTTTTTACATGTGCAAGTACTTTGATCAGGGGCATTTCATAAAATTATGAAAAGTTAGGAGTATGCGGCAAAATTTGTCGAAACACAAGGGCATTTTGTAGTTTTTTCATCTTTCTGATTAGTATAGACAGATAGGTAGATAGATAGATAGGTAGATAGGTAGGTACAATCGTAACATCCACGAAGACCACCAAGAGCCTTGGAACGATACAATGAGCAAGGGCAATAAACCCCTGAGCATGTACATTTTTCTATTTTGACCACCCATCTTGGATGCAAACAAAGTATTCTAGAAAAACTAGTGGCAAAGAATAGAATAGAATATAATAGTTTTTTTAACGTCCACGGAGACCAATAGGTCATGGGACCCATGCAATGGGCTAGTACAATCATTACTACTAGGATTAAACAACCCCTGCCTCGAAAGGTTTTCAAGGGAAAAACCTTTGCAGTAATGATGATACTAGACAAGCGGAGATAATAACTACTGAGGGCTCAGTAATTGCTGACGTGTATCTAGAACCTCAAGTATGTATAATGCCAAGTCATGCACAGATGGTGCTCTGAGAAGTTGTGGAAGCGTGGAATGCATTAGAGGTAATTTGACATCTCATTTTGTCCCATTAAGGGATGCTTAAAAAGCCACATCAGCTTTTTAAACTGTCAATAAGAGAAAGAGCTCCGGTGTATTTTATTCCAATTATTATGTGGCGGCGATAATTAATCAGTTCTAACTAACTTTTGCGGTGTCATTTTTCTACTATAACTTTTTGATCAAAAACTTCGGTTCGAACATTTTTGTGGCAATGGATTCGTCTCCTCAAGATCTTTTTCTAATGACAACCCATTGTTATATCTTTTTGGGATGTAAATATATAAAGAAAATAACAAAAACCATATTTTTTAAAGGTTAACACATATGGCTTGTATTGAAATACATCATAACCATATATCATTTGAAAGATCTTTTCATTACGCATCTAATGCAACAAAGCAGCGAAATTTTTCATGAGTAGATCAAAAGTTATAGGGAAAAAACGGCGACAATGAAGTTGTTAATCTTTGCATTAATTGCGGTTTGATGTAGAACCTCATTCTATTGGAGGATTCTTATGGGGACAAAAGGAGATCTCAAATTACCTCTAATGGGAATAAAAGGTCAAAAAATGATTCGGACTATCTCAAAAGCGAGGGCAACTCAAAAGAGTATGGCTTTCATCTTCAATAACACAGAATCGGCTTAGCGGGCACATAGTCTAAGCTTCGCTGCAGCGGCAATTCTGGCCGCTCCCATCTACTGTCTCAATCCGTAGCACACTGTGGGACCCCGGCGAATTGATGCAATAGCTACAAGCTTGTTCTGGACAATGAAGCAAGCAAATAAGCTTGGGGCCCGGTGCCAAGGTGGGATTTATGTGTGCATGATAATGACCAATTTTCACTTGGGCCAAAGTAATCTGCGTCCCATATCTTTTTGAGAAAAACAACCATTGAGATATTGTTGCAAAAGCTCGGGATCGAATTCAAGCATCGAGGCGGTTTCGCTTTCACGGTTGCCTGACCCACGGAACAAACCATGTAGTGCAATGCTCTTTCCAACATCGTTTCAAGCCGAGGAGATTCACCATGCCAAGTGCAAGAACGGGATACCTAACATCATCCATGTGGTGCACCTTGCGGATATAGTGGAGATGGCGCTTCATGGCGGAATGTTGAAGAGGCCAAAACCCGCTCTCTTGTAAAAGAATAGCATAGGGCACCGTTGTTTTAACTCCGAGGTCGTAAGTGAAAAGGACTTTTGCACCCACTTCAAGCTCTCCCAAGCACTAGCACTAATGGCGGGCCCCACACTTGAGCCATACAAGAAAAGCAGGCTCTACCAAAGCTCAAAACAAGTGGGCTTTCCGTGGCCAATCATGAATTTACTCTTGCGAAAACAATTGTTTTGCATTGCATAGAGTGCTCTCCATCCAAAGACCACCGGCTTGGTAATACACCGTTCCCCAAAGTGTGTTCTTCTGCAATTCTACACCAAGATACTTGTAGCTATCTACAACTTCAACCCGGCGATCATAGTGCATAGGGGAACATTGTGGCGAGAAGATTGAACTACCAAAAAGCTTGGTCTTTGGAGATTAACACGCACTGTGTTCTCACGTAAACCGTGCGAGCATGTAAATGTTCTTTGCATACTAGCGTGGTATGTGCCGAGGTGAAACATCATCAGCATACATAAGTTGCCCAATGATATAGTGTTGCCAAATGTGGACCTCCATCCATGATTATCAAGCCATTCTTCCAATTGATCAATGTACAAGCCAAAGAGTGTAGGAGATAAAGGGCAACCCCCGAACTCCAATAATTTGCTAGTGATTTGAGTACGATCTTTGGAAATTTAGCAAAACCCTTTCATAGAGCCGATAAACTGCATTTTGAAGATCTTGTGGAACCCCAAGTGCGCAGTTATTTGCCAAAGAAGCTCATGGTAATCGTGTATCAAAAGCGTATAAAATCCACAAAGCATATATAGAGGTCTTGTTTCAAACTTCACTATGTTCAATAAGCATGCGCAATGTGAAAATATGGTCTATTGTAGAATGGCATGGACGAAAAGCCCGCCTGTCCCTCAAAGACGCATACACAAGATGTTCTGCCCCATGATGTCAACCGCTTCGAAGACCGGCTAAGAGCTTTGAAAATATGGAACTTACCATGATCATCGCGATAATTAGAAGGGTCATGCTTATCACCCGCTTTGTAAATTGGTACGACCTTCTTGTGACCCAAGTTTCGCAAGCCTTCTTGCAAAGCTTGATTTAAAAGAGTAGTGATGATTGGAAGCAATAGCGACCCCCCATTTAAGCAATTACGCTTGCAAACCTTGAAGATCGAGGAGACTTGCCATTAGATAGATGCCGCATCCTTCTTTGACTTCCTCCTCCCTGTGGAATTGAAGAATATCACCTACCAAAGGAGGCCGCGAATTAATGACCCCGGGATGATCATATAAGTGGACCAATCGCTCATCCCATTCTTTGCATAGAAATATGTCCAAGGGTAGGAGGTGGTCGATATAATATTTTGCGCCCGGAATGTTCGAGGCTCAATGTAGCGATGAAATTCAAACATTTGCTTCTCGATGCTCGGCAACAAAGCGTGCCTTCTTCGTTTCAAAACGGACTTATAATTAATGGCATTATGTCGCCGATCCGACTCAACTATCATTCGCAATTGTTTTTAAGCCGCTTGCGGTCTTCATCAAACCGGGCATTTCTAGAAGGATTTCCTACCGGCATGAGCAACACGGCGTCGCGTGTACCAAAGCAAGAGACAGGCGAAGTAAGCAAAGTATCGGCAAAATGCTGCATTACGCTCTTGAAGAGTTGGGTAATCCAAAATACACGCAAAGCCAGGAGCTAATGTCTGTTCATATTCAAAAGATCTAGAATAAGTCAAGCGAATCTGCGAGGGACGAGCCCGGATAGCAATGGGTTGAAGAAGTAGAAGCCGCCACTTTAATGACAAGTAAAGTGGATAGTGATCAGATTTTATCTCCTCATCTCTATGCCTTGTGCCAATTCGAAAATCTGAAATGAGATCCAAGGCTTGCACTTGGGAAATGACATAATCAACAACACTAGTACCACCACCACCTATCCTATCACATGCATGTAATACCTTTAGAGTGTGGCCATTGCTCTAAGCCATTACAAAGTACCATCTCAAAGACTTCACACAACCGGATGAGCTCCCTTCCAAATGTTGAGACGGGTTTGTTAGCATCGGCGATGAATGTGGAAAGAAGCGTATCATTAGCGAGACATCCATAAAGGGTCCGCGAACATCCTCAAGTATGAGTTGAGCGGCTTGCATTTCAGCGGTTGCGAGCATTGAAATCACCAAGAAGAATAACATGCCCCAACCGTTTGAATTGAGCAATGTCATCATAAAGATCACCATAGGGATCACCTGCGGCGACATCATATTCATCATAGAAAGGTGATGATATAGGTGGGAAGTAACAGGCAACAAAAAATGGTACTATTATTGTGGCAATGAAGTTTGATCCACATGTAGCGATTATATCTATCAGCTTTATGAAGCGTGATATATGGAGCAAGGGCATCCTTGAAATAGCAAGCAACTCCACCGCAACCTCGTTGCCCATGACATTCATTAAATAATGAAAAGAATTGATAGCACAGTAAAATGAGGTAGTCGTTTGGTTGAATGCTCCCACGTTTCCATGAGCGTAGGATATCCATATCTTTTTTGCAATGGGATTCAAGCCATCACCTTTACGCCGAGGAAAACCTCGACAATTCCGGACACCAACCGAAGGCACATTTCCTAGGAAGGTACATTTGAGGTATGAGCGGTAAAGAACTAAGGAGGTGGAGCAATAGAGGCGGCGGCGGCGAATAGCGGAATGTCGGCGGCATCAAAGGGTACCATTAGCAACATCATGAGAGGAATGGCCTTGAAACGTAAGAAGATGTGGTGGGTGCGAAAGATGGAACAACACGAGGCGCATTTGCGGCGTTGGTATGTGCATGGGAAATGGGAGAATGGACTTTAACACCAGCATTATGAGTGGCGTTAGCATGATGAAAAGCGTCGGCAAAAAGGTTGCATGTGATGGTGTAAAAATACGCAGCTTTTCCAATGAATCGATGGAGCCTTACCTTTTGTAAATTCTGGCGTCGGCTAATCATTGGGACTTAGTAAGATCAAAAATCCAGATAGAGATGTCCCTTTCAATTGCTTGGCCTCGCTTGAGGATATCCATTTTAGTACTCAAATTTACGACCGAAAAATTTCACTATCTCTTGTGGTGGTGGGGCTGCAATGCTCCAACCCTATGTGCAGCGGTGACAACAACCGGTGTTGTGAAGTCCAATTTAGCTAACACCAAAGTCGTACCTTCACATTTGCAAGTCCTCGATGCTTCTTCGGCATGCCCACGCAATTACAGTTACAGCGGCGGTTGTGCCTATCAATGTATTCTCTAAGCCTCGGCGGATGTAGATCACGGTGTAGATGCAAAACACAGTACATGAGAGTTTTGAAATTGGGGGAGGATGAACTAGGCATGGGTCTCACATTAGGATCATGATGCTTTGAAGAAGAAGTTGGAGGTGCCTTGGTTGTATGAGAATAGGAACGTTCCAAGGCGGCAACTTCGGCTAGATGTGTCCTTAGCAAGCTCGATCACTTGGCGGTCATGCTTTCTTCCAATGCTCGCATGCGAGTATTACAACTTCGTGAACACCTCGAGACATGGCCGAGTAAATTTTGTCTTTGCTTGCCAATATCAACCATTAGGTGCTCCACAGTCATATGACAAGTAGCAAACTCCAACTTTGCGCTCTCAATTGCTTCCCAAAGCTTTGCATGTTCAAGATGAATTTTGCGGTGGCGTTGCAGGTCGTTCACGACACTTTGCCAATTCAGACCTCAATGCACATTGAAATTGTGTCATCTCTTGTTGCCGTGCATGTGCAAAGTAGGCTGTGAGAATGTCAAGCTTGTTCTCTAGATCTTTTTGAAGCAAATTGACATAGAGAGGAAGACGCGTCTTTGGACGAGGGACCTTGGAGAAATCATCAGGGGGTCAATGCCTCGACAATCCGCTCCCTTTCATCATCTCGAAGTTGAACCTCCAACGCATGTTGGAGGTGTGGTCGAGCGATATGCACATCCAACACCTGCTTGGATGCAATCTGCTCCCCATCGACGCCATCACCTCAACCTCCAACGTGTTGGAGGTTCGCCCAAACCGGATTGCCCGCCAACACACGTAACGGATGTAATCTGCTCTCCATCATCATGTGTTGAACCTCCAACACATGTTGGAGGTTCGTCTGCCATTTGCTCCACCAACACACAGCGGGAATTTATGATGGACAACGCTTATCCCGTTGAGAGTAAAGATGCAATGCCCTATTTAATGTCTGCTTGTTTAAGATGAGCATCTTTATTGAGAGATCGAGTCACATCACCTTTGTAACCGTTATCTTTGTTCGCGGATCCGAGACTTCAAGGGATGACGAAAGCCCCGCCCCTTAATTTGGCTGATCAAAGGGATTAATACCCACCATAGAAAAGTCCCCTAACTGCTGCAGAGGAATTGAAGGAGCCATTACTTCCAGAGGGCCGAAATGGGCTGATCTATAAAAGAAATCAGTCCCGAAATCAAAAAGTCCAAAAAGCTGAAACGTATAAGGATGCAAATGGTCCGAATCATATGTCGTTGGAAAGATCCAGGCATAAGCTTTCCAACAAGCCCGAAATCACCTGATTCTGATGTCTCTAGCTCAAGTTATGAGCTCGAGAAGTTTTGCCGTCGGGCACCAAAAAGGCAAAGCGCCAAAAGGAGCGCCAATAGTAGAGGAGCGCCAATATTATGGAAGAAACTTTTGATTTAAGTAAGGAAGCAAGCCCACCAAATATTGCATCTAGCATCTAAAATATACAGTAACAAGTATGCTGCCAAACACGGTGTTGACCTCTCTCTAGCATGTATTCCATAAAAAAGCTAGCACCAAATGAAGACTTGATTTAAAAAAGAAAGAAACACCATCTCAATATTGCTTCTCAGAGCCGGATTCAAATGTATGCTTACTAGTGTACTGCCAAACATAGTGTTGGCCGCTCTCTAGCATGTATTGCAGAAAAGCTAGCTGCAAATGAAGATTTTTTTTTTCTTAAGGAAGCAACACCACCCCAATATTGCTTCTAGAACTTGTGATGTAAATCGAATTGAATCGAGCCGATCGAGCAGAGTGGCACGTAGGGGTAAATCTGGATCTAGGATTGTGCCTTGGGACAAAAGATAGATCTACGAGCCACCTTAAAGAAATTAATTTTTTTCTTTGAATGCTCCATTTTGCAGGGTTCTCACTGCTATGGGAAGCAATAGTTGTGGGCTATCAAAGTTGGCAAGAATCGTCTCGTCCTAGCCTTGGATTGGGGCATAAAATCCTAAAACTCTAGAAAGAGAAATCTAAAGAGAGAAGAACTCTAGAGAGAGAAATGGGCGAGGCACTAAAGAGAGACGCAGACTATGCCCTTCTACTTTGAATTCTTAAAGATGGAGACAAGGCACTAGAGAGAGGAAAATCCTAGACAGAGAAAGCAGGCAAGGGGTTACATCTCAAAATTATGGGATTCACACCTGCGGATTAATTAAACTAAATTTTAAATTAACTATTTGCTAGTTACATTAAGTTAAGGCCCAATTATAGAGTTGTTATGCTAGTTGGTAACATAGCAAAGTTTGTTAAATTTCCGTTCGCACATATTCTGTTATATTAGTTGGCTATATAGTGAATTTTGTTAAACTTCTCTTCAAGCCTTTAAAGCCAATTCATACAAGAGTTTACACTAGAATGCTCACATAGGTATTCATCAGCAAAAGTTTTTAGTTTTTATAGGATTTTTTTCTTTTTTCTTCCTATATACTTGATTCTAGCATTCTTTAATAGACTTCCACAATTGCTAGGTAATAGGCCAAAATGATGAGATGATTGGCACCATGAAAACAAAGTCTAACATGATGAATAAATTCATCCATGACATGCACCGTAAAACCAAAATCTGTAATGCAACCTGTCATGAAGCACATGCTTTTCTTCATTCTATTCTATTCTATTCTATCTTGTACAAATTACACCATTGAGAAATAACATGTCCTTTATCAACCCTCCTTTCAGCTCCTGCTAAAGAAACTTTTATTGTACTCAACGATTTTCTCTTGGTTTGTTACAATCTCTCACATTAGAACTATGCTCGTCCTCGAGCATCACAAACCATAGACTACACCATTCCGTGGTGTCCAAGACCAAGTCATGACCTACCAATGGTATTCTGGGTCATACATGCCCCCATGGAGACTCGAATTCGAGCCCTGCTCTGATACCAAATGTAATGTTCCTCACCGACATGCCCTCAACCAACTGGGCAAAATCGTCTAGACGTTTATGAGTAGTCGCTTCTACCCATTTATGCCAGTGTCTCGGAAACGCGACACCCAGATCTATTCAAGCGGGTCTCCCATGGGTCTGTTACAATATCTCCCACTAGAACTACAACCACAACCACACTACTGGCATCTTGGATAACAAGAACATGAACAATTCAAAACACACGATACTATGGTGCAGTGCTAGACAATGACAACAAAAGAAACATCATAAGCATCAGGAGCAAAGAACACAAACTTGTGCATGTATTTGCACATTTTGGTGTATTCATTGTTTATATGTGACAATTCAATGGTTTAACAATGGTTACAACTTTTAGAAAATACAAAAGGTTGCACTTAGACGATAAGGTTAGCCACTAGATATGTATACCATAAAAGCCCCAACTTTGCCATGTGCGAAATTTAAAAAAAAAAGTAGTTATAAGACACATGCAACAACGAGATGAGTGGTTGAGATTGTGATCCAAGCCTTTGGTCCCAATGGCCTATATGAATGGCTGAGATTAGCAAGCCAGATTTATCCCTGCCCTCCGATTTTTGCCGCTTCTATCTCCCTCCTTTTTTCGTTGCTTTTTCGATCAGGCAGGGCCCTGCTCCTCCGCCATGTCTCCCGATTCTTGGCATCCCGATTCTATCTGGCCTACTCCTCTGCCACTAGACAAAGAAGCAAGCAATAAGCTTGTGGTCCTTGTGCCAAAGTGGAATTTATATGTGCATGAGACTCATTTTAACATGGATCAAGGCTTGTGCATCCCATATCTTATGGAGAAAATGACCATGTAGAGACTATTCCAAAATCTTAGGGTCAGAACTTGCGAACACATGTTATATGTACCAGTGGGCAAAACATGCAATACAATGCTCTTTTCGACACCTTTTCAAATGCTGAGGAGATTCAGCCATCACAAGCACTAGAAGAGGTACCTATCATCATCTATATCATGTACTTTATTTATATAGTGGATATGGTGCTTCATGGTAGTACAAGATCTACTAGAACTGGAACCAGAACTAGAACTAGAACTAGAACCAGAACAAGAAGAGGTTTGTGTTGCATAATCTTTTGAAGAGGAATTGAGTATTAGCATTGGGAATCACGGATTGAAACAACTAGGTAGAAGTGGCCACAATTCACACGAGAGGCAATGTTATGTGCATGTTGCCAGTTATAGATTATTGAAGATGAAAACCATACATTTCTGAGATGTCCTGCTTTTGAGATGGTCAAGGATCGCTATCTGACATTAGCATTACATTCTACGCTTCCCACAACTTCTCAGAGCACCATCTGTACATGACTTGGCATGATATGTACTTGCGGTTTTAGATGCGCGCCTTCAATTTTTGACCCATCAACTGTCACCATGATCTTCTTTGTATAAACTTATTTATTATAATTGTCTAGTCCTTGATTTTTCTTTGGATTTACAAAGCCCTAGTAAAATTTATTCCAAACATGTACATCATTGAAGGCATCAGTGGCAGTGGCAGGAGATTTATTTTTAGTGTATGATCTAGGTCATTTTCAAACATGTACATCATTGAAGGCATTATTGCCAAGAGATTATTTTGTAATGTATGAGATTATTCTGTGTATAAGATTATTGCGAAAGCCCTGGCAGAGAAGTTGAAGCCGGTGTTGACTTCTTCCATTAGTAAGGTGCGACCGGTTTGTCCCCTCGAGAAACATTTTGACTAATGTTGCCGCAGCTTATGAGGGGGCCTTTATTGGGCCAGAGAACACAGGTCAAGGCATTGTCTATCTTAAGATTGACTTTGCCAAAGCTGCATTTACAAGGTCCGCTTGGGAGTTCTTGTCCGCCATGATGTTAGCATTGGGCCGTGGGTCCACGCTTTGCGAGAGACAAATCATGAAGCCGCATAGGTCAGCAAGACGCTATGGTGGTGTGCCCGGGGTGAACCCTCGCCTTTTTCTCCTTAGGCGCAGGGGTGCGTCCGGGGTTCCCTTTGGCCTTGCTTTTGTTTACGACAGGCGGAGGCACTCGTCTCAATTGTTTTTGGGCCTAAAGGGAGGAGGGGGTGGTGGATGGGCTTCTGGATGCGGGATGGTAGCCAACAGATTATTAACCAAATTTGCCGATGACACTTTCCTCTTCTTAGTGGCGCAGAAGAGAGGAATTTATGGAATGTGAACAGGTTTGTTTGGATACTTTCTCCTTGGCCTCGGGCATTCTTTCCTCAATTGGGGTAAGTGCTCCGAATATGGGCCCACCGACTCTGCCTCCCCCTTGTTTGGCTCTATTCCCTTGGAAGGTGCTTCCGGGTAATGTGTGTATTAAGTCATTGGGCATTCCCTTTGGAGGATGTTTCCATCGGAAGGTCAGGGGATGAGATTTTGCGATTGCGTAAACACCTCAATTGGTGGAAGGGTAGCAAGTTGTCCATGGCGGGTAGGATCACTATTGCCAAGTCAAGATTTTGTAGCACTCATGTGTATACAAAGATCTCTTGATGTTAGCTCCCCGAGGGTAAGATACGGCTTTGGATAAGATTGTTCAAATTTTGTGTGGGCGGGATGATGAAGGGGCGGTTGTTAAAGTGGCTTGGTGGAAGTTTCTCCGCCCGGAGGATGGGGGCTTGGCCATTCCGATTTGGCACCGTGATAGTAAGGTGTTGGTCTCCAAGTTTGTGTGGAGCATTCGCGGGATGGAGCGTCTTCTCCGGTGCGGCTATTTGTTGCAGCCAAATCTCTTCGCCATTGTGTGGCGCTTTGGAAAGCCGTCGTGCATGTGGAGTTGCCCCAGGCAATCTGCTGTATGGTCTCCTCCTTTCCCACATGCATCCCCTTTTCTCGTGGGTGTTGCTGGGCTTGGGATCATGTGCGTGTGCCCTTCCACCTAGATTATGCCTCGCTTTATCACCACTCTTCTCCTTTCTTGTGGGTTCCTCTACCCCCGCACACTTGTTTGGCTTACCACCACCGCATGCTCGAACGCAGGCTCCGCTGGAGGTGAGCTGCGTGCTCACCTTGGAGGATTGGTATTGGGGTGGTCGGCCTAGCTTCGGGGAATTCTTTTCGAGCTCGCTTTTCCTGAGGGGCATTGACCAGGGCTATCTAGGAACAAGTGGCTGGAGTATTCCATTACACATACCTATAGTCCCTCGAATGATGTGGTGGTGCGGGTTTGGAAGGTTCATCCCGATGTTGTGTCTTCTTGTTTTGTGCGGTCTTGTTACGGTGTTTGGCTATTCATGACACACCGCCCCTTCGTGCAAGTGGTCTCTGCAGCTTTCCTGGTTCTCGATGGCGCCGGTTTGGGCGTGGACATGGAGCTCACTTCCCCAATCGAAGGTTAGGGTGCTTCGCGGCGTGTGGTGCACCGTACGTGGTGAATACCCTTGTGAGTCGGGCTTTAGGCGGTGTGAGCCCTCTCGCCCTTGTTGTGGCCTTCATCGTGAGACTGTGGAGCATTGTCCGGTTTTATGCCCTCACTTGCGTGCTGCATGGGATTGGATTAGGGTCTATTTGGTGAGATTGACTAGCCGCCAGCTTGTCGCTTCATGTGTATCTGGTGCTTGGCGCTCTTGCGGCAAAGAAGCCTTGCATCTATCGCGGGCTTGGTTGGTGTGGCTGATTTGGAAGCCGGGCGGTTGTGGATCTTTCGTGGGATTCAATAGCCCGGCAACCTCTCGATTCCTCGACTTCGAGTACAAGCTATTTCAAAGCTTTCGGTGTTCCCGGATTAGTAGAGCGGAAGTTTGCCATTTGGCTGGGACTTCTTGGGTGTTGTAGATGGTGATGGTCGGTTTATGTACAGCAAGAGTTGCGCTTTTTTACGTGAGTTTGTTGTGGAGGGTCGAGGTATCGCTATCTCTTTGGGGCAGTTCTCCTTCCTCCTCACTTGCTTTGTAACATTACCATTCTTTTAATATATTGATGACACAGCTCTTCAAAAAAAAAAAAAAAAAAAAGTCATGTGGAGTGAATAATTTAGTTATGTGTCCAAATACAACGAAGACAAAAACATGGAAGAGTTGCCTCAAATATGTTCATAATGATGGGAGCAAAGGATGATCCCAATCATTAATTCACATGATTATACATATGCCCTCAATCCAATCTAGTCATGAACCCATGTTGCAAAAGAACTCAAATATGTTCATAATGATGGGAGCAAAGGATTGATCCCAATCATTAATTCACATGATTATACATATGCTCTCAATCCAATCTAGTCATGAACCCATGTTGCAAAAGAGTTCATGTCTAGTACTTGATACAAGTTCTATGCGATCTAATCAAATATGTTTTTGACTTTGGTTGTTTTCTCCTAAAGTTGTCACCTTAACAAAGACCATGAAATTTGGTATCTTATGAATTCTATATGGGGTTATCCATACGACTCAAAGTGAATAGTAGTGTCCCCTACGAATACAATGATAAACACAGCGTAAATATTTTTAAGCACAAGAAACTAGTCCTAACAATCTAGTTTATACATTATACTTTTGTGGATTAGAACTAAAACTAGTCCTAACAATACATTTCTTAATATTATACTTTTGTGGGTTTGAATTGTAAATCCATTGTTCATTTCATGCAAACAAATAATATGAGTCTTCATTGCATGCCACTTTCAACTCCCTCTCCAAACCCATTCTACCCTTCTCCAAGCCCCATTCTATCCTTTTCCCCAAGCCCGCCCCCTCAAGTTTTCATCACACCACACCTACTTGACACTCAACCTGGTCACTCAAATAGTCAACTATAAGCTATATACACAACTTGTCTGGGGCACTTGTAGACGGGCTTGTAGCGGCTTGTAGATGAAGGCCTGACCCGAATTTATGAAACTAATTTTAAAAATATGGTAAGGGGTCTAGTTGAATTTAGATAATAAATTGTACAAATATGGTAGGGGGTTTGGAGGAATTTATGGAACAAAGTGTCCATATATGGTAAGGGGTGTATCTAGAGTTTCTAAAAAGTTCTGTATAAGGGGTATTTTTCTTAGTTTTTTAACCGTATAAGGGCCTTTTTCTTTAACACTATGCACGCACATGCCATGTAGACCTTACATTAGCTGCATCCCCCGGGCAATTTTTTCCATATCAAGGCAGTGGCATGGCAGGAAAGAAAGTGCAAGACATCACAATAAATCTTCTGCAACTGCTTTTGAGAACGTAATAAATGGGAGGTCGAAATTACTGCAAAATTCTGTGCATTTTACAACACGTATTCTGTTCTCGGCTGTGTGCATCGCGGCGCCACTTCGTTTTATCCCCCAGTTTTTGTAGTGTTTGGTTTTTGTTCTATTGCGTCGGAGGGCCGAAATGGGTCTTGATACTAAGCTTTCCATGTCTGCCGAACTTCAGGACTACCGGAAGAAGCAGCATTAGACTAAAAAATCTCTGGACTGCATACATTTTTCTGGAAGGTTCAGCTTAGCACTAATTTTGACGGCTTCAACATCATAAGCATGAGCGGCAGCTTCTGCCTTTGTGCAAAGCTTTTTTTCTTTGGCCCTAGTTTACACAATAGAGTTCTTTGCCGGCATGCATTTCTTCTCCACAGGCTCACATCAAATGGATACATCAGCAACAAGTTTAAGAAAACCTCGGATTCTCAGTGTTTTTGTAGAGAAAATCATCCTGCTTTTTCAGAAGAGTTTTTTTTCGTTCAGGATCATCCCTCTGTTCCCCTATTCTTCTATTCCCCGTTTTTCCATCCCATCATAATAGAGCTCTTCTTGATGTGTTCTTACGTTATAGGAAAGGTTGTGCCTTGCAACGAAGCGGCCTCTGCCATAGCCCAGAATGTTTCCGCCATAGCTGCTCAACGTATGTAATTCCTCCTCCCGGTTATTACGTTAAGGTAGCTGGTCGAAATTCACCGCAATAATTTTCAATGGCCGCTGGCTTCGGCGGCACACTTTCCGCCTCCGCGCCTCATCCGAGGAGCTGCCTCAAAAATTATAGCCCGGAATTTCTTCTGGGTGTGCATTACCTAATACATAAAGAAATGCATTCCCCGCTACATTCTTTGATGTGTTGAGAGACATGCATTTTAGTTGTTCAAGAAAGAGTGAGTCGCCGAACATATTTGTGGTTCCACCCTATTACAGGTTTGCAACTGATGATTCAGATCATCTGGATCAACAAATCTGCTGGTTAAGATACCCGTAATATACATTTGCAAGGATTCACCACGCTAGAATAAGATCTTAACTTCATGTCGTCTTGAGTTCCAACCACGTATATACAAAATAGTTCTACGTATGTTCCATCTTTGTATAACGCTTGTATTGTATTTTTTTTTGTTGTCGAATAAATATACGCAAGAATAGTGGTTTAGGGTTCGGCATTCGTGCTCCGACGTAATGGAGATTAACCCCAAGGCTATGGCCAGGACAAAGCACATGGCTTCAAGGAGAGGACGCCCCCGTCCTGCTCGTGGACGAGGAGGGCCAAAAAATGCCCATAGCATCTCTACATCTGCAAACAAATCGGCTCAAGTTATAGAAGCAGCTTCCGAAGAAGACAGAGATAGTGAAGAGGAGGAGAATAAGGGAAAAAGCAGAGGCCTGGATTATGCTGAGCTTTTATCTCAGCAGCCTATCTCTTACTATGGCCAGCTACCAGGTGGGTCCTAAAGCTTATGAAATTACTTATGTCATTAACATTTTGATTCACTCAATATCTTGTATTTTCAGGCTTGCCTGATATGAGCTCTATTTCTCTCGCAAGGGGGGTTGATAACCTTGGATGGGGATTTGATGACATTTATGATGGCAACGTTAGCGACACAGCAACCAGTGATGCGGTGTGCTTCTTCTGCTCAATCTGTAATGGGTAATTACAGTTGTTGGCCTAATCTCATTTCTAAATGTTATAACTTCGAATTATAATGAAAGATATGGTACATTAAATCGAAAAGCATGCTGCAATTCTTCCTTTGCCGCCAACTCAACTTACTGTGCTTCTCAATTGCTATTTATGCAGGCTTCAATGCTATCCTTGAATTTGGAAATTTTAGGCAGAGAACTTGGGAAGTTACCATTGCACGAACTGCTCATGGTTGACGACAATGATACACTTCTGAACGACATGGTATACTTAAATGACCTGAACAAATGTTTGTTATTAATCATTGAAAGCTATTTCAAGCCTGCCTAATAGATTCTGTATCACGTAGTCATAGTTTGGATCCCTTTCTTGATTGCTTTCCCCTATGAAAAGAATAAGTGCTGGAGTGGATTTTAATTGGACCCTAAGTTTTCCAAGGGCTGTCGGTTTATATCATTTAATAACAACTTGAAATTTCCTAAGAACTAATGTGCAATCTAACACTGGTATTAAAGAAAACTTTGTTGCAGCGATGTATTTTAAATTTTGTTTGCATCTTGGAACACATTGTTAATGTTGCAGCTGCTGTAAAAAAACCTTGAAGTAAGTTCATGCCCATAAATTTAGCTATATTGCAGTGGACATGCTCTTGCTTTCTTATCGTTGTTTTGGTTGAGATGCTTGCATTTGTGATATTTGTAGATAAGATATGCAAGGCCTGAATTTGAATAAAAAATTCTCACTTTGTGGTATGTGATACTTCAGCTGCGACAAGAGGTAAGCAGCTCGAGGCCATCCGGAGTATCACCTGACAGGTCTGGAGCTTATGACGAGAAGAGTATGCAGATGATGTATGATGAAAAGACTTTGCAAGTGGTTAATACTGGTATCAATAACAAACAAGGTAGATTAGATGCTACTAACCTTCACCAGAGTTCAGGGGCAGTCAATGAGGAACATCTTTCATGGGATTTTGGCTCAAGTTCAGATATCGTAGGTGCTACCAACCTCCACCAGAGCTCAGGAATAGTTAATAAAGGGCATCTTTCATGGGATATTGGTTCGAGTTCAGAAATCATACAAGATGACAAAGAGGAATCGGAAATTCAAACGATGAATATCAGTTCCAGTTTGGCATCATTTCAGCCTGCTGCTGCAGAGGCAGAATTAGATGCCTTACTTGATATGCTAGATTCTGTTCAATTGAATGAGAACAGCATCATGGTTCCTTCAGCAGCATCCAGTAGTTTACCTGAATTCATGTTGGCAACTAATAAAGGACACGAGCATGATAGTTTTGGAAAGCAAGCAGTGCAATGGCTTGAAACTGGTCCAGTTGGGCAAGATCTTAAGCTTCCTGTTCTTTCAGATGACCTACAAGAGAATTTTGATGCCTGGCTTGATTCCCTTTGAAGCTTCAATTATATGAGTATTTTGCATGATATCTTTCTTGTGTATCTTCTGAGTCTACAACCAGTGATGTCTGAACTTCACAAAGGTGGCAAAACAGAAAACAAAAAGCATCATCGCAGGCCTTCTATTGACAATTTTCTCTATTGTATATAATGTTATATCTGTATTGAAAGTTGCTCATTGGATGAGTATAAAACAGTAACATCACATTAATTTATAAGTGAATTGCTCTCCTATCTTTTTTTCTCTTGTCATTGCTACCTAATTTCAAGCCCACGTAATGAAAATGAATGGACCCTAAACTACGTCTGGATGATGTTGATGATGTTGCTCATGTCTGATTTGTAAGGACATTGTGAATCATTGCCATTTTCAAAATTGGTCCTTTAATTTCATATTTATCCTTGTAAGTTTCAAAAATTGTACTTTCCAAATGCTTAAGGCTCAAGTAAAGATTTGATGCTGGGTATGCGTACGTCCCTTTTATTCTAAAATAGTCCATCGTTATTTTGCAAGTTACTGATTACTAATGATAGTGGTGCATTATGGATGTCATGATACATAAGATCTCTAATGTTAAGATCAATACATAAGCAGCTGAAACCAGGGTTCAAGTTTGACGGGCACCCCCTAATTTTCCAATGACAGGCACTTTCATATGACAGAATGTTGATCAATTTGAACCTTTCAACTGACTGTTTTTCAATTATAAACTTAGAACAAAAAGGTAAAAGGTTAAGAATAGCATCAACAATATAATTCAAGAGTCATCAAAAGACGTTGCTGCTCTTCTACGTTTATCTTCATTCCAATCCACGTGTTCAAATGGTTTACTACACACAGACGCCGTTGTTTCTGTTTTGTGTAAAAGGGGGAAAAGAAAGAACCAACAAAAAAATTTTGAGCATATAATATTACAGGCTTAGCTTGGCTTGGCTTACCGAAAAAAATATCCCAAATTGGGTCAGGCGTGGCAGAAGAAAGGAGGAAATTGGTGGCGAGCAAAAAAAAAAATATCCCAAATTGGTGGGTTTGTTTTGTTGGGAAATGGTAGAAGAATAGGAGGAATGGGATTAGGGAATGTAGTTTCTACTAGAAGTTAAAAAAAAAAAAAAATTAATGTTGTTATCTAATTCATTATTCTAAGTAAGGACCGTAAGGTACATTAATTCTATAACCCTATGCCTAGAAAATAACCCTTATAAATACAAAAATGAAAGGCAAATTCATATTTGCGACCTTTCAAATGACATACACATTTTTTTTTGCCTTTCTATATGACAGGCAAATTGATATTTGTTACCCTTCATATGCAGGGCAATTTTTTTTGCTGCCTGTTTTGACGGGCAAAAAACATGCATGAAAACTGTCAAACTTGAACCCTGGCTGAAACTATGTTCCTCCAAATGCCAAAAAAACAAGGTGCTGCGCACGGAGGGTTGCCCTCCATGGCCGGAGAGTGAAGTGGCTTAAGTCATAGTTGTAGACAATAGAGTATTTGAATCGAAATTGCTATTTTAAAACATTGACATTTTGTGAAGGTGATGTTGAGCTCTTCTTGGACTAGGGTCGAGGTGGACACATGGACTTTGGGGTTTGAGTGCAACGTATTGGTGTCACAAATGGAAGCCGCAGTTGAGATTTTGCTCCCACAGTGCCGTTGCCGATAGTGGAATCCGGCCCGTTGAGCCCTAGGGATTTCGTAACTTATCTTCTTGGTTTTTTTTGCAGACAACTCGAGAGCGCGTTGCCTATAGTTTGGATGGAAGTTGCAATTCATAGGCAAGAATGAAGATCTATAGTGAAGGCATTTTCAAAACTTGAGTTCTTCGTTAACTTTTTTGTTTAACTGTATTGTTCACCCAACAAGGCTAGTCAGCATGAGGGTATACTTTAGTATAGTTAGATGTTGCTATTATGGTCAGGGTTTTTCCTCTAAAACCCGAAAGGGCAAGGTTTTTTAATCCCGGCCATAATGGTCGCATTTTATCAACATTCAGCATTGTTTCCTGTTGGTTTCAACAGCATTGTTTCCTGTTGGTTTCAAAGAGATGCCCGTGAGGGTTTTATTATTGTTTCCTGTTGGTTCCAAAGAGATGCCTGTGAGGGTTTTATCCCATTGTTTTCTGTTGGTTTCAAAGAGATTCCCGTGAGGGTTTTATCCAGTGTTGGTCTTTCAGTAGTTCAAGAAGTCATACGTAATGTAAATTTCACCTCTGCAAAGTGCATGGAAGCATCATTTGCATGTCTGAGTGTCTTCTTGCTGTGTCCATCGTAGATTTGGCATCCCAAGTGTTTGGAAGCCTAATTTGCACGACACACTCCTCTCGGAGATGATCCTTCATTCCAAGCGCTAACAAGGCCAGCAGATAGTTGGAATAAGTGGATCTCAGCAGAGCTCACTTGGATAGGTCCACATGGCACCAAGACAATTCCATATGGCAGGACACTAATGGGGCGGCTCCACGTGACAATGTGGGGTTATCAACGGGACAATTCATTAGGCAGGGCGCTAATGAGGCAATCCACGTGACAATGTGGAGTTATCTTGCCTAAGGTGAGTGGTGTCGCTCACTTATAATGTAGTAAGCCAACATTTGGGACGTGCTGGGCTACTTTGGACCCTGTACAAGTCGACTATTCAAACTTGACACTAATGTGGCCATAGGATGAACGCATATCATAGCATATACTCCGGGGGAACGTCATAGTGTTTATATTGAACCTTATATCGCAAGTCCTATGAGATTGTGAATACATATTTCCATTTCTATTTCTATTTCTTGTTCATGCAAAGATAGATTGAAGGTTGAAACTTGAGCACATGATATTTCCTTATTGATTTTTCTATCAAGAAGTTGAATTGCAAGTGGCAAATAGTAAAGAGTTCACATTCAAATACATGATTGAGAAATTCTTCATTCATTTGATATGAGTTGCATAGTATGTACACAACACTCAATGCTCCATTGCTTTGACTGTTTAGCTCTATGGAGTAATGAATAGAAGTTTTTGGTTAAACTTTAATATAGAAGGATAAGGATATTGGCATACATACGACATATTTATATGTCATATATATGTGTGTTGTCATTCTATGTCATATATATGTGTTTTGTCATTCATATGATACATGTCATGTAAGTAAGCTATTATGACATACATGTCAAGTATGACATATATATGTCATATCTATATGCCATATCTATTATGAATTACAAGAAACTTATCGCGGCGGCCAAGGCCGCCGCGAACGTTTCTCTTCACCAATTCATCTATACGTGCTAGAACATACAGGATTTGAACCTGCACTTTTTTTTTTTTGCCTTGTGTTCAGTGCTCGCACGATAGAAGGATGCTAACCATAATATATTGCCCCCCACCTTAAGCGTGAGTTCATAACTGGGAATCCCAGAGAGTGTGAAATTATTCAAGAAATCTGATGTTGCGTAAGGATGGTCATGAATAATTTCTAGATGGAAGCCAACCGATCGAACTGAGCACATCCTTCTGGAATAAATTCCAACCACATTCCACATGGTACAACTCATCTCCCTTTACTTTAATCGTTATACATAGAAATTTTTTAATCTTAGACGTCATCATAACTATGGCCTCCGGCAATGGCTTGCCCATCTGGAATTAGTAGACATTATTAACTCACAGAGCAAAGAAAATTCAAGCAAAATTGAACTTCATAAAGGGTTCAAAATAAGTGGTAATAGTGTACATAGAATATTACTGTAGATCTTCACATAGACATAATACATTTATAGAATGGTCGAGAGAAGGGAATGAGAAATATAGAATGCAAGGAGCAAGAAGAAGACTGCAAAGGATTACCTTAGAAGTAGGAGCAGTGCAAAATTAAGTGCCCAGGAGAGTTCGAGTTGTGTTCGAGCATTTCAAGATGCCTTCTATTTATATGCCAATCTTAGCATGCACACGTTTTTGTAAACTAGAATAACACGAGAACACATGCAAATATCCCGAATCTAATATTTATATGATATGTATATTATTTGATATCTACGTGATATATAAAGTGATTCTAATAATGTGATATAATAATGGCCTGCGCAATGGTACGGTGGGAATAAAGACACCTCATAATAATGATATAATGATGGTGCAGTTATTGGCTCCAGCAATATCCCCGTCCCCCAAGGTGAGCCGGAGATCTTGAGAGTTTGCAAAAAAAAAAGACAATTCGTTTCTAACAATGTGGATATTCGGAGGTTCAGGCTATCAAGCTCAGATCAAGAACTTTCAAGTAATTCAGAGAATCAAGAAGCATTTGAGCACAGAAGATACATGCCTTTGGGCACAGAAGCTTTTGACCATTCCGTTAGGCACAGAGCTTTGCTGCCACTGCCGCAGGGTTGAAGTAATCAAAGGGTTCCACATTCCGACTCTCAAGCCATCCCAGAAGGAAGAAAGACCGGGAACAAATGTGGGTTTGGCGATGGCGGATTGCTGGAGGGGGAATCCTTGGGAGCATCCTTGAGTACCAGGATGGCTGCCAGAATTAAATCTGCTTCAGAGGGCGGCCATGGAGAAGGAAGGGGAGAATTATTAATGCTAGAATGCCTGCGTTATATCTCACTTCTTATTCTACGCGTTCAGTATTTCTTTATTTCGATCTGCTTCCTCCTCATGTCCTTCTTTAGTGCTTCTATATTTTACAGTAAACCCAATCAACGGTCCCATCTCTCCTGATTTTTACTCAAGCCACAAACATTTAGCCAATGACAAATTTTGCGCTGGTCTCTCTAGCCAATCCAGAAATAAACTTGGTTTTGGAATCCTTGCAAACCGGCAAGGAAATTCACAAATGATATGGTATGCTGATGTCCCAGTAGAGCCAAGCTCTCGCCTTTTATTAAACCAATTGTTAGTTTTGCAACCCGGAAATAGCATTCAAACAGCCTGGCTGCTGGTGCAAATGTGGCAAGGTGGAAGTTACAGATATTGGAACTTTTGTTCCGTATGATGTAGCATGGCAAAGTATGGTATCTGATCTTATGTCTTTACTTAATCCTTGGTTGTTTACATGGTTCTGGACATTTTAAGTATCTCACTGGAAACATAATAATGTTCATGACATCCTAGTTTCTGCAATCATTGCAGCTCACAGTGGTGCTCGAATAGACCTCTGCATCTGTTCACATCTGTTTATATTATTTAGGCATTCTAATCTTTGGCTTTATTTCTAGAATTGGCCGGTTGAGGTCTTGGATTCATGGAGCACAGATGAGTTGTAAAGTTAACGAGGCAAGCCAACGCAAAATATGCATTTCTAAGAGTTCTTCGTTCTATGAGAGTTATTTGTTAAGTAGATATAGTTTGGAGGAGGGCGCACACGGGCATATGCTGACCCATTCACCAAGCGTTCAGAACTTGTAAAATCTAAGCAGGTGATATAAGACTCTGTTTATTTCATATATAGACAAACTACAACAGTGTTTAGAGCTAGGACTGCATTTTTTCAGAGCATCCCACTACCCATTCCGTGATACAGGTTTTACAGTGGCCGGATTCATCAACTTCATCATTGCTGACAAAACAAAGGCAGCTACTACAGGTCAGGAGGGTATCATATCTAAATATGAATGGTAATATACCAATACCAGAGAGATCTTCTGTAGCATCATCCAAATCAAACGAATCTATTTGCTCAGGTAATTCGAAGTCAAGATGAAATGGATTTAAGCCATCCAATATACCAAACGTATAGCTATCAGAAGCATCAAACAATTTGTCTTCCAGACTAAAACTACCAGAAAGATCTGCTAAAGTGTCCCCAATTTTATGGCAGGAAGGTAATCATCCAAGAAGCCAAGAATTGTTTCCTCAAATTTCCTCTTCTTGGAAGCCATCGTCTCCTCAAGCAGAAGGCCATTATCAGCAGCTTGTTTATATAACTATGAGAGACGGATTGAATTGAATGCAAAATATTCCAACTTATTTCATGTACGGCAGCACTCAGGTATCCAATCAAGAGAAGTTTTCCATCCAGATTCGTACTGCATTCCAAATATTCCATGGCTGGATTCTTCGTTTAATTCTTGCTTGCCATTTTTTATTGGAGAAGTCCCAATCCGAAGGAGATTGAGATTCCAGACCGTTAGTGGTTAGGGTCTGTCACATCTCCTCATCTCCAGCAGGACGTCACTATGATGTCACTTGTCTTCATCAAGTTCCAAGATTGTTTATTGTTTGCATTTATGTGTCACCACCATAATGCCTCAAACAAAATAACATCGTCTTCATCAGTTTCCAAGATTGTTTATTGTTTGCATATACGTGTCACCACGCCTCAAACAAAATAACATCAAATAAATAGCCTCAAACAGAAAACCAAACTGAATTATATATGAGTTGATAAGACATATGTCACATGGTCTATATAATGTCACATAATATATATGTCATAACTAGTATTATGGCATGTGACACATACTACAAGCCATATATATCCATCTATATCATATCTTCCATTTTGGCATAATCTATGAGCAACCCATTGGTTATATGGGAAAGTGTCCGAGCAGTTATTTTAACATATTTGGCATGCCCCTGATAGTTGCCAACTGACTAGCTTGAGCAACTAAAATTCCACACTAGTAGTCTGAGGTTGTTTCTGTGAAGTAGTATCTTGATACATCCTTTCTTGATAAGTTTTGGGATGCTAATGCTTTTTGAAAATGTCAAAACAACACGTATTGGTTTTGCTTTTCCCATGGTGGAGGTACGAGTCCCCTCATATGTATGATGTTAAAGCTTCTTTATTACTGTTTATTATGATGCTAAAGCTTTTTCTTAATGATGTTTTATTATTCTTTATTATGATGCTAAAGCTTCTTTGTTGTTCTTAAAGCATTGTGCCCAACCTTCTTGGTTGTGGCATATAGTCGAAGGGCTTTTTCCAAGGCTAGTTGGTTTAGGGCTCAAACCTTGATTATGTATTACACACTTGGCGATGGTACAAGTCCTTTGGGGAGGAGCGATTTGAATATTCTCTATGAAATCCCCTTTCATGTTTTATATTTTTCCATGGTAGGGGTATGAGCCCTCCATTTAGCTTCATTTTTATAATTTTCCATGGTAGGGTATGAGCCCTCCATTTAGCTTCATTCTTATGTGTAGTATGGCACTAAACATCATATAGTCAAGGGGCATGCCCCAAGGCTAGTAGGTCAAGGGTTCAAACCCTAGTCATGTATTGCATACTTGGTGGTGGTACGAGTGGGCTTATGTGACTTGTGGAGGTACGAGCGGGCTTGTGTGATTTGTGAAGGTAAGTTATGATTGCAAGGAGTTGCCAACCCATTTTTTTCGTGATTGATTGCAAAGAGTTTCCATCCCAATTTTTTTCGTGAAAATAACTATATAATTTGAACATATAATTAGTTGTCCCTATCAACTGTGTTGTCCCTTTCCCTCTTGCTTCTAGTTGTGCTAGACTTCTTCTCTTCTTGGCCTTTCTATTCCCATTGACATTATATGCTTTTCAAAGGCCATTCTTGAGTGGTATTGCTTCCATTGTTGTCCTACGCCAGCTTCTATGTTTCTTTCTGGGGAGAAGGTCCTACTTCTTCTTGCTTCTCTGTGAGGTCCTTTGAGATAATTAGGGTCTACAGTAGAAGGGATTAATAGGCCCTATATGGCTCGAGAATTTCATCCAGGCTAGGTACTCAGTTGATATTATAGGAGATGGTCACTTACATTTTCCTCAATTGGCTGCCTAGTTTCTTAGCTGTTTTCCTCAGGGGGTGGGGGGTATAAGCCTTTCTAGAGGTCTATGCCCCTCCCTTTTGCATAATATATGGAGCTTGTCATTATGGTTTTGGAGGATGCTCCGTGAGGGTGACTTGGGTTTGTTTTTTGTTTCTCTTCTACTATTGTTATATTTGCTTGTACTTTTGGTTGTTGAGGATGTGATTCGTACTGCACAGTGATTCTTGAGCATTATTTTATGGTGTGGGTACTTAGCCCTAGGTGTGGTCACCAGGTCTTCTTCATGTGTCCCCTGATGAATTTCTTCCTCTGTTGTAGTGCTTGTGGAAATCCCTTGCCCATTTCAGTTATAACTCTTCTGCCACATCAAACCCACTGGTTGGAAGGTCGACGAGGTTGAAAAGTCGGCCCAACTATGAATGTAAGTGTCTTTATACTTGATAAGCTTGGCCTCATTGCCAAGAGCTTGCTGGAATCAAAATTTACATGAAGAATCCAAAAGCTTAGCATGCTTACAAATAGTTATGGTCTCAATGATTCTCAACCCCTACCTTTGTGCTCAGCTTTTAGACATTTTACAATGTCATTTATTATTTTGATGCCTTTAATAGTTCATCTTTTTCCCATTTTCTACCTATTGCATCGCCCCAATTTTTTGTTGTACTTTTTGTTCTTCGTTCATTACCCTTGTTCTTTTATATCACTCCTTTGTCTCAAAAGAAGCAGTTATTTTGGACGTATGCCAGAAAAAGATTGATGCGTTTCAATGCCGAATTTAGCTACCAAGATTTTTGCCTGCAAGCAAGAGATAAAGGGTTGTGATAGACTTTAAGAAAAAAATTTGCTGCTAGATGAGTATAAAGAGGACATCACAAGAAGAAAAAAACACAGGCCATTTGCAAGAGATTGCGGCTTGCACAACTTTGCCATAATATGAAAATTGTTTGATTGTATCTGTTAGAATTTTAGAATAATTGAACTTAGAAATTTACTGTACTTGTCAAGGCAATGAAGCTTTTATATTCAATGCAACCTTCTACCTTTGCTTTTGATATTACAATGAATATAGTGTTCACGCAAAAATTCAATGGTCTCGACAAATACACTATTCACAAGGTCAATGACCGATTCACTGTACACTTGTTGACTATAATTCTCGACTTCACAATTCAGGTTATCTCAGCTCTCACGATCTGTCCAAGCACAATCTCAATCAGTCATTTGATCTGCATTCTGTCCCGTACCAATTGGATCGTCGCCAGCATTAATATATATCAGGAATCATCACCGAGTTGCCAAGATTGTCTCATGCTATTTTCTTCGATATTGCTTTGTAGTTATTTCATTGGTCCAATTCATTATAATATTATAGCAACATTCCTATTTATGCAACATGCAATATAGGCCATAGGTCTCGAATGTTGATATGGTCTGTGGGGTATAGGATAAAGCCTGGAAAGGTTGGGGCCCATTGGATAACGATTTCCGTGAAGGATCCGCCTTTTTGGTGTGTTGGTTATCACTGGAGGTGCTAGTGTGTAACATTTGGTATCAGAGGCAAGGTTCAATTCCTCGTGTTAACATTGGTGTGTTCCACATGCTTGAGGGCAAGCATCTCGAGGTGGGGAGGAATTGATATGGTCTGTGGGGTATGGGATAAAGCCTGGAAAGGTTGGGGCCCATTGGATAACGATTTCCTTGAAGGATCCGCCCTTTTGGTGTGTTGGTTATCACTGGAGGTGCTAGTGCGTAACAAATGTTCTCTTTCTCTGTAGTCACATCAACAGGTCTTGGAGAGAAGATAAAATCCCTCCCTATGGTATCTGTGCTTGCATGTGATTTTCAATACGACCATACAGATTGTACAATTTTCAATACTCCAATATACTCCTGCATGTTTGAATCATCAACTGCAATTTACTAAGTATTATAACATAATTCCAACACTTCCCCTATGTTATAATACATGTAGGATTATCAGACTGTTCAGATTAAATAAAGTATTTATGTCTTACATGCTCTATAGACCTTTTTGCATATATCAGACTCCTTGCCCTGTCTTGCAGAACTTATTTCTTCTCCTATATTTTATTAGAACCAATCCAATAGACCTCTTAACTTTGCACTGCTTCCTTTTTTATGACAGACTGCCTACATTTAATTCACGCTTGCATTGCTTCCCTTGTTAGTATAACTGATATAACCTACCAAACTTTCAAGTTTGCATTACTTCCCCTGTAGGTTATAATAGGTGCAGTTTAACGAACAAAATTTCTCAAGTACTGGAATTTGCTATCAGTCAAAGACTTTGTAAGAATATCTGTCACCTGCTCATTTGTGCCAACAAATTGAAGTTGAATAATATTCTTTTTCACAGCATCTCGAATGAAATGCATTTCTAATTCCAGATGTTTGATACGTTCATGTAAAATTGGATTCTTTGTCATTGCAATGCAACTCATACTGTCACGTTTCAGCTGAATGGGATCTTTTTGCTTCATACCTAGTTTTGCAAGCAATCTCATGCTCCATATTAGTTCTTTAGCAACTAGAGTTGTGGCAGCATATTCTGCCTCAGCTAAAATTGAATGTTGTTTCTTGCACTTCTATGATCCAAGACCTCGTCCAAGCATCAATACAAAACCACTAGTGGACCTTCATCCAAATATCCTCCCCAATCTGCATCACAAAAGGCATCTAACTCCAAATTTTCAGAATTAAATACAATTTCATAATCTCTAGTACCTTTTCAAGTATCTCAATATTCTTTTTGCAGCTAACCAGTGGCCTCTCTACCTGGGTTATTGTTGTATCTACTAAGAACATTAACTGCAAATGTTATATCAGGCCTCGTGTTATTCGAAAGATATAAGAGGCATCCAATAAGCTCTCTATATGGTACTGCAGCCATTTCTTGTTTTTCTTGAATTGAATTTGGACTTAACATTTTTGAAATATTATTCCCTGCAATCATAGGAGTCTTAACAGGTTTGCATTCCATCATATTGAATCTTCTCAATATCCCATCGATGTTTTGGCCCTGAGACAATATTAATATCTTATTTTCTCTATCCCTTGTGACTTCTATCCCTAAGAATTTTTTCAGAGGCCCTAAGTCTGACATTTTAAACCTGTCTTTTAAAATCGATTTGCACTTGGCCAGGACATCATTATTGCTTGCAACCATAATACCATAATCAAAATAAAGCACTATGAAACAATACTCCTCTCCATGTTTAAACAAGTAAATATTGCCATTGTCATTAAGCTTAATAAACCCCTGTTCTTTCAAAAAAGAATCCTTACGCAGATACCATTGTCTGGGTGATCGCTTCAAGCCATACACCGCTCGTTTTAACTTACAAACTTTGTCCTCTCCTTGTTCAAAGCCAAGGGCCTGTTTTTTGTAAATTTCTTCTTCAAATCTTGCATTTAGAAATGCAGTACTTACATCCATATGATGCACCTCTAAATTTTTAGCATTTGCCATAGTCAAGAGCATTCTAATACTAGTCATCTTTACAAGAGGAGAGACTGTATCTTCATAATCAATTCCATATTTCTGTGTATAACCCTGTGCAACTAATCTTGCCTTGTATTTAGGCCTGTCTCCTGCAACTCCTTGCTTGATCTTATAGATCCATTTGCAGCCAACAATATTCTTGTCTTTTGGTCTGTCCACAAGTTCATATGTTTCAGTCCTATTGAAGAACTCTATCTCTTCCTCTATAGCAAGTTTCTATGCTTTTGATTCATCCCTATTTAGAGCCTCTTGTATATCCTTTGGTGCATTGGCCTCTGAAGTGGCTAGCAATTCTACAATATCAGCTTCATTAATATTCTCACCTTCTTGTTGCAGTCTTTTACTCCTACCAACTACATTTCTACCTAACAAATAAGTGTTTACCTTTGCTTCCTCTTGTAGTATTTGAGTTTGGGTTCGCTTAACTCTTGCTGCTTGTTTGCTTGTACATCCTCCATCATCCTTGTACATTCTAGTGTTGCCTCCAATTGTGCTCCTTTCTTCATGTGAGTAACTTGCATCATGTTCATTTGTTAGAGCATCATCCTCTTCATCTAAAATCGACTCTTGCATCACTTTTTTTTAGTTTGAGCTTGCTGATTTTCCTTGGTACAGTTTTGTGACATCTGTCTAATTTCTCTCTTATAAACCTGAATTTCATCATATAGTACATCTCTAATGATGATCTTCCTTCTAGTTGGTCTTTCTACTGAAATCATCTATAAAAGTAATAAAGTACCTCTTTTCATTGATGATTCTGACATCTAGAGGACCACAAAGATCCGTGTGAATCAATTCTAAAACTCTTTTTGCTCTTTTAAATGTTCTTTTGAATGGAAGCCTCGTATGCTTTCCCAACATGCATCCAATGCATGTAACCTGCCCATTTGTTTTCTCTTGAGAGGATTTGATCAGACCCTCTTTCGCCATCACTTCCAAGTTCTTAAAACTTCTATAGCACAACCTGTCATGCCAAACACTCAAATATACAACACTTACATTATTTATCAATGGCAAACAATTTTTATCCAACCCAAAGGGCTTCCCAACTCGCTTGCCAATAAATTTCATTATTCATGAGAGGGCATGAGAACAGTACATTGGAAATTGTCAAAGACAATCTTATATCCCAAATCTACCAAGTGACTGATGGAAATCAAGTTTCTTATTAAACTCCTCACCGATGGCAGAATAGGAGTCATCCAACGGCAGTCTAATCCACGCAAGGAAGAAGTCATATTCATGCTAGTCACACTCTCTGACTTCGGTAGACATGCAACACTTCAATAGAGTGTGGACCATGTCATACTGGTCAGAAGATCGATAGCGTTGAGTATCTTCGACTTCGCCATACTTCAAGGAAGTGTGGACAAGCCTTTCAAAAGAAGCAAGAACAGACAAAGAAAGGGAGACCTTCAAACACTTCAAAAAAGAAGGTAACCTCCTGTAGTATAAGAATAAATTGTGCGTGCCAGAATCATCTGGAGTTAAGAAGTAGCCCAATAACCGGCCACACACCGGATTCATCTTAATAAGGAGTTGGTACTCCATGACACTCACAATAGCCCAATAACCGGCCACACCGGATTCATGAAAATCTACAAGATAAGAAGTAGCTATTATTGGCCCGATATGAAGAAGTAGATAACAAGATATATCCGCGAATGCCAGCTATGCCAACAAATAAAAGCAGAACAGCTTCGAATACCAGGAGCGTTAGAACCTCTAGCAGTCTCAAATGCCAAATGGGAGGCAATAAGCATGGACTCATAACAGGGCTTCCCAGAACACTAAGGGGCAAAGATGCCTTGATGGTCGTGGTCGACAAGTTGTCAAAGAGGCAGATTTTATACCATGTTGAACCACTGACACGGCACTAGAAGATTTTCATACTCCACGGAATGCCAAGGGAGATTATTCCGATAGGGACCCGAAGTTCATGAGCGCATTTTGTATTGTATTGTATTATATCGTGCCCTCTAAGGACCATAAAGCAAGGAGCAAACATTTACAAGTGTCTTAGTCTCACCAAAAGATTATGATGAGATTCGACTGCTTTAAAATAAAGACCAAGATCAAGGGGTGGTATATCCAAAATTGATTGCAAATAATTTGCCTCAACCCCAAACTTGGCCCAAATGTTTACATAGGTTGAGCATGTTCCAAAAACGTGGAACTCATCTTCAACTTTGTTCGTATTACAGAAAAGGCAAGTCCAATCCTCCATGGGCAAGCCAATCCATTTACCTGTCTTCACGTCAAGATGGTGTGAGCTAATCCTGTATCTAGCAACGGTATGCCTTAGATGCTTAGAAATATGTGCTTTAAGGTAGTCCTGCTCTGAATAAACTAGAAGTGGGTTTATATCGGTTATATAAGCCATACTGACAGCTCTTACTGTCCATAAATGATCAATCATCAGATATGGAGCAGATTACGAGCACCTGACTCTTTATCTGACCAGTTCTCTGCAGTGATCCCCCATCGATTGGCCCAATTCATCAAATCATTATGCCATTCTAAATCCATTGTAAAACAAAAAGCTTGCTTAGATGGTCTGCTATCTGGTTGCATTTGTATCCGGTTTGCAAAATTTATAGTTTGATAAAGTGCTTCCATTTCCAATGGAACACATGCCTGTTTCTGCTAGCACAATGGCAAAAGGAGTCTGTGTCTTCACACCAAGCTCATCCCTCAAAAAGATTTTCAAAATCATTTCGATTTGCCTCTACTGTTTGGCTGATGCACTTGCACCCCAAACAGGCGATCCATACAAGACAACCGTCTGGACCAATGTTTTAAATAAAATCTTCTTTAAATTCCAGCTATCCAAGGAAGCCTTGTGGCATTTTGAGAGCATGCAGTAAAGTGCTTTCTTGCCACCATCCAGACAAAGTTGTCCATGAGCACAGCATATCATCCTCAAACTAATCTCTTCAACATCATCCAGATAAAGTTGTCCATGAGCACAACATATCATCCTCAAACCGATGGGCAGATGGAGTGCACCAAAAGGATATTGAAAGACATGTCGAGAAACTATGTCTGGAACAAGCAGTCAAAGTGGGATGATTACATCCATTTGATGGAGTTTGCAGATAACAGCACCAAGCATGGGTCATCTCAAATGTCGCCATTTATGATCAATTATGGCTACCCATGCTTAATTCCAGATACGTGGCACAACCGAGTGTCCAAGATAGAGGTTTTTTAGCAGATGCTAGCCGACATGCAACAGTTAGTTGAAGAAGTCAGAGGATACCTCCTAGAAGCAAGAAGCCAGCAGAAGAGCATAGCCGAAAAGCACAGAACAGTAAGAGAGTTCCAAGTAGGGGACAACGTTTGGCTGGAGATAAAGGTCAAACAAGCGAAGCTCTGCAGATATCGCAATTGCAGGACGCTTGGTCCAAGTTGGGCTGGACCATTTAAAATAGTCGAAAGAGTAGGTAGCCAATACTACAAATTGGACTTATCAGCACATTTGAAGATCCACAAAGTTTTCCACGTAAGTCTTCTAAAGGGGCACACTCCTAATCTAGAGGAAGTATTGGACACCCCAGCATTACTGGAAATGACCGATGAACAACTTAAAATTGTTTCGGAATTACAAGAAAACAAGGTCACAATTTCTCCAACACCTAGTCAAGTGGAAGCATTTACCTGCGGAAGATGCGACGTGGGTACTACAATTAGATCTTCAAGAAGTAATACCCACAATTCATGGAACTATGCAAAGGACAGCTCGTCACTGAAATAGTCGACATCGAATCGATAGGTGAGTAAAAGGTAGATTAAATTCTACTCTCCGATGAGATGGGAGTAGAAAAGCATGAGAGACAAGAGATCATATAGGATCATGCATGATAGGAAAGCAACTTTAGTCTATGCCCATTACGAGGAAGAATCCATCCTCCACGCCAAGGGTGACGAAAGGTGTAGGTATTAGAAATCATAGTAGGCATAATATGACACCTGTCCTCTTCCTATGCCTGGACACAATGCTTGCATTCTTTTAGTTATCATAAGTAAAAGTAATATAAATTATAAGTTATTATGTTCAATATTGCTTTTAGTTATTCATTTAGATTCAATTTATGGGTGTTCTTTACGGGCATCTTTTCGGGCAAAGGAGGGACGACAAGAGGGGGATGTGAGAAGTTGAAGTATTTGATCATGTTATATTTTGAAGATTGAAGATACTGAAATAAATGTCTAGAGTTTGGAGTGTCAGGATCATCTGCTTAAGGAGAAGCAAAGTAACTCATACAGCTGACTGGATCAGTTCACAGTGCAAGCTAGTGTGAGACTTAAGGTTACATTGAATAGTGTTCATACGGTTGAACATTACGGTTGCAATGAATAGCATGTATATGGTTGAACCATTAGACTGAAAAAGGTATATTTATACATTTATAATTAAATGGTGAACAAATAACATGTTGCCATCAGAACAAAAACAGAAATAACATCGTGACAGTCAGTGTCGATATTATAAAGAAATACAACAGAGCATTGATCAGATGGGAGCTGGATTGTGAAATGAAGATTGGAATGTTGCCTGGGTTGTCGGTGTAACTTGAAGAAGTCAATGGAATAGGGTCTGATAACTTGTCATCAGTTTGGAAATCATAATTGAACTTATCTCTATAAATCATTGAACATTTTGAGATATTTGTATTTGTATTCACCCAATGGTTCTTGTGCAATAAGGATAAGTTAAGTTCAAAATCGTATTGCTTTAATTCATATTCTCAATATTGGTATCAGAGCAAATTAAGCATTCTGTCATGACTAGTCAATTTGGAGCTTCATTGCTCAATGCTATAGAAATATACAAAGGAGGCTTAGGGCCACGTGCCTGTTCCTCCCAGAAGTGTCATCGTGCGAGGGGCTGTCAGGCTGTTTGTGTGATTAGACGCAGGGCTGTGTTTGGGGTTGGATTGGGTTAGGAGAAGGTGAAGAATGTTCTGGAAACTGAAGATCTTTGGGATCTGATAGACTCTGAAGAAGATCAGCATGTTACAGTGGTCATGTCATCTGCAAGGACAACATCAAGCTCTAGTAATATTGCAGGATCAGAAAGTGTTAATGCAAGAATGTTTCTTTAACTGCTACAAATCAGCACAAAACAAAGCTCAAGCAAGCACAAGTTATTATTACCTGCAAGGTTGGAAGATCAATTCTGTTAAGAATTAGAGGCAAGCATCCGAGAGATATGTGGAAATATCTTATCAAGACTTATGAAAAGAAGTCTTCTTTTCAAATGGACGTGCTTGATATGGAGCTTAGGAAATTAAAATACAAAGAAAAGGAAGATTTAACAGATTTCTTTACTAAATTTAATAGCATCATTGCTGCCCTTGAAGGTGCAGGAGTATGGCTAAATGAGCAGTAGTGTGAATTCAATAAATGTTTTGACAGTTTCCTTAGTTGATGATTGACATTTGAGGCTTGGCTACATGTAAAAGAAGAATATTGAATCTATGGCAAAGTAAGGGCTGGTATCCATCGTTGGCAGTTTAAAGGAATCAAATTGCATTGAATGTATGCTAGGCAAGCACACAAGGCTGTCCTTTAGAGAATCTAAAAAAAGAGCTAAGAAGGTGTTGGTATTGGTACATACGGATCTTTGTGGTCCTCTGAATGTTAAAAGTATCGGTGGCAAAAGATACTTTATCACATTTATAGACGATTTCAGTAGAAAAACAAAATGCTTTTGTCTTAGAACTAAAGACAAAGCCTTTAATGCATTCAAAGCTTTTGCTGTGGAGGCTTAAGTGGGGTTGTAATGAAAGTAAAATGTGTAAGGTCTGATACAGGTGGTGAATACTTGTCAAGCAAGTTTAAAAGATATTGTATAAAGAAAGGGATTAAAAGACAATATACATGCAGTCATTCCCTTCAGCAAAATGGCATTGCTGAGAGGAAGAATAGAACAATACTAAACGTTGAAGTTTGCACGTTTACCTAATTTCTTGTGGGAGGAAGTCGTGAAGACTGCAGTATATTTACAAAACTTAACTCCTTCTGTAAGTATTAGAGGAGGTATTCCTGAAATGATGTGGTCTGGATCTAAACCCAATTATGATCAGCTTAAGGCCTATGGTTGTGTATGTTTTACTCATGTACCAGAAGAGCAAAGAAGAAAGTTAGATGATAGATCATGGATAACTTGCCTTGTAGACTATGATGAACATTCTAAAGCTTATAGGTTGTATGATCCCAAGAGAAGGAAGATAATTGTAAGTAGAGATGTCATTTTTGATGAATCTCAGTTTTACAAGGTTGCTGCCATAGAGAACCATGAAAAACAAAAGGGAATGGTTGAAAGAATTTGTGAAGAAACAAAAGACCAAGAAATGGTGTCAAATCGTATGTATGATTCAATAATGGATTATGATACCGACAATAATAGTTCACATGCTCATATACAGGCTGAAGTAAGTGATGAGAATGAAAGAATAGAATCTAACGCATAACACATTACCATAGATGTTGCAACAGGGAAACATGAAAGATCAGAGTAGAAGAAAAAGGACACATGCACAAATAATTCAAGATGAGGTACAGGTAAATGCTAATGCGTATGGAAGAAATGCAGAGGGCAGAAGTAAAAGGATTAATCCAGATTATTTAGAGGTACTAATAATGCTTGATCCAGAAGCTCCAAGATGAAGCCATACTCTCAGAAAATACAGCAAAATGGAAATTGGCAATGCAAGAGAAAATGGAGAGTTTTAAGAGAGAACATAAACTTATGATGTTGTTAATATTCCAGAAAACAGAAATATATATAATAGGATGCAAATGGATTTAAAAGGTAAAACATTCATCAGAAAGTGATAATCCAAAATTTAAGGCTAGGCTTGTGGCACAGGGGTTTACCTAGAGGAAAGGGATTGATTAAAAGATACCTTTTCTCCAATTGTTAAAATGGCAAGCATCCGATTACTTCTTGCTTTAGCAAATGCTAAAAATTGGGCGGCACATCACATGGATGTCAGCACTGCATTCTTAAATGCAAAGTTGGAGGAAGATATTTTTATGCAACAAGCATAAGCACCTGGATTCGAGCAAGGAGTAGGAAAAGTTTGGAAGCTCAAGAGAGCTGTATATGGATTGAGACAAAGTCCGAGGCAATGGTATATGTATTTGGACAAAATTTTAAGAGAACAAAAGTTTGAGAAATTAGACAATGATGGAAACATTTATGTTTTTAAAGAAGGTACAAAAATATGCTTAATGGCTTTGTACGTCGATGATTGCATAATGATTGCAAGTAATCCAGGAATTTTACAAAAGTGTAAGGCAATCCTCATGCACAAGTTCAAAATGTCTGATCTTGAACCACTTAAAAAATTCTTAGGAGTTAAAGTAATTAGAGATAGGGAGAAGAATATCATGTCGTTGCACCAAGCACAAGGAAGCTATACTCAAAAGGTTTAGAATGGAGGAATGCAATATTGCTAAAACGCCAATAGTTCCAGGCACTAAATCTCTAAAGGGATGTGCTCGAGCGATGATAGAGAGGTTGAGGAAATGGAAGGTGTACCTTTTAGAGAGTATAGAATAGAATAGAATATGATTTTATCATCCACGGAGACCAACTGGCCTATGGGACCCAAGTACAAAGAGAGAGCAGCAGGCGTATTACTACCAGGATTAAAAAACCCCCGCCCCGAAGGGTTTTCGGGGGAAAAACCTTAGTAGCAATAAGGATGTTTGACATACCGCGATTATATATACATAATCACAAGTACAAATTGAGGTTAATGTCTACGGGGGGGCATAACTGAGTCCGCGTATCCATTACCTCCCGGAGGTACGATCCCAACAAGCCTACAGAGGCCGTGCTCAGTAGCTCATGTAAGGCCACAACTAACCGAGCATACCGAGCCCGGATATGCTCGTACGCCGGACCGGCCTAGAGGGCGTGACTTTCATCCTCAATGGCTCCCTTGACAAAGACCGGCAGACTCGCCCTCACGTGGCTCCCGCCAATCCATCTCCCCGCCTCAATGCGGAGGTGGTGTGCACTGCGGCGAATGGAAGCAATCACCCCGCTTTTTCATGGGTAGATGGGTGCGCAGTAGTGGTGTGGGCCCCTCGTGAGCATGGGATTAACCTCGCCGCCGATAATTTGCCACCTTGACATGTGACAGGCCTCTCAGATTCCAAAGCTTGGCCATGAAGCAAGCATCCAAGTCTTTGCTTCAAAGCAAATTCGTTCCCACGTGGTATCCACTAGTCCATATCTCGTGTGCCTCGCACATTCCATCGCGAGAACCACCGGCTTTGCTTGTCTTTCCAAAGAAGCTTTGAGTCGCCATGGGCCCATCGCCATCGCCAAAAGCAAGGTTGTGCACCGGCTTCATCCATAGCCACCACCTTCCGAAAGTAAATAATGTGACGCTCCAAACAAGACCCTCTCAGAATGGAAGGAAGCCTCGCCTCCTGGAGCAAGATCTGATATGGGACCGTGGATTTCACTCCCAGTGCCCGGCCAAGAAGGCCTTCATCAGACTGCCTAGATCGCTCCAAGTGGTGAGGGATATCACCGCCCCCACACTTCCCCCATAGAGGAGGACCGGGTTCAACCAAGGCCCCAACAAGTGTGCCCGGTGACCCCATGCATATAGCTCGCCTTTGTGACTTGTTGTTTTGCATTGCATCTGGGGCTTTCCGACTGCAGTGACCCGTAACGATGGATGCATCCCGTGTGTGGTAGTAGAAAACTCAATGCCCAAATACTTATAAGACTGAGCCACCTCCACTACCTACCCCGGTAAGTGAATGAGGGAAGGCGTGGGTCTGCGGGATGATGGGACCAAAGACACCCTCGTCTTGGCCAAGTTAACTCTCATGCCGTGAATTGGCGAGAAAGTGTCCAAAGCATCCGTGGCGTTGCATGTCCTCTCGGGGTATATGCGAAAGCAGTCAACATCATCGGCATATATGAGTTGCGGATTATGTGGTGCATCAACTGAGCGCCTCTCCCCTTCCCCCTCCCCCTGCTTTCAGCTAGCCATTCTTCTAGCTGGTCAATGTACAAGCCAAGAGCCGCCGATAGGGGCAGCCATGGCGCCCCCTAATGTTACTAACAACGGGCTCCCGGACAAGTGTGAGACGACCGAGCAAGCCTCGTGATAGTCGATATAGCATTATGCAAGTCGGCGGGGTCCCAGTGTCTCAATCGTCCCCACAACTTATCCCGAGGCAATCGTGTCAAAAGCCTTAAGAAATCCACAAAGCAACAATGCGAGGTTCTCGGCGTTGATTCCTGCTATCCTCTATGAGTGTTCGCAGAGTGAAGATATGGTCAATAGTAGAATGCCGGGGCGGAAGCCTGCCTGCGTGGAGAGCCCGCGACTTCTCCATCCTCCGCCCCAAAGTGTCGGTCATTTGCTCAAGAATCCCTAAGCAACTTGGCAAAGATGTAATCGACCATAATGGTACGATAGTTGGTCGGGCTGTGGGGTCCCCTGCTTTGTATATGGGCACAACTCTACCGTAGTCCAAAGTCGCGGGGAAGCCTTCTTGCAATGCCCTCGTTGAAGAGTGTTGTGGAGAACCGCACCATTGGGGCCCGACCCACTTGAGAAGCTCGCACGCATACCATCCAAATCTGGCCGCCTTCCCTGCTAGCGGCGTTGCACCCATTATGACATCCCTTCGGTAATGACCGGGGCCAGCCCATCATGGAGGTATCACTGCCTCGGCTTCCCATTGGGTCATACAACCGCCGCAGAAGTATCTCACCCATTGTTCCGGTAATATTTCCGTGGGTTATGCAGTTTACTCAAGACCTTTCTCCGAAGGCCCTAGGGTGGCGGTCTACTAGACCAAACATCTCATTCTTTGAGTTCCAAGGTACCGCTTTCTTGGTCTTGAGGAAGGAGCATTGACGGACGGCCTGCGGGCGAATGGTGGGGTCCAAAGACTTGACCTGGAGCCATCGCTTTCAGCTCCCCGGCATTCGCCATCGAACCAGTGATTGGGGAAGGTGGTTGCAGCCCCCTCGCGGATCGCCGAGCCGCCTCTCCCAAAGCATCCCCCCATCCTCGGCGGAGCTGGTTCACCGGGCGCCCGCTATTGAAGTGTGGGGAGGCTGCGGCACTCCCGGCAGCTCATGCTCAAGCATCCTCGCATAGACCGCCCGCATGATCATAGTCCGGGCCTTGGCGTGGGTACATGGGGTGTTGGGGCAATGGGTGCTTTCGGTTGGCCCCGCCAATCTATTCCAGAAGAAGAGCAGATTGATGGTCGGAGTCTACTTCCTCCCCCGCCACCGTCCCCGGCCATTAATCTTTGAAAGTGATCAAGTGTAGGCATTGCTCGTCTCAGCTAGCACGTAATCCACCACACCGGTGCCGCCCCTGGTTCTCCCGTGCCACAAGTGAAGCGGCCGGAGGGCGACCACCGTGCTAGCCCATTGCAAATGACCAGGTCAAAGATCTTGCCCGGCAAAAGAATTTGCCGCCATACCGGTGTCACCTTGTCATCCGACGCCCTTGCCCAAACCATCTCTGGGGTCCATTTGCAACACATCCTCGGCTAGAGGTGCGAATTTTGGGATCCGCTTTCGCCCACAATGGCGCGTTGAAATCTCCAAGCAACATGACCTTGCCCAATTGTGCATCGTTGTATGTCATCATATAGATCGACATAGGGCTCCCCGCCTGTCCACATCCAAGCGCGTGTGGTAAAAGTTGCTCTCGGCATGTGGGAAGTAGCAAGCGCCACAAAGAGAGGGTCTGCCATCGCCGTTTCACTTTCGCACCCGCAGTGTATCTGTTATGCCCTGCGCCTTGCACGCAGAGACCCGATTGGGCCAAGGCCGTGCAGTAATAACACGCAATTCCTCCGTGTCCTCGTTTCCCGCGTACTCATTGAAGACCGAGTAGCGCCGGTATCCCGCAAATCGGGTAGCCTTTGTGACCGGATGTTCCCATGTTTCCATAAGGAAGATAAGGTCCATGTCCATGGCGGCGGAATTGAGATCGCCCCCTTCGCCATGGGAAGCCCGCGGCAATTCCGGGATACCACGCCGAGGCCGCGATCCCTATTTAGTGGCGGGCATCGCCGCCGGGTCGATGGTAGTGGTGGTCCTGGGGGAGGAAGATGTGGATGCATTGCGGCTGGGGCCCCTCGGAGGGGACTCTAGGGGCGGAGTGCCCACATCCCCTTTTGGCTGCCTCAATTCCCGCATCCTTCCCGGACCAGCCCCCTCGCCCCTCCATGTCTGCGGCGGTCCACGACTTTGGCCAGCTCGCCTTGGTCTCTTCTTTGTCTTTGGGGGTCAAGTCCCGCCAACGTCTGCGAGCCATCCCCTTCAACTTTTCGGCCCGACGGCGGGATGGCCACCCGCCTTCGACATGCTCTCAAGCGTGAAGATGACCACCCGGGGGGCGATCAGGCCTGAATTCCATGGCGACTTCGCCTTTACAATGGTCACAGTCTTTGGGAACATCATCCCAGGAAGATCTATGTTTGAGCTCCGGGAAGTGAGATGTTCTCCCTCCTCCGTCGGGCCTCGCACTACCACATTGCGGCTCCTGCGTCTCTGTTCCTCGAGTTCGGGCGAGGGCCACACCAGTGTTGGTTGAGGTGGGTGAGGCATAGGCTGCGGGGCGGCGCCGGGTGGTGGCGGCCCGGCGTGATCTGATGTGTCCGGCGGGTGTTTCCGTGCTGACCGCCACGTAGGTTGGTGGGTTCGGGGGTTGGTGTGTTCTTTCTTTGTGGTTTCGTTCTCCCGGAGTCCGGAGCTTAGCTCTTGCAAGACTTTCATGTCTTGCCATCTCCCCGCGTGCAATGGCAGAGTTGCTCATATGCCTCGGCATGGAGGCCCTTGCCTTGTCGGGCAACGACGCCGGCTCCCTGTGAGCTCCCCGATCTCATGCTAAATCCTTACTCTCAAGAGCTTCGGCTACGCTGGCTAGCTTCCAAAGCAACACTTTGGACTCCTTGTCTCACAAGCATGGCCTCCTCAACCTCGACAGAGGGGAGGCGGCATGTGCTCCTCGCGTGCCGTGGCCTTAGCCTCCTCAACCTTGGCACGGATGCGGGGCGGGGTTACGAGTGTCTCCTGCTCTACCCGGTTCTCGTCCCGCATCCCGGCTTCCATAGCTGCCAACCACCTGTCTACACCCCCTCATATCTGCAAGCTCCTGCCGGTATTGCTGTCTTTCAAATTGTAGCAAGCGGATGCTATCATCTGCCTATCGTACACGATCCTCCAATTCTGTGATTCGTTGTTTTTAGGATGTCTACTCTATTTGAGCAATTGCACAAGACCTGACATTACATATGTAGTAAATCTACTCAGTAGATACAGCCATAATCCTGGAAGAGAACATTGGATAGCGGTTGCGAGAATTTTGAGATAATGGAATATGGTATCAAATTTAATTCTGATTCTTTAGAGCAGAATTCTTACTGTGATGCAGATTGGGGTGATAATCTAGATGAAAGGAAGTCCACATCTGGTTTTATCTTATTTGTAGGTGGTACTCCAATATCATGGAAATGTAAAAAACAGAGCTCAATTGTCACGTCATCTGTTGAAGCAGAGTTTGTTGCAACCAGACTTGCAGCCAAGGAAATTGCTTCGTGTAGAAGATTGTTTAATGAGATGGGTGTGCAGCAAGTAAGGCCAACAATTCTATTTTCTGATAGCAAAAGTTATACAGCATTGACAAAAAATCCAGTGATGCATGAAAGAACCAAGCACGTTGAACTTAAGATGCATTTTATCAGGGAAGTTGTTAATAAGAATTTGATAAATCTTGAATATGTTAACACTGATTTGCAACTAGCAGATATGCTGACTAAAGCATTAGCTGAGTCCAGATTCGTTAAACTGAGAACATGGATAAACTGCTTTGCAGAACAAATATAACATGAAGGGGGAATGTGAGAGGTTGAAGTATTTGATCATGTTATATTCTGAAGACTGAAGATGCTGAAATAAATGTCTAGAGTTTGAAGTATCAGAATCATCTGCTTAAGGAGAAGCAAAGTACTCATACAGCTGACAGATTAGTTCACAGTGCAAGTTAGTGTGAGACTTAAGGTTATAGTGAGTAATGTTCATACGGTTGAACATTATGGTTGCAATAAATATCATGTATATGGTTGAACCTTTAGAATGAAAACAAGTATATTTATACATTTAGAAATAAATGGTGGACAAATAACATGTTGCCATCAGAACAAAAACAGAAATAGCATCATGACAGTCAGTGCCGAGATTATAAAGATATAACAGTGGAGCATTGATCAGGTGGGAGCCCAGATTGTGAAATGAAGATCGGAATATTGCCTGGGTTGTCGGTGTAACTTGGAGACGTCAATGGAATAGGGTCTGATAACTCGTCATCAGTTGTATTGGAAATCATAATTGAACTTATCTCTATAAACGATTGAACATTGAGATATTTGTATTTGTACTCATACAATGCAATAAGGATAAGTTGAGTTTGTATGGCACAAGAACCCATCTCCAAGCAAATAGAAAAGATGGACTAGTGGACACTCTAGAGGTCAAATGGTGCAAGCCTTCCCAACCACGTATCCCTTCATATCAAACTTCCAAACTTATGAAAATTAACAACTCTTATCCTTTTCAAACAATACTATACTTTTGACCATCAGTTACTGTTTTTCAACACTTTTTCAATACTTTTGTTACAACCTTTTTCATTTACTTAATTCTAGAATGGGGCTCGCATGAAAACGACAAATAGATAGGCTTCTCATTCATCTCAGCAGATTTTCTACAATGGTAGATAGTGGGTAGCCGCACACATGCGAACTACCCACGAAGAAAAAAAAAAGGGAATGTCGAATTATACAACTTGGACCCCAGAAAATACAATGCTAATAGATGTTTGATTTGTGTACCTGCTGAAAGCTTATAACCAGGATTAAAAAACTCCGCCCTTTCGGGCTTTCGAGGAAAACCCTAGTGATAAACCTTCGACAAGATGCTTGGACAAATGTAAGGCTGAAAATTCGCTCCCAAAAAACCCACGAATGGAGAAGTCGAAGTTGCTGCCGCTTGCCAACCCGTACCTGCACATCATCAACACTAGAACAAATGTAAAAAAACAAACCTCCCAAAGTAGAGGGGCTGATCACGCGTGCCACACAACAACAAAAGAAAAAGCTCTTCAAATAGAGGGGCTGGTCACGAGTGCCAAGTGACAAGTACATTAAACAATTTTGGGGGGGGGAGGGGTTTCAAAGAATAGAGAATACGATACTACTGAGAGAGAAGAGGAAGGGCCAATGAGATGTTGATAACGAACCTCGCCTAATATAGCGATCTCTCAACCAGAGAAAGCATGCAATGCATGCATGCGAGACATGCATGCTCACCCACTTTAGAATCTCGATCCGAGGGCTCGGATCCATGAGATTCTAGAATGGGGCTCGCATGAAAATGACAAAAACCTCCTGAATAAAAGAGAACTTCCTTATGAAAACGGGATTGAGGGCAAAAGTCAAAGGATTATGACCAAAGAAGAGGCAAGGCCGAGAACGAACATGTCACAGCATGAAAGAAACGCCAAATTAGTCAATCCAAGCAAGGAGAAGCCCCTCCCCTGCATAGTTTCAAAAAATAGAGAATAAGGTACTGCTGAGAGAGAAGATGAAGCACCGGTGAGACGTTGATGAAGAACCTCGCCTAATATAGCGATCTCCCAATCAGAGAAAGCATGCAATGCATGCATGCGAGACATGCATGCTCACCCACTCTAGAATCTCGGTCCGAAGGCTTGGATCGATGGGATTTCAACTTATCGCATCATCCCCATCTCCTAGTGGGGCCACAAAACCACTACACTTTTGGATTCTCTTAAGTGAAGGTTGTGCCACAGCATAACATTTTGTCTGCTTGTTCTTCATAGAAAGTTTGACATTTCTCCAAAATAAAGCTTAAATAAAATTGATGATGCACAAAAAATGCTTTTAATGCATTCCTTAAAAGTCTGATGCTTCATTTTATTTTTGCAAATGCTTTTTTACATGTAAACAGCCAAATTCTGATAAAGAAGGATATGTGGCATTCACCAAGCATATGTTTTCCAAGTAGCTTGTTGTATGAAACAAAGTTCCCAATAATGGCCTTTGAAACCTCCTGCCATGTTGTAAAATAGCATGCCAATACAGTGGCAAAACACAAAGCAAATCTGTTCCTAACCGATTGTCGTAGTTTGAAAAGACAAAATGGACTTCCAAATTCGATATATTTTGTTTGGGGACAGTTTTGTTTTACAGCCCCGCCTTCTAATGTGGCACAAATCCAGACCATACAATTTGAACATCAAGGGCTGAGATGCATGCCACATCAGAGGGGGGCTGTAAAACGAAAACTAGCCTTTGTTTGAAGAATGCATCCACCATTTCTGTCAACAAAAAAATGTAGTCGACAGAGGCTATCTCTGCTAGATGTTACTGGTAGCCAAGAAGACCAATTTGACATGTAGTTTGGTTTTCTGTCTCGACCTTCAAAACCATTTATAGACTTCCAAAACCATTTCTAGATGCATCAAAAACTATTCGATCCTGGTTGTTGCCAAGTGGCAAACAGGGCTCTTCATATTCCTGGTCGTTGCTGATTGTTGGCAAACAGTCGCAAAGGATTGATCCTGGCAGTTCTATTGTTGGAGAGTTTGGCTGTGTTCGTGGATCCAATAGAGCTATATTTCCTGCAAAGTTATGGCAAGGGTTAGATTGTGCCGACAGGAGGCTTTGTACAAAACCGTGCTTTCCTCTGTGGTTCGAAGGCCGAGAGTTAAACTCGAATAAGACCAATCTCGAATAAACTCGAATAAGTGGAAGTTAAACTCGAAGGCCGAGAGTTAAACTCGAGATTTAGGAAGTGGAAGTTTGGAGCTGCCGTGTACCAGAATAAGTTTGGAGCTGCTCGTGGGGGGTGTCAATCCTTGAGAAATATTCCGATCTCTGTTTCTGTTCTGGCGCAGGTGGGCGGGGTTCAGGACCTACATTTCTGGGTTTGCATGCATCTGGAGCAGGGGATTGCTTCCGGCAGGGTAGAGCAGGTAGAGCAGGGGATGCCAGCAGGGCCTGCTGTTCCATGGTTGAAGCCCATACCTTCGGTCCATATTGTGGCAGGGGTGATGGGTTTGGAAGGACCTTAGGAAGTGGCAGACGATTTTCCTGCCAAAAAGATGTCAGCCATTGATTTAGCATGACATGATGCTCTGGATATGCTGGAGATCAATGGTTCATATTCAATCTTAAAACAAATCCCATAAACCCTGTAAAAAACATATCTATATGGGTTTTGTTGCTTATAGAATCTCAATACTTTAATGTCCCTATTCCTCTTCATCCATTCTGTGTGGACATTAAAAATATTTTATTTAATTCAATTCAATGCCTTTACCAAAGAAGTGAATTAAATTGATAGGTGATGAAAAGTTGTGTGGACATTAAAAACAATTCAATTCAATTTAAATCCTTTACCCAAAAAAAAGATGACACGGAGGGGTACAAAAATTAAGACAATTCCAGGGAGCAAGGCAAGGACAAATGCATTTGATGGTACAGCAGTGGTATTTAGCAAAAGCAAGGTGAAAATAGAGTTATCTTTGCCAGGCTGATATGGTGCAATCCCAACAGTTGGTGATTCCCTCCCGTAGAATAACCAACGGTCATGATGCTGCCATGCATGCAAGGTGAGAAAGGAGAAAAACTAACTGAATGTAATAGATTGTGAAAAAAACAAACGGCTGCAATACCTGCAAAAATGTTTAAAGTTGGTACTTATTTCATATCATACCAGACAATTTTAATAAACAGGTCATGGTTTAGCTATTAATAATTGAGACTATTACAATTATCTTTCTGCACATAGGTTGATCAATTTCATACATATGTACATATGTTACACATTTACAAAAATCATATGCATTGCAAGTCAGCAAAATCAAGTTAAAGAGCTCTAACAAAACAGGCACAAGATGACTAACGCCAGAAAGCAAAACGGGACATCTTTTGATGCATACTTAACGCAGTTGGTGATCCAAACTCAGAAGAATCATCTATATTTTCTTCTCTCCAGAACTTCAAAACATGAAGGTTTTCCTCTTCTGTATGGCGTTGAATTACAATTCGTGATCCAAATCCTTTCTTTTTCATAATGCGGCAAATTTGTTGAGGATCGTTCTCCGTGACTGTTACAAGATAAAACCATCCCTTGGCAGACAGCACATTATCAACTACCTGCAACACTCGATCGATTATTACCCTCCCCTTTTTCCCTCCAGCCCATGTTCCAGTAATCCCATTGGCACCTACTTCTTCCTCTGGTGTAGGCACATAGGGAGGATTAAAAACAAGCACATCAACAGAACCTGCTATGCGTCTGTCAAGCCCGTTGAGCAGGTCAGTTAACACCACATCTGCTCTCACACCATGATTTTTTAGAGTCTCCAGAGTAGCCTCTGTAGCTGCTTTACTTTTATCAGTTGCAATGAATTGGACATCTGCCTCATCCCCTAACATGAGGGCAAGAGATGTAATAACATACCCACTCCCGCACCCCACTTCTACACAAATAGTTGGCTTCAATTCCCTCAAGTGAGCCCTGTCAGCTAAAAGGGCATCTACTAAAGCAAATGAATCCTCACATGGTTCATAGACCTCAGGATGACGTGAGACAGAGCGAATATCGGCACTTCTTTTACGTGGTGAGGAAACCTGCACAACAATGTCAGTAAGAGTGATTTTTTTTATGTCAAAACACTCTCCTTTCAATAAGACAGTCAATACCCAAATCTCAAAATCTATATACCCTTAGGCTGGATCAATTAGCCCAATATTACTAGTAAGAGCAAAAATAACTTGTAACAATGGACAAGGTAGGCCTAAATTAAATAAGCAGATTGGGAGATGGTTGTCGTTTAACCCAACTTCAGAGGGTTGTATCACCAATCCATTGATCTTTACCCAAGCATTCAGAAGTAGCTCCCATGCTCTTATTAAAACATAAAGTTATCATGCGATGGACTTTTCATGCCTGTAGTCTCACTTTGAAAAAACACAAAAGAAGCACAAAAGAAAATTTTAAACTTCAAATCGACAGACCGTAATCATCACATCTAAGACGCATATGTAAAGCTGCCACTTGTTGTGCTTCAGCAATCACTAGTAGATTGATTTCTGAGACCCAGTTTGAATTCCAAATTCAAGCTATTATACTCTTGAAAACAGACTCCTTCTACATATTGCCATGTCATAGTCATGGGGCAAAAAGTTTGAATATCACTAATGTCAACTGGTCTTGCTACTATAAATGTTTCATAGACAACCAAAAACCTTTAGGGCTGTGAGGATAAGTAATGGGAACAAAATAAATTACATTTTTCTAAACCCAGAGTTACAGAAAGTATATTTTAACTTCCGCTATAAGATCTCAAACAAACTAGCCGAAATCCTTCAGCCAGTGAAAAATTAAGCTAAAATGAAGTTTCCCATTCTCTCGTTTTACAGTTTTGCAAGAATCAAATATGCCAGGCAAAGGAAAATAGATCTAGAAGCAAAAAACAAGGGGGATAAAGTAGTACATTACTGGCGGTGCGACGAAGTTGTTCCAAACGGGATTGAGCAGCGTCTATATCGACTACAATTTCCATGCTGAGAGCAAGCGAAGCCGAAGGCGCTTCATTTATATGGCATGCTGCCGGCTTCTAGGGCAATCCAAACCCAGAAACAACCAAGCATACGCCCTGCGCAAACTTCTCCACCACTGAAAGCGCGCCACGTGGAGCCTTTCCTTTTACCACCGTCAGTTCCGTATAAAGGGAATATTATCTACAATGTTGCCTTTTTCTCCTAGAATAGTGTGCCTCAGACTTGCTTGTTCTTTTTTTTTTTTTTTTCCGTCCAACTTGCTTGCTTGTTCTTTCGTCCAACTTTATGTGCTAAAAATCATTCCCCAACGTTATTGCATACGTAGGTAATACACCACTTGTATTTTTCTCAATGGTAGTTCTATAGACCTTTTATTTTAAAATCTTTGTTTCACTATACATAGCCATAAATAACGTTGAAATTCGTCATTGCTTATCCTCAAGTCCTTTAGAGTGTCCTACTTGTACAAGAAACCCATTGTCGTTTCTGCTTTTTAAATTTAGACACTCGTGTATAGTCTTGGCAATATCCTAATAATTTCAATAGTTCAGTCAATTTAGCTTTGGGTTGCTCCTAAGAGGCCAAACCCTCGTTCATGTGGGTTTGCGTCATATTCTAGGTATATGCCAGTATATGCCCAGAATATGCCAATAACCGCTCCAACCCCAGTATCGCATATGAACTATCGGTCGCCCTTGTTGGTGGGCAGCTGCTCTGGAAACTGTCTAATCAGTGCGATGATTTGCTACCTTTATACAAAGGCGTTACTCCTGTCCTATGTGCTCTTTAGGCACCAAGCTTGCCAACCCCAAAAATCCTTCTCGTTGAAGCTACGGGTACTTCTTTTGCTCCTGTGGTTGGCTCTTCCCTGTCTGTTGTGATGCACAGAAGTAGCGTTGCAAAAAAATGGCAAGGATTAGGTTGCAGAATATTGGTCTTGGGAAATCCAATTGGAGCTCCTAGTTGGGAGAAGGTTTTGGCATTGTTGACTGTGGCATATGTGGGCCGTCAAGTCCGAGAGGCTATTTCTAGTGAAGACGAAGAAGGAGATATGTGGTTGTTGAGTCGCCTGTAGTGAAGCCAAAGACCGAGCCGGGATGGCAGATTTGGCTTTAAAGAATGATCGGGGGAGTGCATATCTGATTCTTTATATATCCCAAACAAATATGGACTACATTCTAGAGCAGTAGAAAGCAGTTCAGAATCGAATTCATAATTGACATGACATTGCACTGATAAGCTTATCAAGTATCTATCCATTCAACCAGCTTGCGACCTTTATACAGCGGCGCTACTCCTATCCAACATGCTCTTCATGTTGTATTATTATTTGCTACTATAATAGGTATTTACCTTCTATAATAGGTACTACACAATATTTACCTACTATAATAGTAGGTAATTTGACACAAACATCTGATCTCAAAATCTTATTTATGCCATGGCATTCAATTTATTGGCGTGACCTTAGCATATACAGTTCGTGCCTTAGATTCGGAGCCAATAATTGCTAGTGTAGGGTTGGAATTGATTCAGATGTTAAACTATGCATTGAAAGTTAAGCAAGAAATTGTAAAGATTGTTTTTGTGAATTGAATCTAGGCTTCAGAGACTAAGGAATATGTTCATGACAGTGTTGATGCCATGGAATATTCCCTACTTCTTTTTTACTTTTCAAAACCCAAGATGTTTCAGAATTTTGATGGCCAGTTTCTTCAGCCTATGTTGATGGATGCTATGTTCTTATCATGCATCTCCAAGGCCTATTGCTCATATGGCTGGCTTGTGCAAACTTGCTTACCGTTCGTTGCAGTCAATTATAGTAGCTACAATTCATTTAAATTTATTATCCTTAGGCATATATGCAAAGAATGGCTAGTCATTGTCTTTGGAGCTTGTAAGCTCCGAAGACAATGACTAGCTGGAATATAGTATGTTAGGGATTTGTTGACGTACAATATTGGAACGATGAGCTTTGTGTGATCTGTAACTGATTATTTGAGTTTTGTACATTGTGGTTTGGATGAAGACATTCATTGTGACTTGAGATGCTAAAATACTGATTGAATTACAACGCCTAGGCATTAATTCTTTATTATATGATTTTCTTTGTGTACTCCCATGTCTTATGATGATCAAAAGAGCTAGGTGATATTTCAGCTTCAAGTTTCATGGCCTGAAGTGTCCAATATCGAAGCATTTAGAAACGATGTAGAAGCCCTATGCATCCTCATAGACTCATGTCAGCTGAATTGTCAGTCCATGCTGATTTGGATTGGTCTATCAAAAGGCCTTAAGCTCAACAGTGCATTCAAAAATATCAAGTTGAAAGGGTCACTATGCGAGGCAATCAACAATATGTAGTAACAGCAGGAACTTGAGGGCTGCGGAAAGGAAAAGGCAAAGCATGGAAAGGGTAAATTGAAATTGTTTTTATTGAGAATACAAGAGATGGAAAAGAAGCGATAGAATAGATCAACCTTGTTAATTTGAGATTTTCAGATTTGGCTAAAAATATTTTTGGAATTTTTTTTTAAGTCATTTCCTAAGATTTTAGGGGTTTTATCTGCCGGAACAACTTTCAGATATTATGGATTTTTTGTGCATATGATTTTTAATCATGGATTTCCTCCCTTATCTGATAGAAATGGAATACCGCACCGCAGGATGCCACGCAAAACCAATATGCATGCAGCTCGGTGGCATCTACAAGATATGTTGTATCTTATGCTACTAGAACAATTTTTTAGCAAAAAAGATAGTTTCGTCTTTGTCATTTTTCTAGGTTTTTTTTGCTGCTTTCAAATTTGTTGTCGATGATTAGCCTGTTTGATCAGTTTCATATAAATCTATTGCATTCAACTTTGATTTATTAAAAAGATTTATGGCTGGATCCGTCAAAGTTAGAAGGTAAAGATTATGAATCTTCCAACAGTCAGTAAGCTTTGATTTATTGAAAAGATTTATGGCTACATCCGCAAAAGTTAGAAGGTGAAGATTATGAATTTTCCAGCAGTTAGAAAGCATTCACAAAAAACTGAAAGAATGTGAATCAAAATATGTTTTATTGTGCACTATTTGGTTTTGCTTATAGGCATATACAAACTGCTTGATTCAGAAGCGGAGATGCTTGCAAGCTATGGATTTCGGACCATGCAGGTAAATGCTTGCATCATTTTACTGATGTACATTAGGTTTTTGGTTAACATACATATCTCTCATGCCATTCTTAAGCTTTTATCTTCAACTTATCTGGTATACCACGTGCTTTTGGGATGGTAAAAAAAGATTCCATGTTTGTTGGCTACTGAATGTTCCATAATTATTTTGTCCTCCTTTCCATTTTCCTCTCAGTCAATTGATAGCCCAAAATTATTATTACACTGGGGTGTAATATTGCATATAATGGCTCCAGGACCTATGTTTATGATTTCATGTATGTTGGGTGCTCGATGTTCCATAATTATTTTGTCCTTTCCATGCCCTCCATTTGTATCATTCATTTGTATTTGGCTCCAAATCAATAAATACCTAAAAAATTGCGTTTACACTACGGCTAATTGTTTTTTGCATATGATGGCTCCTGCCTCAGAATAGGGCCAAAAGTTCAGGTGCAATAATGGTTGAAACTGAGTAAAAGGAGAGCATGCAGTTTAATTTCATTTTATGCTGCAAGAATCTGGCCAAATGCTCATCTTTTAGTTATCTAATCTGAGTATTAGAATGCATGATGTCCTATGTGCTTCTGTTTAACATGCAGTACATTATTGAATTTGAATGTCATCTTCAGGTGCAAGATCTGCTCAAATGTCATCTTCAGGTTCAGGTTTGGTTGTTGCACAAGTAATAGTCAAGAATAAATGTCCTACTTACACTGATTCATACTCATTTATTTTTGAAGAAATAAGTAAGCAAAATCTTAAAATGGATGCAGATTGGTCTGTTATTGAGCTTATAAATGCTTTGTATTTGATTCATTGATGTTGTTTTGCTAGAATTTGAGTCTTATAATCTTGAAAAAATTGCAAAAAAGCATTTTATTCCGTTCATCACATGCAAGACTCTGTTAACTTAATAAAATAAGGTAGCACGCATTCAATGCATTTGTTGGAGATCTTGGGTCTAATTTTGGAGAGCGTGTGAATATTATATGCCGCTTTGTTGTACCTTGGTAGGGAGAATTTCCAGAGAAGCAGAATCTTTTCATACTTTTCGTTGAGAATTATCATTAGAAAGTTTTAGTATACTTCAGACATCAGTAAACAAGATAAATTACAGAGGATTCTGACATGTGACATCTGAAGAATTTGAAGCAAATAGACACCTGAAAGGTTTGTCTGCTTACAGTTGCTATACTTCTACTTCAACAAATGTTCATAAAGGCGACCAATCATCTCAATGCTAGATTGTTTACAGTTTATTATTAGCATGATTTATATCTGTAATGCATCTGGTGCTTTGTTCATTTCTGTAATGCATGTGGTGCTTTATTTTAAAAAACTGGCCAACCTGAGCCTTCTCATGTTCTGATTTGAAAGACATTATGTACAAATGAGTTTTTCTAGGTTGTTGGTACACAGTGAAGTTACTTACACACAATAATGGAAGTTATTATGCTGACATTCTAGATATAGGTAGGTAGGCAGTCTTAGTTATGAACTTTCCGAGCTATACAATATCCAGCTCCAACATATATCGAGCTGAAAACAGAGGTACCTTAGATTGAGAGAGAGCCTTGGTGTCTAATATTGGTTGCATTGTGATCCTTCAGTAGATTATTGGAGACGAGTTTGAAAGCAACAGCTATAACAAAGTGCTGCTCCAAGAGCTGGGCCTTTTGGCTGGGCACATCTTGGATACATCTTCTCTTCAAAAATGAAACGCGAGGCGGTAGTGGAAAGAATTATGGATTTGCCTCTACCATAGCCAAGTTTTGTTATTTGATCCATTGTATGTATATTATATGGCTTGCTATATTTTTGTGGCCATATTGCCAGCTGCTTGCATTGTGTAACCAATGCCTGTCAGAGATGTTGGTTGTCTACTGTTTATTTGCATTTAATAGTAGGCTACTATTGTGCATATTGTGCATGAAGACAATTTATATACATGTTAATAGGATCTCTTTTGCCTGCTTCGAGCAAGCCTTACATATACCAGACTCTTCGTTTTGTTCCTTTCGAAGTGGAAATAATGAAATGTTACTATTGTAACAATGGAGAGAATCTGCTCTTCACTGCCCTTCATATTCTCAGGTTTGGTATGTACAGTGGGAGACTAAATGTTCGAAGGCGTTTTGAAGAATGAGGATATACACTACTACAGAATAGGCAGTTTGCTACGAGCAAGGGATGTTACAACTTCGAGCGTTTTTCGGATGGGGGCATTGACTTGTTGGGCAAGACGGGCATGGCAGCTTGGAGGGCCATGACAATGCTGTTTTTATTGCAGGGTGTCTATGTTGAAATCTCCCATGAAGACAGTCCTAGTGACTTCCATTGCATTGTTGGCATCGGTTGTGGATTGCGATGTTGCACTGTTGGGAATCGCTTCGATGTTGTTGAGGAATTGTTACATGTTTCTGCCATGGTGTCTGTATGTGTTGGTCGTCTAGACGACAGTCCCCATGGTGCAGTCTCAGAACATGGTTGGCTGTGACTGAGGGTGGTAGTGGAGGAGTCCGAGCCTGTTGTCATTGTAGAGTGTGATAGTTCCGCACACGTTGCTGTTGAGCAGACACCTGTACTTAGTTTGCTGAAGATGGCTGGATTGTTCGATCTTGTCTCTTGTAGGCAAAGGATGTCCGATGACGAATCACCAACATCGAAAAGTCAGTTTGACTTCATATTATTTAGCTCTTGCTCTTGAAAAAAACTATTGGAATTATGAGTTTAGGTGGCATTCCAGCTATTATAGCTGTTGAACAACTCCTTGCATTAAGGAGCAGATGGCTCGTACACTTGTATTTAGGATCTCTTGTCCCGTTATTGATCTAATAAATTCTATCGCTTCTTTTCCATCTCTTATATTCTCATATATGATACCAGAGCCTGGTTAGAGCTCCTGGAGCTCTTGAAGGTTCTCAAGCAAGAGATCGGTATGGTAGATACATGCTTTCTATAGCTTCTTGATTCTATTCTAGGTTAAATGCTGGGGGATTCTTGGCAAATCTGAGGCCAAGCTTGCACAACAAATTCATGCTAAAGTTCCAGTAAGGTAGCATTGGCTCATGTCACTTGCATCTATTTGATATTCACCCACCTAAGGAGCATTTCTGATTGTTGGTGCAGGTCACAACTTAAGCTTGACTAGCAGGTTCATGGAGAATTCCAGATTTCTCAAATTTGTAGAAACAAGCAAGGGAAGAATTGGCCTATGCTATCATATCCTATGATGTTCATCCAAATAATAGACTCTTGGCAAGATCTTGATTGCTCGAGCATATCATATGGTATTACTAGCAGCAAAGATCAAAGGGAAATACAAACTAGCCTTGCTCAAGTTCCAATAATTATTTCTCGAATGCGGTTGGTTCCAAGCAAAGGTGGAGGCTTTGGTTCTGCTCAATACAATTTGTACTATGATTCTCTCATCCTTGACCAGTTTTACAGTAAGCAGAAGAAATAATTTGCCACTATTTTGGCCAATCTCTCCATGGTTGCAACATGTCGAGCCTATTGCATGTGTTTATGATTCAAATCTTGCAGATGCTCTCTTTCTTTGATCATGCTCCAAAGGATTTGTGCTTGAATTTCTATCCCTTTGACAAAGGAAATAAGACATCAATGGCCAAGCAAATCCCCCAAATTCCAATAAATGGCCTGCAATTCTGGTTGGATATGGTCGAAAGAAAAAGCTCTGGACATCCTCCGAAAAATTGTTGCCCAGATTATTATTGCTTTAAGCAAGAAATCTAGTTTTTTGGGGAAGGTCCAAGACTTTGGATTGTTGCATGTTTTGAGCAAAACCAAATAATTTCGGTGGTAATTCGCTTCCTGCTGCGAGCAAAGCTAAGGTTGAGGTCTCAATGATAAGACCCAAATTCATGATCTAGTTCCTTTGTCTTGTACCATTATTGCACAACCATGCGGTCGTTCCTGTAAGAAAATCAGATTGTGCCTACAAGAATGCAAAATTCGAAGATCTGAAAAGCTCTAGGTGCAGTCCATGGTCACTCCAGCAATATATCCCATATGGAAATTTTGGGGGTTCTTGCTCTACTTTAAATATTCCATGCTCAGGATGCAGCACTCTAAAAGCTCCTTCCAAAGATGCGGAATCTGGTGAAGACCTCTATTTTTGTCCCTGTCAGTATCTTAATATATCCTAACAATGAAAAGCTACAGAAATTTTTCAGAAGTTTTAAAGGAATGATAGATGGCGATGAAGCTCAAGAGGTTATATCATGGTGTTTTCAACATATATTTTCTATATTTTCCCTTTGTCCAATGATCTATCAATCTTGTCAGTGTCATTTCTTGTCCATTAACAATAGGCACAATATGAATCTGCTAGATGTCGGCTATGTTGCAACGATAGTTGTCCACCACATGCCTGCAAGAAGGGATGATCCAGCATGAGCCATTTCTCAAGCAGGAAAACTAGCTGTTATGGATTTGATCCCACCGTCGCCATCCTCTAAGATTCCTGTAACACTCAATTTGTCAAACAATTTGGCATATGTAGAAAAATTATTACCTGATGCATGCCATAGAAGGTCATTGATGAAGCATACTCCGCAGGAGGAGTTGGCTCTACTCCAGCAAGAGCATTCTTTATAGATTCAGCAGGAGCCCTCATTTCAGTCAAAAGGTCCATCCACAAGTTGTTTTGCTCAAGCAGGATTGTAGGATTGTGTGAGCTGCAACAAATGTAGTTTCTTGCTTTCTGTTTTTTGATTTGTTAGATGTCTCTTTCTCGAGACAATGTTGTTTTTATTAAGAATTTTGTTGTATCACTGCAATGCCACCATGGTCAAGCAGGACTGTTGGAGTTATGAGCTTAGAGACGCCTCACATGTGACGTCTCCGGCAGCCCCAAAACGTCAACGTTTTCAGCAAAAAATTTGGAGCGTTCACATGCTGGACGTCAATTTTTTTTCTGTAGAGTTTTAGGGTTTTGTCATTTTCGTGCCTCTAGCCCCAACGAGAGATCCAACGAGGATATGGCTCCAACGAGAGATCCGGCGAGATTTAACCGTGCTGCCTTCTTCCAACTAGTGCAGATGATGCTTGTTCTATTCCAGCTTGTGCGGGCTCATTTTGAGCGTAGATCAAGAATTGTGCAGCTGCTCCTGGATGGTGGAAGTAGTGGGAGTGTTCTCACTGCTCAATACCAGGTCTTTCTCTCAGTTGCAATGACCTGGGTTCATAGAATTTTCAGATATACAGAGGGTCTCTTCTATATCAGACCATGGTCTATTCATTGGTGGGGGCATTTTGCATCAGAGATCAATGAAATTGATCCTCACAGGTACAAAGAGTTCTTCCATGTAAATTTAGAGCAGTTTGAGCATCTTAGCTCCCTCCCTGACTTCAATCCTACCTCTTGGATTAAGGAACATCCCAACAAGAAATGTTCCAGTGGGTTTGAAGGTAGCTGCCGCTCTATCTAGAATAGCAACAGGAAATAGCTATTTGAGTGTGTCTGAACAAGTAGGATTAGCACCAGCAACTGTTCACAAGTACGTGAAACAATTTAGTGATGCAGTTGTCAGACATATGAATCATTACTTGCATTGGCCTGAGGACTTGAATGAGGTTAAGAATGGATTCGAAGAGTGGAGAGGATTTTCCAACTGCTGCGGGGCAATGGATGCTACTCATTTCGAGTTAGATCTTCCAGCAAATGCTTGTGCTATTGATTACTATGATAAGGACAAGGGTTATTCAATTACTTTACAAGCAGTGGTGGACATTCGAGCGAAGTTCTTAGATGTCTTCATTGGAACCCCAGGTAGCTGCAATGGTATTAATATCCTTCGTAAATCACCTTTGTATAACAATGCTATTCATGGAATGCTTTTCAATGGGCCAAGAGTTACAAGAGGAGGATTCACATTTCCTGAGTACATTATAGCAGATGCAGGATACTTTGATCTGCCATGGCTAGTGCTTCTCTATCCTGGATGTCACTTGCAAGATGATTTCAAAAGCTTTAACTACTTACTATGTAGCAGCAGGGTTTGTGCTGAGAGAACATTTGGTATATTTAAGACTAAGTGGAGACTGTTTTATAAAAAGCTAGAACGTGAGAATGTTGAAGACTTAACAAATGTAATATATGCTTGTTGCATTCTCCACAACTACTTAATTGAGGTTGGTGAAAAAGAGGATCCTATCTCAGCACCAATTGTTGATAATGATTACATTGAGTTCCTCAGGGCGCCTGTAGGAAGAAGACTCAATGCTCATGAAGCTGCTATGCAACTTAGGGATAACTTAAAAACTTACCTTTTGGGAGCATGATTTGACTACTGCATCAGCCACAACTGCCATCTTCTCTGTCATCATTTGTAGTTGCTGAGCAATTGACAAGTCTACTTGCAACATTTTCTCTATCATGTCTCGCCTATGAATGCTTTCCTCTCTCCTTTGAATGTTATCCTCTCTTGTTGTGGCTGCTAGTTGCTCAGCTGTTTTCATAAGAGTAGATCCTATTTCTTGAAAGGAATATTCTTTTGTCTTGCGCTTTCTTTTGCCAGAGCTAAAATGAGGAGTGCTACTTGGTGGAATTTCCTCCCTGGGAGGCTGCATAGTTGGAGGCTGTCTAATTGGAACTTGCCTAGTTGGAGTGCTACTTGGTGGAATTTCCTCCCTAGAAGGCTGCATAGTTGGAGGCTGCCTAAGTAGAGTTTGCCTAGTTGGAGTTTGCTGCACTGATGGATGTAGAGGACGGTTGAGTCCAGCTCGACGTCGTAAGATACTTGGTCCTTGACTGAGCTCTTCACAATCTGCTTCAGAGTCTGCAGAAGTATAGAGATTTCCTACATAAAACCATAATTAGAAAAAGTTGAAGAGAATTTTTGAAGAACACTTATTATGGAATTTTCACCTGGTTGGCTTTCTTCCGTCTGGATATCAAATAGGGGTATAGAAGAACGAGTCTGAATATCAGTTGTGGTTGTTATGCGAGATTTCATCCAACTATCCATGTGATCATACAACTACAATAAAATACAAAAAAAGTTATTAGCTTCAAAACTCTCAAGTTCAGTTTAAGAATTTCAAGCCATTGTTAGTTCAGTTCAAGAATTTCAGTTTAAGAAGTTCAGTTCAAGAATTTCAGTTTAAGAATTTCAAGCACAGGTTAGTCGTGGAAGAAAGTTGTAATGCCCATAGAAAACACAATGAAATTGTTAGCAAATTGGAAATACAAGTTACATGTTATTAGTTCAGCAGGTAAATTATTATACATTTCTTTTTTATGTTCATATTGGAGTATCTAGCTGCCATCTCGTTTTCATCTCAAAACTGAAATGAATAGTTAAAATCTGAATAGTCACAATGGAAGTTACAATGAATAGTAAATAGCAGGTCTGCAAATATAAAAGTTGTTCATTGGTTCAACTATGAAAGTCTGCAAATGAATAGTTAAAATCTGAATAGTTACTATTCATTGTTACATATTTACAATGAATTTTTCCACCTCTTTACGATCCTTGCATCAGCCACTATACCTAAGGGGCCTTGTTTGTTATACAGTACCATTGGTACCCACCATGGAGGGGAAGTCTCTGCTTCGAATTTATTGATGTCAAGCTTAAATATTTTTTTATGATTTGCCAAGCCGAAATTAATCCCTTCAGGAATGGAGAAGCTTCTCTAAATGGCTTAAGATCGAAAAAGAGTGACCATGGGAGTGAGACTTTGACGGAGGGCTTACTATGCTTACATGAAACTAAAAGAGCCTGGTTGATGAGGTGCATACCTGGAGACTTCACCTTTTTCTGTAAGATCATCCATATGAATTTGGCTATTAATACTTTGCTCTGTAATAATATGTCGACCAGTCCTTTTCCTCCTTCTGTCTTATCTCTCTTGCACTTCCACCAAGCGATTTTGACCACTGCCCCTTCTTCATTCCCTCCCCAGACAAAGTTGCAGATTAACCCTTCTAATTCTTGTACCTTCTCCTTTGGGGCTAGTAAAATTGATGACGTGTAGACATGAGTATTGCTTAACACATGTTTTTCCACCATAATCTGACCTGCAAGTGATAGCTTTGCCACCTTCCACCAATTTAAGTGTTTCTGAAAGCCTAGCCGTATTTTGTCCCATATTTGTGCTTTAGCGATATTGATGCCCACTAGAATACCTAACAGGTTGGAATGCTCACCCTCTGGGATTATTTTCCATGGTAGGATTGTCAAGCATGTGGGATGTGGGTCTTCCAAAGGCCACTGTACTGCGCATTTTTTCCAATTTATGAGACAAATCCTGAAGCCGTTGAGAAGGATGCTAGTAATTTGCCTGCACTTGACATGTTTTCTTCCTCTGCCTCTATGAATAGAAATGTGTCGTCTGCGTATTGGTTACATATTTGTTGAGAGCCATCCAACATTTCTAGTCCCTGAATCATACCGTCTGGACAGGCTCAACTAGGAATGTGTTTGTTTTCACGTTGGCGAGCGGTCCCAGCAGGAGAGAAAACGGGACAACATTGTTCGTGGACGCACCTCATTCACCTCGGACCAGGCCCTCCGGATAGATAATATTGATTGCTGCTTCCCCCAGATAGGCGGGGAAGAAGCAGGAAAAGGCTCGAATGATACGACCCCGTCCCTCCGTCACCCCAGAATGAAAGACTTCCATTGCAATTGATTTTTGGAGGCCTTGTGGATGGAGAAGCTCCTTCGATGAATATGGCGGGTGCCATGTATATTGATACCCATAGGATGGCTTTTGTGGATGATGAAAACATTAGGTAGTCATCAGATAAGTAGATGCCATGCCACCTTCCAATTGCATTTCATAGCTTCTTGAAGAAGAGAAGAAGAGATGATAGATGGGTCATTTCGTTGAAAGTGCAAATTCTAGAATGGGGCTCGCATGAAAATGACAAAAACCTCCCGCTAGATAGGCTTTTCATTCATCTCAGCAGATTTTCTACAATGATGGATAGTGGGTAGCCGCACATATGCGAACTACCCACGAAGAAAAATAAAGGGAATGTCCAATTATACAACTTGGACCCCATGAAATACAATGCTAATAGATGTTTGGTTTATGTACCTGCCGAAAGCTTATCACCAGGATTAAAAAACCCAGACCTTTCGGGTTTTTGAGGAAAAACCCTAGTGATAAGTCTTCGGCAAGGAGCTTGGACAAACGTAAGTCTGAGAATTCGCTCTCAAAACTCACGAATAGAGAAGTCGAAGCTGCGCCGCTTGCCAACCTATACCTGCACATCACCAACACTAGAACAAATATGACAAAACAAACCTCCTAAAGTGGAGGGGCTGATCACGCGTGCCACGCGACAACAAAACAAAAACCTCTTCAAATAGAGGGGCTGGTTACGCACCTTAAAACCCTTAAACCCCTTTTTGTTTGGGTGTATATTCACACGGGGGGTGACTCCGGGCAACGAGGTTAAAACAGGGCATATTCACCCATTATTCCTTAATCTACACCGTCCACAAAATTCCTCGTTTATGGGGTATGGATGTATAGAAATTATGATACTGTATAACAAGATTTGAAAAATACTATAAGATTTCAGGTAACATACTATATGGTGTTGATTTTGTACGTACAAAACATAATTATAGGGGCTCTCGCTGCCCGAAGTCACCCCCCGTGTGAATATACACCCAAACAAAAAGGGGTTTAAGGGTTTTAAGGTGTGTAATGTAATGGTTTGTATTATAACTTTAAAAAAATTTTGCCCCTTCGGGGCAAAAAAACAAACATTATATCATACTTGGAAGAAGAGCACTTAAACCATGTGCTTTGCCATGGCACATATGTTGTCATATATTTAAAAAATGCCATCTTGGATACATATGTTATGGGGAATAATCAAACATCTCCACAAGTAAATAGAGTTAAGATTTGCCTTGCATAGGGTGTTATAGAATTGCAAGGCAACTTAAATGGATGGGCATAAACTATGTTCCAATAAGGCCCCATTGCAAAAAATCACTTGTATTTCTTGCTTCATAGCCTTGGGCCCATATGTATCTCAACGATTGTAACGATCTAACTGTGGCTGCAATTCCAAACCTCGATAATGGGACAATCCCCTCGAAGTTCAAGCTTCCTAAGCCTGAACCCCTCATTATTCTCTCTAACACAGCCCAAAAAAAGCCACCTAATCTTTCCACCATATCTGCCAATGTGGGCTAAACTTCATTTGTAAGTCCACCATGGCGTATATAAATAGCCAAACGAACCATATTTGAACATCCCTCTAGCAAATTCTTCACGCCATCATCAAATGAAGGTGTGGTTCTCATGTTACCGAATCGCGATAATGCTTTGACCGGGTGATATTTGATGCATAAATTACAACGGATTGTAAACATCTGCAGCTTTGAGCCGGACAAAGTAGCCCCCAATGTGATACAAAACCATCTTTGGTGCTCTAAATTTTCAATCAAGACTCCTAAGCTTTTTACAATGGTTGCCAAGCACTTCAAGTCCTGCATCTCTCCAATGATGTTTTAGCACCTATATAGAAACATGAAATGAGAAACAATTAACCCAGGTATCTCATGCGTTGAAATAATCGCTATATGAAGCATATCATTAGACCCTGTAATTAGATGAAATCCAGTCTTCTTGAAGCAAATGTTGATTTTTCACGAGATTCTACCACATAATATGAGAAATAAAGAGTACAGATGCAGATGATGCCCAAGACTGAGAAAGCCGTCTGAAAGCACAATACCACAAATTTCAAGGTACAAATTTTGGAAAGACGATAATGTAGCACAAATCCGAAGGGAAGGTCGGAAGGGAATGGTGAAGCTTCTTGGAAGGCACTAAATAAGTGCTCTCTGCTGTTGCTCTGTTATCGCCAAATAGGCTAAAATCCAGCAAGGGTTTTACGCCAAACCGTGCTTTTTGAGCTAGAAACCTATAGACGCCCTTTTCGTTGTGCTACCATTCTTTCGCGAGCTTTCCTTTTCTCGTAGTTCTTTGAAATTACTTCTTAAAATTGCAATCATGGCCCACGAGGTCTCCCCGACATAACCTCGAATCTAAGAGCTCGAGGGTTCTTCCAAAGATTTGTGCTTCCTCGCATTTTCTCGATCTTTTCCTCTCCCATGCGAAAAAATCTTGCACAACTGGAGTAGAGAAATGCACCGGATGCTCTGAAGCCGTTTTTTCCTAGTTCTTCCATCTGCCATTTGCCTCGACCCATTTTCATATCCATATCCATAGTTCTATCTCGCTTCACCAAGATCCGCAAGAGGGAGAAACTTATTAAATCTTTCTTCATGAACAATGGAAGCAAAGGAGCAGATTCCAAGATGCGCTGAAGGGGAGCAAAGTGGCAAAATCCAATCCGGCGAAATAATACAATGTCATTATTTCGATCTTGATTCCATTCCATACCCTAACAAATGCCGTTCTTACCTTTCGGCTCCACCATACCCTAACTCACGGTCGGCGCTAATAGTGAAGTGGAGAAGGAAAAAATAAACTAGCAAAGTCGAATGCTAGATCTTCAAACCCAATGTTAAATCTTATTCTTGAAGCCGAATGTCAATCTTTGAAGCATGTTCGAACCCTCCGAAGATTTGTATTGCTTTTCGATTCTTGCCTTCTTTCGTCTAACCCTAAAATAACCCTAAAACATGATGGCAGGATGCTTGCATGCAAAACTCTGAAAATGGCAACTGAAATAAAAAGAGGGCTTTTGTTGTGAGCCCTTGGATGTTGGACCATTGAAAAAAAAAAGCTAAATAAACAACTAAAAAATGGTGCACTCTAGATGTACGCATTAGTACATCTATTCGAATACGCCATGAAATCTTAGGAAAACCTTTGTGAAAAGTGTACAAAAACACAAAGCAAACCCCCTGTTATTATGCTACATATAAGGGGGGAGGGTGGGTTTCAAAGAATAGAGAATAAGGTACTGTTGAGAGAGAAGAGGAAGCGCCGATGAGACGTTGATGAAGAACCTCGCCTAATATAACGATTTCCCAACCAGAGAAGGCATGCACCGCGTGCATGCATGCAAGACATGCATGCTCGCCCCCTCTAGAATTTCGATCCGAGGGCTCGGATCGATGGGATTCTAGAATGGGGCTCGCATGAAAACGACAAAAACCTCCGGAATAGAAGAGAACTTCCTTATCAAAACGGGATCGAGGACGAAGGTCAAAGGATTATGGCTAAAGAAGAGGCAAGGCCGAGAAAGGACATGCCATAGCATGAAAGAAACGCCAAATTGGTCAATCCAAGCAGGGAGAAGCCCCTCCCCTGCATGGTTTCAAAGAATAGAGAATAAGGTACTGCTGAGAGAGAAGAGGAAGCGCCGATGAGACGTTGATGAAGAACCTCGCCTAAGATAGCGATCTCCCAACCAGAGAAGGCATGCACCGCATGCATGCATGCAAGACATGCATGCTCGCCCCCTCTAGAATTTCGATCCGAGGGCTCGGATCGATGGGATATTGTGTTTTCTGACTAGTGAGAAATATATGGCTTCAAACATCAACATAACATCATTTAATTCATTGCAAAGTAAATTCTAAATGTCAGTGCTTTGACAAATTTTGGAATGCTCAAATTGTGCGAGAACATGACAAACGTTTTTCTAGTTCACCCCAACATTCATGCCCTACTAACTAAGCAACGAGACATATCATATAATAACATGAGACTGAAATGACTCTCAATGCAACAAAAACTTCTCCAATGGATTTAAAAGAAAACGTGGTATCACGCAACGCTATTAGCAAATGCAATGTATGCATGCATCTGAAAATCCTTCTTGCATCAAGAAAGAAAAACGGAATTTGCCTAGAAAACTCTTTGGTACCTACAATCTTATATTATAATGTTTTAGTGCAAGTAATGGACCACGCCCTAATTTGAACGGCCCGGATTTAATCTAATCGATGGAGGACATGGTGCCACGTAAAAAACTTTTTTTTTAGTTTCTATCTAGGGTCCCGATGGCAGCTATGGCGACTTCGAGCATGGCGGGCTACCTGCTTTCAAGATATGGCGACAGGGTATTTGAGATAGCGAAGTGGCGAAGTGACGGGCCAGATAGTCTCATAGTCCATGGTCATCTTTGAGCTGCTTCGCTACCTTCAAGAGCTGAGGGGCAAGGCATCGCTAGGGTTAGGAATGATCAGACCAGCATATATCGTCGTTTCACTTCGTTGAAAGGATTGAACCACAGTGGAGGCGACATGTTTGCTACAACGACAAGCTTCCGATTTAGAGCAAGGTAAACTTCAGATTAGGGCAAGCTTAGATTACGGGAAGCTCGCAAAGCCAGACGCATAAGATTTTCAATCATAAGTATCTTAGAAGCCCCATTCAAGATCCGAGTTGCAAAGTGGGGCTTTATAATATATTTAGAAGAAGTGGTCGATCGACGAAGATCATATGGCATCTGGCATGCTATTCCAACACTTTCCCTTTAAATCCAATCATAAGGGTGTGAATAGGGCCTTCTCCATATCTTTGATTATTATACTGGTCTATTTTGTTCTCATGACTCATGGATTTCACCATCATTTGCAATTTTCTCGCAAAGATGGAGACTGAAAAGCATTTCAAAAAATGTCATGAAAGAGTTGGAACAAAAGTTCTCGGGTCCGAAATAGAAATGTCATGCGACGCTTTTTTATGGCATGCACATCCAGATCTCACCGCAATATTTCTTCTACAAAGAGGTTGACTCAAGAATCCTTTGCATGATATTTTGTCTTTGTTATTGTCGTGGCAACATTTTGCTTAATGTCATAGGGCCGATTTCTTTGTGCAGCAGTCAGTGCCTTTGTTCATAGAAGCATTTTTTGTTCCACATTAGAGATGCTGTGGGGTGATTCAAACCAATATTGTACATGCCCTTGCACGGATCTATTGCAATGATAAATGAGGTCCCAGGTATATCTTTGTTTTCAGAAGATAATTGTTTGTATGGGTTTCTGATATTATTCAGCTTTTATCCGGAAGGCTTTTCGGTGGCCGGGTTCCAAATCGATGTATCCCGGACTTGGCTTTATGCTACGTATGTTGTCTTCGTTGGAGCAAAGTGATGGTTTGATTTGACTCTTTCATAACAAAGGTAATATATTTTATTCATTCTTTGTCTTCATCATTTCAAATGTAGTAGATCTCTCTATTGCAGGATTACTCTAGATCTGCATGTTTCTAGACATAGTACAAATAATTGTGGAGATTTTGAGCATTTACATTTCTAAGGTATGAAGTTGGTGCTTTTCTTGAATTTGTGCTCATCAAACCAAGTCCTGCATATGCTAAAAGTCTGAGTTCGAGGCTAACCTAAGCAGGATCACTTCTATTTCTTTGATTGCATCTTTATTCAGGTGTAAAATTTCCCTTTGATTTACTGTTCTGCACAGGGAGCTAAGTGAATGAGACTACATGATCTGTTCGTAGTATTATTTCTTGAAATAAATAGATACATCAATTTCTACAAGTGATATTGTCTTTGTTCTTTGGAAAATGTGCAACATTTCTATAATAGGACATTTGAAGGCTGTGGTAGAAACGTCAATCCAGAAACATTTCAAAATGTGTCCTTTATAATATCACATTTTTTATACTTTTTATTCATACACATTACATGTTTGATTATGTTTTGTTGCCTATAGTACTTTATCCTTTGAAAGCTCACCATTAGATTTGAAACATTTGTGTGCAAAAATTACATTTAGTTTGCTGCAGAAGGCATTGAAGTCACTAAGAAAAACCAAAAGAATGGGAGACCGTGAATTGTGATGAGGAAGATGACAAGAGCCTTCTTCAAGACCTGTATTTGCAATATATCATAAGTACACTATCTAATCTAATCTACTGCATGGGACTAAATATGCAAATTTTAATACTCTTATAAGAGGATCATTCAAATGATTGTACATTACAAAGGAAGGCCAGTGAACATAGGAATAATCCACACACATGATTTCTAAAGTATAGAGTATTTATTTGATCCATTGTATATTACAGCTTGAAAGGCAACTAATATTAGCAAGGAAGCATTTTATCCAATGGCGTTTGAAGCAAGCTGGCTTCTGCAGCCTTGCTTTCGGGAGTAAGTTTATGTATAGTGCGACAATAACATAAATACAAACATGGAGTCCATATCATTCATAGTTTCCAACACATGCCCATGCATTTTTATATTCAAGAATATCCATTGAACCCATCTTTCATCTTTTGCAATGTTTTATATGTAATTGGCAAGAATGACATGTTTCATGTTTTATTTGCATGCACAATTGACATTCAAGTATTTCAAAAGTAGCCTCTAATTAAAGGTTCCAAGTACTTTTAAAGGTAGTTATAGATATAAAAGTGCAACACAAAATGAACAAGTCGTCTAGGGCAATAAATGCAATACCCTTGAATATCACATCCATAGCCAGAACACATCCATGGTCATAGAAAAGTAGCAAATATGAGTGATTGTATGAGATTTAGTAAGCAATCTCAACAACTCATAAACATGGTCATTTGCATTTTACATGTTCCCAAAATGATCCAGGGGAGCAGAAGTTACTCTACAAGTTCCCAAAATGATCTCAAGGCACATGAGTTATTCTATGCAAATGTACAAGTTCCTAGCATTTATAGGTTTCCACATTATGCCCAGCAACGCTGGGCACCAAAACTAGTCAAACATAATACAAAACATCAAACCAAGTTAGGATTCAAACAAACTTGGCTGAAAGCTTTTGCAAACATTTCACGCCTCATCTCATAAAACGATCTCGATATGCAAATAGTGTCTTTGATGGTGTGGTCGGAAACACATTGCATGTTTGATTAGCTTCTTCCGTTTTATGCTCGAAGGCAATGCTGTACAACGATGCATAGAAAATGCGGAAGGCGTGCAGATTATATGAAGCCTGATGAAATGGTATCCTCTGGAGAAACGCTTTCTAAGAAGCAGGTACTCATTTTTAAAACCTTAAAGTTTTATTGTACCACTTTACAATGCAGATTTCTACAGGATTTTCGAAGATGTAACTCAATCGTCCCAAATTCATCAGTTAGAGGATATGCTGGCAACCATGGAGACTATGGATAAACAGGGGATACCCATAACTAGAAATAAAGCATACACCCTTTTGCAGGGGTGTAAAAAGGAGAATGACCTATTGGGTGCAAGAAAAGTTCTATACCTTATGTTGTACAGTGGGCTTGATTCTGTTACTGTGTTGAGTGACCATCTCATTCGCATCTTTGCCTACCATGGTTGTTTGGCAGAAGCAAATCAGGCATTTTATGGCGTTGTAACACCAACTGTGTATACATGGTCTGCAATCATTTCTGCCAATGCTGCTATTGGTGGTCAAGTTGAAACTGCATTTAATTTATGCTTTCAGATGCACTCTTCAGGTATTAAGAATGATAAGTATGTCTTTGCTGCTGCTCTCCAAGCATGTACGATGACAAGAAACATTCTCCAGGGAAGAATTATGCATTGTCAAATTATAGAAAGCAGACTTCAATCAGATATTGTAATTGCCAACTTGCTGATAGATATGTATGTTAAATGTGGAAACATGGCAATTGCAAGGGAAGTCTTTGAAAACTCAAGGAACAGAGACTTGGTGTCTTGGGGTACAATAATTGCAGGATATATTCAACATGGAGAACCGCTTCGAGCATTAAGCTGTTTTGACATAGCGCAACAGAATGGATTAGAGCTGAATGATGTCATCTTCTTGAGCATTTTAAAAGCATGTGCTAGCATTAGATCAATAGAGCAAGGCAGGAAAATTCACTGCGATGTTGTAAAATACAATCAACAGTTAAATTCAATGTTGGTAAGTGCCCTGATAGACATGTATATGAGATGTGGAAGTCTTATGGAGGCATGTAAAACATTTGATACATCCCTAGATGTCAACCTGATGTCATGGAATGTTATGCTTTCTGGATATGCTTTACATGGAGAAGGCTATATGGCTCTAGAACATTTCGCAAAAATGCAAGAGAAAGGAGTCAAACCAGATGAGGTCACATTTTTAAGCATCCTGCGAGCATGTGGCAGCATAGGCGCAATAGAGCACGGCAGAAGCATCCATGATCAAATTATGGAATGCGACCTTCAATCAGAACTTAGGATGGGGAGTGCATTGATTGATATGTATGTGAAATGTGGTAGTTTGTTAGAGGGACAAAAGGTCTTTAATCATATGATTAACTACGATGTCATAGCCTGGAGTTCAATGATTGCTGGATATTGTCACTATGGGAAAGATCATTCAGCACTGGAATGTTTTTATGAAATGTTACAAGGGGGCATTAATCCTGACGAGGTTACGTATCTGATAGTCTTAAAAGCATGCACCTCTGCAAAAGCGATACAACAAGGAAGGCTTATCCATTCACAGTTTATTAAAAGTAAAATGTACTTCAAGTCAATCTGGAACATTCTCACTAATATGTATGTTAAATGTGGGAGTTCAGAGGAGGCTTATAATGCCTTCTATTCATCACCAACTAGAGATGTCGTCTCATGGAATATTATGATTGCAGGATATGTTCAATTTGGTGAATGTTTCCTTTCTATGGAATCTTTTGACGAAATGGGAAAGGAAAATATAAAGCCAAATGTTGTGTCATGGGGTACACTCCTTGCAGGCTATGTTGAACATGGTGAAGGTCAATTAGCTCTTGATTATTTTCAGAAGATGAAACAGGAAGGTATTGAACCAAATGAAGTGACGTTTTCCATTGTCTTAAGAGCATGTGCAAGCATTGGCGCAGTAGAGCAGGGAAGAATCATACATAAGCAGGCTCTTGAGAATAAAATTCAATGTTCCAATCTTGTAGGGAATGTACTGATTGATATGTATTCTAAATGTGGAAGCTTAGAGGAAGCATATTCTGTATTCAAAACATTACCTGATCAAGATCTTGTGTCATGGAATGCACTTATTGCAGGATATGCTTACTATGGGGATGTTCGCCTATCTGTAGGATGCTTTGAGAAGATGCAACAAGAAGGCATAGATGCGGATGAGGTCTCAGTTACTGTTGTACTTGCAGCATGCAGCTGTGCAGGTCTTGTATCTGAAGGTTATTGGTATTTTAAATCTATGAAAATGTATCTGGGCATAAAACCAGCCAATTCTCATTATACATGCATGATTAATCTTTTGGGCCGTGCGGGACATCTCGCTGAAGCAGAACAATTAGTTCTTTCTAATAGTGGGACTGATGTGAAAGGATGGATTTCTTTGTTTAATGCTTGTAGAATGCATGGGGATTTTAAGCTTTCCAAGTGCTGCTTTGAGCAGATTCTTCATTTAGATCCACATTGTACTGTGAATTATATGATGATGTCAAGCATCTATTCCAGTGCTCATTTTGTGAAGTGAGCAGCTGAACAGCTATCCTAGATTAAGACATGCAGTCATTACAAACTTGTTAATAAAATTACAGAATTTGGCAGCACCCTCTTCCACAACTTCCTTTCTTCTCTAGGTACATCATGATTATATTGGTACATCTAATGTTGAGATCTTCGCAACACCAATTTAGAACTGATATTGCAATAAATTCAGCGATTGGCTTTGCAAGAACTTTTGGAATAATAATTTCACCAAATGCTTTACAATGTTTGTGACATTGCTCATACATCTACATATGCACGAGTCCGTCCCAATCATCTTGAGTTCAGGTAGGAGGAGTTGTATGTTGGGTTATCAATTAATGAAGACCACTCAATGCCCTGCAAAATAAACTCACACTCAACTCAAGCAAAGCCCTAATATAACGACTCGACAGAAAGATACATATATATAAGATCCCCAGATCTCAGCCTCTAATGAACGAACCCAACGATGTATGTTTAGAGTAGATAGATTAAAGCTTTACTCTGTCATTTCAGTTCATTGGATGATATTGTATTGCTTATGCATACCTCTTATGTATTGGGAAGGGGGTTAGAGTCCCAAAGCCTTTGTAGATGATGCTCCTAAGCCTCATTAGTACCCAATAATTACGGCCTATGCATAGGAGCCCGCCTAGCTGTGGGAGGGGGGGTTAGACCGGCTGATAAGGGAGGCTTGTCCGGCTGATGCCATGTGCTTATGTTTTATGCGCTTTTGCAGCTAGGTAGATTCCAAGGGAGATGGGATGAATGACGAGTCTATTCTTCCCCGTCGGGGTCTTGCTCACCATCAAGAAACCGATGATAAGTAGACGGCCTCGTGTTAGCGAGTATGTGCTGACAGGAGGGAACTCCAATTCTATACGTGCGGGGCACCGCATACGAACAGGGGACGTCACAATAGTATCAGAGCGATGATCTTGGTCAACCAAGATCAGGCATTGCCATCTCCCAAGTAGCACTAACAATCCAGATCTTCAGCCTTGTTCGAGTTAAAATCCCAAGTATGAACCTCGAATAATGGAGAATTTTTTTTCCCATTGTAGTACAAAAGGTTAGTTATGATTATATAGGAATTATGCGCATTAATTATGGTAGACTTTATAAAAAACTTGCTAGTAGAGACGCGACTACTCACACCGTGTGCTCGGGACCATACTAAGAATCCCAGTCGGCCTTCTGGCGCACACCGTAAGTACTCGACCATAGTTGACCAAGAGTAGTAAGTTTAATAGGTAATCTGGTAGGGTAAGTAAGCTTAAAATTCAAGATTTAAGCTAGGAACATCCATCAGGATGCTAAGAAAACAAACAGAAAATATAAATTAAAGATTGACTACTCATGTCGTGCGCCACGCACCCGACTAAGAATCTCAGTTGGCCCTCTGGCGCATGCCATGAGTAGTTGGAATAAAAATGTCCTAAGGGAGTCAGATGTTCTAAGCTACTAAACACTTAAGATTTAAATAGTTAGATAACATGATCTCCCCAGTGGAAACCCTAAAAATCCCAACCCTAAAAATAGATCCCTTAGGGCTCGCCATTTGCATTCTTCCTTCTTAGTTGTCTAGCTCCGGTTTGCAAGCCGATTTTAGAGCTCCAGTGAGGCGACCGAGGCGATATGAAACATGGCTCGCGCCAAACAAACTGCAAGGATGGTAATGGGAGACGGATCGACGAGCATCCAAGCCCTTGCTGCTGAACAAAAGGCGCGACATGCCAAGAAACGGAAGAGAAATGAAGATCCACAAAATCCCATCGATGGGTAGGAGGAACAACAAACACAGGAGGTTTGGGAACAAAAGACATAAGAACAGAGTAATCATGTGGAGGAGGACTAAGATGAAGAACCATAAGAAAAGGAGGCTCGTTGCCTCCGAAGAATTAAAAGGAGGAAGAGGAAAAGAAGAAGAGAAGAATGGCAGAGAACGAGGAATTGGCACGCCTCATGTCTCTATGTTTTGGGCTCATCCAATTTCGCATTCAGTCTTGTGAATGTTATTAATTCCATCCCTCTATTTTGGGCCCAAGATTTCTAACATTATTTTATTTCCATGTCTTCATGTTTTGGGCTTAGTTTTATTTCTGATATAGTTTTACAAATATTATTAAACTCGTGTATCTATATTTATGTCATGTTTTGGGCCCACCCAACTAACATTTGTGATACTCTTCATGTTGCATGCTTTTGTATGGTGGCTAATATTGGAGTAACAACAAGGCTTGTGCAATGTCCTCAAGTTAATTACCTCAAGCTTCTTGTATAATGCTCTCAAGCTAAAAGTAAGCATTATACTACTATTTCTTATTTTTTATGTCATTCTTTCTTATATTATTTTCATGCTCTTTTAGCTTATGTTCTTTTATGATAAAAATTTACAGCATGGGTTCTGAAAATGAAAAACCTTCCAAGAAGCAAGTTACTTTATTCAACATGCCTTGTTTCAACGGGAATGTGGCAGCCAATACCCCATGTGGTGTCTCAAGGGAAGATGTAGATCTCCAAAGTGCCTTTAATGAGCATGTTAAGGAAATGTCAAGTGAATTGGGAAGGATAACAAAGGCAATTGAAAAGTATCAAGATGATTGGGCTGAAAAGAATAAATGGCTGGAAGTTGATAAAGAAAGAGGATTTATGTGGTGTTCCATATATAAAAAAGACCCTCATTGCAAGTCTCTTTTTGCCACCACATGAGCAAAAAACTTTAAGACCTCAGCATTGGATGACCACGCAAGTTCTAAAGCCCATAGGGATGCCATACTATTGCATGAGAGAGATAAGGATGGTCTTCAAAGGCTTGAAAAGAAGAGGAAGGCTGATGTGGAGAGTTGTCTTAAGAAATTGTTCAAGTGCGCGTATTGGATTGCAAAAGAAGACTTGGCTTTTAGAAAATTGGTGAGTTTGTTGAGCTTGATGCGTGATTGTGGTGTTGAAGATTTGCCATTTATGTATAATGACAACAAGGCTTGTGCAAGTTTTATACTTCATATTTCTAAGTCGTTGAGAGCAAGCATTCTTGGTCGTGTGAGGCGAAGTCCATGGTTTGGGCTCATGGTTGACGGGTCCACCGATATCAGTGTAACCAAGAATCTTATTTTGTATGCCATTTTTTTGGAAGAGAGACGTGTGCAAACCATATTCTTGGGCATGGTGATCGTTAGAGATGGAACGGCAAAAGGGATTACGGAAAGCACTTTAGATATGTTGAAGGAATGGAATCTTGATATTGGGAAATTGATGGGCTTTGGTACCGTTATGGTTGGAGCACATACAGGTGTGGCTGCAAGATTGAAATCGCTTAACCCATTCATGACCAGCATGCATTGTTGTGCTCATCGGGAAAATCTATGTGTTCAAGAGACATGCAAGACGCCATCAATAAAAATAAAATGTAAGTTTATTGATGAATTGGTGAATCGTGTGTCAAGTTTCTTTTCTAAAAGCTCCATAAGGAAGGCACAACTAGAGAAGATGCAGGAAGCATTTGATACTTCTCACTTGCGGATTTTGGGCATTGTGAAGACACAATGGTTTAGTAGGCATGGGGCAATTGAAAGAATGTGCGAAGTTTATGAGACGCGCATGCAAACGTTATTGGAAAATCCTGATGGTAAGGCTCTTTATTTGGGTTTGAAATCATTTTTGGTTGTTTACATTCTCCACTTTCTTGCTGACATACTCAAGATCATGACAAACTTGAGCTTAGAGTTTCAAAGAACTTATGTGGATGTTAACAGTGTGGCTAGTTTGTGCCGAAATGCAATTCAGGAGATAGAAGAGTTATTTTTGGTGCAAACGATAGATCTGAATTCTTTTCAAAAGGATAGTAGAGATTATCCTATCATATCAGATTATGATGGAGGAGAAGGAATGCTTCATGTTTTAAGAGCCTCTGTGAAAGGGAACATGTATAGGTCCATCGAGTTGGATAGACAAATTGATGGTGAGGATCTATCTCTTGCTATTGAATTTCAAAAAGCTTTTTCTACTGCGTTAATTGGTACCTTGAAGAAAAGGTTAGAAGATCAGATTATTCTTTCTTCTTTGAAAGTATTATGTCCTGTTAACATGCCTAGCCGTGCTAAGGAATTGAAGGTTTATGGAATTGATAAGCTAAAGAAATTACGGGAATTCTATGGGGTGCAAAAGAATGTTGATCGTAAGATATTTCCTGCTGTCATTGATCATGAAAAGTTGGGTAGAAAGTATGCATTATTTAAGCATCAAGCTAGCACAGAATGGCAAGGAAGAAGCTTCTTGGATACATGGGGAATGATTTCTTGTAGTGACTTGTGGAAGGAGAAGATGCCTGAATTGTTAAGCCTTGCAACAATTGGGCTTGTCCAATGTACTAGTACAGCTGCATGTGAGCGTGGCTTTAGCCGCATGAATATTGCGAAGACCAAGTATAGAAATCGGCTTCAGAATGATGGGTTGGATTCATTGTTGCGCATTTCCATGGAAGGACCTGAAATGAAGAACTTTGATTTTAGTGAAAGCATTGAGTTATGGAAAGAAAGTGCACACTATCGCCATGTATTTACAGGATGTTCTCGCGAAGAACAGACTCGTCTTGAGAAGGATCGTTTCATGGAGGATGCTTTTATGGCAGATTTGGAAGACGATGACTATGTTCTTGAACAATGAGTATCATGTATTTACTTTTCTTTTAAAAGTATCATTTGCTACTATGAAACATTGTAAGTTTCCTTTTTTACTCTTTTGTGTTAAACTTTTGATTGAAGATCTTAATTTTTAAATTATCAACTTTGTTCCCGCTATTTAATGAATTGTGAGTTTCTAATTTAAAAAATAAAAATAAAAAATATAGGTATTGAATATATATTATTTCTGGTCTGAGGTATTAGCAACAGGGAGCTTCCGACTATATTTTATGAATTCCGAATAGTTTTAGGACTTGCAGGAAATTTTCCTAACAAGGTCTGAAAGTTTCCCCAATGCAGACCCTGAAGAAGGACAGGGAGTACAAACACAAATTGGTGAAATACAAGGCGTACATGAAAATATTCGAAGTACTACCACGAGCGCAGGGTAATCTACGTAGAAGGAGGGAGGCCAATGAAGGGGAATACCCTAAAACCTCCCCAGGAGAAACCCCAACCGCCCAAGAAGCCCATGAAGCGGAACGGAGATTCAATGTTCTCACGAGCAGCTAAGGTGGTGATCAGGCATTTCCAGCAGAGTTACGACCTTTTGGTTCCTCGAGCTAGGTTGACTCATGAAATCCTACACGAGTTTGACAAGACGAAGCGAGTGACGGATGATATGCTCCTCGCCCTACAAGATGCGGCGGAGTAAAAGATCGTCCAACACTTCGAAGATTTCTTGGCATGCGCACTCCATGCCAAAAGAGTCACATGTATGCCCAAAGACATGCGATTGGCAAAGTTCATCAAGAAAGAGGACTGCTAGGAGCTCTATGAAATTTTGTAATATAAATTTTGGAGTAATATAAGTATAAGAGTGTTATTCGAGTCCTAAGCAAGTAGTATTAGTAGAGTATATGTCGTTTTACTTAAATTTGGGTAAGTTGTGGCACACGTTGTGAGTAGTCGATCCCTGATGTACCCCAAAAGCACTCCAAATTGAGCAAACAAGGGTGTTTACGGGCTCTATTCATCGAGTAGAGCAAGAAAATGTCCTCATTTCGCCAATTTGATGACATCTGGGTCAAAGCATGCAGCTGGGGGGCATTTTTGTGCCAGCCAAGCATCCCCCTAAGCACCTAATGTTGAAAATTTTATTTATTTTTATCTTTTTTTCTATAACTCCGATGAAGCTAAAATTTTGTATTCCAAGGCGTAATATGAATGCGTTTCAGGGAAAAATATCAAAAAAATAAAAGAAAAATATTAAAAATACAAAGAAAATAGCCCCATAAAGCACCCACTAAGCACCATATGTCGCTGACACAAAAAGTGTCCCCCACCTCCATGCCTTGACCCATCTAGGACCCAAACAGGTTATCAGTACTCACACCGTATGCTAAAAATCTCACTCGAACCTATGGTGCACGCCATGAGTAGTCATCCTCTGCATCTCTATAACTTGACCAAAACACCTCCAAATTAGATGAAACAAGCTGCAATAGGATATGAGACAGTATTCTTCGTGCTTACCACTTCAAATTACCTGGGAAACACCCAACCATGAATAGTAACAATTTCCAACCCTAGAAAATTCCCAGTTAGAATTTGCCTATAAATGCAAGAGTGCCCCTCATTAACAACATATAACTTTGCTCCTCGCTCCAAGCCGATCTTCGGCTCTCTGAGGCGCTTATATATCCATTTAATATCTCTAGCTCCATCAGAGTCATGGCTACTGCATCATTCAGGCGATGGTATAATGCCACTCCTCAAGCAACAGAGGCAGATATTAACTCTATCTTCTCAGTTTTTCAACACGAATTTGATCTATCAACCACAGTAGCAGCCACACCCTTCTACCAGGAAGTCATGCAAGAATTCCAAGCAAAAGTAGGTCCTACACTAAGGGAACTGTTCCTGCATATGATTCTTTGTATCCAAAGCATTTCTCCAAGCAGCCTTAAGCCATTTCCAAAACGTAGCTAAGTACTTGGACAACAAGGTTGTTCGCACGCCGAATTACATGACCATGACTATGAACTGGAGAAGATACTTCTCCTACACAGCTGCCTTAGCTATATTCTTGTTTCACAAAGCCCAGACACAATTAGGAGAACCTTCCATCCAGCTTTTGGCTATAGAACCCCTTAGCTTCACAGGAGAAGACCGTCTAGTCCTAGAGTACGAAGGCTCAGATGAAGAAGAGGAGGAAGGTGAAGGGAACGATGATGTCGAAGCTATTAACGAAGTGGACCCCACCAAGGAGTAGTGCCATGCAGAATAAGAGATCCACCACTTCGATGAAGACTTGCAGACAACCCGTATAGCCCCGACGCTCGGGCTAGGCATCACAAGCCTGATCCCTGTCATCATAGGAGGTGAAGAATACTTCCTCCTACACGATATCGAGAATCTACTAGAATGTAGAGGCCGTGGATACAAAGTAAATGAGCTCCTACACCTCCTGTGGCAGCATCGAGAAACGCAGGTTTTTTCAGTTGATGTACGCGAGTCGGTATCATACTCAGGCCAATCTACCACAGATTTACAGGCCTACATTAGGATCAGGCAAATGATGACTCGAAAAGAGCTACCGTTTGAGGAAGAGTTTATGGCAATCCAAGGACGAATGGGTATCAGAGGGAAGACAACAAGTGCACTTCAACCGAGCTCTTCCTTGACAACAACACTCCTAGCTATAGGGCAGGAGCCGTCAACCTAACTCACCTCAGAACTCAACTTGCACACCATAGGGAATTGATCACAGTCCCAATGGACGAGTATGCGGGCAGCCATAGGTCAAACAAGCAAACAGAGACAGAAGCCTGGCAAGGGGAACATGATAGGGCCTGTGACGTTCCAACATAATATATGCCCCAAATACGTATATTATACTGCCACGTCACCCGTACATGTCACGGATAACATGTACTTGGTGGTTGTAGTAGGTTGCACCTAGGGGGCAACTTTGAATATTGTGCATGTTAAATATACACACACAATTAATAACCCCATGGACCCCATTGCCAAATGGCTAAACCCCATTTGCCAATGTTTTAACCTAACCCTAAGGATTTCTATATAAGGGTTCCCCCTTAAACCCTAAACCCTTTCCTCTCTTTGCATTTTAGGGTTCCATAGAGCTCCTTTCTCATTTCGCATTTAGGGTTCCCTTGCGCCATTTCGGCCAAGTAAAGACCCCATTTCGCATTGCTCGGCTCTGCAAAGCCGTCTTTGCACAACAGATCATCGAGTAGCAGCCATCTTCAGCAAGATCAGGAGCATGGATGCGTTCCGAGGATCCAGAGCAGGTCAAGGACCAGGTATCTAGTGATTCTGTTGTGTAAAGCCGTCTTTGTGCTAGGCAGTGAGGTAGTTTACCATACTCATTTAGCCATAGAGGCCTTATAGATCCCGAGATCATAAGCCCTAACTAAGGAACCTAACGCTGTGTTTAGGTAGATAGATTAAGATGATATTCTTCATTTCAAGTTCTGTGATGATGATGGTATTTCATTATGTGACCTCCATGTATTGGGAAGGGGGGTAGAGACCCTAGCAGCCTTGTAGAAGATGATCCTAGAATAGTATCATTAGTACACAATTATTGCGGCCTGTACACAGGAGCCCACCGGGTTGAAGGTGGAGGGGCCAGACCGGCAGAACAAGGAGGTACTTGTCCCAATACAGATCAATCCCTCTAGTGTGTAAAGCCTACCAGGGATTCTAGTGAGCTAGGTCTAATGCCTTGTCACTGCGTGTGGGCAAGGCATGGGCTCGACACCCGTGGAGTGATGCGTCACTCTTCATTGGGTTCAAGTCGAATAAGGGCAGTGACCCTCTAGCCACCTGTGTTGAGCATGGAAGCCTCTGGAGGGAGGGTGACCTTCCTCCTGCCTCATTGGGGCTGGGGAGATGTAACCCAGTACTAGCCCTCTTGGCTACGTACCCGGCAGGCTACGGTCCAGTCCCAATACCTATCAATCCACTCTGCAAAGTGTGTACAGGAGGGGCGGATGGAATGGACTACCCAACAGCCATGTTCCTTTGCCAGCCAAATCCATTGCCATGAATTCTGTCTGCAATGACTTCTGGAGGCCAAGCTGTCAGTCGAACCCCCTTGAGTCAGAGCCCAGGGTAGGATTCCCTTGTTGATATTGATCATACTGATGATGATGTTGTGCTCACCCTTCGAGGTGATTGTATTTATATACTGTTAGTTTGTGCTCATGTTTGTTTATTCACGCTTCCGCAGATAGGCCGACCCGATGGGAGACGGGTGAATGACACATCCATTCTTCCCTTGCTGGCTCATTCCACTGGGAGTGGAGTCAGGTGGATGGCCCCTGTCCATGTAGCTGCCAGGGGGAATGCTCCTCCTTCGGTGTGATGCTCCCTGAACATATACGGTGCTCCGGACGTATACATACGGGGACTTCCCCCTCCCATGACAACCAACTCGCCATGAGCAGGGCCCTCCGTCTACATTAGAGTTTTTTTGAGGTCAAATAAGGGCCTCCTAAGAATATATTAGGGGGCCGCCATGTAGGATCCTGAACCTAGCTTCCCCCCTCCATACCTAACTTTCACTCTCCCCTAACCTAACTACCTAACCTCCGAACCTAACCCCCGAACCTAACCCCGCAATCATTATTTCCTAACGACCTGAATATTTGATGATTATATCTAGGATTTTCGTTTTCCCACCTTCGAGCTTATGCCATCGAGCTTCAGCGCCATCGATCGAGCTTGCCCTCGTGCCATCGACCTTGCCATCGCGCCATCGAGTGCCAACGATCTTGCCATCGCGCCTAGGCAGTTTTGGAATTCGAATTATGGCGGATTCTTGCCAGCAAATAGAGCAAAATTTTTCAATTTCGCTCTGTTTGTTGGCAAGAATCTTCCTAATTCTAATCTCCGCTCCGGTTCTCGGTCTTTTGCAACGTCAATGGCAAAGGTATTTGGTTTCCGAGTCGTCATTGCATTCCTTTGAGTGTTCTTCCTTCTAATACTTCTGTTTCAGGATCAAACTAATTCCGAGGGTCAATTTAGAGTGCAAGTGCCAAAAGAATGCCTGCCTTACAGGAATAAGTTCACTGGAAGCAACCAATAGATGAAGATGCATTGCGAGCTTCTGGAGCCATGAATATAGACCTCTGGGCTAAAGGCCAACTGTATCCATGTGATCCTTTCACTCGAGCCCATCCAAACTTCCACTCTGCATCCGGTCTTATTGAATTTGCTTGTAAGGGACAGCAAGGGTTACTAGGTTACTGTAATAATTTGGTTAATGGTAATACTGATCCACATTTGCGTGCCATGTATAACCACTTGTATGGATTCAATTGCAAAGTTTTATCAGATGTTAATCAGCTCCAACATGCAAACTACTTTCTGTCTCAACAATGTCGCAAGCTCAATGAATTGGAGGTAGAAAATCAGAAATTGGTGACTGAGATGAATGCACTGCAGCAAGGAATGAAGAGGGTTGCGCAAGTAAATGATTCCCTTCACAAGCGGGTCAAACGCTTAAAAAGAACTCCACTGGGGATCAGGGAGAGGGCAAAAAACCTGAAGCCCATGGCTATTAAAAAGCTTGTTGATCCAAATCTTGCAGAAGAAAATAAGAGAAAACCTACTAATATTGCCGGTTTATTAAAGAAATTAGTTACTAAAGATGATGTATTGAGAATGTTAAAGCTTCCTGGTAGCATTCAACTTAGGAAAGCTGTAGTACATCAACTGTTGCAGGAGTTGGGGAACAGTCAAACCTCAGAATCAGTGCAAGAATTGTGTGACAATGTCGGAATAAATAGGCAAGCTTATATTGCTTTGTTCAGATGCTTGCAGGATGGCTTTAAACAACAAGGCATTACCAAAACTATTCTACTACCAAGGATGACTAGTGTGAGGACTTGTAGGTCATCGAGAAACAGACAAGTGCAAGAGCTTCTTGGTGATATGTATCAGCTGACCAGCAGTGTCAACTTGGATACATTGGCATCCTATACCAAAGGTAAGAAGAAGTCGAAGTTTGGTGATACTTTCTGCCTTAATGAAAATAACAATTGCTGGATAGACTTAACTAGAATGCTTCAGCTTTTGGTTCGATTTTATGATATGAAGGTAGAAGAGTGCGCTGGCAAACTAAGAATTGTTTTGAAGCTAGATGAAATGGAATTGGTGAAAGGCGAGAAGTACGAGAGGGTTTCACTGAGTCTAATGAAGGAAATGAAGAGTCAAATCTAGATGGTAAGTTTTCCGTCCAGTCTGAAGATCACATTTGGTGGGTTGGTTTATTTCAGGTACCAGAGGAAAATCACGATTATCTTTTGAAATGGGTTTTGATCAAACACCCATTCCCACAATGATTGCCTCTCACGGAATCGGGAGAAAACTTGCGGTTCTAGATATGGTGAGTAGAGGTTGAATGGCATCTTCTTTGCGGTTAAAGACAATAAAATGCATGTCTGAGAATGAAGCATGGTGCTGGTAAGACTACTCATGCTTGTCTCTATGCAAGAAGAGATTCAATTTGGATTGGACAAGAGTACATTAGGCATGTCCAGGATGAGCCACCAAATAGAGAAGAGAAGGACACAACCTTGATGCCAATTCTGCCAATTCCGTTAAGAAGAGTACACATATGCACCCTTCATGCTTTCTTGAGAATCATAGACAAGATGGTTTACATGAGTATCCTGTTTGCTTGGAATAAATCACCCCAAAGCTCTAGGGAAGCTGCCATGCATGAAGTTGAAAAGGTGCTATCTAATGTGGGACTTCATGGTGGGCACTACAAAATACTTCAAGATCCAAAGGTATCCGGCAAGGTTCCCCTAAAACCCAGTATGGGTGGTCCAAAGGCTAAGAGGTTTTGCCTCCCGTGAAAGAGAACTTATCTGGTGTTTGGGAAGCTTACAAGGATCTTATTGCAGCTGAGGATGATCGAAATGATCGTGGCGGATCACGCTGAAGAAAATCAAGGCATGGCGGGATTTCTGTACTAGTAAAGGAAATGCGAGAAAAAAGGTAGTGCAGGGAAAATGATGTTGCCAAATTCCGGGGAGGCAGTCACAAACTTCACTAAGTCTTTTTCGGCGGCATGGGGTGAGGCCAAATTTGACTCACTATGTCCATATTCTGTTCGCACATGGCGTGTGGTTTGTCAGGGAATATGGAAGCCTGGGAATTTGGAATACACAGGGAATGGAGAAGTCCCATAAGCAAGCAAAGAATGCATTCTTCCGTTTCACTCAACACAGAGGTTCAGTTGGGAATTCCTTGCAGCAGATGTGTCAATGGTTTTACAGAAGGATCGTGTGCAAGTGGGTGAAGAAATCACGGAACCAGAGTGAATCAACACTTGCTAAGTTGTTTAGACAAAAAACCCAGCGGGAAAAAAAGAGGGCAGCTTGGTCCGCAGCTATTGAGCGATCAAGGGAGTGGAGATCAATGAGATGTAGGCAAGGCAAAGGTTATGTCCGTATTGAGAGCTCTTGATAACGTCTCTACTGTAAAAGAGTGGGTTTATTTATCAGTTTGATAGTGCTCAGTGTGCGAAATGCTGTATTGTAAGTAAATTGGATGCATGTATTGCGCATCGTGGCCACGGTGCGAAATATGGGCCTGTAACTAAACTGGATCCATGTATTTCGCACCGTAGCCACGGTGCGAAATAGGCCCTTCAATAATTTGTAACTGAGTTGATTTTGCACCGTGGCGACGGTGCGAAATATGGCCCTGTAACTAAACTGGATCCATGTATTTCGCACCGTAGCCACGGTGCGAAATAGGCCCTTCAATAATTTGTACCTCAGTCGATTTCGCACCGTGGCTACGGTGCGAAATATGGGCCAGTAACTAGAGAATATTAACATATTAGAGAACATATTAACGTATTAGAGAAGGTTACTAGAGACCACGGCAGTATGTCCCTAGTAACCTTCCCCTAGGTTCCTAACCCCTTCCCCTTTCCCTTCCCTGCTGGGTAACCCACGCCTTGGTTGGGTTAGAAAACGAGCTCACGCGCGTATCGGCCTGATTCTTCCCACCATATGGGGTACCTAGTCATTAGAAAAAGTAATTCCACAGGATGATACTCACGGAAGAAGAGCGGACCCAACTCCACAAAATCGTTGTACTCGTTGTAGTACGCCCTAATAAGGCCATACATCTGTCCCTTACAAATTTCATGAATGAACTCTGATATGTATTGATCCAGAGAGTGTGCTAAATAACCAGCACGAAGAAGAGGCCTGAACTGCTGTAGCATCTCGTCCAGATAAGGAGGGGGTTCAAGAATTCCCCTCATTGCAAGTCTCCTATAACATTCAGATGGATTAATTTCCATCAGTGGCTCATGACCACAATCAAATCGCTCCAGAATCAAGTTGATCAACTCCATTGCAAGCTCCTTGGTGGGACTGTGGTGCAACCTCCACTCCAAGAAATGGTCAAATAACTCATCATCGGGGCCCTGAGAATGCAGGGCATGCTTGCAGGCCTTCTGGAGTAGCCCAAGGAGGATTGGGTCCAATCATTTGCACAAGCAAGCAAGGAACAAGGAGCAGAGCAAGGAACAAGGAGCAAGAAGCAAGGAAGAAGACCAAGTAGCAAGGAACAAGGATCAAGATCAAGTAGCAAGAAGCAAGGAACAAGGAAGATCAAGGAGCAAGAAGATCAAGGAACAAGGAAGACCAAGTAGCAAGAACCAGGAAGATGAAGTAGCAAGGAACAAGGATCAAGATCAAGTAGCAAGAAGCAAGGAACAAGGAAGATCATGGAACAAGGAAGCAAGGAACAAGATCAAGTAGCAAGATCAAGAGCAAGGAACAAGACCAAGTAGCATGAAGTAGCACGAAGATGAAGGAGCAAGAAGCATGGATCAAGATCAATTAGCAAAGAACACGGAACACAAGGTGAGAAGTGAAAGCAAGGCGAGAACACGAGAAGTGAAAGCAATGTGAAAACATGGAACAAAGGTGAGAAGTGAAAGCAAGGTGAAAGAATTTATAGCTACGAATCCAATAATGTTGAAGTATAATACTAATACTGTTGAAGTATAATACCAATAATGCTGAAGTATTATACCCTTTGGTGGTGGCGAAAGATGGGCCCGTAACTAAACTGGATCCACGTATTTCGCACTGTATCCACGGTGCGAAATAGGCCCTTCAATAATTTGTAGCTGAGGTGATTTTGCACCGTGGCCATGGTGCCGAATATGACCACAAATAAAACATTCACATGAGAAAATACAAGGAAAATGGTAGAAGAAATCATTCAATTACACTAAAAGTGTAAGATTGCCAAGATAATACATGATAATATGAGGATGTTACTTAATTACACGGAAATCACTTGCTTATATACTTAATTTCTATGAAAATCTTTATACCAGTCCAGTGGAGTATCTTCACCTGTGATATGTACGTATTATGTGCTATGTGCTATGTAGCCATAGGTCACGTGTATCCCAAGGAATTGTACCCAATCTAGACAGTAACCACAGGATGTTGAAGTCAAGGGAACGGAATAGGAGCTTACCAATATCCACAAAAGATTTGTAATGGAAGTCGTAAAGTTCAATGAGGATATAAATCCTATTCTTCTCATTAGTAGGAATGACCAGAGGCACATACTGATCCAGAGAGTAGGCCACGAAACCATGGAAAAGCATGTCCTTCAACTGTTCTAGCCTATCTTCTAAATCTGAGGGGGGTTCAAGAAGTCCCAAAGCACTTAGAGTGAACCTTGCTTGACTCGAATTGATCTCCTCCAGTGGAGGGAGATGACGAGTATAGCGATCGATAATGAAGTTGATCAGCTGCCTTGCAAGCTCTGTGGTTGGATCGTGACGCCATCGATGCTCCCAAAAGTTGTTAAAAAAATCATCAAAAGTGCACGTATTAACTCTGCCGCATGCTTGCAGTTATTCGGATCAGCCCAGTGAGGATGTTCTTGCAAAGTTACCATTTGCAAGAAACTAGTGGAGCAGACAAGGAACAACTAGTGGAGCAGACAGACAGACAAGGAGCATGCAAGAAAGGCGCAGACAGTGAGGCAAAGAGCAACAAGAAGCGGACAGGGAGGCAAGGAGCATGCAAACAAGAAGCAGACAAAGACAATGAAGGCATAGATGCCTATTTAAAGAGAAATCAGGTATATATGCTATATACGTACATTATATTTACGCTTTGGATTGCAGCCGGGTAGAAGCACAGAAGGGTGGCTAAAAAACAGGACACCTAGTTTACAGTTACATTATGTAAAATTGTGATTAACAAAAATAATGTGAACCACATTTGATGTTATCATCTACAAGCATAGAAAATGGTGGTCTTACAAAATGTAAATCATGTTTGCCAAGGCAAACTTGAACAAATGTAAAACTAAATGTACATTAATTTACATTTTCTTATTGTAAATGTAATAAAATATAGTCCCATATCATAGTATCTATGATGTATTTTTACATTTATGCTTGAATAGAATAACAAAGATCAAAATTCCGTTTAAAAATGTAATAAGTTTTACATCAATTTGCAAGAAATATGAGACACCCTTCTGTGCTTCTACCCAGCCATGGATCAAGTTTGACACCATTTCTCACGCATTCACCAAGATCATTGTAGCTCATGTAGCATACGAGTACCATACAAGTATGTATATGATAATAATTTTGGTATGCATATACCATCAATAATTTTCTATGTATATACCATCAATAATTTTGGTGGGTATATACCATCAATAATTTTGGTGGGTATAAATATACATCAAATTGCCGAGTGCAGCAACATTGGCCTCCGTCTAGCCATGTGGTCTCATTCTCGGTCTGAGCGTGATTCCATTACACGCAAGATGAATCACGAAAACTTCAAGCGATTCGCGGCGCGAGAAATACCCATGGAAGATCGATGACCACTTGCCGCTCTCAATCCTCGCTATTATCCCGATCCCTTCGATGTTATCATCCATCTAATATGGAATAGAGAGCATCAAATGTACATGATAGAAAAGATCACCGGGGTGCTCGTGACAATGACTCGGAAAGAGTCCCCTAAATCAATACTCGGAATGTATATATGATATATCGTGCACATTATATACATGTGTATTTTGTACATTATACTGCATTCGTATGTATAACCAATAATGCTTTGCTATTGCATGTCAATAATTTTGTTCGATATAAGTGCGGTTCCACTCAATGCGAGGGCATCCATTTGCTATGTCTCGGCCGGTTATTCTTATTACGGGGGTCTACCTTGCCTCCTCGTCCCCAAGATATGGACTCCATTACTTGCACTATGACATATAATGATCTTTATAGATGTTCTCGGAGGGTATCCCCTTGATCCCCGGCTGGAAGGAGGCGAAAAATCGTTCTTCCGGAGGGTTTTATCGTGTTGTTATCCACCTTTGGAGGGTTCCAGAGCGTGGCATCTATGAGATTAATCGCATCACTCAACTACCTTCTCATAATGATCCCGTTAGAATGACCTTCTTCATTCATGCATGCTATGCCTCTTTTTTATATGAGTTCTAAGTATATGCTATGCCTCTTATATGAGTTATAAGTATGTAACCATAAGTGATACATGTGATCCGATCTATTTACCGCACATTTTCAATTTGGAAAGCTCTTGGCCATTTTCCTTACATGTAGATTCTAAATTCAGTTCGGCATTCTCTTCGCGATTAGTGTGGAATAGTGCGTGTTTACCCGTAGTCCGCGGTCGCGAAATTGCGCACTCAAAACTTTGGAACTACTATTTTTTTCATCACCGTGTACGGTCGAAATAGACCTTCCCAAAGAATGTGGAATAGTCATTTTTAAGCACCGTGGCGGCGGTGCGAAATAGACCTTCCTACGTGGAATAGTCATTTTGTGGAATAGTCATTTTGCACCCCTTATGAGTTTGGTATTTGCCCGCGGTCCAACACTAGTAGATAAATGCCACTACACACCTAATAAATAGAATAATTACGGATAAATATAAAACACTCTTCCCCATTATTAAAACACTCATATATTAACAACCAAAAAAGTATTACAAAAGAATGCTAAGGGGAGGCATCCGCGAGGAAGTATCTAGCTAAGGCATAGTCGTTTGCCTGCCGCGGTAACACATCCTCTGTGCACACAACGTGGACAACGTCCTCAAAGAGGCTAATTAGATGAGCCTCTGTTTTGCCTCTTCTGCGGTATGTCCAAGGCCTCTGCTTGGATTCTATTCACCTCCTCCTCCACCATCGGGCGAAAGTCAGTGCTCTGTCCCTCCTCTTCCTCCTTGCTTCCTTCCTCCCTGTCAATAATGGCGCATCTGTGCACGACCATTCTAGCGAAGGCAAGCTTGGGAATCGGAGATTTGGAGTGCATGCACCGATACCTAATCTCCCTTAAAGCACGAGTGCGGGGAGGAGCACCTTGTATCTTCGGGGCCACCATATCTAATACTAGGCTCCCCCTCCTTGGCTTCCAACATTTCCAAGCTTATCGTCTCCTTGGCTGCATCTCTCGGCTTGTCTCCAACTAGGAACAAGCCTAGGAGGCTTTCTTGGAAACAGTTTCTTCGGATTGATTTCAGCTTTTCGTAGGGCTTCCTAGTACTGTTCCACTCGAACTGGGTTTCCGGGATCAACATCTTTGGTCCACACTGATCTTGATCTTCTTTGGGCGGCCGATCCTGCTGATCTTCTTTGGACCGGTGATGCTGATCTTGCTGGCCCGTCTGATCCTGCTGATCATGCTAGACCAGCTGATGCTGGTCATGCTGCACTTCCATAGTATGCACTTCTTCCTCCCCCCCACCACTGCCAAACGTTTGGGAATGCAATAGTGGTCCCAACGTCTGAGACGAGGATATAGCCTGATTCATGAGCCACTGGGCACCATGGCCCTGGTCAACCGGCCAAAGCGCCTGGCCGTGTGTAGAAACCCCCCCCTGTGGTTTCAACATATAATCCAGCTCATTACACAAGAACTGGAATGGCCGTGGCTCCGTGCCGAACATGGATGACATCAACCTGGGCCACACGACGTATGACCCGACGGCTTCCTCCAATGTCTCCGCTCCAGGGGTGGGGAACGGCAGGCTGGCTGTTGGATCCAGAGCTGTGTCCACTGCTACCACAATCTGATCATCACGGAACTGGAATATTGTGGCGACACGGTGGCGTCCGCGAAAACTCCTTCCCCAACAACCTTACCGGCCAAAGAAGGTGACCCGACTAGGAAGCACGGTCGGGTTTTTGAAATATTCGTCCACACTATTATTAATAGTGTGGACGACATTTCCAAGGGTTTGCCCGAAGTCTTCTATAAGGACAATCTCCTCTACGTCCATCTGCTGGCTTGTGATGGGAATAACTGCCTCGCCCTCTGTGATTGGAATAGAAGTCTCGGCGCTGCTAGTAATGACCTCGTCAACATTCTGGCGCTAGTCAAGTGCCTCATTTTGTGGGATTTCAGAGCTAGCGCCTTCCATGGACATGAGCGGATTTTAGCAAGGAGAAGAAATTCAAATAAGCAATATTGTCTGTCCCGATCCCATAAACCCATAGACTAAAAAATGTTCATGGTAGCCACGGTGCGAAATCGGGCAGTCCAAAAACTGCCGACATCCTGTTTTCGCACCGTAGCCACGGTGCGAAATAGGGCAGTCCAAAAACTGCCGACAGCCTGTTTTCGCACCGTAGCCACGGTGCGAAATCGGGCAGTCCAAAACCTGTTGACATCTTGTCTTCGCACTGTAGCCACCATTAAAGAATACCTAACATATACATCTAACAAGGATTTATTGCTCACATTGAATTCTAACAATTAATGACTATCATAAATGAACATTCATACAAAAGCAATTTCGTCATATGAAAACAATTGATACATTATAGAAAAGACAATTTATAGAAAAGACATTATATTAATACAAAAGTTTTTTAAGTACATTTCCGTTTCTTGGCATCAGGGCCTGTAGTACCCGAATCAAAATCTTCTAAGTCCTCTTCTTTTACTCCAGCCCCAATTGCATCTAACAGATACAATATGTCAGGGTCCTTCATTACAAGGACAAGCCTTGATGTTTCCTTGTCCGCTCCACCCAAGCCTAGAGCTGCTTTATTTGCAAGGACAGAGTACATTTTGAAGCCCCCGAAGACATACATTGCGATAGCCCTATCTACTGCTACCACTCGATCATAGTTTGAGGCTAGGGGCACGTGGTTGCCAGCTAATGACAGAGCCTTAAGCTTGAGGACCTCTTGTACTCCAGATGGACTATATTTATTGTGAAACACAATAATTTTCCCCTTGTGAAGGTAGCCCATATAATGTGCAATACTGGCGTCCCGACCTAGGGTGACTCTCTGATGCCTTGCACAAAAGTCATCAATAAATAACTCCTGCATAAAAGAAACATCAGATTCAAGAAGAAATGGAAAATGAAACCAGATAAATACCTCTCTTTTGTCCCGTTCAACAACAGCTGGGTTTGTTATTTTGAAAGAGGACTTCGACAGCTCACGTTCTATGAATACAGAAGCAGTGTTTGAAGAGCTAGCAGCTTCAAACTTGACATCTTTCACTGCTTCATACCCTGCTTCAGCTTGCTGCATGACAATTTCAAATGCATCCTCTGGAGGTATTGAGGATCCATCATAAGTCACAGCCTCCATCATTTGTCTGGGGACATCAGTCTCAAAGTTTATAAGTCCTCCCAGGCCTACAACATGGGCATATATCTGGCCCAATATCTCGTCTTCTCTCAACCCCGTCACTTCGGATATGTCCCAAGAAGAACAAGTATGGTTTCCCACCTACATAGATGGGATATGCTTCTGATAGCCCCCAAGTAGATATTTTTTTCTCGGAGACCTCCTCTTCCACAACCTCGATCTCCTCATTTTCCAGTACGAGCTTCTCTTCCTCAGGATCTATCGACTCCTCTCTCTTGGTGGGCGGGGCATTGTTTTTGGCGACACTGTGCACTTGAAGAAGAACCTGACATCTTTGCTTGGCTTAGTGTAAATCATGTATGTCTTTGAACATGATATCTAGGCGAAAAAAACTTTCCTTCCCTCTTGCCCGCGATTAGGTAGTTTCTTCAAGAACCTTCTAATTCGGTCTTGATCAGGTTTTGGAAACATCTTAAGAAAAGCTTGCATGCTTAGTGAAGGCAAACCAGTCACAGGACATGGTTTCACGTCAGGACCAGCTCCAGCCATGAAGCTATGAAGGATGCCGCCATATGCATCAGTAAACCTGTCACACTCTGCTATAATGTCTACGCTCAGGCAAAAATTATTATATCACGGTGGTTGCATCCATCGGCTCCTCTAGCTCCTCCTCGAACTCTTTCGGGATGCTTCGGCCGAAAATCCCGTTCTTTCTCCACTATTTTGTCATACCATGCTTCGCTTGACTCCCATGCCTTATCTGACCCGCTATTTTTTCCATTCTCGTGGAGCAGCGCCTTGATTTATGACAGTTAGAATGTGAGCGCCTTTGTAGCGGCTTGATTTGCAAGAGAGACTAACAACGTGGCAACGATGCGAAAATAACACTTCCTTAATTTATGCTATGCACAAATTAAGCGACCGTGGCTTTCACGGTGGCGAAAACAAGACTTTCGAAATTTATTGTATTTACAATTTCGCACCGTGGCTACGATGCGAAAATACCCCTTCCATTTTTTATTCTCTGCACATTTTCGCACCGTGGCTACGGTGCGAAAATAACCCTTCAATATCTTATTGTATGTATAATTTCGCACCGTGGGTACGGTGCGAAAATACCCCTTTTATTTCTTATGCTATGCACATTTTTCGCCGGTTGGCTGTGCGCCCGCGGTCTTGAAAATGGCCCTTCCATATATTATGAGAGCCACAATTTAGCACCGTAAGTGCGGTGTGAAAACATCCCCAATCAATCGAGGTGTACATAATTTTGCAATTAATATACAATAGATCTCCAATTAACAATCACTTATATTTATATTAGATAGATTCATATACAGATATGACTTTGGGTGGCATGCATGACCCCAATTTATAGCATTCTTCTCTGTGCTTTCCCACCTTCTGGCCATCTATCATGAAATGGAAGAAATTTAAGTCCGTCTCAAACTCTAATTGCCCGCCCGACATCGAATAGAGACCACTAAACTCTCGCTCTCGGACTTTTGAACAGCTGGTTATCCTTATGAATGTTCAAGTCTATGACAACGGAATGAGAGCCATCATTGTCATCTTGTTCGGAGGGAATCGGGCGATACTTTCTTCCTTCACGGACATTTCGCCATCTCCTATACTTAAAAGTGACATACGAGTTTGCTTCCGAATGCAATATCTGAACCGAACCGTGTCTCGACTTATCCCGCATTATTCGGTACATTCAGCTCCATCATTGAAGTCGAACACTCCAACCTTCAAAAATACACTATCTAAAAACTATCCACCCATTTGTTGAACTGTAAACATCTTCAAGGTCTACATTGTCGGCTCTTGAATATGGCAATGAACAGATCAATTCCTAAATTTATCTTCACATGCCCGCTGAGACTCCTCCCTTCTCCTTCAATGCCGTGGAACATTTCTGCGACAACTTACTCCGTGCTAATAAGATAGAAGTGGTATCTAGAGGCCTGCGTGATAAATCGGACAAGTGGGCAATGGAAGCTCGGTTAGCTTGGATCTTAAAATGGAGAGTATTCATACCTCGAACCATATACCCCTTTCTCGAGCTGTGCTTGGTGTGCTACCTTGAACAACAAGCAGCCCATATCTTGGTGAAAGCAATGGAATACACTGCTTATCGAGTGTGAAGAGACAATGTTCTCCACATCGATATACACACAAACTCGAGAAATAGGAATGAACCGATAAGTAATCGAACTAATTTGAATATGGATTGCATAGAATTACATACTCACAATTTGCTTCTAAACCGGGAAAGTTAAATAAAACTTGCTTATTTTTTTTTTTTGCCATATCACGTTGGAGTGTATACATGCTTTACTTGTACAAATATCTCTTTGCCTGATCGAAATCCGACCACCAAAGCCTTCCAATGTGCAGAAACATCATTTCTCCTGCATCTTTTGACTCGCCATTCACCTCACATTGCAGGTTGGAGTGTAACAAAGCTCCCGATTCGACACCACGAAGCTTTCAAACTCATTTCCGGTATCGTGATAGAGCTTATAGCCATCTAGTCCGCGTGATTCAAATCAGAATGTGGAGCGGAATCGAAATACGAGGAAAGGCTACGCGATTTTACCTTGATCGAAGTTTTTCTGTGGTCGAAACTCCCTTTGGCGCAGGTCAAAGCAATTCCCGAGTAAACCGAAGCTCCCTTAGCGCGGGCAATCGATCTTCGTGCAAACTCTGTTGTGGAAAACACCTGAGCGGGAATTGAGGGCAGGAGCTAACGGTCATAATTGCCACGTGTGTAATCTGACACCCGAAGCTAGAGGCACGTATATTACCGAAGCTACGCGCAGTTGACACCTGGAAAGGCGAAAGCAAGGCTCGGTAAAAAGTTATGTACAAGCTCGGCTCCCCATTGGCCGCGAGCTTTTTGATGTGGCATCGAGTAAGGGCCCTTATTTGACTTCAAAAAAACTCTAATGACTCGGACCATCTATGAAAAGATGCCCGGGTGAAGGACACGGAGGTGTCATTCGGCCCACGCCTTCAATGGGACTCCTATGTCGCGGAAGCGTGCATACAAGGTTAGCATACAGCATAATTATATCATAAATAACCACCACGAGGGGTGGCACATCCATCAAGTGATAATAACAGAGAAGATGCATTTAATACTAGAGAAAACTCCCCGATGAGAATCACAGAGAAGATGCTTGACTCCGATGAGGATCAACTGACCGCTAGGTCTCAAGAGATCAGCAGACCGAATCTTGGCATGGCATTGGCTGGCATAGAATATCGGCTAGGGTTGTCCACTCCATCCGCCCCTCCTGTGCACACTTTGCAGCTGAGCTGAATCAAGCTATGGCGTCATTGTGGTCTTCCGGAGACGCAATCCCAAGGCATCATCCTTCGGGACTACTCCGGGTTATATCTCCCCGGTCCGATGAGGCAGGTCAGGGAAGTGTCCCTTCCCAGAGTCGCAGTGATTCCATGGGTGAGCTAGAGAATACGTGCCGCATCAGCGACCCCCGCGTCCGTACCCGACCTACTCCCCTAACTTTATCTTCAAAGTACAGGGTGATCACACAACTGTACCCAGGGAGTGTCAGACCCATACCCGGCTTAGTTCACTGGCCAGCTATCAGGCCTAGCTCACTGAAGGAGTCCCCGTAGCCTTTTATGCTCAGGCGAGACCCCACCCTACACTTCATCACTACGGCCCCTTATCTGGTGCTTCAATCATGTCGTAGATTCCACAGCTCGGTGGGATCTTGTGCACATGCCGCAATTACTGGGTATTACGGCAGTTACTAGGAACATACTAATGAACATAGGTTACAGAGGTCTCTATCCCCCTTAATCCCTGCTTTCTGGAAGAACTAACAGAGATCCTACCAAAGATACATCCATCACAAAGCATAATCAATAGTGGAGAACAGTTCTAACTATCAAACAGGGGTTAATCATTATCAGAAACAAATAAAGAAGCCTGACAGAGGCGCTGGCCCTAGGAATATCAAGTTAACCTATTCACTAACCCGAATTCCGGCTGGAACCATTGTCATGTGGCATCTCCATCTTCAAGCAGCCTGGGCGCCCAGCAGTTCCTCTCCCTGGATTCGATTTGGGGCAAATTGGGATTGGGATCCAATTTGCTGCCCCAAATTAGTAGTCTCCTATTGGCCAATCGAGTTTGGCCAGGTGTCCTCCTTTTAATTAATTATTTAGCTTAACTTAATTAGCTTATTTAAGTTAATTAGATAATTATCCCTTAATTATAGGTAATTAACCCTTAATTAAACCCTTATTAATTTAGCTAAATTAATCCTTTGTGGTTGGTCTACATACCCCCATGATGGCGCATCCTCGGCCCGTGACGTGTCCGTATAGTTATACATACACCGTATAACTATGTGGAACATCACATTCGGATACGATGTGTGCATCGTATAAGGAATAGGGGACGTCACAGTGGTATCAGAGCATGATCTTGGCAGACCAAGATCGAGCAATGACCATTTTCCCATAGGACTAACAGTAGATTCAAGCCTTGGGAAATAGCCACCCAAGCAAAAACCTCGAAATCCGATTCAATGGAAGCAAGTCTGATAACACAAAGTATCTTATCCTTGCGTATAGCCTTATCTAACTGCCTGATAGACATGGACTGCATCATTGGGTTTAATGGATCGCCTTTAATAGTTACTCGGGCTCCATTAGCTGCGTTGAAGGTCACTTCCCGTTTTTCGCAGTCTATATTGGCTTTAGCAGATGCCAAGAACTCCATGCCAACAATAAGGTCATACTTGCCGATATCCATCAACTCGGCCCCTAATGCAACTGGTGCACCCGACAACTGCATATTGAGGTTAATGTGACGGCCGTTTGTATGTCTGATCTTACCACTGGCTAAAGTCACTGGCTCGGTCTGGATCTCAAGGTCTCAAGTTTCAATACCTGGGCCATTCTGGGAGAAGCAAAATTATGGGTACTACCCGTATCCATAAGAATAACAAAAGGTTTACTGTCTACCTGGCCTATAAAAGCGAAATAACGGGCCGGTGACTTTCGGCATTGCGGGTTTCAATAGCGGCAAAATATGAGGCGACCAGTGAATGTACTTTCGTGAGCCTCCTCGTCAGCGGTGGTGAAGACTTCGAGATCGTCCCGGTCGAGGTCGGCCATGGCCAGTGGCGGTTTGTGTGACATAAGGGCCGTTCGCATCATGTGCCGGGCCGCGCATACACACAAACATGCCTTATCCTTGCCGGGAGCTGTTAGCGAGCCTCTTTGGGAATAGATCGTGGAGGTCCCGAATGGAGCTACCCATATTATTGGGCTTGTGCGGCACGTTGAAGGTGACTTTCTTATCCCCGTCAGCCCATTTGAATTTTTTTGAGGGGTCTAGGACTTGGAGAACGAGGCTTATCTGATTGTGTAAGGGCGAGGCCGAGAATAGGAGGCTAGGCGAGACGCGATCTTTTGGTTCTTTGGTATGTCCTCCTCGAGGCTTAATGCCTTAGCCTCGGCCTGCAATGCATTTGGGGTCTATGGCTTTAACCATTCTTTTAATTGATGGTGCCAACCCTTCAATATATCCTTCCACTGCCCCTCTTCTCATTCATACCCAGGCACATATAGCCTCAAGCACATGAACTTCGTCGATTATAGGCTTGAACCCGACATACCCTTACGCTCCAACCTGTAGAAAGTGCGTATGCATTTGGCACTTGTGCGCCCGCGAGGCACATAGTCGCGACTTTAAAAAGCCTTTGCAAACTTCTTAAACTTGCATCTGCTCTGTCTAGATGTTTAGCTCTAGCATAACCTTTCCACCAAATCCTAGTCGCACTGAGGTTGGTAGTGGCAACCTTCCCTGTATCCTTCTCGGTCATACCATATGATTTTCCAAATTCTTTCATCTCGTCTAACCAAGATTCCGCATTAAGACCTCCCCTGGATTTCCCATCAAACTAGGCTAACTTCCTGTTCTTCCATATGCTTGTAATGGCTGTGTCCACGGTCTTGCGGTATTCCTTATCCTTCTTGGCATGGTGACCTGAGGAGACGGATGACTCCGAAGATTCAGAGGTGTTGGTCTGTGAAGACGTGGCACTCTCGCTAGAAGAGCTTCTTCGTCGCTTAGCATGGTGTCTCTTCTGTACAGGCACGGGTGCTGGTGCCGGTGCGGGTGGCTGCTCGGTTGGTGGACTCGGCGGTAATGGCGGTAACTCCGGTCCATTTTCAGGTGCGAACTGCGGAGGGTTTGTGTTCAACACATAGGCTTGAAGCTCGGTGAGCTGGCATTTCATAATCATAAGCTCCCGTTCCGGGGTAAGACGGCCCGGTTGAACGGGTGTCGCCCATGGGCGTGCACCGTCTAAACAGGAAGAGGAGAAAGATAAGCAATTTCATCCCACTTGTGATAACAAGAAGTAGACAGCCAATAACAATAACAGGGCAACAAAACAGAATTAAAGAAAATAGCTTTATTACGAAAACAAAGTCATGGTTACATCAAATGAGTGTTATAGTAAAAGATAGTTACAACACAACCTGCAGGTGTACATCACAAAACTTGAGGGTTATGTACAAACAATCTAAGTAAAAGCACACGTAGACAAGAAAAGACTGTGGAGATCAGGCCTAGGGCTGCGTGAAGGGGTACAGAATGGAGTAACGAATACTCTCCCGCACCGCCCTGACGACTTTGTACCGAGCCCACGCCTGAATGATCTCATACTGATAATCCAAAGTAGGACTAATGATCAGCAAGTTGAAGAGGTCCCGAAGTGCATAGAAGATCTGCCAGAGATGATCATTTGCATCTGCAAAGGCTTCCCGTTTCGTCATATCCCAATAGTTCCACGTACGAGGGAGGGTCTGCTGCAGATGCTCGAAGGCGTGCTCACGAAGGATATTAACAACTTCCAAACCCTTAATGGGGTCATAGGGCTCGCCTTCATCCTCTGGTTCCTCTTCCTCATAACCATCATCATCCTCTTCATACTCTCTATCCTCTTGTCGTAGTTCTTCGTATTTTTTAGTACCTTCTACAAGCTCTCTTTCACTTCATAGTAGTACATATGTTGTAAGGCTTTGGCAAGAATGAATATATAATACTGAATGATTCCTTATACTTCAACTCTTAAAAGAGAGAGACAAGTATTGTAGGAAAAAGACAATTTAATTGTATTCAATAATACAATGAAACATAAGAAAATAGTATATATATCTACCATGTGATGGCTCATTGAAAATGTCAATCAAAAATTATATTGATAGGCAATACAAAGATCTATAATTGTCAAGACATATTTAAGAACTAGGTCCCTCATCTTCCTCCATAGGCTGAGGAGGCGGCCGGTAGCGCATTAAGGTGGTTCTGGGACTAGCAGAGGGCGGCTCAATCACAGCGCATCCGGGTGGTAGGCAAGTAGCCGTAGCCAAGAACAAGGAGATGCATATTAGCGCAGCCCTCCACGTCCCCCAATGCCACTATAGCAAGATCCCGTCGAATCAATGTGATAGTGGTGGTATGATAATCAATCTTCTTGTGGCCTGCCAAGGTGGATAATGCACGGAGTGCCCACCAAAATGCTTGCCCATTGCCTTAATCTGTGGATCCCTTGAGGTCTCTGTCTCCTTTTCGAAGTTGATGGGTATTCTCTCCTGCTCGGCCTCTTCCTTTTCATCCCGAAGACACATCTTTGCATCACAAAGGTCTTCCTCACCCTGGTCCACCTCTGCCATAGTGATCTCCAATGGCTGACTTGCAGGAGGAGGTCGCATGATGGCCGCAAACTGCTCTTCAGGAGGCTGTGGATCATCGGTCATTATGAACTGCCGGAGAGACAAAAGGGTCTCAACGGGCTCTATCTCCTCTGGCTGGAATGCAAACAAACCTTGGACTTGCGGCGGATGCACAACAGGCGTTGTGAAGTCGACGAAGTCATCTTGGCAGAACTCTGCAAGGTCATATAGGACTTCTATCTTTCGCCGACCCCGCATATCGGCGATGACGCGGTAAGCCCACATGATATCCTCCAAAATGAGATACTCTTGGTTGTTCAAGAGTATGGTGGGGAGAAGATCGAGCCCTTCAAGCTTCAGGGCTTTATCACGACCTGTCGGTGCCTCCGTAGCCAGTTCTTTCCATCTTGCAAAATCTTGCTCGTCGACGACTTCATCATCCTCCGGATCAGGGGGTACTGGCGTGATAGACTGCTCTGCAGGTATCTGTTCATCCTCTATGTACTGGTCCATGATGATCGCTAGTGCAAAACGAGCCTCAAAACAGAGCTCGCGGTCTATAGTGACAATGGGAAGGTCAGTCCCTCTTCTCCTAATGCCCCTAAGAGTGGAAGAACTGAAGAAAACTTGCATAGTCTGGATGCGCTTGCATGTTGTGGATGAGATCCACTTGCTGGAGCAAATGAGGGTGAAGTACATCAAAGGGAACTGCAGGGTCCCAATGCTCACCATCCAGGTACCACTGTTGTAGAGTCGGGCGGTCCATGACGAACAAAGAGCAAGGGAGGAGGAGGAAGGCGCTGAAGGCAAGGAAGAAATGAAACCCTAATGTCCAAAAAGTGACTTTATATCTTTTTGGCACGTTTTCCTAGGTCACAAAAAAATATTATTTATTTAACAATTTTTATTTAAATATATGAAAAGTCATTAAAAATACAGGTTTGATTCCATAACTTCCAAAAAAAATATTTACATATATCTCATAAAGCTTTTACAATATGCACAAGAAATAAGAGAATCCCTAAACTAGCGGGAATCTCCTCAGATTCTTCGCGCCAAATGTATATCTTTGGGCATGATGGTGACTCTTTTAGCATGAATGGCGCACAGGTTGGCATCGCTCAAAATCTCAATGAGGTAGGCTTCAGCAGCTTTCTGAAGTGCAAGTAAAGCAAAAGCCTGAAACCTCAGGTCGGTCTTGAAATCTTGGGCAATTTCGCGGACAAGACGCTGGAAGGATAGCCGGCGTATCAAGGGCTCAGTAGTCTTCTGATACTTACGTATCTCGCGCAGGGCTACTGTGCCTGGTCGGAACCTGTGGGGTTTTCTCGGCTTGGCAGGTGGGTTGGGCAATGGTAGGGTCTTGCCGCCAGTCGAGGGGTGTTTTGCCCTTTGTACCATCCGTTCCCGACGTTGTGCCGAGGTGGTCTTGCCGATCGCAGCATCCTTCTGCAGTCGGGTCTTGTAACGGATGCCTCCCCTTGTTGGTTTCGTAAGCTTCCTCTTCCTGTTACCCCATCTTTCCTCTGTTTCATGAACAACATGTTGATCTCCCTCTTGAACAACATTTTGATCTGCCCTCCGCTGTGTTTGGGCAACTTCCTCTGCTCTACGGATACGCTCTCTCTCAGCATCCCGGGCCTCCCTGTCCTGACGCACTTGAGTTCGCCATGCAATCTCTGCATGATACTGGTCCGGGTGAGCTTGCATATCGGCTTCGATAAGGTCCATACGGTCATGTGTGATTTCGGATGGAAGATCATCGAAGATGAAGCTATGTAACTCTTCATTCCAATAGAAAGGTGGCAGATTATAGTGATCCAAATACATGAGTACATGGCCCTTCCCTAGGTAATAAAAGCGTACAACTCTGTTCTCGGGGGTACCACTAGCAATTTGTTGCAGGTCCTCTATTCTCGCAAGGTCCATAACCCTCTGGGCTTCCGTCCGTGCAAGCTCTATGGGGTCTTCATCTGGGCCCGCCAACGGGTAGAACTTAACAATGGCCCAAGCTTGATCAGGCTGCTCTACTAAAGTATAGGCCTCGTTGGCCGCATTCAACTTCATAAGAAAGCGTTCATTGAAATGAAATAGGATAGAGAATCCTACGGTTCGCTACAAAATGGATGACAAGAAGGTCCAAAACTGTGTCTACCATATCGCTCTCAGCCCCAAGATGATCTACCAATGATGACAGACGGTAGGTATGGCCAGGAAAAGGAAGAAGGGTGCTTCGGAGAAAGATAGGCGGCGCTAGGTCCTAGATGGAGGCGCTAGGATGTGAAGACAGAAGCAGGGTGCCAGTCAAGGTCGGCTATGGCGGCAAAGAAGCTCAACTCCGGCGGCTATGGCAGCTGGAAGACGACCTAGAAAACACACTTTCTAGAAAAAGAAACACAAATTTGAAACTCACTTCACTTTTTTTTTTTTTACTTTTTATAAAAGATTTTTTTTTTTAAAAAACGGACGCGTATTTTTATATGCGTGACCGTATATGGGCGCTGTTAGTGTTATACGCTCATATCTTTTGAAAATAAACACCCTATCTGCTAGCAGCGCCCATCTTGACTTTTCGCCTTGGTATTGCCATTTCGACCTCGGGAAACGTGCCCCCTAGGGTATTTAGGATGTGCCCGATCCGTTGGAATCATTTTCGCCTTCATCTGAGCTACCTACAAAAAGTTATGGCCCATCTAAACTTGGATCCTCCAGTCACACATTTTTCCCTCCAAAATCACCTAAACTTCCTAAAACTCACAATTTATTACATCAACCTAGCACAAACCCAAATCATTAAGAAGTTAGGCAGTCCAACTAGCTTAAACTCCCACTCACTACTTGATCTAGCGGGTTAGAGATTTGGGTCGCTATGATTTCTGACGATCAAAATCATGGCTCACGATACCATCGTGGCACTCCCTCGAACATATCACGATTGCTCAGGGACATATACATCTGAGGGACTTCCCCCTCCCATGACAACCAACTCGCCATAAGCAGGGCCCTCCGTCTAACTCAGACCATCTATGAAAAGATGCCCGAGTGAAGGACTTAGGCCCACGCCTTCAATGGGACTCCTATGTCGCTAAGCGTGCATACAAGGTTAGCATACAACATAATCATATCATAAATAACCACCACGAGGGTGGCACATCCATCAACCGGTAATAACAGAAGATGCATTTAATACTAGAGAAAACTCCCCGATGAGAATCCGCGAGAGAAGATGCTTGACTCAGATGAGGATCAAGCGACGGCTAGGTCTCAAGGGATCAGCGGACCAGAATCTTGGCATGGCATTGGGCTGGCATAGAACATGTCGGCTAGGGTTGTCCCTCCATCCGCCCCTCACATTGCACACTTTGCGGTGAGCTGAATCAAGCTATGGCATCATTGTAGTCTTCCGGGATCACGCAATCCCAAGGCATCATCCTTGGGACTACTCCGGTTACATCTCCCGGTCCGATGAAGCGGTTCGGGGAAGTGTCCCTTCCAGTCGCGATGATTCCATGGGTGAGCTAGAGAATCGTGCGCATCGGCGACCCAGCGTCCGTACCCGACCTACTCCCCTAACTTTATCTTCAAAGTACAGGGTGATCACACAACTGTACCCAGGGAGTGTCAGACCCATACCCGGCCTGGTTCACTGGCTAGCTATCAGGCTTAGCTCACTGAAGGAGTCCCCGTAGCCTTTTATGCTCAGGCGAGACCCCACCCCACACTTCATCACTACGGCCCCTTATCTGGTATTTCAATCATGCCATAGATTCCACAGGTCGGTGGGATCTTTTGCCCGGGCCGCAATTACTAGGTATTACGGCAGTTACTAGGAATATACTAATGAACATAGGTTCTGAGGTCTCTACCCCCTTAATCCCCAGCTACGGAAGAACTAACAGAGATCCTACCAAAGATACATCCATCCATCCATCACAAAGCATAATCAATAGTGGAGAACAGTTCTAACTAACAAACAAGGGTTAATCATTATCAGAAACAAACAAAGAAGCCTGACAGAGGCGCTGGCCCTAGGAATATCAAGTTAACCTATTCACTAACCCGAATTCCGGCTGGAACCATTGTCATGTAGCATCTCCATCTTCAAGCGCACGAGCCCGGTAGCTCCTCTCCACGGATTCGATTTGGGGCAAATTGGGATTGTGATCCAATTTGCTGCCCCAAATTAGTAGTCTCCCTCTTGTGTCGAGTTTGGCCAGTGTCCTCCTTTTAATTAATTATTTAGCTTAACTTAAGTGGCTTATTTAAGTTAATTAGATAATTATCCCTTAATTATAGGTAATTAACCCTTAATTAAACCCTTATTAATTTAGCATAGCTAAATTAATCCTTTGTGGTTGGTCTACATACCCCCATGATGGCGTATCCTCGGCCCGTGACGTGTCAGTATAGTTATACATACACCGTATAACTATGTGGAACATCACATTCGGATACGATGTGTGCATCGTATAAGGAATAGGGGACGTCACAGTGGTATCAGGGCATGATCTTGGCAGACCAAGATCGAGCAATGACCATTTTCCCATAGGACTAACAGTAGATTCAAGCCTTGGAAAATAGCCACCCAAGCAGAAACCTCAAAAATTGGAAATTTTTTTCCAATTTCTAGTGTAGTAAATAGGTTAATGCTAAGTTAGTAGTAAGTTAGCAGAAAACCCAACCTAAAACAGCCAAGAACAGGTGACCCCTAAATCGATTTGCAAACCAATTCGACCTTGGCACACTGTGTGAGTGGTGGACCCTTATTGACCTAGTTAGATGAATAATTTAGCTAAACTAATGGTGCTGTTCAGCTTATCTCCTTGATTCTAGCTAGTTTTGCATGTTATAACACTAAGAAACCCCTTGTAAATTGAAAATTGGACCTAAAAAGAGGTGACCCCTCACAGAGTGCGCCCAGGCCAAATCCATTTGGAATCCGAATTGATCCTGGCGCACTGTGTGAGTGGTGGATGCTTTTTTTGGCTAAATAAATCTAAAGTACCCCTCATATCTTCACTAATACCTTCTAGATTGGCCCAATATGAAATTGCAGGTCCAAACTCTAAAATTCCCCTGCCTATAAATAGAAAATTAGGGTTCCTCATTTGTCACCAGCGCCTTCGGAGAATAGCTCGTCCCAAAAAACGATTTCTAGGCGCCCGAGCTTGGATTGCTTCAAATAAAGACATGGCCCGCACCAAACAGACAGCCCGGATCACAGTGCCCCCTGGACATATGAGTGCCCAAGAGCGCAGCAGCTGAAGGTCCCACGAGCTCAGAGGAGCCGAAATGGATCAGGAAGAAGAACAGAGGCCCAACCTAACCCGTGGATGCCCAAGAGGAGGCCCCCCGAACACCTAAGAGGAGGAGCCGGCCTGAGACCTTGAGGAGGGGGGTGAGGAACTCTACAGCCAGAAGAAACGCATAGTTCTTTCGCAGAGGGAGCTCGAGAGAGAGCTCTTCAAGGACGTTGACAAGGAAGGAAAGAAGGAGAAGAAAAGGAAGCGAGAGCACTGGCGGTGGAGAAGAAGTCAAGGAAGAGTGCCGCAAGGAGAAAGAGGAGCGGCGCAAGAGGAAGGAAGAGAAGAAGCAGAAGAGGGAGGAAAAGAAGAGGCGATGGGAGGAGCACGAGAAGCTGAGGGCAACGAAGGGAAAAGCTCTTGTGCTGCCAAAGGACACGAAGTGAAAAGTGAAGACGACTCCTGCCAAAGGAGTTACTATCCAAGAGCCAGACCCCGAGAAGCCTCCATCCTCATCTTACACTGAGTCAGATGAGGGAACTAGGATGCCCGACCCAGCTGAGGGCTCGGGACCCTCAAATACAGCGCAGGAGGAGGACGATGCCGTAGCAAGGGCGCCCCCGTACCCTAGGTGGCCGTCGCCAAAGCACCCCAGCGACAGCACCAAGAAGCCGAAGCCACAGAGGGAGTCGTATATACTCAAGCAGGACCTTGAGTATAGGAAGAACCTGAAAGAGTACACTTCATACATGAAAATGTACGAAGAATACTCTAAGTATTATGATGAGCACAAGGTCACGTTTGTCGAAGAAGGCCGGCCGACTAAGAAGAACACTTTGAAGCCGCCACCGAGAGACCTGCTCCACCAAAGAAACCCCAGAAGAGGAAGGCGAACTCCAAATTTTCCAGAGCTGCTCGGGAGATCCGACATTTTCAGCAGAGTTACGGCCTTCTTATCCCCAGAGCTCTCTTTGCGAGGCTGACACGGGAAATTTTGCAAGAATTCGACAAGGCCAAGCGAGTCATAGATGATATGTTGCTCGCGTTACAGGAGGCAACCGAGCAGCACGTGGTCAGACACTTCGAAGACTCTGTTGCATGTGCTGTGCATGCAAAAAGAGTAACTTGTATGTCCAAGGATATAAGGCTGGCCCAATACATAAAGAAGGAGCCATATTAAGACTGTTGTAAATAATTTTTGTTAATATAAAATTGTAATTTGGATGAATTAATGTGTTAAATCAGGTGTAAGTACGATGTGTTACTAAGTTCTGCAGTTGGAATTAACAAATTCGAAGCAAAACCAAGTGTTTTTGGCCCCACCCTCACAGAGTGCGCCTAGACCAATTCGGTTTGCAAACTGATTCGATCCTGGCGCACTGTGTGAGTGGTCGACCCCAAAACTAGGTCAAAACTTGTCCAAATAAGGCAAGTAAGGACTCAATCTGACCTATCTCGATGAGATATGCAGGATGCTATTTTTAGTTTGCATGTTTGGCATCATCTTTGATCCAAACAAGGCCCCACCCCTCACAGAGTGCGCCCAGACCAATTCGGTTTGCAAACCGATTCGACCCTGGCGCACTGTGTGAGTGGTCACACTAAAATTGCCCTAACTTGTCCATACTTTCCCCAAATTAGATGAAATTTGTTGCTATAGGACCCCTAGAATGCTTTCTTTAGCATAGTTAGCCTATGAATTGCATAGTTAGACCTTAGAATCATAGATATTTCCCAACTTTGAATTTTCCCAAAATTAGGGTTTTGCCTATATATAGGACCACAGGTGTCATTTGCATCCTACACCCTTGTTCCTCACTCCAAGCCAATTTTTCAGGCCCTTAAGGCGCTTCCCCATCTGTTTGATATCCCCAGCTACTCATAGACCATGGCAACCACTGTATTCAGGCGATAGTACAGCGCCACCTCATGTGGCCGAGGCCGACATCAACTCCGTCTTCGCCGTCTTCCAAAAGGATGTGGAAGCCACCATCAATGCCACCCCTTTTTACCAAGACATTATGTCTGAGTTCCATGCCAAGATAGAACCGTCCTTGGTAGAACTCCCACCTTGCATAGGATATTTTCTTGAAAGATGGCCCTTTAAGGCTGCCACATGATATCCCAAACATAGACAAGTACTTAGAGAACAAAGCAGTTTGCCTACCCAATTACATGTCTATCTCTGTCAATAGGAGGAGGTACTTTTCCTATACAGCAGCCATAGCTATTTTCCTATCTCTTCGAGGCCAAACCCAGATAGGAGAACCATCAGTGCAGCCCTTAGAAGTTGAACCCATGGCCATGGCAGCAGCCAAAGAAGAGCAGGCGGTCGCGAAAGTACCTAACAGGAGGGAGAAGAGGAGGAACACAGATCGGATTCAGAAGATATCGACCTAGAACAGGAGAGGCAGCAGGCAGAGCAGTAGCTCCAAAGCTTCGAAGAAGGACTCAGAGCAACAAGAAGAGCCCCACCACTTGGGCAAGGAATAACAAGCTTGACCCCAGTGTTCATAGGAGGAGAAGCATACTTAAGCCTCCATGACATTAAAAATTCTCGAAATCACGAGAGGCGATGGTTTTGAGTGGATGAAATTCTGCATCTCCTACGGCAACAACCAGATCTCGACGACTTCATCGATCGAGAAACTCAAGACTTCCCCATCAGCATAAGGGAAGCCAAGATATACACCGACGAGACGTCATCGGACATCGAGGCTTACACAGGCATCAGACAAATTATGACTGAGAGGGAATTGCCGTCAGAAGAAGAGTTCCTGGCAATCCAAGAGCGCATGGGCATCAAGGGTAAGTCGACATCAGCACTCTTACCTAGCTCATCGGCAACGGCACCAGGGCAGCATGGAGGCAGCATCAACCTGAGGAAATTAGTGCACCAGGACTTCAGAGAACTGGAGGAGGTGCAGGTTGACGAGTACGCGGGAAGACATAGGGCAACCTCGACATCTGTTGAGGAAGCAGGGCATGATAAAGCCCTTAGGTTCTACCTTCCATTACTCCTAGATGGAAGAATAGCGGTTATACACCGCCAATTCAGCCCACGGGGTGAAGAATGAGTCTTTATGCTTATCGCCCTCTCGGGATTTGGAAATCATGCTCGGATGGCCCCAAACATCGACCATGTCATCCTTATCAAGAGAACGATAGCATTAAGTATCTTCGACTTCGCAGTCCCCTACAGACGGCAGGACAGGTTGGCAGTGACGGCAGCATACACTTCGGATTGGAGCATCGAGAACCTAGTGACATCACTTCAAGGAGGCACAACCACAAACATCCTCAGGAACCTAGGGAGAACAATCGGCACGGCCCAAGTGAAGAAATTCTTGGAGGACAACCCTGATTATTTGAAGAAATTCCAGGAATAAAATTAATAATGTTTTCAATTTTCTGATATCTTGAATGTAAAAGCAATAGTATATCTATGAATATAAACCATGACCTTAATTATGTTTTCTTGTCATATAATTTTGTCCCCTCAATTACATCATCAAACAACCAATGCAATGACAAAATAATGAACTAATCATCAGAGTATAATCTAATGTGTATGCAGCTAGAGTACCTAGAAATGTTGAACAACAAGGACATCAGGACCAAGAGCATACTCCACCAAGGTGTTTCCAGCCAAGAAACCTACGCCAAGAGTTTGACGCAATAACTCCAGAGGAAGAGCTATCACAGATTCGATCCGACATTCATGAGATAAGGGCATTGCTGGCAGTAGCAGCAACAGGAGGGCAAGACCAGAACGTGCCATTGCCAGAAACACCGGACGGCCGAACAGTACAACAAAGGAAGAGAAGCCGCAGAAGGTCCTCTAGCTCGGGTTCCTCCGACTCTAGTTCGAACTTCGGTTCCGGGATGGAAGAGCAGGAGGAGAGACAGGACCAACGAGACGACCCAAACCGTGATAGGGGCAGGGCACAATCTGACTATCAGAAGAAGGTTGACTCGGTAACTTAGCAATGTCCGAAAGCAAGAAAGCTCGAAAGCGTTCTTAGGAGACACCGGATCCGAATGGAATCCGAAGCGTGGCTTGATGAAATGAGGGAATATGGTAACGCTTATAGCATGAAGGACAAGGACAAAGGCAGAGTAGCTACAACCAACCTGAAGGGAGCAGCTAGGATTTGGTGGAAGGGCTACGCCAAAGCACATGGACTGAGCAGGGACAGCTGCAGGTTCAAGAAGTTTGCTAAGGCTTTCAAGCGCCATTATGTGCCAAGAGAGCACAAGTGTCACATGATGCAGCAGTTTTACCGATTACAGCAGGGCAACAAATCAGTTCAGAAGTACACGGAAGAATTCATGAGACTAAGGCTCTATGTGCCGAAGTTGAGCGAAAGGCACGCAGTAGAGGGTTACATAGAAGGGTTGAACGAGGAGATCCGGAAGCTAGTAAGAGCAATCAACCCTAGGTGTCAGAAGCAGAATCCAAAGTAGTCAGCTTGCAAGGGACGGGCCCCCAAGAGAATGCACCAAGACAGCAGTATTACCATGACAAGGGGAAGGGCATGGGAAGCTATAGCCCAAGAGCGGCGAGCCCAGTAGCCAGCAGGCCTCAGTATAATGCTAATTATGGGAAGCAGGGCAATGCAAACTCTGGCACGCAGGATAAGAAACAGGCGACCTTCAAAGAGCAAGGAGGGGGATCCAACTATTCCAAGGCAGTGAGACAGTTTTTGCAATCCATTCCCAAAGAGAAGAAGCAAGAGTGCATAGAGAAGCAGATGTGCTTTAGGTATTTCCAACCAGGGCATAGGACAAACAACTGCCCCTTGATGATGAACGCAGCATTAGCGGAGATGGGATGGGAGACACCAACGGAAGCTGACGACGACGATGCACCGGACTATATTCATGGTGAGTGCCATATTTTTGCAGCCATTGAGAGAATGCAGAAAGCCAGTACCAAGTAATCTCCACAACTGGGAAAGCCAAGGAGAAATCTTTCATAGTCTTGATAGATACAGGGAGCACCCATAACTTTGCATCGCCAAGAATGGTACAGACATTGAAGCTTAAGCCCTTGAAGTCAAAGCCTAGACCGGTTGAGTTGGCTAGTGGTGCAATCAAACATACAGCAGAAAAAAGAATTAACTTCAACGTAGACATGCCGGGAGTCAACGTAGCATTGGGAGCTGAAGTGATGAACATCGGCAAATATGATTTGATAATAGAAATGGAGTATCTTGGACCAGCAGGAGCCATCATTGATTGTGGGAAACGTAGGGTGACCTTAACAACGCCGGAAGGCGAGATCATCGAGATAGCAGGTAAAAAAGTAACACCAATTATGCAATGCATGTCGAGTGAGAAATTACTTAAGTGCATAAGGAAGGAGCAAGTGGCCTACATCTTCAGACTCCAAGCGGACGAGGAAGAGACGGAAGAAGAGAAAGAGGCCAAAGCATTGAAAAAGCTCCCAAAGCCTATATCAAAGTTGATAAAGTAATTTCATGACTTGTTTCCGGATGAGATCAAGCAGCTACCACCCTATAAAGGAGTCGAGTGTGAAATAGCACTTGAACCAGGGACTAAGCCAACTAGCAAGGCACCTTATAGAATGTCAACCAAAGAGTTGACGGAGTTGAAGAAGCAACTGCAAGAATTGCTAGACCTAGGGTTCATAAGACCTAGTGTCTCTCCTTTTGGAGCGCCTATCCTTTTTGTGAAGAAGAAGGATGGAAGCCTTAGGATGTGCATTGACTACCGCCAGTTAAATAAGCACACCATTAAGAATAAGTATGCCTTGCCTAGATCAGATGATCTCATGGACCAGTTGCAGGGAGCGAAGGTCTTTTCTAAGATAGACTTGAGATCAGGTTATCACCAGATCGGGATCAAGGAAGAAGACATCCACAAGTCGACTTTCAGAACGAGATATGGCCACTATGAGTTCACGGTGATGCCATTCGGTTTATCCAATGCGCCAGCAACTTTCATGAGGCTTATGAACGATGTCTTCCGCGAATTCTTAGATTCTTTCATCATAGTCTTCTTCGACGACATCCTGGTGTACAGCAAATCTCTGGAAGAGCATGCCCAACATTGAGAAGGGTGCTCGAAAAGCTAAGAAGGCATCAACTCTTCGCGAAGCTATCTAAGTGCCACTTCGCGATGGAAAGAGTGGAGTACCTAGGGCATGTGATTTCAGCGGAAGGCATCTCCACGGACCCTGCTAAGATTGAAGCAGTGATAGACTGGCCAGCACCAAAGAATACGCATGAAGTAAGGAGCTTCCTCGGCCTAGTAGGCTATTATAGAAGGTTTGTCAAGAACTTTGCCAAGGTAGCAGCGCCATTAATGGATCTTACGAAAGCAGTGAAGATAAAAGATTGGGCAACTCATTGGCAAAGTAAGGCCCAGAAAGCATTTGACACATTGAAGGAAGCATTGACGACGGCGCCAGTTTTGGTCTTGCCAGACCCGGCCAAAGATAAGCTTGTGGCCACGGACGCTAGCAGAATAGCAATAGGTGCAGTCCTCATGCAGGAGGAAAGGGTAGTGGCCTATGATTCGAAGAAAATGAATGATGCGAAACAGCGCTACCCAACGCATGATCGAGAGCTTCTGGCTATTGTAAGAGCTTTAAGAATTTGGAGGCACTATCTATTGGGAAGAAGATTCTAGCTAGATACGAATCATCAAAGCCTCCAATATATCTTTACACAACCACTCCTCAATTTGAGGCAAAGGAGGTGGATGGAATTCCTTGAAGAATATGACTTCGAGATAATTTATAAGCCAGGAAAGCTCAATGTGGTTGCAGATGCTCTTTCTAGGAAGCCTTTGACAACGAGAACGCATTGTAATGCAATTTCGGCACTCCGCGAGTTCGGCAAGAAGATTGAAGAAAGCTTGCCAACAGATGCCGACTTCAAGGAAGTTTGGGCAAGTCTTTGCAAGGAAGCCAGGACCGACAAGGAAAGGAAAATGTTCAGGCACTACAAGAAGGAGGGAAACTTGCTTTACCATAAAAACAAATTATGTGTACCAGAATCTTCACAAGTTAGAAAGCTAATCCTCAATGATACACACAATAGTCCCATAGCAGGGCATGCAGGGTTTATGAAGACGTACTTCAAAATTAGAAGCAGTTACTTCTGGCCCGGCATGAAGAAGGAGATAGCAAGGTACATTCGTGAGTGCCAGATATACCAGCAAACAAAGGCAGAACAGCTCCGAATTCCAGGTGCCTTGGAGTCGTTGCCTGTGCCAAACGCTAAGTGGGAGGTAATAAGTATGGACTTTATTACAGGACTCCCAAGAACAGCAAGAGGCAAGGATGCCCTGATGGTGGTGGTCGACAAGTTGTAAATAATGGCACACTTTGTGCCATGTAGGACAACTGATACAACATTGGATACTGCTGTCCTATTTGTTAAGGAGATTTTTAGACTCCACGGCATGCCAAGGGAGATAATTTCAGATAGGGACTCCAAATTCATGAGTGCCTTTTGGCAGGACCTATTCACCACCATCCAGACGAAGCTTTCGATGAGCACGGCATATCATCCCCAAACAGATGGTCAGACGGAGCGAACCAATAGGATCATCGAAGATATGTTAAGAAGCTATGTTTGGAACAAGCAATCTAAATGGGATGATTTCATCCACTTAGTAGAGTTCGCGTACAACAACATCAAGCAGGAGTCATCGCAGATGAGTCCTTTTATGATCTGTCTTACCCCGGATACTTGGCACAATCCTGTTCCAAGGTGGAAGTCTCCCAACGGATGCTTTCGGAGATGCAAGAGTTGGTGGAGGAGGTGAGAAGATACCTTCTAGCAGCAAGAAGCAGGCAGAAAAGCATCGCCGACAAGCATAGGACAGTAAGAGAATTTCAGGTGGGAGACAAGCTGTGGTTGAAGATCAAGGTGAAGCAGGCCAAGCTCCGCATCGGCAATTGCAAGAAGCTTGCTCCAAGATGGGCTGGACCTTTCAGGATCACCAAAAGAGTAGGTACCCAATCCTACAAGTTGGACCTGCCAGCGCATCTAAAAATCCATAGGGTCTTCCACGTAAGTCTCCTAAAGAAACACACTCCTAATCCAGAGGAGATATTGGAGACAACCGAGTTACTGGAAATGACGGACGATCAGCTTGAAATCGTCCCTGAGGTCCTTCTTGGCGAGGGGCTTATAAGAAGACAAGAAGGTCAAAATTTCTCCAATACCTTGTGAAGTGGACACACTTACCAGTGGAAGATGCTACGTGGGTGCTACAATCAGATCTAGAGAAGCAGTACCCCGAATTTATGGAGCAATGCAAGGGTCGGCTCGTCACCGAAGTAGTCGACATCGACTCCATAGGTGAGTGGAAGGTAGATTAAAAAGTCTACTTCCGTCCCACGAAAGTAGACGACGACCTTGAGAGATAAGAGGTCATTAAGGTATGCATTGATAGGAAACCACCTCTAGTCAATGCCTTGATGGGGAGGACTCTATCCTTCATGCCCAAATACGGGAAGGGCGCCATCCTCCACCCAAGGCAACTAAAGGTGTAGGCATGAGTTGGCATCCTAGGCATGATAGGGCTTTGTCTCCACGGCCACAATGGAAGAATCATAATCTTCCCTCTGTAGGGAGATATGCCTTGCATTCATATAATTGTAATTAATGGGTGGTTCCCTTACAACCAACCCTTATAATAATTAAATGTGTACTAACGTAGTGTTGGACCTGCAGGCCAATAGAGGAGTTGAGCGGCAGGGAAATGGCACTACGAAGACTTTCATAACACATAATTTTGTCATAATGTGTTGTGGGGGGACCGACAAGGAGCATTAAGTAGGAAAAATTTTTGGACTATGTTTATAATTATGGTATAAGACATAAAATTTTTGTGAATAATAGATGATGAAGTAGAGGACGAAAGAGCCTCTCACCATAGTACGATTTTATGCAAGGATAATTTACGATTAATTAACATATTAGCGGGAAGTAATTGCATTGTATGTACACATTAAATGTGATTGCGGGATATCTGAGGGCTCCAAGGTGGGGAGAGCAGCGTGATCTTTGAGGACAACATCAAGTCAAGGTGGGGAGAATGTGACGTTCCAGCATAATATATGCCCCCAATACGTATATTATACTTCCACGTCACCCGTACATCTCACGGATAACATGTACTTGGTGGTTGTAGTAGGTTCCACCTAGGGGGCAAGAGTTGCACCTGGGGGCAACTTTGAATATTGTGCATCTTAAATAAACATACACAATTAATAACCCCATGGACTCCATTGCCAAATGGCTAAACCCCATTTGCCAATGTTTTAACCTAACCCTAAGGATTTCTATATAAGGTTTCCCCCTTAAACCCTAAATCCTTTCCTCTCTTTGCATTTTATGGTTTCCATAGAGCTCCTTTCTCATTTCGCATTTAGGGTTCCCTTGCGCCATTTCGGCCAAGTGAAGACCCCATTTCACATTGCTCGGCTCTGTAAAGCCGTCTTTACACAACAGATCATCGAATAACAGCCATCTTCAGCAAGATCAGGAGCGTGGATTCATTCCGAGGATCCGGAGCAGGTCAAGGACCAGGTATCTAGTCATTCTGTTGTGCAAAGCCATCTTTGGACTAGGCAGTGAGGTAGTTTACCATACTCATTTAGCCATAGAGGCCTTATAGATCCCGAGATCATAAGCCCTAACTAAGGAACCTAACGCTGTGTTTAGGTAGATAGATTAAGATGATATTCTTCATTTCAAGTTCTGTGATGATGATGGTATTTCATTCTGTAACCTCCATGTATTGGGAAGGGGGGTAGAGACCCTAGCAGCCTTGTAGAAGATGATCCTAGAATAGTATCATTAGTACCCAATTATTGCGGCCTGTACACAGGAGCCCACCGGGTTGAAGGTGGAGGGGCCAGACCGGTAGAACAAGGAGGTACTTGTCCCAACACAGATCAATCCCTCTGGTGTGTAAAGCCTACCAGGGATTCTAGTGAGCTAGGTCTAATGCCTTGTCACTGCGTGTGGGCAAGGCATGGGCTCGACACCCGTGGAGTGATGTCACTCCCCCTTGGGTTCAAGTCGAATAAGGGCAGTGGCCCTCTAGCCACCTGTGTTGAGCATGGAAGCCTCTGGAGGGAGGGTGACCTTCCTCCTGCCTCGTCGGGGCTGGGGAGATGTAACCCAGTAGTAGCCCTCTTGGCTACGTACCCGGCAGGCTACGGTCCAGTCCCAATACCTATCAATCCACTCTGCAAAGTGTGTACAGGAGGGGCGGATGGAGTGGAATACCCAACAGCCATGTTCCTTTGCCAGCCAAATCCATTGCCATGAATTCTGTCTGCAATGACTTCTGGAGGCCAAGCTGTCAGTCGAACCCCCTTGAGTCAGAGCCCAGGGTAGGATTCCCTTGTTGATATTGATCATACTGATGATGTTGTATATGTGATGATGATGTTGTGCTCACCCTTCGAGGTGATTGTATTTATATACTGTTAGTTTGTGCTCATGTTTGTTTATTCACGCTTCTGCAGATAGGTCGACCCGATGGGAGACGGGTGAATGACACATCCATTCTTTCCTTGCTGGCTCATTCCACTGGGAGTGGAGTCAGGTGGATGGCCTCTGTCAGTGTAGCTGCCAGGGGGAATGCTCCTCCTTCGGATACGATGTGTGCATCGTATAAGGAGTAGGGGACGTCACAGGGCCCTCAGATACTACCTGCCACTCCTCACCGACGGCAGGATAGCAGTGATCCACCGACAGTTCAGCCCCCCGCGGAGAAGAAGCTATATTTATGCTAGTCGCACTCTCAGGCTTTGGTAGACATGCAAGACTTCAACAGAGTGTTGACCATGTCATACTAGCCAAGAGATCAATAGTGTTAAGCATCTTCGACTTCGCAGTCCCTTATTGACAGTCTGGCAGGCTAGCAGTTACCGCCGTCTACACCTCTGACAGGAGAGTCGAAGAGCTCGTAGCGGCTGTGCAAGGGGAACGGCCACAAACATTCTCAGGAACTTGGGACATACGGTTGGTACAGCCCAAGTAAAGAAACTTTTAGAAGATCACCTAGACTATCGGTGATTATACCACTATTATTATAACTTTTTGTATCACGATAATATATTGAATATTAATAAAATATTTTGTGGTGCATTATAAATACTCTTTTGATATATTTTGTCTGGACAATTATCACTCATATATAATCGAGTGTCAATTTCTGTTTGATAATATTTGTTTGAAAACTATTTATTTGCGGAGCCCTCCTGTTGACACGTATGTGCAAATAAAATATTAAAATTTTAGGGGAAGAATGCGGCATTTATGGCGGCTATGGCGTATGGCCCTATTTCTTTCCTGCCCTGCAAGCAATCTTTTGGAATCGCCTGTATGAGAACTTGGAATCTATGTATACTCCATAGCTTCGAATCCGTGAGCGGCCAATTTGTATCGGAGCTCGGAATCTCCCATAGAGCTTCTATCCTCGATTTTCTATGTGAAAGATGCTATAGAAGCGGCGAGAAAATTGCAAACTTGGGAACAGATGGGCTCGTATTTGAAGCAGAAAGTTGAGAGCTTAGAAGCCTCCACGACAATTCTTACTCAACAGATGTAAATTTATATGGCAAGGGCATGAACGGAGAAACATGGCTCCATGTCTGTGATAAAAGGAAGAGCAAATATTCAAGGGCCACCGGAGTTCTTCAAATTTCCTTCAAATATATCTGGTGACAAAATTCTTTACTTCCAAGGGAATGATACAAGTGATGGGGCTAAGAATAGGTATGCATATGCATACAAAAATGCACTGCCAAATGGGCATGTATGGCTTCCGGGAACAACGCTAATATCTGACTCCGATTATGACTTCACAAATCCATGGCATTCTATGTATAATCTTATACAGTTTGTGCCTGAATGTTTGCCGGTTGATTGTCTATCACTGGGGGTGAATTGAGGCCTAAATTGGGGTACTTGGATATCTAATGTGTTTCAATCTACTGGATTGCCCACTATTCCCGAGAGGTTGAGTTATGATAAAAAGCTAGTATGTTTTGAGCATCTTTGTTGTGGCCGAAATTGGCATTGGAGGTGTTCCCGGTGATGATCTTGCAAAACTTTATGGCGCCAGGTTCGTTGCATGGCTAGAAGGAGATGCAATCTTCCAAAGACCTAATCTGAGGACATGATTTTCGTGTTACACTCTTAGTGTGCACCGGTGCTCGAGGATTTACTAATGTTTGATTGATTCTTCATTGTAGCCGCGTTTTAAAGAGTTGTATAAGCAATCTTGTGTGCTTCGTGCAATGCGAGAGCGATTCGGTTTAAATCGGCCGATCTTTCCTTTTTAGGACCCAAAACCCGGTTGAAAATCTTGAAGATATATACTTACTTGGCTTGACCGCATTCAAGCAAGCGAACTAAAAGAAAGGAAAAGCGAGATTTAACACAAGAAAGCCCGTTATGGAGAAGCTCGGGCGAGATCTCTGCGGTGGAAACTCTGTCTGGCGAAGCTCCTAAGCTTTGTAACATCAAGAACATTATGCCGATAGGTATTATGTTGGTTTGTGCATCAAACATTTAAAGACAGAGTTTGCATGAGTCTTGGTTTGAAGCTGGTATAGTGGAACTGCTAAGGATGATTTTGATCTGTTGAATTTCAGTTGTTGAAATTCTATGAAACCGAATCAATTTCTTTTTGGATGAAGTTGCCATGGATTCAAGGAGCATGCAAATTGTTGAGACTATTGCACTTTCGAAGTCCATTATGCTTCTTGTTTCTATTCTTCATTATACACGCCTTTATGGTATTATAGAACGGGAAAAGAAGAAACAAAAGTTCTATTAAGGCTGCAGAGGCACCACTTTGCTAGTGCATAAGAAAAGTTTTATTAAATCTACGAGGGGCAAAGCTAGTGCATTTGAGACAAAATGTTATGGTATAATACGACTAAGGAATAATAGGACAAAACATTTTTATGCTTCGGATGGAATAAATTTAATTAAACCGCACGGCAAAAAACGTTTCTTGTGTTAGTCTTATTTTCGGTCTCTCTTTCTCTTTGAAGACCACACTTGATTATCACTTTGCTAAAATGGAATGCATCCGGGAAACAATGTGTTGGTACTCTTGATGAAAGTAGTATTCTGGGAAACAATGTATTGGTACTCTTGATGAAAGTAGTATTCTGAACAAAAGGATGGCAACAACCACAAATGTTCTATGATTGCAACTCTGAAGCGTTAGATAGTTAGGCAGGATGAGAATCCATGGTCCATCCCGGATTGCTATTATAATTTCTACTAACTAGGCATAACCCTTTGCATATGTAATTCTGGTAACTTCTTTGATTACAAAACACCATTGGAAGGTTAATTGAAGTAGAAATGAAGAGTTTCTCAAATTTGTTCCTCAGCGCATGCATTTTTGAACAAAGAAACAAAAGCAAATATGCTAGAGCTAGATCGCAGGGCAATGCAATGGATTCGGCCTCCATTGCATATTTATGATCCAAAAAAAGCTAATCGGGCATCAATTGTTTTGGTTCCTTTTGGCAAATTACTAGCTTCAGATTATCATGTTCCAAAGAAAAAAACAACCATAGCCGGATCTCTTCTCTAAAATAAGGAGCATTAGAAGGCCATCTCCATGATGCATATCATAAATTTGTTCTTACCATATGGAAAGCTATTGGGTTGATGGGTTCATGTTTTATTCATATGCATTTTGAATAACCATTTTGCATAGATATATTGGCAACTACGGAGGTTAGAATTCCCCATGCTCAAACACAGTTCAATTTTTGTATGTTCGGAACTTAGATTCTTTTGATTCAATGCAAAACATCTTTTCTGCGAGCACTGAACACAAGGCAACAAAATGCAAGTTCAAATTCTGCATGTTCTAGCATGTATAGACGAGTTGGGGAAGAGAAACGTTCGCGGCGGCCTTGGCCGCCGCGATAAGTTTCTTGTATCATTAAACAATAAATACATCCACAAAAGATACTCATATTAAAAATTATAATTCCATGCGTGTAGCTAAAACAGCCAAGACTGCTGAGCGATACCGTCAATGTACGGATGAAGAAACACCGGCTCGATACTTTCGGCCCCGCAATCTCTTCGAGGAGTATGAGATGCCAACTCCAGAAGAACTATCTTAGATAAAGTCTGACATACATGAAATAAAGGCCTTGCTAGCAGAAAGGGCATCGAACACACTGTATCAGGCACTGCCTCAGTCAGGCCAATGATAAGGGGAAGAAGAGGAGCCGCAGGAGGAGATCTTCTAGTACAGACTCGTCTGATAGCATCTCTGACTATGACTCATAATCAGATAAGGAAGTGGAAGTTCAGCACAACTGCCACGGACTTCAAAACAAAGACATAGGAGTGAACTATCGGAAGAATATGGATTCAGCACTGAGCAATATGTGGAAAGCTCAGAAACTTGAGCAATTTTTGGGCAACAATAGATCAGGATGGAAGCCTAGACATGGCTCGATGAAATGCGAGAGTATGGTAATGCCTACGAAATGAAAGATAAGGACAAGGGCAGAGTAGCCAATGCAAACCTCACATGAGCTATCAGAATATAGTGAAAGTGTTATGCCAAAGCGCACGGGTTAAGCAGGGACAACTGTAGATTCAAAAAGTTCGCGAAGGTATTCAAACGCCATTATGTGCCTAGAAAACACAAGTGTCACATGATGCAACAGTTTTATAGGCTTGAACAGGGTAATAAGTCGGTGCAGAAATATGCCAAAGAGTTTATAAGGCTGAGGCTCTATGTGCCGGAGCTAAATGAGCGACATCATGCTTGGAGGGCTACAAAGATGAAAAACTTAACGATGGAATCAGAAAACTTGTTCGAGCAATCAATCCCCGGACTTGTTCAACCTTTAAACGTCTAAAAGATATTATTGATCCTTAGCTTTTATAAAAAAAAAATTTTTTTGCTATTCAAATTGACACACCCATGCTAGTCCAGGTTAACGTCCAAGACCACACCCCCAAGCTAACATATTCATATCACGTTTTGAACAGTATGATTCTCGTAGAGAAATGCTGATGTAGAAGCCTCTAAGTTTAGCTCCATGTAAAAACATTGTAAACTCTGTCAAAAACATAGAAACATATAGAAGTGCAATAATAAAATGGAATAGAAGGGGAAGAGCACGTGTAGTTTGCCCGAACAGAAGATGTTTTTTACATAGCATGCCATTTCCATTTTTACTATGTAATTAAATTGACAATAACCGTTTACTATAGCAGCAAACAAATATTTATATGAGTCCAACATTTCAAAATTTTAGTATATTTATAGCAATGCAAGTACATGGGTCCAAGTACTATGTTGGTCTCAGTGGATATTAAAGATAATCCAGTAAAAATAATGGCAACCATAAGATAGTAAAATTCAGTCTAGTGACCAATTCCCAAAGTTTTGGCAAAGTAAAAAAATGAGGAAATGCAGATTAGAAGGAAAGATCTTTCTGGATATTGAAAAGGGTCTTGGCAGATGCTTGGAGCATGGATTTTTCTTCATCAGCCAGGTGAGAATTCATGATACTAACAACTCCAGATCTGCCAAGCTGGGCAGGCAAACTGAGGTAAACATCCTCTTCAATACCATGAGACCCTTTTGCAAGCACAGAAACAGGGTGAATCCGCCTCTGATTTCTGAGCAGACTCTTGGCCAATCCAGCAACAGAGTACCCAATCGCCCAAGATGTGTACCCTTTCAGCTTAATAATTTCATGCGCAGCATCCACCACCATTTTATGCATCCCTTCAAGCTCCTGCTTCGCAATCGAAATTTCTTTATCCTTCAAAAATTCCTTGATGGGTATTCCTCCAACTGCCAGACTAGACCACAGCGGCACAGAACTATCTCCATGTTCTCCAATTATATAGCCATGAACATTTTGCGAATTTACATCCAAATGATCTCCGATTAAAAACCGAAATCTTGAAGAATCTAGATTTGTTCCGCTGCCGATCACCCGATTTGGGGGCAACCCAGAAAGCTTCCAGGCGACATAGCTTAACAGATCCACCGGATTTGAGACTATGAGCAAAATTGTGTTTGGGCTATGGCGGATCAGGGCCGGAATTATGGATTTGAATATGGAGATGTTTCTTTGCACCAGATTTAGGCGAGATTCGCCCTCTCTTTGCCGGGCTCCGGCTGTGACGATGCACAGATCTGAGCCCTTGGTTACTTCATAATCGGTAGAGGCTGAGATCTTGACACGTGGAAGAAAGGCAGACCCATGTTGTAGATCTAACATTTCGCCCCTTAGCTTTGCAGCATCTACATCTACAAGCGCTATTTCCTCTGCAATCTCTTGGGTTAGAATTGTCTGTGCGCATGCCATCCCCACATTTCCTACCCCTACCACGCTTACCTTGCTCGTCGATCTCTTGCTCGGCTCGCCTGATCCTGAAATCGTCCTAAACAGTGCCCTCGCTACCCTCTGTGCCGTCGTCAAGTGCTCCCCAGCCTCCGCCATTGCTCTATCAATTCTTCACTTGCTTTGAACCTTTCTTCCTACACCCTTAAATTCATACAATCTAGTAGAAGAAGAAAAAGAAGCAATCCTGTAGAACGTGTAATCATGTGTCCCACTTCATCATCATCATTACCGATTTTAAGTTTGATTATTGACCTTTGAACATTGTTTAATGGTTCCATTCAACTTATTCTGCCGCAACTAGCAAATTAACAAACCTTATTTTTGTCCAACTTGAATGACCTTATTTTTATCCAACTTGCAAGCTAGGATCTGACTCCATTGGATTAGTTTCGAAAGGAGTTGAGTTTTGAAGACAGTTGTATGTTAGCAATTATAAATAACCCGATCAAGGTAATTCAACATGCCGCGTTGTCTAGCAATTATAATAACAGGATCAAGGCCATTCAACGTTTATCTACATGCCACGTCCTATTACATAATACCAATGCTCCAAATAAGCAAATGCGATGCTCCACATAAGAAAATGCCTTGAAGCTTGGGATTCCATTTGCTTATCGTGGGAAAGTAATAAGGAATTTAACTCCCTGGCAAGATTCCCAAGGAGTTGATGTTTCTTCCTCTAGAATGTTCCAATGTTGTGTTTTCCTAAGTGGATGTGGTATATTGTGATTTCAATATTGTGTTTTCCTAAGCCGATGTGGTATCATCCTTCTAGATGTTATTAAGCTATTAAGTTTCGTCCTCCAAGGCTAATTGGCAGCCATTGGGCCTTATTTCAAGATTGTGTGTGAAGTATCATCCTTCCAGAAGTTAAGCTAGCAAGTTTTCCTCAAGCCAGTCGATGTGGTATCATCCTAACAGAAGTTAAAGCTAGCAAGTTTCATCCTCAAGGCAAACTATGTGGTATCATTTTCCAGAAGCTAAAGCTAGCAAATTTCATTCTGAAGACTAATTCAAGGCACCCGATGTGGTATCATCTTTCCAAAAGTTAAAGTTAGCAAGTTTCATCCTCCGGAGGGGCTTATGATAGCAAGTTTCATCCTCAAGACTAATTCAAGGCACCCGATGTGGTATCATCTTTCCAAAAGTTAAAGTTAGCAAGTTTCATCCTCAAGAGGGCTTATGAGGGCTTTATTTTAACGTTTATTATGTGATACCATCCTTCTAGAATTTAAGTTAGCAAGCTTTGCCCTCAAGAGTAATTGGCAAGTTTCGTGGTCCTTTTAGAAGTTAAGTTAGCAAGACTAATTGAGCTTTACTTTAAGGTTATATCATTCTTCAAAACTTAGCAAGTTTCGTCCTCAAGAAATTGGGCCTTATTTTAAGGTTGTAGCATCTTCAAGACTAATTGGGCCTTATTTTATCATCCTTGAGAAGTTTGCAAGTTTCGTCCTCAAGACTAATTGGCGACCATTCGGCCCTCAAGACTAATTGGCCGCCATTAGGCGTTATCCAAACATTGTGTATTTCATTAGGGGAACAACTACTCAATATATTAGCGACCATTAGGCCCTCAAGACTAATTGGCCGCCATTATGCGTTATCCAAACATTGTGTATTTCATTAGGGGAACAACTACTCAATATACGCATAATTCAAATTTCATATGTTATTGGCCACCCTTCTTAGGTACTTATGTTAATCCCTTAGGGGACATTACCTTACCTAAGGTAAGGGCCTACCTAAGGTAAGGGCCCGTGTGGGAGAGCTAACGCTTATAATAACCCTTAAAATGTAACATCTGAGGGAACATGATGTTCCCTCAAGATGTGGCTATAATGATCTTGTTATCCTTTGCAAGTATATCTAGTAATAGCCATGAAGATAATGTATAACAACTTTTCTTAGAAAAAATTTCAAAGTGATCTAGGATATGACAATTCAATGGCAGCATCATGTTGTAAGAAATAATCTAAAGCAAGAAGGCATTATAATACAAGTCACCGCGAACGTTTCTCTTCCCCAACTCATTTATACATGCTAGAAATGCAGAATTTGAACGTGCATTTTTTTTGCCGTATGTTCGGTGCCCGCACGATAGAAGAATATTGACCATAAGGACTCGCTACGAAAGATGTTTTGTATTAAATCAAAAGAATCTAAGTTTCGTTTGGGAAGCCATCTGTGCATGTGGAGTTGCCCTGGGCACTGTTGTATGGTCTCCGGCCTTTCCCGCATGCATCCCCTTTTCTCACGAGGGTGTTGCGGGCTTGGGATCATGTGCGTGTGCTCTTCCAGCTACATTACGCTCTCCTTTCTTGTGGGTTCCTCTACCCCCTGCGCACTTGCCCTTGGCTGCCACTGTGCATGCTCGGACGCAGGCCCGTTGGAGGCGAGCTGCTGTGCTCACCTTGGAGGATTGGTATTGGGGTGGTCAGCTAGCTTCGTGGGAGTTTTTTCGAGCTCGCTTTCGCCTGAGGGGCAGTGACCGGGCTATCTGGGAACAAGTGGCGGGAAGTATTCCGCTACACATACCTATAGTCCCTCAGGATGATGTGGTGGTGCAGGTTTGGAAGGTTCATTCGGATGTTGTGTCTCCTTGTTTTGTGCGGTCTTGTTACCGGGTGCTGGCTATTCATGACACTCTGCCCCCTTCAGGCAAGTGGTCTCTGCAGCTTCTGGGTTCTCGATGGCGCTCGGTTTGGACGTGGACATGGAGCTCACTTCCCCCACCGAAGGTTAGGGTGCTTCTCAGTACAAGAGGAAGGGGGTATTAGCGTCAGCCATAGAGTCAGAGGACTATTTTTGGTGATTTTTGAGGTAAAAATGGTGTTCTGCAGTTAATTGCAACAGATATGCATTACCTAATTCTCTGCTGCTAATTCTGCCACTACGACTGACTCTATGGATGATGCTAGTTCATCTCACCAAACTGCCTCTGTCTGACGCTAACGCTAACTCTTAGTTTGACCTTATATCTGTCTCTAATGCTGACCTTTAATTCTGCCTCTATGCTTGACGCTAACAACGACTCTATGTCTGACACTCGTTGATCTTAAGTCGTAAGAAGTGCATTGGCATTTCATGATTGCTTAAAAACCCACCTACGCGCCTAAAAGCCCAGGCAAAATCCACAAATCCCCCCCATAGCTCAAGCAAGAACAACAGGAGCCCTCATTAAGCTTAGTCCGTAAGATCAAAATTGAGATCATTTTCAAGGTGAAGCAAGAATAAAATTTTATTCTAGAGTTCTATCTTGGAGATGCAATTTAAAGTAATAATAAAGTTGGACAAGTCTCTTGTTGAGTTTGAAGATTTTATGAAAGTGGCAGGTTCTGTGGCAGGTGGTGCACCGCTGTATCAGGGTGAATGCCCTTGAGAGTCAGTTTAGGCCAGGTATGAGCCCTCTTTGCCCTTGTTGTGGCTTTCATCGTGAGACTGTGGAGCATTGTCTGGTTTTATGCCCTCACTTGCAGACTGCCTGGGATTGGGTCAGGGCTCTGTTTCAGGTGAGATTGACTAGCCAGCAGTTGCTGCTTCATGTGTATCCTGGTGCTTGGCCGCTCTTGCGGCAGCAAGCTTTGCATCTGTGCGTGGCTTGGTTGGTGTGGCTGATTTGGAAGCAGCGGCGGTTGTGAATCTTTCAGGGGAGTCAGCAGCCTGCAGCCTCTCTGATTCCTCGACTCAGGTACAAGCTATTTCAAAGCTTTCTCGTGTTCCCGGGATTAGTAGAGCGGAAGTTTGCCATTTGGCGGGACTTCTTGGGTGTTGTAGATGGTGATGGTCGGTTTGTACAGCAGTAGAGTTGCAGTTTTTTTGTGAGTTTATTGTGGAGTGTCGAGGTATCGCGGTCTCTTTGGGGCAGTTCTCCTTCCTCCTCACTTGCTTTGTAACATTACCATTCTTTTAATATATTGATGACACAGTTCTTCAAAAAAAAAAAAAGAATCTAAGTTTCGAACATACAAAAATTGAACTGTCTTTGGTCCTTTCAAAAGTTAAGCTAGCAAGCTTTGTCCTCAAGAGGGCTTTATGAACGCTTTATTTCAACGTTTTGTATGTGATACCATCCTTCTAGAATTTAAGTTAGCAAGTTTTGTCCTAAGAATTGGCTTTTTGTCCTCCTCCTAGAAGCTAAGTTAGCAAGACTAATGCTATTTTAAGGTTGTATCCGAGGCCATATATCCCTGACATTCATCATCCTTGCCATTTGGCTTAACAAAATCCATGTTAAACTAGTCTCCCTTTGCCACACTATTCAATAACTCCCTAACATCTTCTAGATTTACACTCTGTAACAAAGAATCAATCTACATTCCTCTTTCTTCCCTACACAGTTCTTCCTCCGCATCAGTTAAAACAAAAGAAGGTATACTAGCCCGAATGCAGTCAGCTAATATTGTATGCAAGGCAAGCAAGAAGAAAATGATAGAGCACAACCTGCTTTCGTCCTCCATACTGTTGACAACTGCAAGAAAGGAAAAAGAAATGGTTAGAAATAAACAAGAAGACTTTAATCCATGAGAAAAACAAAAAGATTACCCTAACAAACTTGAAAACTTGCAGCCGGTACCCAGAAACCTTCAAGAACAACGCCGTAAAGCGAACACAGGCGTTGGAACTCCAAAAAGAACATATAGACGATAGAAATCGCTTTAAACCCATCCAAACTCGCTGCAAATCCATCATAGATTTCATAAAATTGATTCTACAGGCATGGCGCTCTACAGAAGCAAATTGCGAGGCAAGCACCATAGCAGTGCCTCACAAAAATCCCACAGACTGCCAGAACTACATCATAGCCAGGCCTTAGGAAAAAAGGTTCACGCGCATGCAATATTCACTTGCCATGCCACCGCCACGCCCGCGCCACCTTGGAACCCCCTCCCTCCCCTCTTCCCTCCCCTGGGTTGATTACATAAGGGAACCGCCACATGTCGGGCTTTCCGTAGCGGAAACTTTTAAGCGACGCATCGCTCGTGGCGGTGTTGCAATTTCCTATTACAAAGGTGTACAAAGATGACATCTGAAATTTGTGCTTGGGTTGTCTAATGTACTGGCGATTTTTTTTCTTTTTATATCACCTAGGGTTTCTATTTTCGGTGGCAGGCGTAGAGTTGCAGATGTTTCACAGCAGCGCAAGGTGACAACAGGGCAGGGCGTTGGTGGTTCATGAGGCCCGGGCGTTTCTGCCATAAGTTAACAGCAGGTTCAACATCGTTTTTTCCATCGCAGGGATTTGTTCTTTTAACACATTGGTTTCAACGCTATAATGTATCTGCGTCAGAAGCTATGTTGCTTATGCCCGATGTATCTGTACCACATGTTCTTCTCCTGGGTCCTCTGCTTATGTCTGCCCAACTGATTCGAAGGTTCTTTCCAGTTTAAGGAAGAATTTGGGTGGTTGCTCTATTGCTTGTTTTAAGTGAAGCTTTTTGAGTTTTTTTTTACGCGGATGCACCGGTTTTAAGTCTAGTGTTCTTAAGTAAGTATGGATTCAAGTCAAATGTGATTCAACTGGTGTTCTTTTATTCTGGTGTTGTATTCAACTCAAATGCGATTCAACTGGTGTTCTTTTATTCTGGTATTGTAATCAACTCAAATGTGATACAACTGGTACCGATTAATTGATTCAACTGGTGTTCTTATATTCTGGTATTGTATTCAGGTGTTCTTTTATTCTGGCATTGTGATACCGATCAAACTCAGTGGGGTGCATGCTGAGTAGGTTCAATTAATCTCATTTCAGCAAACCTAGTTTGTTGCAGTCCACAGTTGTATTGGATTTGTTCTTTTATAGAGTTGTTCTTCTAGTTGAATTGTATGTTATTGGCACATCTGTTCTGCTCATCTTTATACAAGATGGAATTGTATCAAACTATGTTATGATAGCTTGTAATTAGACTTTGTAATGGCAGAGTTGTATCACACTGGCGTCTAGACACTTGGCCAAAAAAAACTCAAGATCAAATCTTCATGGAACATATCGTCTAGACACTTGGCCAAAAAAACTCAAGATCAAATCTTCATGGAACATATCGTCTGTATGCCTGGCCAAAAGAAAACTCAAGATTTTGGGCCTATGGGAAAGCACTTGATCTTTATGCAAGACAGAGGGTATGTTATAGAAGAGTTGTATCAAACTTTGTAATGGCAGAGTTGTATCATCTTGTTGTTATAATTCTTGTTCCTGTAATCCAAATATGTCTTGCTATAATACAATGTATGCTAAGGAGGACTAGCTTTTGTTAGGGAAATATTGTATTATTGATTGTATGATTGACTGCATTATTGACTTGGGACCATGGCCTTGAAATCATAGGGTGATGTGGAGAATGGGGTTTGACCCCATCTTCTTTTTAGCTCTATGGCCAAGGTTAGAGGATATGGTATATCCTCTAGTATATTCCTTGGATCAAGGGCCAGGATGGAACGAGAATGAGGCTTCCAACAATGATATGCAAACCATAAAAACTTGCCAATGAAATGTAGCAAAATTCTAAGGATGGAACGAGAATGAGGCTTCGAACAATGATACACAAACTATAAAAACTTGCCAATAAAATGTAGCAAAATTCTGCTCTCGTGGAAACATGAAACAATGCTAAATGTTGTAGATAACGTAGGATTTTTTTTGAAGTAACATCCGAGGGTCAGGGCATTCGCCCTTAACACATCGCCCCAAAAGTTTTGGGCTATCTAATCACCATCACGATTTTTTTTGAAGTAACACCCGAGGGTCAGGGTGTTCGCCTTTAACACATCGCCCCGAAAGTTTTGGGCTATCTAATCACTATCAGAGTCGATCTAAATCGTCCATTTGATAACACCCTAGGGTTTTATGAAGTAGCAATGCACATTATAGCTCCAATGAACCACTGGCCAAGATTGATCTTAACCGTTGGATCACTATAAACTTGAGAGGCGGGGTGTTAAGGTTTCTGGCCAAGATGCTTCGTATTTGTGAAACATCAGTTTGTGAAAATACATGCTTAACTTTTGTATGCTTCGTATTTGTGAAACATCAATTTGTGATAATATGCTATTTATTTTCTTTTGCAAAACAATCGTTCCAAGAGCACATTTCCAATACTCTGCAGTATTATCTTATCTCGACTGTCAAGGTTTTCATTAAAGCCATTTCTCTGAATCTGTAAAAGATTTTCATTAAAGCCATTTCTCTGAATCTGTAAATAGCATTTAGCATTTGTAGAAACAAACATTCTTAAACATGTTGGACAGAAAAGATAAAGTTCAAAACATCATTAAGAAGCGTGTTCTCTGTCAAAACCGTGAATAAATTGAAGCTCAGATTCTGTATTTCTCAACATGCTACCAATGGTAGCTTCTGTTTCGGGAAAAATACAATCATCATAGCCGTTTGGACTAAAAACAACTAGCTTACCAACAAGTCAAGTAGCCTTCGACAACGAAAGCAGACATCCAGAAATGAAGAACTTAGAAAAACAAAAGCTTGTAGATTGTGGCTCAGATAGAAAAAAAAATTCAGCAGTATATAAGAAGCTCAGAATCGAGAAATATTACAGCATCATTGCCACATGAAATTATACCTCCGGAGTGCTTTCGGATACGCCAAACTAAGATTGTTAAGAGAAGAGAGCGATGAAGCGCGGTTGAATGCTAAATAAATTGACCTACTTGAAGAAGCTGAACCCTAAAGTTTTAGGTCTCACTCATAAAGTAATTATTTTCGATCTGAACCGTTGGATAATTATAACCCATTATCAGCCACGAACCCAAATTCTTAGTGCAAAAGCGTTGCCCCGCCCTGCGCTGCATCCGCCTCCGCAAGGCTTTTTCTATAAACTATAAGAAATTTATCGCCGCGGCCTTTAGTTTGGATTGTGTGAGTTCAAAACAGTGTAGAAGACGTACTATATTGGGGCTTTATATGGAGTTGGAACGATCTGAAAGCGACTATGTTTGGTTTAATAATTCATCTATTTTTCTCTTAGAACCATAATCTTAACTAAAAGATAGTCCCATAGTAGTCCGAGTGAAAATTAGAGTAAAGGGTTTATTGTCAGATAAGGACGATGATATGTTCTCTTCACATAGCAATCCGTCTAATAGAAAGTTACATTTTGCTGTTGAAATGTAGTCACATCTTTTATTTTGATTGATCTATTGCATAATTTTTATTTTTTTCTTAAGCATACATCAATTAAGATGGCAATCACATATAAAATTACTATGCCATTAATAAAGCATAATGATCTTGGTGCATGTTTAACATATGTGTGACGCTCCCAGAATCTATATGATACTCCCATCGTACAAATACGGGACATTCCCCTCCCGTGGCGATTATATCACCATGGAAGGGCTCTCCACTCGGACCACTTGGGATGGCCAAGTATCCGGGTGAAGGACACAAAGGTGTCATTCGTCTCACATCCTCTATGGGAATCCTATACAGGGGAAGCGTATATACATGTCAGCAACTAGCAATCATATACAATGTAATATACCACCACGAAGGGTGGTCCATCCATCATCATACAAATAACAATACAAGGATACGATAACATAAGCAATATACCATAAATAAGGCTCTACCCCGGCTCAGACTCTAGGGGGTTGATTGACGGTCAAGGCCTCTGGATAACAACAAATAGAGATATAACATGGTGTTGGCTGGCATTGAACAATGGCTAAGGTAGTCCACTACATCCTCCCCTCCTGTGCACGCTTTGCAGATAGGCTGAAACATGATATGGCGTGGTTGTAGCCTTCTGGAGATGCAATCTCATAGAATCACCATGTGAGACTACTCTGGGTTGCATCTCCCTGGTCCAATGAGGCACGTTAGGGAGGCGTCCCCTCCCCGGGCACAATGGATCCCTGGGTATGCTAGAGGACACGGGCCACATCAGCAATCCCTGCATCCATACCCCACTTACTCCCCTAAATCTAAAAGCTGGCTCAACGCGCCCGTTCGAGCCCAGAACATCCCTATAGGCACGTATCCTGCGACCCAGGGAGTGTCAGACCCATACCCGGCCCCTTCAGTGACCGACTATAAGCCTATAGGAATCTTGTAGCCACGCTAGACAAGATCCCACCCCCGTTTCACCATCATACCCGTTATCTGGTGCTGAATCACAACATAACATCCACAGCCAGGTGAGTTCTTGTTCATATGTCGCAAAGAAACATGTCTACTACTGAGCTTTTCAGGTCTCTACCCGCCCTTAATCCCAAGCATTCAGGAGGAACAGAGAGAGAACATAACCATAAATACAACATCCATCATCATCGTCTTAGTAGCACATAAAACAGAATTTAACCATCCATCTAGTCATACAAGGGTTAGCTGAAGCACAAACTATCTAGAGACTAACCGGTCCCTTGGCTTAAACCATTATCTCGAAAGGCTTCCATCCTTCAGGTCTGGTGCAGTAGCAAGTGGCTTCTCCCTTATCTAAGCCTTCCCCAAATCGATTTGGGGCAGAATTGGGGGTAGGGGCCCAATTTGCCTCCTAATCTTAGCAAGTTTCCCTTGGCCAATCGATTTGGGCCAGGTGGCGCTCCCTAATTAGCTAACAATTACTAATTAATAACATTAATTAGCCTAATTAGCTTAAATATCTTATTAACAATTTAGTATAGCTAATAAAAGCCCTTTTAGGTTAACCCAATTTACCCCCTAATGACCCATAAGGGTCTACTTATGCCCTGGTGATGTGTTATAGTATATATGTGTATACCGTATAAATACGTGGAATGTCACATTCTCCCCGAATAATGTTGTCCTCAGCATTGGGGTTAGTTAAGCAAGAGAACAATTAAGTTATAGAGGATAAAATTGCTTCATGAGAGAGGGAGAGATGGCGCTAAGGAAAGCTTGGCGGTCGGGGTTCTGACGACGAAACTTTGATTGGCGATATATCTCTTATTTGGTGTCAGATTTTGACGTGCTTGGGCTCGTTGGAAAGCTTCTCCGAGCACTTTCCGGAGGTATATAGCATCAGCTGCTTTGCATGTGGCTTCTTGCCGCAAACAGCTGATTTCGGATGTGGTTCGGTGTCATGGCTCTGCCATTGTGCCGATGGGGGATCGATTGAGCCTCATGGCTTGGGGCTGAAGCCAAGGGAGATGGCGAGGAGAAAGAATCCTCCAGTAAAGGGGAGGGGCGGGATGCATGAAGAGGCGCGGGATGTAGGAAGTGGCATGCAAATGGTGGCAGAGATGAGGGAGCTCTTGGAATCCCCTTCGGTTGAGAGGTATGTGGATTGCTCTTCCTCTCAATATAATTCTGAGACCCCAGTAGATTGTGTTTTGGAGACTCCGGTCTTGATTCCATCAAGCATGCCCCCTTTGGAAACTGGATCTGTGATGCCCTCTTCTCCTGTGCTTGGGAAGGGATCACTTGCTGGTGATGCGCCCTCTTCTAGGGTGCATGTAGCTGATGTGCCTCCTGGGGGGCCCCTGGATACCTCTCAGGGATGCCGTGGCAGCTCCAACTCTTCGTGGCGCCTGCCCGGCGAGCAATGACACCGTTGCTTTCGCATCACTGGCCGGGGTTTTCAGATTGGATCAAGCGCAAGGCTCCGGAGTGTAGGACTGCCCGTGTTCAAGAGGCTCCGAAATTTGTGGAGGATCATTCACTCTATTGACCTGCAGGCAACTCTTCCAGAGACTCCATGGATAGATATTGGTCATACCAGGCATGTTCAGACCATTGAGAATCTAGTTTCATTTATGGTATTGGGCTACTTCACCTGGGTACATATTGGACACGCGAGGAGGTTTAGCTCTTGGCTTGGCCGGACATCCGAGGCGATTGGTTTGCCTGTATCAGGTCTCTGAAATTCCTACCAAATAATTTCTTCATAATCATGTTTGAGGCTGAGTCTTCCGTAGCGGCAATTGGTTAGTCGGGGGTGGATACTTTGGGTGATTCATATGTGTCTTTGTAAGATATATACTCCAGCAATGTCCACCAGTTCTTTGACAAATGGTTAAAATCCGTGTTGGTTCCGTGTTCGTGATCTTCCTCCCGATCCGATGGTGCCGGATTTTTGGTTTCTATGGCTAATGGCCCGGGTGTATATTTGACTCATTCTATTGTGCAGTCCCCAAGATCCGTGTTTGCTCACTTTCTTTCTGAAGCCTGTGCCCACTTCTCTTCAAAGCGTAGTGGTCCCCGGCATTTTCTCTTCGATTGAAGATTTTGAATGGCTCAGATCCGGCGGATGTTTCCATCTATTGTGCTACCATCTGACCTCGTTGATGATCCTGCTGCTGCTTGTGATGTGGTAGGGGTTGCGGGTGCTTATCTGCAGGGCCCGGATTCCTCTCTTCCCCGAGGCAACAGCGTGCATGACTCCTTGGTGCGATGGAGGAGTTGGGCGAGGTGGTGTGGTTGGAAGAGGTGGTGTGGGACGAGGCCAGGCGGGCTTGCCGCTGGTCGCCCATTGGATGGCGGGGCTAGGGGACGGGTGGCGGGGAGGGCTCGATGATTTGGTTGTGGCTAGGTCCGGGGACGTGGGGATGTGGGAGGGGCTGCTGATCCTGCTGGGGATGTCCCGGTAGCGGCATGTGCTGAGCATGAGGTGGCTGGAGCAGCCTGGCCCATGACTCTATGGAGGTGCCTGGGGGACTTCCAACACGTGTTGGAAGTGGAATGTCAGAGCGGCTGTGGGTCACATTGTTGTGATTAATCCTCTGGCTCTAGATGATGACTCTGTGGAGTGGGCTCATGGCCTGTTGGGTAGGCATGTGGGGCTGGACACTTCTCCTCCAGGATGAATAGGTCAATCCTCAGTTGGAATGTGCGGGGGATGCGGTCCTCTAGTAGTAAGAGGACACGTGTTTCTTTGGCACCGCCAGCTTGAGGCCCCGATATTGTTTGCATTCAGAGCATAAGTGTCACAGGGGTGATATGTCGAGGCTCATGAATATGGTTGATAGGCAGTTTGGCTCTATTGCTTCTTCTTCTAGGCGGACTAGTGGGGGTACTCTTATTGCTTGGAGGATGGATGTGCAGTCACGCACTACTCTGCAGCTGCATGCATTTGGTCTATGGGCAATAATTAGTGGTTGGAGGGAGGGCGGGTGGGGGATTGTTAATGTTTATGCCCCTAATCAGCCTTCTCAGCGGGGTGCTTTATGGGCCACAGTACGGGATAAGTTGCGAGCCCTTGGTGGGTTGCAGGTTGCTTGGTTGTTGTTAGGGGACTTCAATATGGTAGAGCGAGTAGAGGATCGCCTCGGTTCTCCCGGAACCCGTGTTGTGCACGGGTTTGAGAGGGACCAAAGGTCTCGCTTTGTTGCAGGATTTGGCCTTGGTTGAGGTCCCCGGGACTTGTCTTTCACCTATTGTAATAGGCGTGATTGACGCTGGCCGGGCGTATGCTAGGCATGACCGGTGCTATGCTTTCCCATGCGCACTGGATGGTGTGCCCTCTTTGTGTCGGAGTAACATTTTGTCTACCTCCATTTCTGATCATTACCCTCAGGTTTTGTCCAACAGGTGCGGTTGCCTCTCGCCCCTCTAGGATCTGGTGTTCCGCTTTGAACACCCGGCTCGGCCGATGTGGATTTTCGGCCCGGTGCCGAGAGTTGTGACTTGATACCTTTTCATCTCCCGGGGTGCAGGTCCTGGTATGGTGACCGCGTTGGCCGTGGTGAAGCCGCTTTGCCAAGGTCTTTGGTAGACAAATGCGCGAGAGCGACAGAGTTGCATGGTCTCTATCGAGCTGGAGAAGATTCGGGCGCACTTTCCGATGGCATTAGGGAGAATGCAAAGTGTTGCAAGACATTGTTGCTCGAGCGTTTAAAGTGCGTGAGGCGTGTGTGAAGGCGCTCTTTCCCGTTGAAGGAGGGGACACAAGTTCGCTCGGTGTTCTTCGTGAGCAACTAGGCAGCGGCGATATGCAACATCTATGGCGTCCCTTGCTTTGCCTGATGGCTGGACTTTGGAGGATCCCGCTGATTTGCAGAGGTATGTGCATGCTCATTTCTCAGGGTTTTTCGCACATCGCTCTCTTCCCTATGAGCAGGAGATGCAGGAGCTTGTTTTGGGGGCTGTTAAGCCATCTATTTTGCCTCACCAGCGTGAGAGCTTGGAGCAGGAGCTCTCCAGAGAGAATTTAGCGGAGGCATGTATGTGCATGGCCAAGGATAAATGTCCTGGGCTGGATGGCATCCCTGTGGAGTTCTTTCAGACCTATTGGGAGTGGGCTGGTGAGTCTGTGTACCAGGTGTATCTTGACTTGCTGCAGTCTTCTCAAAATGGATAGGATCTTGAATACCGCATGCATTTCCTTGATTCCTAAGGTTAAGCAGCCTTCTACTATTAATGATTGGATGCCTATCTCCTTGTTGTCCTGTGTGTACAAGATTATTGCGAAAGCCCTGGCAGAGAAGTTGAAGCCGGTGTTGACTTCCTCCATTAGCAAGGTGCAGTCTGGGTTTGTTCCTGGGAGGAACATTTTGACTAATGTTGCCGCAGCTTATGAGGGCCTTTATTGGGCCAGGAGAACAGGTCAAGGCATTGCCTATCTTAAGCTTGACTTTGACAAAGCTTACGATAGTGTTCGTTGGGAGTTCTTGTCTGCCATGATGTTAGCGTTGGGCTGTGGTCCACGCTTTACAGAGACAGTCATGAAGCTACATAGGTCAGCACGGGCTACGGTGGTGTGTCAGGGTGAACCCTCCGCCTTTTTCTCCTTAGGCAGAGGGGTGCGTCAGGGGTGCCCTTTGGAGCCGTTTTTGTTTACGATTGTGGCAGAGGCACTGTCTCAGTTGTTTTTGGCTGCAGTGGAGGAGGGGGTGGTGGATGGGCTTCGGATGCAGGATGGTAGACAGCAGATTATTAACCAGTTTGCCGATGACACTTTCCTCTTCTTGGTGGCAGAAGAGAGGAATTTGCGGAATGTGAAGGGTTTGCTGGATACTTTCTCCTTGGCCTCGGGCATTCTTCTGAATTGGGGTAAATGCTCTGCACTATGGGCCCAGCTGACTCCGCCTCCCCCTTGTTTGGCTCTATTCCCTTGGAAGGTGCTTCCAGGTAATGTGTGTACTAAGCTCTTGGGTATTCCCTTTGGAGGGGATGTTCCATGGGGAGGGTGTGGGATGAGACTTTGTAGGGGTTGCAGAAACACCTCAATTGGTGGAAGGGCAGCAAGTTGTCCATGGCAGGTAGGATCACTATTGCCAAGTCGTGATTTCTTTGTAGCACTCATGTGTATACAAAGATCTGCGATGTTAGCTCCCCGAGGGTAAGATACGAGGCTTTGGATAAGATTGTTCAAATTTTGTGTGGGGGCTGGGGATGATGAAGGGGGGCAAGAAAGTGGCTTGGTGGAAGTGTCTTCGTCCCCTGGAGGATGGGGGCTTGGCCATTCCGGATTTGGCAATCGTGATAGTAAGGTGTTGGTCTCCAAGTTTGTTTGGAGCATTCCGCAAGATGGAGCATCTTCTCCTGGTCTTGGGCGCTGTTGTTGCGATCTCTTAAGGCCATTGTGTGGCGTTTGGGAAGCCGCCCTGTATGTGGAGTTGCCACAGGCACTGTTGTATGGTCTCCGCCGTTCCCATATGCATCCCCTTTTCTCCTGCGGGGGTGTTGTTGGGCTTGGGATCATAATGCGTGTGCTCTTTCAGCCTAGATTATGCCTCCGTTTTATCACCACTCTTCTCCTTTCTTGTGGGTTCCTCTACCCCCAAGCGCTTCGTTGCCCTTGGCTTTGCCACCAGCATGCTCTGGACGCTAAAGCCGTTGGAGGCGAGCTGCTGTGCTCACCTTGGAGGATTGGTATTGGGGTGGTCAGCTAGCTTCGTGGGAGTTCTTTCGAGCTCGCTTTCACCTGAGGGGCAGTGACCGGGCTATCTGGGAACAAGTGGCGGGGAGTATTCCGCTACACATACCTATAGTCCCTCGAGATGATGTGGTGGTGCGTGTTTGGAAGGTTCATCCGATGTTGTGTCTTCTTGTTTTTGCGGTCTTGTTACCGGGTTACGCTATTCATGACACACCGCCCTTCGTGCAAGTGGTCTCTGCAGCTTCCGGGTTCTCGATGGCTTCGGTTTGGGCGCGTGGACATGGAGCTCACTTCCCCACCAAAGGTTAGGGTGCTTCGGCGGCGTGTGGTGCAATCAGATCGGGTGAATGCCCTTGTGAGTCAGTTTAGGCCGGGTGTGAGCCCTCTCTGCCCTTGTTGTGGCCTTCATCGTGAGACTGTGGAGCATTGTCTAGTTTTATGCCCTCACTTGCAGGCTGCCTGGGATTGGGTTAGGGCTCTGTTTGGTGAGATTAACTAGCCGCCAGTGGGCGCTTCATGTGTATCCGGTGCTTGGCGGCTTGCGGCGCAGCAAACCTTGCATCCGTAATGGCTTGGTTGGTGTGGCTGATTTGGAAGCGGGCGGTTGTGGATCTTTTCGGGGGATTCAGCGACCTCTGACCTCTCGATTCCTCGACTTCAGTACAAGCTATTTCAAAGCTTTCTGGTGTTCCCGGGATTGGTAGAGCGGAAGTTTGCCATTTGGCGGGACTTCTTGGATGTTGTAGATGGTGATGGTCGGTTTGTACAGCAGTAGAGTTGCAGTTTTTTTGTAAGTTTGTTGTGGAGTGTCGAGGTATCGCTGTCTCTTTGGGGCAGTTCTCCTTCCTCCTCACTTGCTTTGTAACATTACCATTCTTTTAATATATTGACGACACAGTTCTTCAAAAAAAAAATTTGCTTCATGAGATAACATAGAATTACATAGTTGATCAAATCAAAGCTATCTTAGGACCGTAGTCCCTTCACAAAACTATACCATAATAAATACTATATTATGAAATTATATAAGAACACACATTCAAAACAACACTTGAATAACAAGAGATGACCCCAGCAGAGGCTCAAAGTTTTCTGCAGATAACACAGTACGCGCTACTGGCCTGCAGAGTTACAGTACATCAGTACTTATAAAATAATTAAAATAGTGTGGTTGAATGGACCACCCCCTTAAAGAAAAGAAATAAGAATGGAGGAACTCCTACCATGCCTAAGGCTTGCATTTCGTCTCGGTGTAAGGAATGGCAATGTTCCCATTATAGCCGCAGATGAATGCGTCCTATCATGAATGCCTATATGCCCATTTCTCCATCTAGGATGCATCTAACCCAACCCCTTAAATGATCCCTGTCAGATCAAACTCTCACATGAGCCCTGCCGGATCCATAATACAGTGCTTACCATTAGAGTCGGAGTTAATCGCATCGTGGATGGTTCGACCCTGGCATTGCCGCATAAAGTCTGGGTAAGCCTTGTCCAAATCCGCTTTAAGAACCCAGGTTGCATCTTCCGTTGGTAAGTGTTTCCACTTAACCAATTATTTGAGTCCTGCAGGTTTGCTTATATGCACAATCAAGGAGAGCCTCAGGCACAGTCTCCGACTGATCTTCCGTCATCTCTAGAAGTGTCGGCATGTCAAGAATCTCTTCTGGATCAGGTGTGTGCTTCTTGAGAAGGCTGACATGAAAGACTTTATAGACCTTCAAATATGCGGGTAGATTCAACCAGTAGACTTGGGAGCCTATCCTTTCAGTTATCTCAACGAGCCCCCACATCTAGGTGCCAGCTTGAGCTTCTTACAATTGCCAATTTTGAGCTTGGCCTGCTTGATCTTAATCTTTAGCCATACAGACTCACCAACTTGAAATTCCCATGGTGTCCGATGCCTATCTCAAGACTCTTTTGCCGGGTCCTGGCAACTAACAAATACCCTTGAACTTCTTTGACTAAGGCCTGCATATCTGTAAGCAACTACTGAGAAACTTCTACCTTGGAAACTGGATTATGGCACGTGTCTGGAGTAAGGCGTTGATAGCCATAGTTCATCATAAAAGGAGACATCCTTGAAGATTCCTGTTTAGTACTGTTATGTGCAAACTCCACCATATGAATATAATCTACCCATTGGGATTGCTTATTCCAGACATAGTTACGTAGCATATCTTCTATTATGCGATTGGTATGCTCGGTTTGGCCATCCGTCTGCGGGTGGTAAGCTATGCTCATGGCAAGCTTAGTTTGAATAGTGCTAAAGAAATCCTTCCAAAATGCACTAACAAACTTAGGATCCCGATTCGATATAATAGTACGGGGCATCCCATGAAGGCAGAATATCTCCCTCGTGAACAACAAGACGGTGTCTAAGGCAATGTCCGTAGTTTGACATGGCAAGAAATGTGCCATTTTGGAAAGCTTATGGACCACAACCATTAGAGCATCAAAGCCCCTTAACGTGCGTGGAAGCCCCACGATGAAATCCATGGTAATAACTTTCCACTTTGCATTAAGGACGTCCAAGGGCTGTAATTCTCCTGGAATCTGTCATTGTTCTACCTTTGTTTGTTGACATATCTGACATTGCTTAATGTATCTCACAATGTGCTTCTTCATTCATGGCCAAAAATAGCTGGAGCGGATCTTAAAATATGTTTTCATAAATCCCGCATGCCCCGTTATAGAACTGTTATGTGTGTCATGGAGAATGAGCTTGCGAACTCTTGATGTCTGGGGCACACATAACTTATTCTTACAATAAAAAAGTTACCTTCCTTCTTATAATGGCGGAAAGCCTCCCTCTCCTTATGCATTATGGCTTCCTTGGATAGACTTTGCCATATTTCTTGAAATTCAGGATCTATAGGAAGAGTCTGCTCTATCTGCTTACTAAACTTACTAGTGAGAGTAGAAATTGCATTACAATCCATTCGGGTGACCAATGAATGCCTGGAAAGAGCGCCAGCAACAACATTATGCTTGCATGGCTTATAGACTACTTCAAAATCATACTCTTCCAGAAATTCCATCCATCATCGTTGTCTAAGTGAGGTGGGGTTGCATGAAAATGTATTGGAGAATTTGATGATTCGTATCCAACTGGTATCCTTTCTAAGTGAGTAATGTCTCCATATACGCAAGGTGCGCACAACTGCAAGTAATTCCTGGTCTTGCGTGGGGTGTCGCTGCTCTGGTCATTCATCTTTCTAGAACCATATGCGATTACCCTACCTTCTTGCATTAATATTCTGCCTGTAGTGGTCTTACTGGCGTCTATGGCAACCTACCTATCCTTTTGAGGATCTGGCAAGACAAGAACTGGAGCGATTGTCAAGACATCCAGTAATGACTGAAATCCGGCCTGGACTTTCTCTTTCTAATATGCCATCCAATCTCTAACCTTCTCATGTTTTGTAAGGTTTGTAAGAGGCGCTGCAAGCTTGGTGAAGTCCTTAACACTAGAGTTGTCAAGCGATGGACCAAAAATGGTGCATTTGCACTGTTCATTTTAAAATTCATATAAAATCAATGGCTCAATTGCCTTCAACACTAGAGTTGCTAGGCAATGGACCAAACATGGTGTATTTGAAGTGTTCACTTTAAAATTCATATAAAATCAATGGCTCTAAATTCAATAAACCATTCCTACAAGTTCATACATGACAGACATATTCCATCTACCTAAAAATCTATCTACCTCCATTCTTGGAAGTTATGCTTACGTGAATCCAAGGGGTCATGCCAAGACTGCCTTATATTTACATAAGATAAAACTACCTCATTTTGAGGTATGAGAAGAAGAGGAGGTTAACCCTCCCCTCGAGGAAATTACGGCAAATAACCCTCAAGGCCGGAGGCCGAGAGGGTGGTTGCCGTAATTTCTAAGAGGGGAGGGTTGACCTTTTTTAACCACTGGTTCGAGCAGGTTGAAGCACTGGAGTTGTTGTTGGATGCAAGAACATATGTCATGCAGATGAGGAGCTTGCTCAATCAACGATTCTGCAATTATTTTTGTCCAAATTTCTGTTGAAACAGACCTTCAACTGGAATCGGAATGATCAAATAAAAAATCAATCAAGTCTTCCAGAGCTTTTGAATGCTGAAACAGAGGAAAAATCAAAAGACATGTTTTTTTCCTGCTATAATCGAATCAGAAAAATAGATGCAAAAGTATTTCAACAAAAAACTTTGCCGGATTAGCAATACAAGTACTGTAGGATTATCCTAAATGAGATGCAGATGAGGAAAAAATAAAAAAATACACATGAACTCCTTGCAACAACCGGCTACCAGATTTCTTCCTTGTCGGAAGCCATAAGACTGAAACAAATTCGGAATGTAGGGCACAATACTCTCATTTTTCCTGCTCCAGATCTCTAGCAAATCATTCTAAAAAGTTCATGCAGTGGAGATCATTCTAAAAAGGCCCTGCAGTGAAATCATTCTTTGCAATGAAGCATCGGATTGAGGCAGCATCGGATTGAAGCATCGGATTGAGGCAGGAGATTAGCGGCATGGAGAATAGGGGCGAGAAACAGAGGGTCGTTTGGGGCCAGTTGTCGGATAAAGTGGCAGTAATCAATGGAAAATTCCCCCAGAAAAGAATATATAAAGTGTTATAGAAATAATCATTGGAATATTCTTTAACAGAAGTATATTCTAGAAATTATACATAATAACTTGATTTTGATCGGACAGTGGGGAACGGTCGGATTGGCTTAACCTACAAGGACCAATGGTTAAGGATAGGGTTTTTCGAACATGGCATGGTCAAAAATGTTTCTTGTATTTTGTGAACCAATAATAGTTCCCAAAAGGCTGTTCTCAAATCAAATCTCTAACTTTTGCCAATAAATGAATTTTGGCTTAGAATTTAGAATATAAGTAGTAAGCAAGTTGTTTCATGAAAAATGTTTATTGGTCTTGATTCTAAGTTTTGATTTTTTTTTTATCAATTTTTAATACAATCGACTAAGAATTTAATTTCTATATTGAAGAAGAAAAGTAGAATGATTTAAGTTTGCCTTCAAAAAGTTATATTATGAAAACTTACAAAAATATGAGACAAATGCAAGGAAAACAAGGTGCTGCGCACGAGGGGTTGCCCTTCGGTGGCCCGAGAGTGTGATTGCATGTTTTTTGTTTCGTCGTTTCATGTGTGAGGGACATGGAAAAAAATTGTTGACTCTTAGGCTTTCATGCGTGAGGGACATGGAAAGTATTCGTTCACTCTTAGCTGCGACTTATGATCAACCTAACATGTTATTCTGGTTGTTGTGTTTGTCAGTGGCAATCTGACTGTTGTGATTGTTGATGTCGACAAACATGAAAATGTACCCTTGTTTACAAGTTATAGATGGTTGTGGTGATAAAGATGTTGCAAAATTGAATTTGGTATGTCCAGGAAGGTATTTGAGAATTTGAAGGGGTTATTTGTTCCAAGAACTAAACCCTTTGTTTTATTCAAGACCTTGAAGGTTAGTACATTTCATTGGCATGCTAAGCTTGAGTACATCTGGGGACAACAAGATCGCAAAAATATACAACGCTTTCAAGACATTAGTGGCCCACAATGTTGCGAGAAGTATGGGAAGGATGATATCACGAAAGAGATAACAATGTCTTGGATTGGAAAGGATGATATCTAGGGGGGAGCATTGCTTGAGATATAGTTGAGATTACAACAGATTATTTTACATAATCCTAGAAGGGTGAAGTGCATTGCCAAGTCCCTCTCTTAACAAGTTGACAGATCAATTGCACTAATGACCTGCAGTTGCACTAATCGGCAAAGAAGTCATTTTTTTTTTTAAATTCATGCTATTTTTTGGTGCTCGAAGAAAAAGTGGCCTAAATTTCAATTTTGAGATCCTATTTTAGGGTCGAAATACGTAAAAAGGGGCCAGAATAAAAAATGGAGGTGCCATTTGGAGCATAAAATTGGAAAATTTTGCAAAAATTATGCAAAATGTCAAAAAGGCCGAATACAAAAGATTCACGAATTATTCAATAATTGAGATCTAGAAAAGGCACAAAAAGCGGTGGTAGAGAGAAAAAGAAGAGATATTAAAAATGTATTGAGCCTATACGCGCATAGCCAAGCTACTCTACAAAATTTTTACATGTTCATTGCCTATGCCCGCATAGCCACTTCGACTATACAAATTTTTTTATTGTTCAAACCCTATGTGCACATAGGTTCAGTGTGAATTTTATAATTACGAAGCTATGCACACATAGACTAGGGACTATATGTGCATAGCATTTTGGCTTCACAAGAATTACAACGAAATAACAAGATGCTGCCTTTAACAAAAAAAAAAAAAAAAAAAAAAAAAAGAAGACTATAGAAGAATTTTATAGCCGTCAAGAATCCTGTACAATGGCGCATAACATAGTAACACATACAAAATTTTTCCAGTCGAGAGCCTATGCGTGCATATCCATTTAGCTATACAAAAAATACCCCTAGTTCAGGGCCTATGCGCACAGAGCCACTTGACAGTACAAAAGTTTCTCCTCTTCAATATAACCACTTGCTATACAATAAATCACCTATTCATGACCTATGAGCACATACACTCAGTTAGTTATGCTATTTCAGATTTAATAATTACAAAGCTATGATGTTAATAATTACGAAGGATATGCTAGGTATCTATGAGATCTCAATTCCAGAACAATTCCTAACCTGGAAGAAAAAACTTTTGATATAGGAGGTACAGATTCTGTTCAAGTTTCTTCCTGAGTCTTACCCAGATTGACCTGGAACCTCTTAAGTGTTAAACTGGTTGGTTGATGAGAATAGAAAGAAATTAAAGTATTCAATTTTCAAATGAGAAAAAAAATGGCGTTGTGAGAAAAATTTACCAAAAAATTTGAGAAATGTCGCATGTGTATGAGAAATTGTGTTGTGTAATGTAACGTTAGATAAACATTCTACTAGTTATGGTGCCCAGCATTGCTGGGAACCTGTAAATGTTTCCGCTTTAATGTTCGCATCGATATTTGTATTTCTAAAACCTCTAATGTTGACAAATACTCCGACACATGACACTAACATGAGATAGAAAAAGTGTCGAGCGTTACCACAATGATCGAACAAAAAACATGGAGAATCAAACAACAATAAACTAGATCTAGGAAAAATGGTACATGACAGAATCGGAAAGGCCTGGTATCCCTGGGGTGAAATGGAAAAGTGGGAGACTGTTTGCACCTTACCCCTCGAGCTCCTGGCTATGGCGTCTTTATGATCTCTAGCTCGAGGCAGAGCCTTTCTCCAAGACCTATAACACCATCATTGGATATGTCCAATAGTTCTATCGAAAATGTTACTGGTGTAATAGGTAGGTCATACGGAGTTTGTCTTCCCAATTGTTATTCTCTGATATTGGTATGGGACACGAGTGCGCTAAGCTACACTACTGACGAAAAAACACAACCTGAATATGGTATTGCTCTTCATGTGGTTTTGCTTATGTACACTTATATTTTTGGGTTCAAACCGGAATGTGGTATTGCTGATGCACATTTATATTCTTGGATTTTGGTGAGTGAGGATTTTAGTGAGTGAGGCCAATTAGTCTGGAGATTTAATTCCGTCAACAATTGCGTAGAGCAATTTGATTCTCCGTTTTGCACTACTGGCACTTGCAAGCCCCCTTTTTTTTCCTTGAAAAATCTATTGACCTCTAATAGAATTTATTAACTTTTTTCATAGTTGGCAAATTATGGACTTCCTGAAAGGCATGGGTAAGACCATTATGTGGCCCGAAATAATAATATTACCACAACATAACGGCAATAATAAACAATTATGAGCAGTTAACGGCAGAGATCTTACATACTTGATCCGGGTTACAACAGCCGTGGATTTTAGAAAGCGCGGGAAGGTCAACGGCAAAAAAAGCTCGTAGGGTACGACATCTTAATTATAAGCTCCTTCTAAGCCTATGTCTATCGCCATGGCTATGGAGATAACATACACAATCCCGGTTCGTTAAGTTCTTCAAATTATGAAACGGCACTTGGCGATGCTGCATCATCGCCTAGCAGCCAGTCTTCTTATGATGCGATTTCTCTTTCTGTGCCTCAAATCCTTCGCCAGTTTTTAGCAGCGCTATGGGATCTGCATTACCATTTCTAAATTCTTCATCTTTTCTGGAAAAATCGGTGTGTTGTACGCCATCCTCAAATGATCTGGCTTCATCTCATGGAATTTCTTTTCGGCCAAGGCTTTACTCCATTCAAATATTCGCCAAACAAGCTAATCTTAGAGGCGCTGCCTTCCCTTTGTCAGAAAATATTTTCTGGATTTAGACTCTACTTGGGCGAAGCAGCCTTCTCAGGTTAAAGATTGAGTTATTTTTCTTCTTAAATCAGAGCTCGGGGGTGGCGATTGGAAAAGGCATGCTGTTATCGAGCGCATGGGTACGGTGTTTCATAATCGGAGATCTATGGTGATGGGGCCATTTTTGCAGACAAGCCTAGGCCCCTTAGCTCAAAAATTTCCAATTCTCGATCAGTTGTAAGTAGATTGTTTTCTCTTATTCCCTGTATTTTTTTAAGTAGATTGTTTTCTCTTATTCCCTGTATTTTTTTTCTAGAGCTTTTGCAAACTGAAAACTTATATTCTGGTTCTAATATTTGGCAGGAAATGGCGAAGCCTTCTAGCCATGCTCCGGTGGTTACTTTGCCGTTTGCAAGCGTAGTTCAATAGCTGGAACGTTTTTTGTTGTTAGGTTTTAAGCTACAGCAGAATATTTAGTGCATATTTTGTGGATATAAAGCAGTGCGGTCTGTTTGTGTAAATATTGGGGTCCTGAGAATATTTTTGTTTTTCTTGCAGCAACCTACTTGAGTTTTGGCCTTTGTAACAACGATTCTTAATGTATATGAAGGGGCTGATAATGCTCTTTTCAATTGATAATGCTCATTCTCTTGGAAAACAAGAACGTATCTGCCACCACTGGCTTCGTTATAAGCTCTTCTATATCCTGGTCCAGCTGCCATATCCTACCAGGTGACCGCCAGTTTACAGGAAATAGGAGGTTTTGAGCAGTCACCAGCATATCCTAGGGATATTCTAGGATATAGGATATGCCAAAAGCCCACATAAACAAGGGTTTGCCCCCCTAGGGGCAACCAAAAAAAAACAAAAAATCACACAAATGAGCATAGCATTTGTCCTCAAAAGATCAAGAATGATTCCTATCATGAGACCATTATTGGTGCACAATTTATTTAAAATTCAGGAACTTCCTCATGTTAATCGATCGCAACGTGAACTTTAAGAAATAAGTAGTTCATGAGGTACTCTATTCATTAAAAATATGTAATGCATTCTAGCATTCTAGCATTCTAGCATTTTTGAATTAAGTATTCTAGCACACTTAAAAGTATTTGCTAAATTATATCTTTCACGAATTTTGAAGCATATCTTTGAGTTGTGACTTTCAAATTGCAATACCAATGCAAAAAGAAAGAAGGAATACAATTAAATGCTATTATTATAAAAAAGTAAAGATAATTTGTTATATCCGTTGACCATTACTGATCCAAAGGGCTTAGGCCCATTATAAAACCAAGAATGTCATCATCTTAATCAATGTTGATCTCAATTCTAGAACATAAGACACATGCATAGTACTCTAATTGATAAAATTAGTTGGTTGTGAAATTGCCTCATTAGGAGTAATATTGACGCATAAGCAAATTGAATCCATGTGGATTTCTACTCATCCCTTGTATTATAGAAGGTAAGAATTCATCATCATCATTGTATAAATGACAAATAAATAATACATATGATTTTTGATAATATTTAGAGAGATGATATTGCATAGCAATTTGTTTAATTATGGATCATAAATAGTCCATGGCCATTTATATTCAACTCTTGCATATCGCAAATTATTTTAACATGAAATTAGAGATCTATATTACCAAGGAAGGCTTGCATCCATAAATGAAAATAGCTTATCATGGAAGATGATCTATATGCACTATTATCATACTTAACCTACAATACTTCTGGCAGCAAACACAGTACTAAGTTTATGATTGTTTTTTGCAATATACGATATCAAGAACCTCTATGCACGTATTATCATATGTGAATTGAGAAAGAGTGGTATCTTGATTAAATGATTCAAATTTTGACAAGTTTAAGTATTTACCATTAATGGTCCATGGCTATTTATATTTAAACCTTGCAACTACTATGTCACGTCTACATGAAATTTGAGATCTATATTGCCAAGGAAGGCTTGCATTCATTAAAGATATAGCATTTCATAAAAGATAAACTATTTGTATAATTAGCATACCTAACTCCAATAGAGTGTGGTCACAAACACAACCAAATGTAGAGAATACATGATTAGCTAGTACACGTAGGGTAATAAAATTATAATCTATGTAGATATGTGTGATAGTGCACGGCGTGCATCTTTTATTATCCTTCTAAAGATTATATATGAGTTTTATTAAATCATTTTAGATTTATTTTTGTTCTGAATTCTATATAAGAGATTCTTATGAGTTATAATTGCTTCAAAAAAACATTGAATTATGGCTCTTAGAGTCGGCACTTATGAATATAAGAATTAGGCCAAAACTTGTAATAATAAGAGAGAAATGATTCGTACCCTCAAATAGCTCTTTTGAGCAAAATTGTGTATGGTGACTTCATCTATTGCCATATAAGAGTGAAAAAACTTGGGAACATGCAAATCAATATGTCTTATCATAAAAGTTCATTTACTTTTAATTTTAGCAAGGTTTGGACCCCTTTGTGCTAGAAAATATGAAGAATGCGGTTCTGGACTAGTACAAAAACTGCTAAATTGTATGAGATTTGAACTATCACCACAAGATATGAGTAAATCCATTGGTCATGAAATTCTTGTTGATTATAAAGAATCAAGTGAAGATTCAAATGGTGTTGGTAGATTGCAAAATGGAGAAGTTCGTCTCTAGATATATGAGTTTAAGTGGCAGCGGTACGATGGACCAATTCTGGTCCATGGACCACAGCTGGTCTAGTGGCCAACGCTAGTGTTAACGAAGAAACTACACTAAGGGTATTTCAATGTAGCATAAAAATATCTACAGTTAACGGCTTCGTCCGTAAATTTGCAGGCATGATCTCAGTTTGAAAATATTCCATCTGAATGTTCTTGTCAATCACCTTTTCTCTAGTGAATTGATGGTGTGTAGAAATATTCTTGGACCTTTGATGGTGAATTGGATTTTCTATCAAATGCAATACTGCTTCAATTATCATTGTAGACAATAGTTGGTCCATCATGTGAGTACCCAATCTCAGCCAAGAACTACCTTAGCCATACATTTTCCTTAACTGTTGTAGAAGTACCCAAATCTTCTGTTATACATGAAGATAAATGTTTGTTTTAAGCTCGTCCATATTACAGCAGCACTGTGAAGCATGATTGTAAACCCAATAGTGGATCTTCTTGTGTCTTGATCCCCTGCCTAGTCTGCATAAAAAATAAGTCTAACTTCATCCTTAGATAGTTTGAATCAGGTCCATACCTTAGCCACGTGCTTGTTAGGCCTTGTAAATATATGATTATCCATTTAACTGCTTCTCAATGCTACATGAATGTACTAACTGCCCCTACTGTTCGTGCAATGTCAGCTCTAATGTTCACCATAATGTGCATTAGACATTCAACTGCATTCATGTAGGTAAGTTTCTCCATATTTGAACATCCTTCTCTGGTATGAGATTCCATATCTTTGTTTAATTTTCGATTAATGCCAATGGTGTCTCTTTCTTCATACATTCCTTCATTCCTTCTCTTTCTTGTATATTCTTGATGAATCGGTGGGTTCTGCTTGCTCTCTGCCCTTTCAATCTGGAGCCCAAGAAATGTTTCTATCTGTCCTAGATCTCTCATTCAAAATTCTGGCTGAAGAACTTTCTTATCCAGTTTGATTCTAGTCATTCCCTTATTGACTATATCAAGCTATCCACATATACTATGATCAATAAAATCTTTATTCGTGCCATTTTGTAGTACACATTCCACTCAGTTCTACACCTTTGAAATCCATTTTATTAAAGGAACTAATCAATTCTATTATACCACATCTTGTGACTTTGTTTTAACCCATACAAAGCTCTTTTGTATACAACATACTATGTGTTTTCCTTGCTTGAATCCCTCTGGTTGTATCATTTAAACCTCTTCTTCCAATTATCAATTTAAAGAAGGCTTTCTTGACATCCATCTAATGGATCTCAAGATCCTCTTGAGCTGCAAGAGCTAGCACTGTCCTGATCGAGGTCAATCTCACCACAAGAGACAATTTTTCATCATAATCGATGTCATGCTACCGAGAATATCCTTGAGAAATCAATCTGACCCTAGATATTTCTATGGGTCTATCGCTTGCTTGCTTCAGCATAAATACCCATTTAAATCCTACTAGCTTCTTCCATCTTGAATTTCCTCTTGCATAGCTTTTAGCGTTGTTCTGATTTTGTGTATATCTTCTTATTGTGATACGAAGATAAGTTCAATTGTCAAAACCAGTAAGTAACTCAAAGAGGGAGGAACGGAAAGAAAAGCCACATCTGGGCATCTCCACTAAAACCACATCAACGTACACCACAGGGGTTAATAAGTTTGATCGACGAGGAAATAGCATGGAACAAGAAGACCAAGGTTTTCCAGGAAATCCAACAAATCAATATTAAGCATTCAGTGTGGGTGTGTGGGGAGTACGAGACCAAAGCAGAAGCGTGGTGATGAGGTCGCGTTGGTTAAAAATGGACAGGCCAGGAGGGCGGGTGGTTGGGTGGGTGGCCTGTAGGGTTGAAGGTATGGGTGGATGGGGGTACAGGGTCAAGAAAGCAAGGAGACGTAATGCAGATGTGCTGAACCGTAACTACCTAGGCAAACTAACTGTAATGGTTGGTTTTAACAATTACACTTATCTTCTTAACGTGATACGAAAATAAGTTCAATTATCAAAGCCAATAAGTAATTCAAAGAGAGAGGAACGGAAAGAAAAGCCACATCTGAGCATCTCCACTAAAACCACATCAACATACACCATATACTAAAGAACAGAGGCAATCATATACTGAAGAACAGAGGCAACAAGGCTATGGGAAACTATCATGGGGGAAAGCAAGGTGCGTAACGGAACTTGTCTAAAAATTGCTTCAAGCTTAAGCAATGAGAAACCAATGAAAATCATTGCATCAACAACCATGTGCCTTGAAGATTCTATATAAAGTATTGAAAGCAGTTGCTAGTGAAGTAGCTCTTCTCCTTTTGGCTTCTACATCCAAGTGTAGACAATTTCTATCCATAAGGCCAACTAGAGGAAAGAGATGATGAAGAGGTAATGGAAGCAATGGTGTGTTGACATAGGTTGCTGAAGGACAATTACGAGACATAGATAGTGGTATTTTATGTAGAAAAGCTATGCTTATGAATTGCATCAATCTTGAAGTATCAATCATACTACTAAGTCCTCAACAAATCTCAACATCAGATTTGGGTGACACCAAACTTGCCAGAAAGCTCTCTTCAATTCAAGCACCTTGACAACACCGTATCATTCAAATAGTCTAGAAGGCCTCTGCGAAAAGCACAAGGTAAACTCATGTAGTTAGTCCAGCTCATGAAGTTAAAAAATGACACCCGGACCAACCTAAGGAAATAGCCAACAAAATTTGTCAATCTACAAAGACACCTCAATCCTGGCCTCCTGTTTGCATGCCACAATCAACATATAGACACGAAAACTATCTAGAGCAAGTCCAACTACTATTAACCCTACTTCCAAATGCTCAGCATAGGGTAGCTTATGAAATACTGTTAAGATATAGAAAGAGGCATGAGAAAATACCGACAAAATAGAAAAGGGACATGACTAAGAAAAGATTGACATCAAGAGTGCATTTCTTAACCATCTTCAAGGCAAAAATACAACTATGAAATTCTTGAGGAGCTACAACTAAACTGTGTTAATCTGAAGGGTCAATCACAAGTTGGCACTCAATAAAAGGTACTCATGATACCTTAAATGTGCAAGTTTGGGAACTTATTAATTCCAATATAACGACGAAGGCTCGTCTTAAAGTTGCAATTAAAGCAATTATTGGGTAAAGTAGAGTTGCATAAAGGAGCCAAATTGCAATCGCAATGTTGAAGACTACAGCTTTACGACTAGAAACTGTAGACATACTTAGACATGATTTGTATTGCAGAGCCTAGCTATAACTGCCACTTTGGGAAGAGATGTTCTAACTCCTTCTTGATCGAGGTTCAAAAGCGCACATCATCGCTAAACATGCTAAATAAGTAAGCAAACTTGCCAAGCATCTCGAAAATATGTATCACAATAGACAAGTTGAGATTTGGTCAATACTTTGAGAGTTATGGAAGGCTAGCCACAAAGAAAAGGCAAGAGCGCAAACGTTCAATAGACAACGTAGAAGACTTTGCTATAGTCTATAACTGCAAAACCAACATAGTCACAAGTATAAAGTGCAATAGGTAATTAATGTAGGTAGCAACAAATACAATGCTTTGGCTAAGGGTATCCAAGTTCGTCAAGGTATTGCTCAATCCTAGCCCCAAAGGCACCCAACAAGAGGAACTAGAGAAAATCACAACAAGAGCCAGACCTAAAAGTCAAATAGGAGTGACATCATGTAACTAAAAATCTAGAAGACAACTTGGACTAGAAGGTCTCGCCCATCATGATCTATGCCAAGTCTAATGCAACATAGTCAAGACTTTCCAATCGTGGCTAGGTACAAAACCGGAGAAAGTGAATAAGGGAGAATGGTTAGCATGAAGAACACAAATAAGGGCATCTACACGAGCAACGTGTTGTATATCAAACTTAAATCATAGACTCAGTCCCTCCAAAAATCCCAGATGTATTCTAGTCACAACAGCCTGAAAAACCACTCTATAGAAATCACAAGTGTGCGGAAATAAAAAAGGGGAGGATCAATAATGGCTTGACAATGCAATATAGCAAGGGAAGTAGAAAAGGGAAGGAGAACATCTCAGATTTAATTCAATCATTATTAATTTAGAACCTAAACAACAATAAAACTCAAGAATACAACAAGAATGAAAACTGAAAAGGAAGAGTGCTTATCTGGAAATGGCTAGTATGTCATTAAAATCTCTGTTTTACTTGGCATAAAGTAGGAAAATAAAACTGCCGAATGATTTCCAATTTGTTTACAAGGAGCCCTTAGAAGAATAATAAACCTAAAATAGCTGCAAGATCACATGGCGTACCCATAGCCAATCCCTTCTGTTCATTTCCTTTGCAAAGCAAAATGACGAAAGCTTCTGGAATTGAACCAAACCTGTATTTTCAATCTGATAAATATGCATCCAGTAGTAGCATGATGGAAGCTCTAAGGGTGCTTTCCCATGGGCCTCTGACCTCAAGGTTTTCTTGAGGTCCAGATCAAGGCGTGGAAGCTCCTGTGGGCACCTCGACCTCAAAGACTCAAGTTTTTGACCTGAATCAAAAGTACTCACCAAGCATTTCTCAATACTCAAGTTTTTGACCTGGACCCAGATTTTCAGATCGCCAATCTCATGGGAAAGCACCCTAACAAGTCTTAGGGTGCTTTCCCATGGGCCCAAAACCGTGAGATTTTTCTTGGTCAAGCATACAGATGCCATGTTCCCATGAAGATCTGACCTTGAATTTTTCTCTGGCCAGGCATCCAGACGCCATGATCCCATGAAGATCCAATCTTGCTTGGCTCAGGCTTTCGACCTTAACGAAAAGTAATCAGTCCGCAATTCTTTTTTGCCCAGGTCAAGACCTGGGTACGGCAATCCAGGTCGACCCCATGGGAAAGCACCCTTAGAGGTAGCCTTCAACATGATTGCCATTGTCCAAGCCACTGAAGGAAATCCTGAAGAGCAACCTTATCTCAAGAAAGCCTCCTTTCAGAACAAACAGAATGCAACTGGTAATACCCAGATGGGAAAAAGAACAAAAGTAATTGGCACTTTTCCCCTCTAGAACTGGCCGGGGGCCTTTGTATGACCTATCAGACATGATCTATTGAAGCTTCCTTTGACGAAGCCAGGTTTGAGATTCCACGTGTATAACCTGAACATTACGTACTCTAGGTAACCTGTGTGGCAAGCATCCAGATCTTCAAGAAAGGCTCTGCTCAGAATAATTGTTCTGAAATGCACTAAGAGAACAACAGATTCACCACAACTAAAAAAAAAGATTAGGCAAACCAGGTTGCAAACTTTGTTGCCTCTAAGAACTGGGTCAGAAGCACAACTGCTGCATAGATAATTGAATATGCCTAAAGTCGATGAAGCCAAGAGTACAAAATTGCTGATGCGACACAACCAACAACAGGGTTCAATTAACAAACAACAGTGAAATCTAATAGATGCCGCCCTTGAAGTATGTGATGCTAGGAAGAACTGGCTGCGTCCTTAAATGTTGTGAATATCAGAACAATATATTGTAGGGGGGAACCTCCGCCACCTGCAAATTCCCCTTGCCACGTCGGCAGGGGTATAGAGTAGATTTTTTTTATTGTTATTATTCCTTTTTTTTTGTGCCGACGTGTATTCCGGCAGTCGAGCTCCGGAGGTGTTTCGTCGGTGCTAGGGCGTCGGAGTCGGTGGTAGGGCATCGGAGTGGCGTCAATCGAGGCGCTGGGATCTCAGCTTCAATTTGAAGTAGTTTTTTCTTTAGTATTCTGTGTTTTTTTGTGTTTTCTTGATTACTTATATGATTTTGTGATGTTTTGCAGGTTTTCGTGTAGATCTGCTCCTGTGTAGTTCTGTTTGGCAGTAAATCTTCGAATTTAGTGTAGTGGAGTCGCTGGATTTAGTCTATTGGAGTGTATTGGTAGTCAGAGATGTTTCTTCAGTTACATAAGATGTTTCTTCAGAGATGTTTCTTCGTAAGATGTTTCTTCAGAGATGTTTCTTCATAAGATGTTTCTTCAGAGATGTTTCTTCAGTTAAAAAATTAAGCTGTATTATAATGTTATTGTATATTGTGGTGGCGGCGCCACCAGAGCGCCGCCTGAAATTTAACACTGAAAAAACGCTCAAAAACACTTAAAAAAAGACATGAAAAAAAACTTAGGAGATAATCTTAAGGAATTTGCAGGTGGTGTAGGTTACGTATCGAATAACTGGCTGAAAAGATTACAATCGGACAAGCACTCCCGAAGTAACAATCAATTGGATGCAGCATATCATGATTCTCAATCCAAAATAACAAACAATCTAAAAGAATGTCCTGTAGACCTTTTACTGTGATTACATTGCCTATGGTCGTTTATGATAGTTATTCTATGGCCGATGAAAAAATACATTGAATGGCTTAAGCCGATGAAACCATATAGAACATAAGGATGCTGATGGAATGTAAACAGGATTTCTAATAATTGCCAAGTAGAGTAAAGCACATAATGCTTGATTGAGATGTGCAAATATGTAGCACAATTATAGAGGGTTACTGTTGCCCTGCTATGGCAACATGGCAAAGTGCCATCAAGTCTTATTCATGTTGCAGGAAAAAGAAGATACTATGTTGAAGAACCAAGTGAAGACATTGAACTAGAATCAAGGTCACACATTGAGAGGATCTAAGCATCTGGAAGTTTGGAAGACCCCTATGAAGTTGGCAAGCTATTAAAAAGGTATCTTTTCTCCTTCATGTTGTCATATCTATTCCCCTACCTCACACTCCACATTTCCAACATTCCATCACCCCATACCACCATACATCTCACACATAGCCTTTTGTTCCATAGTTGACCTACCACTACCTAAGGCACATTTTCAAAGTTGTTACACCAAAAGGATTGCCTAAGCATCAAGTTCTACATCATCTTTTGTCATCATGTCATTCCATTATCACACACTCCACACCATGTGGCTAAAAAAGGGGAGCATTTTATGCTAGCCAAAATACAAAAAAAGGGAAAGGAAAAGCTAAAACACGAGTTTGCCTAGTCACCACCTCCAAGTGACATGGCATGATGACTAGATACATATCTCATCACTTACAAAGCCACATTGGTCCACTCATCATTTGCTACCTCCATAGGTCATTCACCAAGTTGCCACCTAAGCAACAAGTGTCCACATCACCACATCACTCCATACCATGACATCACTTAACACCATTACATCATTCCACATCATCACATCACTCCATACCATGACATCACTTAACACCATTACATCATTCCACATCATCACATCAACTTGCATCATCAAATGATGACTAGGCAAATGTTGACCAAACCCAAAAAGTTGGTCAACCATAAGATTGAAATGATTGACAAATGTGCCTATTAGCCTTGTTCTTCCTCCTTGCCACCTCACCAAATCCCATATCTAATGCCTACTCACCCCATTCATTTTTTCTACAAAAAACAAAGTATTGCATTTGAAAATTTGATAATACCACCTGATAGCCCTCATGAAGCCATGCCAGCTGGCACAAAAAATTTTGAAAAAAGAGTGTGTATTGATCTTCTAAGTGGATTTCTTGGGAAACGTGCTTCATTTGAAAAAAATGGCAAAACCTACCTACATCTACCCCCATCTATCTACCCTCTCATCCCTCCGCCAAGAGTGGCGTCCCCTGGCATGCCAAGTCGAAAACACGAGCCGAGCTTGGCGTGGGAGGAGACCACGTAATCAAGAGAGAGGAAAATAGCTCTCTATTTATACCTTAGCCTCTTTTTTTGATTTACCACGTGGGATAATTGCTCTCAAGAAAACTCCGAACCCTAAAAATGTGACTTGCCAAGAACTTGTTTTTGTCGATTGAACGAGTAATCATTACATTGGCTAACCATTCATGTCCCTGTTGCACCCAAAGAAATGTCTAAACCAACCAAAAACATGGCCAAGATCCCGAATTTGCCAAGATCCGGCCCGAAAACGAGAGTTTTCAAAAGGGGATTCATTCGATGAGAGAAAGTGTGGGCTTTTAGCGCGATTCTGCATCGGCACACGAAGTGTGAAGTCGGAATTGATGCTTTGAGAGTTCCTCCCGCCTTTAAGAAATCTATCCCGAGGCACATTATGATCGATTTGTATCCAAAAATTCATGATTTGTGTGTTTTAGAGATGTCTTGTTGATCGATCATCTTGATCATTAACATGATATCGAATGTGATGACTTTGATTCGAGTTTAATGAAAATCGACCTTGGAAAATATCATTTGATGCATTTGTATTTGAGTTGACTCTAGTAAATAAAAAAAAAAAACATACTTTCAGCATTGGTTTGCATGCAAAGCTCCGGTACATTAGTGCAATCATTTAGGTAAGGAAAAGTAAAAAAAATAGAGAGGAGAAAGATCAATCCATTGATATCTTAAAGTCTGCCTCATTTTTCATGGATAATCAGGTGCTCAGACATGCTTCTTTAATTATAGACTGAGTTCTTGACCCTGGAAATAGCATGCCCCTATTGTGCAGGGCTCATATTCACTGTTTGAATTTGGTTGGATCAAAAATCTAGTGCCATTTTCATTTGGCAAAATTTAGTGCAATTTATCCAAATCCATTGACCAATTTCTGACTTAGTCAAGAATCATTATTTCTCGCCAACCGTGAGGACTCTTTGCATAGACTTTCTACAACACCTTCTTCAGATATTATTGTGGTATGCTATGCTAGTTTGGATCCAAAATGTCGAGTACATTGATCTCAGTGCCTGTTAGAATAAGACTAGTTTTTTGGCTTTTTGGGAAACTAGTGAAATCTTTGTTTTCTGGAAGTTTAAGAACAGATATCTCAGCACAGAGTGATCACCTCAAGTGATCTGGAGGTCCTAGACCAAAATTAGAGCTTCTTTGACCTGAGGTTGGTGGCTTAGCCAGGTTTGCCATCAACATTTTGGAGGTCCTACCGAGATTTCCACCTGGTTTACAAAGAACTCATGGCTCCTAGAAGAAATGAACGACAAGAAGCTCCGGAACCATTGGAACCACAAGGAGAGTACTTGTTGCAGCTGTGGTGCAGCCAAATTGTTGCAATCCCACGTGTTTTGAGCTAAGTTTGCCCATTGCTCCACCCATATTTGAGCCAACCATGAATGCCAACCATTTTCCGAAGGTATTCGATGAATATTATAGAGATTATGGTTGTAAAAAAAACGTAAGTTTTCCGAGTTTAAGAGATGCATGAAATCCGATGAGGCATATGCTTGGTGTGAGCATGTGACCTCGCCATGGGTACTAATACATATGAGAGTCTTGTGCAGCAATTTTTTAGCTAGGTTTGGCAAACCGCCCCGCTCCTCAAGAACTAGCAAAAACGAGCTCTGACTTTTTGTATAAGGGCGGTGTGAAAGTATTAACCACTATGTGGAAAGGTTTAGTGCATACCCGAGGAAATGCCAAAAGAGTCGGTACCTACTCCCACACTCTATTTTTGTGGCTGCTTTCATTAAGGGACCATCACCAAGACCTAAGGTGCACAGAAGATGCTAAAAATTCAAAATCGGGAAGGTTTTGATACCATACACAAAAGCTTTTGAAAAGGCAACTAAAATCTCCAATGATATGTCCTTTTTACCGATAACCATGTAAACCATTGTGCTGACCCTTTTTATCCGTGATTATGAGCGGAGTATGAGCATGTACATTGTATATGCAAGTGCAAAAGAAAGAAGAAAGTCCAAAGATGAAGAAGCTACACCTAAAAGCAATGAATCCAAGAATGAGATGGCCAAAATGTCCGAGACCATTGCGTGAACCGACCAAACAACTTTTGGAGTTGAAGAACAAAAAAAAACTATCCCCCTTTGTGCACATTGTTTCAAAGATACTCATCCTTCCGATATTTGCTATTACAGAGCATGCTTAAAATGTGGAAAGAAAGGTCATTTTGGAAAGATCTGCCCATTATTGCAATTTCTGCAAGGAAATAGGTCATCTCGAAGACAAATGTTTTGTCAAGGAATACTTTGACAAGCGTGACAAAGGCAAGAAATTGGAAGGGACATCTCGCCATTAGGTTTGTAGAGGAATATGAGGAGCAAGAAGAGATCATGGTGGTACGCACAAGAAAAAATGTTGGAAAATGGGACACCCGCAGATAAAGGTATGAGCAAGAACATTCACAACAAAGAAGTTCGGTAATAGCTCCACCTCCTTTTTGAAGTTTTAATAAAAAAGACAAAGAGTTAGATGAGCTAGATGTGATCCCGAAAAGTTCTAAAGTAAGCATAGATCTCCTCACACTTCTCCTAATTGCACCTAGCTATAGAGAGAAAATATTGAAGTGTAATGATGTTGAACAAATTTCTTTTAATCGATGTGCATGAGACAGAGAAAGGTAGTATTAACTCAAGAAGAAAAGGATCCGTGTGCCTTCACTTGCTTTCAGCTAGTTTAGGTGACTTGCATTTATCTAGGGTCTTGCTAGATGGAGGTTCCCCACTAAATGTCATGCCTCGGCGTAATGAAGAAATGTGGTCTTGTTTGTCACTCAACCATCACCCGTCATATTGAGGTCATTCTCCAATGCTAAAATAAAACCTCAGAGGACTAGTGACAAAGGTGCCAATAGAAATTGAAGGTATAATTGTTGAGGCAAGTTTCATAGTTGTGGCTTTTTGAAGATAACCGTAATGTGACCTGACATATATGACTTGTTGTTGGGAAGGAGATGGTTGTCTCATAGATGCTAGACACATGCGGTCCAAAGGGCGTTACTATTTCAAATGGAGCAAGAACCGTAACTCTATACAATAAAACAGTGATGCTAATCTGTACAACTTTATAGAACAAGACATGTTGATTGAAGATGAGCCGTGTGTTAAAAATGCCTTTCATCACAAACCAATAGAAATCATACCCACCGCTTAGATGACCCGATATAGAAGCAAAACCCAATAAAGGTGTGTTGTGGTTTGATGGTGGAATTTCAATCAAATTGAATATAGCATCTTCTCGCAAATTTGCCATCGAAACTCGCCAATAAACTTTTATCCAAAGTTGGTAGAGTGCATGAAGGGATCACTTCAAATATGGCTGAATATAAAGGCTTGTAGCTGGCTTAGAAGAGTCTTTGGCTTTAGGTTTGACTAACATATCTATCTTTGGTGACTCTCAACCGATATGCATGTGTGGCTGGAGAATATCAAACAAAAACCAGGACATGTCGAACTCAAAGAAAGGGTAATGCGCAATTGCTAAGCAAGTTCAAGGCTTGGGAGATCAAACATATACCTAGGGAGGAAAATTGTGAAGCAGTGATGCACTTTGCGTAAACCGTGCTCCTTGACTATTTGGGCGAGGGAGCTATAAATGAAGATGAGTTGAACAAGGAAGATGCAACACAACTTTATCCTATTTTGGTGATAGATGCACAAAGAAAAAAAAGAGGTAAAAGAGTTAACCATCAACAAAAATGGGGGGGTAAGAACACTTTTCCTTGGAGATCTATTTGATAGCAAAGATGAGGCTTCTTTAAAAATTTTCTTTGAGAGCTGGAAGGATGTATTTGCCCGGGATTATACGTAATTAGTAGGAGTGAGGACTGATATCTGTGAGTTTGAAATAAAGATAAAAGAAGATGCTAAACCCGTAATGCAAAAAACTTCGGAAGAATAAATGCATCACTTGCTTACCGATCGAGAGAATTATTGAAGATGAAGGAAGCCGAGGTTATCAAAGAGATAACAAATCCCCGACCGGTTGTCTTGCATTGTTCCAAAGAAAAAAAAAAAATAAGAGCATTAGGATCTGTATAGATTACAGGGATCTAAACAAGGCCACTATTAAAGATTGTTATCCATTACCATTTCTAGAAGAAGTGTTACATGCAACTGCAGGGAAAGAAATATATTCCTTTTTGGATGGATTTTCAGGTTTCAATCAAATCAAGATAAAGAGGCGCATCAAGCTAAGACCTCTTTCATAACCCCTTGGGGTACTTTTGCCATGATGAAAATGCCTTTTGGCTTGATGAATGCATCGGCTACCTTTCAAAGAGCAATGGATAAAATATTCCAAAGCATGCCAATGTCAAATTTTAGAGTTTTCTTGGATGATTTATGCCTAGGATCTTCTCAGACTAAGCATATGGAGTTGCTGACAATGACAATGGAATTGTGCAGGAAGGGTGGAGTGTGCTTGAATCCAAAAAAGTGTGTATTTCTCTGTTCTAAAGGTGAATTGTTAGGTCATGAGGTATCTACTCAAGGGATCAAAGTGTCTGAAGGAAAGATGGAGGCCTTGAAGAAATTAGCTCCACCTAAAACCTTAAAGCAGGTGAAAAGTTTCATGGGCTTGACAAGTTTTTGAGAATGTATGTGCCTAACTTTTCACACATCATAAGTCCTTTGGCGACTCGACCGCGTGTTGGCAAGTATAACAAGAATGAGAGCAAATTCATTGCAATAGAATGGATGGATGAATGTCAAGTCGCATTTGACCCGTTGATAACCTCCATATGCCAATCGAGATTCTTAAACCACCAGACCTTGCTCAACCATTCCGGGCATATATCGAGTGTCACTAGCAAAGTCAGTAGGCATAGCACTCATGCGTAAACATGGGATAATATCTTTTACCAGCAAAATTTGGTCCGATCTTGAAAACAAATTACCCAAGAATGGAAAAAAAGTGCGGCCAGAATAATGTTTTTCCTACAAAGGCTTGGTCATATAGTTCAGCACAATGAGGTAAAAGTAATGATGCATCAAAATCCTATTCCCATCTTTGTTACAGAAAACTTCGAGCAAGGCTAAGTTATGTAGATGGGCCTGCAAGATCTGGGATTACAATCTAAAAGTTAGAACCTGTCAAAACAATCAAGAGTCCTAGTGATTATTTGACCAATAAGGTGTTTGAGTTTGAAGATTTTGATGGTTTAAGAAATCTTGATGAAGTGAGTGAAATTGCTACTAACCTTGTGCTATCCAAAGAAGATGCAAGAAGACCATGGGATGAAATCATCAAGTTTCTCAAACATGAAGAGGTACCACAAAACGTCACAAGCGGTCGGTTGAGAAGATTCAAAGAAAGAGCAAAAACATACGTAATGATTGGAGATGTGCTATGTAAAATTGATCAATCTGGTGTTTTATTAAGGTGTGTTGACAGTCGGTCGAGTTGATCTGATACCGAGGCTTGTCATGAAGGAATTTGTGGAGGCCACTATGCAGCTGACACAACTGCAAAGAAAATACTCAGGTCTGGATACTATTGGCCTAGCTTGTTTAAAGATTGTTATGAAACCATCAGGAGATGCCATAAATGCCAGATACATGGTAGAAGAATTCTTCAGCCGCTTTTTGACTGGCATCACGCCTCCAGTCCATTCCAAACTTGGGGACTAGACTTCATAGGACCTATAAATCCAAATTCTCCCTCTCAACATGAATACATACTAGTGGCAACAGATTTCTTTACCAAATTAGGCGAGGCTGTCCCATTGAGACAAGCAAATGCTCTAACAACTCTAGGTTCCTACATGAAAACATATGCACTAGGTTTGGCATCCCTCGAAAATAGTTTCGGCGACAGAGGCACTCGTTCATGAATGATGTGATCAGCAACCCCGCTAAAGACCTTGAAAGTAAAGCATGTGAAAAGCTCAAAGATACTACCCTCAAGGCAATGGCCAGGCTGAATCTACCAACAAGGTGCTAAAAGCTATTCTCAAGAAAACAATAGAGGTGCATAAAAAGATTGGCACCTTAAATTACATGATGCACTTTGGGCATATAGAACTACAATTAAAAGTGCTACTAATCATACACCTTTTGCTCTTGTCTATGGTGTTGAGGCTTTGTTCCATTGGAATTGGAGTTACCCTCATTAAGGTTGGCTCTAAAGATTCAAATCTGGATAGAGGAAGCATCTGAGGGAAGGTTTGATAGATTGCTCCATCTAGAAGAAGAGAGGTTTGAAGCGAGAGAATACCATGTTGCTTAAGAAAGCAAAGGATCTGCAAAGACATTCAAAGCCATTCACAAATTGCAAGGAAGTTTCAAAGAAGGAGAGCTGGTTCTCAAATGGGACAAGGCAAAGGAAAACACAGCAGTAAATTTGATTGCTTATGGGAAGGGCCATACAAAATCAGGACAAGCGGTACAAATTCTTACTTCCTAGAAGATATCACAACAGTCAAGTGACTCATAAACCCTATAAACATATTGCATCCGAAAAGGTATTGGCAACAACATATTTGTATGAGTTTGTTTGAGTAGAGCAGTTAGTGGATAGTTAGCCATTTGAGTTATTAGAAACACTAGCTTTAAAGTTAATAGGCATGTTCCTTAAAAATGTGGATGCTTGTGCTCTTTTAGTGTTATTGAATGCTTGTGCTCTTTTAGTGTTATTGAGTGCTTGTGCTCTTTTAAGTGTTGTTTTGAAATTGCTTTCATAAAAAAAAAAAAGAGAAAAGAGAAAAAAGGAAAAAAAGAGAAATAGGTTTAACTTTGACATCTTGTGTGTATTATGATGTTGCGGAGTTGAGTTCACAATCATGACAAAGATAAGGGGAGTTGTTTTCTAACATATATAAAACTTGTCATAACAGGTCCATCGGTCGAAAGTAATCTCCACCTGAGCAAAAACAGGTTGCCCTCCAATTCATATCAGCCGGAAATTCTTCAACGATGCGGGATCCCAAAGCGACTAAATATTACCACAATTAGGCGGGAGAATGTGGCACTAACATCATATTTTTTCCACACTGCAGGGTTCACTTGATACATTCCATTCATGTTCATCGCCCTTTGTTCCATTCTCATCTAGCCCTTGCTTCCCAAATCTTTTTTTCAAGAGAGAGAACCGAACCCCCTGCTACCTTCCATCACCCTCCCATAAAGGTAGCTCAAGTCTAAGAAAAAGTCGAAAAAACACTCCCAACTCCAATCACTGTTCCTACTCCACACATCTTTCAAAAGAAGTCAAACAAGTCAAGTCGGGTCATGAGTCAAATCACTCTCAGAGTCAAGTCCCCTTCGGTTCCATATAAACATCCTTCCAAGACATCCATTTAAACATCACTCACATCACTATGTCCATCCTGTTCGGACTTTCCCCAATATAATTTCTTTTTTCATCTCTTTTTTTCATCATTGCTGCCCATGTTCTCGAATTTCCATTTTCCTACACTACCATCACCATTCTTCTGTCATATTTTGCTCACAAGGCTGAGGGGGACCAGCCATTCCTTTTCCTTGTTTAGCATGATGTTGCCCCTGCTATGGCAACATGGCAAAGTGCCATCAAGTCTTATTCATGTTGCGGGAAAAAGAAGATACTATGTTGAAGAACCAAGTGAAGACATTGAACTGGAATCAAGGTCACACATTGAGAGGATCTAAGCATCCGGAAGTTTGGAAGACCCTATGAAGTTGGCAAGCTATTAAAAGGTATCTTTTCTCCTTCATGTTGTCATATCTATTCCCCTACCTCACACTCCACATTTCCAACATTCCATCACCCCATACCACCATACATCTCACACATAGCCTTTTGTTCCATAGTTGACCTACCACTACCTAAGGCACATTTTCAAAGTTGTTACACCAAAAGGATTGCCTAAGCATCAAGTTCTACATCATCTTTTTGTCATCATGTCATTCCATTATCACACACTCCACACCATGTGGCTAAAAAAGGGCATTTTATGCTAGCCAAAATACAAAAAAAGGGAAAGGAAAAGCTAAAACACGAGTTTGCCTAGTCACCACCTCCAAGTGACATGGCATGATGACTAGATACATATCTCATCACTTACAAAGCCACATTGGTCCACTCATCATTTGCTACCTCCATAGGTCATTCACCAAGTTGCCACCTAAGCAACAAGTGTCCACATCACCACATCACTCCATACCATGACATCACTTAACACCATTACATCATTCCACATCATCACATCACTCCATACCATGACATCACTTAACACCATTACATCATTCCACATCATCACATCAACTTGCATCATCAAATGATGACTAGGCAAATGTTGACCAAACCCAAAAAAGTTGGTCAACCATAAGATTGAAATGATTGACAAATGTGCCTATTAGCCTTGTTCTTCCTCCTTGCCACCTCACCAAATCCCATATCTAATGCCTACTCACCCCATTCATTTTTTTCTACAAAAACAAAGTATTGCATTTGAAAATTTGATAATACCACCGATAGCCCTCATGAAGCCATGCCGGTGGCACAAAAAATTTTGAAAAAAGAGTGTGTATTGATCTTCTAAGTGGATTTCTTGGGAAACGTGCTTCATTTGAAAAAAATGGCAAAACCTACCTACATCTACCCCCATCTATCTACCCTCTCATCCCTCGCCAAGTGGCGTCCCCACGGCATGCCAAGTCGAAACACGAGCCGAAGCTTGGCGGGGAGGAGACCACGTAATCAAGAGAGAGGAAAATAGCTCTCTATTTATACCTTAGCCTCTTTTTTGATTTACGCACATTGGGATAATTGCTCTCAAAAAAACTCAGAACCCTAAAATGTGACTTGCCAAGAACTTGTTTTTGTCGATTGAACTGAGTAATCATTACATTGGCTAACCATTCATGTCCCAAGGTACCCAAAGAAATGTCTAAACCAACCAAAACATGGCCAAGATCCCGAATTTGCCAAGATCCGTGGGAAACGAGTTTTCAAAAAGGGGATTCATTCGGACGAGAAAAGTGTGGGCTTTTGCGCGATTCTGCATCGGTACACGAAGTGTGAAGTCGAATTGATCTTTGAGAGTTCCTCCCGCCTTTAAGAAATCTATCCCGAGGCACATTATGATCGATTTGTATCCAAAAATCATGATTTGTGTGTTTTAGAGATGTCTTGTTGATGATCATCTTGATCATTAACATGATATCGAATGTGATGACTTTGATTCGAGTTTAATGAAAATCGACCTTGGAAAATATCATTTGATGCATTTGTATTTGAGTTGACTCTAGTAAATAAAAAAAAAAACATACTTCGCATTGGTTTGCATGCAAAGCTCCAAATGCATTAGTGCAATCATTTAGGTAAGGAAAAGTAAAAAAAAAAGAGAGGAGAAAGATCAATCCATTGATATCTTAAAGTCGCCTCATTTTTCATGGATAATCGGTGCTTTCGGACATGCTTCTTTAATTATAGATCGAGTTCTTGACCACGAAATAGCATGCCCCTATTGTGGGGCTCATATTCAATGCTTGAATTTGGTTGGATCAAAATCTAGTGCCATTTTCATTTGGCAAAATTTAGTGCCTTTGTCCATCCATTGACCAATTTAACTTAGTCAAGAATCATTATTTCTACCAACCGTGAGGACTCTTTGCATAGACTTTCTACAACACCTTCTTCGGATATTATTGTGGTATGCTATGCTAGTTTGGATCCAAAATGTCGAGTACATTGATCTCGATTACTGTTAGAATAAGACTAGTTTTTTGGCTTTTTGGGAAACTAGTGAAATCTTGTTTTCTGGAAGTTTAAGAACGAGATATCTCGGACGCAGTGATCACCTCAAGTGATCCGGAGGTCCTAGACCAAAATTAGAGCTTCTTTGACTGAGGTTGGTGGCTTAGCCAGTTTTTGCCATCAATGATTACATAGGAATTTGATTTGGGTTTGGATAAATGGTCGTACCTAAAACCATAGATAATACACCTAAAACAATTGAATCGGGTTGTTATATATATATAGGGAGGGGGGAAGAGAAAGATCCAATAGAAATAATAATTTCATTATCTTGCTGATTGTCTTGGTCAAAGCATTTTCACTGGGATTTTGGTTTGTTTTGCTAGAGGCTTGATTCCTCATAGAGTTTCGGCTCTTCATATTTCATATTTCAAAATCTTAAGGGCAAACGTATTTCATATTTTGAAATCACAGGTACCCCAATCATAAACGAGAAAAACATACAAAAATAAAAAGGGAACCCACTGTTATTATACTAGATATTCGAAAGAAAGATGCCTAGAGGCCTTCTTGGACCGTAGAATTGACGAATCCATATTGAAATACATTGGCAAGAAATGATGATTAAGAAAAGTCATCTAGTTTAGCCAAGTGTTAGAAACTTCTACCTCCAATTTGAAGGTAGTTTAGTTAAACCTATAACTTGTAAAATAGTGAGTAAACCATGAAAGTTGTCAAAGATTGCTCCAGATAACAAAAATAGAATGCCTTGAGAATAGAATAGAAGAGAATGCCTTGAGAGAAAAGATTGTTAAACAAGACGATTTAGAACTTGTCATTCTCTTTCCAATAAAATCAATATGAAGCTTGAACCCTGAATACATTTCATTTCATCTGACGAAAAAGAATTCATTATCAATATGCACAAATTGTTTAGGTTCTGCTACAAAGCCAATTTGGTAGAGGAGTCTGTCAACTCTTGTTTTGCTCTTTTGTTTCCCGGGGGTGGCTATTATAGCCACATGCATACAAGGGGTCAGCAAAAACTCCCTTGTATAGGCCAATGAATCTTTTCAAAAAGTGTATACGCCAATGAATCTTTTCAAAAAGCCCCTACTAGCCACATACTGACCAAAATCACCTAAAAAAGAAAAAACCAAAAAACCCTCCTATGTACGAGTATGTGTACACTTCGAAGAGAAAACAAACCATTTCGAATCACTCACCTTGTTCATATGGCTAAAACGATGTGAACTCCCTTTGTTTTTTTTTTTTCTACTCTGACAATGGTGAATATATCTTGATAGTCTACACTGGCCGAATCAAAACACAGACAAGGAAGTTCCAAAAATTCCAAAAACTAGCAAAGGAGGCGGTACTAGTCAGCAAATACCTCGGAGAGTGCTACCCATCTAACCCAATATCTAAACTTATTAATCGGCTCCTCACATCCGGCCTCTTTAGAGTGCTACCCATCTAACCCAATATCTAAACTTATTAATCGGCTTCTTTATAACCCTCAGCATTATGTAATAAGAAAAGGTCGCGAGTGAGCTGTTTCGCTGTGAAACAGTCTGGTGAGTGGTTTTTCCGGCGACATTTTAGCACCCCGACTGATTTTTCCGGCAGTAAAGACACCTGATTTTCAAGTGTGAGTGAACAAAGCGCCTAGGTGGCCGTTGATCCTCGTGAGCCTGTGCTAGGTGGCCACCCAGCCATCGAAAGAACTACTCCGCCCAACCCCAGATTGACAGTTTCTTCGCCTAACCCTTGACTGAGGAGCTCTATCACCAATGTCTTTGTAATAGTGAACAGGTATCTAGCAGAATTTTATCATTAACAAGTGGCATCGCATTTCAAACATATCAGCCACGGTGTTGTGTTCAAAAATTTGTTCCCATTTTCATCCACGATGCCACTCAGTCCTCGTCAAAAGTCCTTTTCAAAAGGGAGCACAGCGATTTTTATTAATGCGTCAAGAAACTTGTTACTTATCATGTGACTTGATCATAACTTTATCAAAGAAGAAATGCATGTGGAATTCAATGGCCAACCTTGTATTCTTTCATCTTTTTATATTGTTGCAGCTTCTCCATCCTTGTTGCAGCTCCTCCATAATTTAAATTGCTGTTTGATAATCCTTGGATCTGCTGATAGTACATTTGGGAATCCTCTGTCCACTAAGCGTTAGTCGAGAAATCCCTAGGGAAGGGAAGGTACTTCATCTGATTATGCTTGGAGGATATCCCTAAATGATGTTATGGATTATTGGTAGATTCATGTCAGTTGAGTGCATGACAACGACAATAAGCTACACTGTGTTACCATTAACCGAGAGTACCTTTGTGGTTTGACATGGCAGCCTGATACAACCAGGAACTGTAATCGGAGACCACAGCATGATGTATGGTTGAGCAGAATGACAATGACAATTAGAATTTACAAAACTTGAGACAACAGCATTGACAAATTGCCAAAGGCTACATTTTCCCAGAATCTCTTAATCTGCTACAAGGCGGCTTAGTGATTGTATTAACTGCTTCAAATTGTATCGTGTCCCTGCATCTCCAGTAAGGGTACTAACATCTTCACTTATGCTCTGGTTTAGTCAAAACAGTTGGTTTTTGTAAGAAGAGACCCCAAATAAAACATGCTGAGAGTTCGTAACAAAAAATTATCTTTTTACCATGTTGCATTCCTATGGACATATAGGCACAGGCTTCTACATGAGATCTACTTATTACAGATTAACAATATATAAAATTGAAGAAAATATTTCTGCAAATATGTTTTCTTCACTTGTTTTATTTAATACTACCATAGTTAATTACATTATTATCAGCTCCTATTACTCAGTTGACCTGCAGTCCTAAAACGGTAAGAGCCCCCCAATTAAGGGACAGAATAGCTTCATGACGCAGTGCCACTTTGAAGGCAGGGGGGAGCTAAAGCTTGGAGACTGGTGCAAATATGCAAAAAGCTGCAGCATGTAAAGGCCTTTCTCCTCCCAGGCAATAAAGCTGGATAAAACCTGTATGATAGCCAAGATAGGCTGGCACAACTACTGAATACATGACTTCCACTCCAAAGAGCTAGCTAGACCATGAGCCTTAAAAGATATTAAAATAGAATATTTCTCCTACCACATATGACAAGGATACTGTAAAAAAGTTTTTAAAGAGCCACAGAAACTCAGGCACAAACGAGCGTGTCAAAGAGAAACTGATTTTCATCTTGAGATGGTAAGGCATATCTTTTTCCCAAGCTCACCTATCTTTTAGTTACATAATCTTACCACCTAAGGAATATCTTTTTCCAACCTAGCCTTCATTTTAGTTACATTTGGATATGTCAATTTGAGTCTTCATAAAGAAATATCTGTTATTTGAAGGCATGCTAACAATTGCGGGAGGCCTAAGAGTGATGTCAAAGGAAAAATCGAACCTCAAGGTGCTTTAGCGTTTTTGTTAATGTAGCCACTGACTGCCGAAGCAACTCCGTGTTTTCTGCAGTCAATATTGAGCTGTTGATTCGCCTAGAAAAAAAGGTAAAATGCATAAGTGATTTCCTGTTCCGTTGCATGTTTTATGCAAGTATTAGATTGCTGTTCTTGCAAAAATAGAAGGGCTTTTTAAAAATAACAAAGAGGAGGACACTAGGTTAAACAGTTTATGTCACATTTGTGAACTTGATACTGCCATTGCGATTGCAAAATGAACCTACTGGTCATGCAAGATAACTAAGTTACCTAGCACAATCCTCTAGGGCTCTTTCCATAAGTACTGGCAGCTAATGCAAACTACCCTACATTTAACTTATATCCCCTCACATATGAGATTAGATTAAAGATACAAGATTAATCACAATCACACTTAAGCTAATATCACACGGGATTTTACCTTGTCAACACTCACACCACATACCTCAAGTCTTCCCCTGCTTCTGTCGCAAGTCTGGCTAATTTCTCAAGTTCTGCCAGGAGGCCACCTTCTCTTAGTTCACTTAACAAAGGTTGAATATCTGTTGCCATGGACTCCATCTATACAATATCAGAAACTGAAGACATTACAAAAGATTATCAAATAATACTCACATACATATTTAACACTTACATCACACAAAATTAATCTTACCTTCATAAGAAGAGGTTTGGCATCCTCTATAGCAAGACTGACACGGTCAGCAATATCATATAGCCTTCCAACTCCCTCAGTGTCTATCTGTTTGGCAAGTTTTGTACAAACACTTACTAGCTCATCTAAGCTTACACCTTGTTCTCCTTTTATCCGCTGCCTATCGCAAACAATAAGGCCTTCACTGGCGCATCTTGGATCAAGTGGTCCAACTGTAGGCTTGGGGAGTGGATGCCGAGGTGTAATATCAATAAGGGTCTCGCTGACTAGGCCTGATTGATTAACTTCCACCAGTGCATTGCGAGGAATGACCAAATTTGTATCTACTATCTGCAAACATTACTTTGATATCAGTGTCCATCATTTATATAAACCTGCACCTATACACATATTCCTCGCCATGTTGAGGAGGAAGACATTGTACCTGAACAGTGACATCTAACCTCTCCAAGCTCGGCCGCACACTAACCACACTTCCAATGTCCACACCCCTAATTCTGACAGGAGTGCCCACGTTGATACCCCATGCTTTTTCAAATTCAAATGTTGCCCTGTATTTCCGACTGCGCGACCGAAGCTGAATCCCTTTAATCCACACTAGAGTCAAGCCCATAAGCACAATACCTGTAAGCACAAATAATCCTACACCAGCTTCCCACAGACTACGTTTACCGAAACCAAAGTTGCCCAGTTGAAGAAGAACTTGATTCCATATAGACCTTGGCACTTCTAATACAGAGGAAAACCGGCTATCCTTTTTCCTGGACATGTTAATTTCGGTGCTAACTTCGGATCTGTCATTGCAAGCTCTGGTTCTTAAATAAAGCTGCGAATTCCTGCCTTTTTTCGACTGCAAATCGGCATTTTTCAAAGTAAACAAACCCAAATCATGGTTCCATAACAAGTTTCGTGTTAACTGTACTCCTGTGATAGGCTTGAGCTCATTATGCAGATTATGTTTTAGGATGCAGAGGTGGAGACTGGAAACTGATAATGAAGAAGATTTTACATGGATTCCACCTACCAAGTTGGAATCGAAAAGGAGGGAGCGCTTCGAGGCAGAAATAGGGGTTTGAAGACTGATCACCATGGCCGGGCTCCTTCTCTGCTACATTTGCGCAGGTTCCACATCTCTGGCATGTTGGAATGAGCAGCTGACATAAGCAACCCTATCGCTGATGTGGCTCGATGACCTTGACCTGGCGTTATGACGCAGCACTTACAAATGCAATTCACAAATACTAAGGCCCAGATTCCATTACGAGTCTGTCACTTTTTTTTGCTATTCTAAACTTCCATGCTTATTTCCGGACTTACCATTCCACTACCGCTCCGGCAGTCTTCTTCCTTCCTTCTTAAGAACACTGATATGCTTATGTGGCAGATTTTAGAAGGTGTGCTCCTCGGGGGATCTTGCCCTGAGTTAAATCGATTTTGGGTGCCACATCGAAATTCTTGGATCAGTGGAATGCGTAAATCGGATTTCTTGCTGCCGTGGAGCTCTCAGGTTGATCCAGCTCTGATCTTCCACCGGAGTGGAATCTGGGCCTAACATGCAACTATCACTTGAGAGGGGCCTTGTTTTGCCCTGTGCTATTTGATGATGGCAGGAGATGGTGCGTGTAAAAGATTGAGAGCCAGTTCACATGCAATGAAGGCGCCATCATTGTCATGTAAAAAGGCTCACCCTTTTACATCAACCATCACATGCCATCGCTAATTAGCACAGGGCAAAACAGGACCATCACCTGCCACCGCCTGAGCCTTTTTACACGACGGTGATGGCACCTTCACTGCATGTGAACCGGCTCTGGGGGGGCATGCAGCCATGCTTTCATGAAAAAATTGTTAACCAATTTCCTAGAGTGTCAAGAACTTGTTGACAGGGCAAAATAGGGTGGATGGTGCATGAACAAATGCATGTAAATCTTCCCTAATCAATGCATAAACACATCATCTTATTTAAAAAGGCAAGGTGTTGGATTATGTGCCCGGGACTGTCGCATGTGGCTTTCCCTATTTGCTTGCGGGTCCTATTGCAAGAGCAGGTTGGTGGTATTGATTCCAATTTTGAGCTCTTCAATGCTACCACCATTACCGCTTGGATTTTCCATCCAGAAAATACAAATCGGAAGTTCCGTTACTCAGACTTCAGTCTGAGTTGGCTTTTAAAGGCCGGAAGAGGTTAGGATATAAAATATTAGGGCAAATTTATTTCTGAATGATGAAGTCAAGTGTTACTAGTTTGCAAAATGCAGCATTAGTTTGTGTGCAACTAGAGGGAGTGTTTGGGTGGCATGATGCCACATCCCAAAAGCAACAGAACAACAAGGAACATGAGAGCATATCCTACAACATTTGGGTGACATGCTCCCACGTCCCAAAACCAACAGGACAGCAATGAACATGCAGGAAATGTCCCATACAAACTAAAGGAAACTACAACCCAACAACAAAAATAGACAGAGGACAGACATCTTCATGCCTTCATAGTCCGAGCATACTTGCTCGCCATGCGATCAACGACATTCACATGGCGGATGAGGACTCCTCTTAGCAGGTTCATGTGTTCACCAAAGGAATGGCGCTGCCTCAGTAAAATCTTCAAGTGCTCCATCTCAAGGCACTCCAACACATCTTTCATTTTCTGCAGGCTATTGCACAAAATTTCCTTTATCTAAACTATATAATTGCTATAGACAAGATGCCTGGAAAATATTATTTTATAATCCTTCCTATTTAACTTACACGTCTCTAAGTCTATCCGGGGGAAAAAAATCACGAAAGTAGCATCTAAAATTGAAAAGTTTCAAGGGTGACAAGTGTCCGGCCTTGCCTACTTGCTAGCACACTATCGGAGATGGCTTAAAGCAGGCACTCCGTTAAGTGTTGCTGGGTCTGGTGCAAAAAATAAGGAGACCGTTGTTGAATCGAACAACATCTGTCATATCAAAATTGAGTTAAGAAAATTGTCGTACCAAATTGCTTCAAGCAGCACAAAAGCCACTTTGCAAAAAAAACACTTGAATAGAGGAAGAAGATCAGGCACTGGGATCATAGTTGGGAGTTAGCAGTTAGTAGTTAGCTAACGGCTAACGCGAAAATAACGTATAATGAGTTATCAGCAGAGGTGATAATGTGTTATTTTTTTTGCCAAAAAAAAAACATATAATTCTTAACAATTTGAGACTTGTTCTTTACTAATCCGAACACGTTGAATTAAAATATGCAATCAGAATTCTCAAATACCTATTATAAACTATTAAAACTTCCCCTTAATACCCAAACCTATATTGCGCGCTGACTTACATAATTCGGTCTATGTCCTTGAATGTCCATATCCTGCAATGAAAGTCCACATCTACCAATATTTTTACTTCAAAGAACAGCAAAACGGCACCATAAAAATATATATAGTAAATAAACTTAATTGTTATTACTAATAACCCAAAAAGTTACATCTGTCTTTGAGATCTTAGGTTGCCACATTGAGTACGAAACAATAAACAAAACTATAATAAATTAAAGAAAGAGATGATGTAGCATAGAAAAATAAATGTTTGTCCCCATAAAATTTAAACCATACATTCCTGCAAGATACTGGCTAAAATCATGAGGTAGAAATTGGAATGAGAAGTTGAATAAAGAAAAAAGTGATATTTATCTTAAAGTCAAAGGGGTCAGGCAAAATCTTTTTTCGGATCGTTATAATACTGCCTTACACAAAGAAGAGGAAGATCTAGAAAGGAAAATGAAACATATTGAGGCTCAAATTGATCTTCTCAAACCTATTCCAATATTGATTATTTTGGAAACCAAAAAATTCTTAAGCTTGCTTGGAACAGTTTGCTTGAACCTTGTGCTGTCTGTAGTATTCGGCTACATGGAGGAGGAGTCTGCAAAGGTGCTCGAGTGGAAAAGCCCATGCTGAGTAAGGAGCAGGGCAAAGATGAGGACTGGATTACTCCAAAAAAGAAAGGGAAAATCCACCCCTGCTCAGCATTACAGGAAGAACATTAATGGCAGTGCCAAAAGGAAGGCGAGGAAAATAAAAGAGAAGGCAGTGCGAGAACAGCAACTGGAGAGTCAAAAATTGAGTGAATAGAATTTGAAGAAACAGAGAAGTGAGTGGAGAAAAAAGGTGAGGTTTCAGGAAGATAACTTGGGGGTGAAGTTCTTAATAAAGCCAATGGGAAAGAACCCATGGATCCTAATGTCCTCATTGTCACCCCCGCCCATGAACACAGAGCAAAGGTTCTCACCATTGAGGAACCTATGGGTCCTCCTTTAAATGATTATTCTGAGTCTGATAACTCTGTTGGAAGATTCTGTGAATAGGAGGAGCCTTCCTTTAAATCTTTCCCTCCTCCTGTCCTTGAACTCTTCAAGGATGATTCTCCTCAGACTAAAAACTGTGGGAACCAGGAGGCCTGCCTGGAATCAGTGTAGGTGGATGATCAACAGGATTCCAAAATCACTCGAACTCAGGAGTATGACTCTGAGTCAGGGGAAATTCTCCCTACTGGTTTAACGGTCGAAACTCTCATGTTTTTGAGGAGCAAGAAGCTCAACAGCAATTGTATCTACCTTGCCCCAAACAGGAACTTGAGAAGATGAGGGCGATGGAGAGGGTGTGACGTTCCAGCATAATATACGACCCGAATACGTATATTATACTGCCACGTCACACGTACATGTCATCAATGACATGTACTTGAGGGCCGTAAAGGGTTGCACCTAGGGGGCAAGAGTTGCACCTAGGAGGGCAACCTCGAATGTTGTGCATGTTTAATAAACATACACAACTATAAACCCCATGGACCCCATTGCCAAATGGCTAAACCCCATTTTGCCAATGTCTAACCTAACCCTAAGGGTTTCTATAAAAGGGCTTTCCCCTTAAACCCTAAACCTTTCTTCTCTTTGCATTTTAGGGTTTTCCTAGAACTCCTTTCCTCTCTCGAATTCAGAGCTCTCTTGAGCCATTTCGGCCACGTCAAGACCCCAATTCGCATTGCTCGACTCTGAAAAGCCGTCTTTGCACAACAGATCATCGAGTAGCAGCAGTCTTCAGCAGGATCAGAGGCATGGATGCATTCCGAGGATCTGGAGCAGGTCAAGGACCAGGTATCTAGTCATTCTGTTGGGCAAAGCCGCCTTTTGGCTAGGCAATAAGCTGGTTTAGCATGTTAGTTTAGCCATAGAGGCCTTATAGATCCCGAGATCATAAGCTCTAACAAAGGTACCTAACTCTAAGATGTTTAGATAGATAGATTAGATGTTATTATTCATTTCAGTTCTGTGATGATATTTGTATTTCACTCTGTGACCTCCATGTATTGGGAAGGGGGGTAGAAGCCTAAAGCCTGTGTAGCAGATGATCCTAGATAGCCTACTAGTTCCCAATTACTTGCGGCTCGTGCACAGAAGCCGGCCTGGTTGTGGATGGCGGGGTTAGACCAGTTGACAAGGAGGAACTTGTCCCATCACGGAGTGACCCCTCTGGTGTGTAATGCCTACCGGGGGTCTATGTGGGCTAGGCTTAATGGCTTGTCACTGAGTGTGGGCGCATGAGCTCGACACCCGTGGAGTGATGCGTCACTCTTCATTGGGTTCAAGTCGAATACGGACAACGGCCCTCTAGCCGCCTGTGATGGGCATGGATGCCTCTGGAGGGAACATGACTCTCTTCCTGCCTCATCGGAGCTGGAGGGATGCAATCCAGTAGTAGTAGCCCCCTTGGCTATGCACCCGGCAGGCTACGGTCAGATCCCAATACTTTTCAACCTACTTTGCAAAGTATGCACGGGAGGGGCGGATGGAGTGGACTACCCTCAGCCATGTTCCTATGCCAGCCAAATCCATTTGCCATGAATTCTATCTACAATGACTTCTGGAGGCCCAAGTCGTCAGTCGAACCCCCTTGAGTCTGAGCCCTGGGTAGGATTCCCCCTTGTTATTATTGTTCTTATCGTTGTTGTTGTATATGTGATGATTATGATGTGTTCACCCTTCGAGGTGATTGTATTGATGTATTGTTATTCTGTGCTCATGTTTATTCACGCTTCCGTAGCTAGGTCAACCCGAAGGGAGACAGGTGAATGACACATCCACTCTTCCCTTGCTAGCTCATTCCACAGGGAGTGGTGTCAGGTGGATGGCCCCTGCCAGTTTGGCTGACAGGGGGAATGCTCCGCCTTCTGATCGATGTGTGCATCGTAGAGGAAGTAGGGGACATCACAGAGGGTTTCTAGTTCCCCAGGGCTCTGTGATTTGGATACTCCACATGGCAAATTTTGAGATGATGGAGATGGAAATGATGATGAAGTTGGAGCTGCTGCTGAGGTGGATACATTCTTCACTCCACTAACAACCAACAAGACAAAACAGAGACAAAGAAAGGTCTATACCCCCAATCCATATGGGCCAATTATTAGATCAAAAGGATTATGACGGTTGTCAGTTGGAATGTTAGAGGAATCAAAGGCCCCTTGAAACGGAAGCGCGCCATTATAGCAATGTGCGGATCGTGTATTATGGCTAAATCGTGTATTATGGCTTTTTGTCCATTGGATTGCAGCACATGTGGGAGCATATTCCCTCCCCTTAAATCCGAAGCGTGCAAACTGAGTCTTTTGCAAGTCAAACTTGCCCCTGTTGATCCAGCCATGAGAGGGACATTATTAAGGCAAAGACTATTACATAAAAGGGTATTTTCAATGCAATACAGTACAGTAGAAAAAGAACAATGCAATACAGTATAGTAGGAAAACAATAAGTAGAGCCTGGAGAATCGAACCCCAGATATCCAATGCCCATGCCTTACCTGTGTTCCACGTTCGGCCCATGCATAGGAGCCACTGAACACATGCCGTTGACTATGACTCCAAGATCCAGTTGTCAATGGCATGCATTTGATGATCCTATACATGGCTCTTTCTTTGTTTCCTGGAAACCAACAAATACGATTCGTTAGTGAGCTTGGGGAATTGAACCCCAACGCAATGCCAATGCTCATCCGAGCATAAGGGAGATCCCGGTGCAGGGGGTCTCCCTTATGCCCAGGGGCCAAAGCCCTCTTCCCTGCAGATGTTAGTAACCAAATGGAAAGCGCAAAGCATGTACAAGACATAGCATGAAGCAACAGAACTTCACATATTCACAGGCTCAGAGAATGTACATGTGGCCTGGGGCCACGCATATCAAACTGCATAAACAAAAACACTGCAAACACAATAGAAAGAACAACGCCTAGTTCCTGGGCTGTCCAGATGTAGCCCCCCTGATCACAGCATCAAGCCGCCGGATTTCCTGCGTCAACAAGCACCTGGCCAAGCTCATGTGAGAGAGACCTCAAAGCTTGTAGTTCAGATAACGGGGCACCAAGCTGCTCCTAGGCCACATTGGACATCGTATAATCGATCGCCACATAAAAGCTAGTCAGCTGCCTCCTCAGGATCCTGAGGGAGGCAGCTATTCGATGAGCCTCCGTTCCAACCTGGATGATACTGGTCAAAAATTCCTCCGCAGTAAACATCTGCTTCCCCTCAAAAGCATAAACTTCAGGATTTGGATGGGAATCCTCAATCACAGTGCTTATAAAAGATGGATCTATGGACACAGCAGGATGACTGGTCTCCCCAGGAGGATTGCCATCGGTCTCCATCCCTATCCTGCAACAACTTATTACCAATACGAACACATGCTGAAACAAACCAAAACACGGACAGAAATAAAGTTGTACATGCAACAACAAAACAACAGGTTAGCCAACTGCCATCGTATGATCCTCGGTGTGGATGGGAATATAATCAACACCATGGTTAGGGATTTCAATATCAGGGTTGAACGATGGATCATGGATCTCCTGGAAATTGCAGTCCATCTCATCGGGGGGGATTGAGTCATCCGAATATCGGCAGCGGCCTGGCCCATTTCGTTCAACGGGCACATAACCTGCAAGGAGACCAAACAGAATTGTTCTCACATCAAACGGCATACAACAACTGGGATTCAACAAGACCCTCCAAGCGGCACGGACCCTGTGTTCGTTCACATGAGCAGTATTAGATGGGATTATCCAACTGCTGCTCAGAGTATATTTTCCGCTTCTCAGCATCCTACAAATTGTGAACGTCAAACTAGGGGTCAATCTGTGCCCACCATGGTAGAACACAAAGTGGGCAGCCTTGTTCAGAAGGTTTCTATTATCTAACACACAAAGATACTTCGTGTCTCCAGCTCCCCATCTCAAGTACAAATCTTTTCCTTTCTCAATCATGCTCTCAGATATATTGTGCAAGTGACAGGAGTAATGTACTTTCCCTATATCCTTCATGCAATACCCTAACATACCCTCGAAACAATGCAATCTGTTATTCTTGAGGGCCTTGGATACTAAGATAACACCCGCAGGCATAGAAGGCCAATTAAACTCCCTTTTGATAGCATCATTCAAGGCCTTAAGACTCTTGAAATAGGCTCTAAGGACAACATGCACATGGAGGTGATCAGCAGAGGATCCCCTCTCCAAAGCAACTGCACCAGCAATGCATCTCCTGTTGCACATGGCATCAAAGAAGCTGTGGGGCACGTCCTGACCAGACAAGGCCAACGTGACAGAGGCATCTATTGCATCCCAGCCCTGTGCAACATCAGGAATGGCATGAGAGGGCATGGCAGAATTCTGGGCCGAATTTTGAATCTGTGCAGACTCTGATTCAATTGGGTTACAAGAAGACAGATGTCCACTGGATTTGGCCTTTCTGGCAGTAGACATGGTGAACAAAGGATGAAAACAGACCAAACAAAGGATGAAAACAAAGGATTTGGCCAAGATGCTAACCTCTGGTCTGTGTAGATCGCTCCACCCTGGCCGCCCAACCAAACCTTATATCTGAGAACATCAGTCAGAGGACGTCCTCCCCGAAAACGGCCAAGCCTGTGCTGGCGACACCTCATGCAACCGGATCAACCGGATAGACACCTGATACAATACATAATCTCCCCCGAAATAGCATTCTCCTCTGTTGGCGACACCTGCAGCCACCTCCAAAACCGACCCCATTCAGATCTCAGGACTCTACTGCCAGCTAAGTTTCCAAAACGCATCCCAGATGCCGGCATCACAAAAATACATTTTTGCATACGAATACCTCCCCTTACCTTAGGAAATCATATGTAAGAAAAATAACATTCTTGATCGGGACCACATTATAGCAATGAAAGAAATGCGGGCTGATATAATCCTTATCCATGAACATAGACTTCCAATTGAAGTCTCCAATCTTGGAAGCTGGATTATGCCAAATGGTGGATCCATTTGGTCACCTGCAGCAGGTATCAAAGAGGGGATTTGCACTCTTTGGAGCAACTTCTCTTCTCTTGGCTCCTATCATCATCACTCGTGAAGATGGCATGTTGTTTTCTTGCAGATTAATGGGGAAGAGGTTGGGATCATCAATGTCTATGCTTCTACTGATCCAGAGGAGAGAGAGATCCAGTGGCAGGAGATGGCTGATTGAATCTCTACAAGGAAAGCAGATAGTTAGCTGTTGAATGGAGATTTCGACAATACCCTACAGTGGGATCAAAAATTGGGAAAAAAACTTAACATGTCCAGAAATAAAAGAAATCAGTGGGATAGACTCATGGCCCTCTTTGTGTACCAAGCTTCTTCCTTATCAAATGTTTACTCTTGGAGTAACAAAAGGGCAGGATTGTCTCCTTGATAGATTTTATACCAGACATGCTAATGCTTGGTCATAGTTGATCATTCAAGGTGATTACAGCAATTCCATCTCAGACCATTTTCCCCAATATCTGGAGGTGGGCAGTTCCCTCAGAGGTGGTGCCAACACCCCATTCATACTGAACACCAGCCTCCTCAACAATGGAATTTTAGACATACTATAAATCTCTCCCTCCTTTGCAACAAAGTGTTTCAATGAAAGGATTTGTAGGCAGAATGGGACACATTAAGGACTAGTTAAAATCATGGGGCAGAAATTGGAATGAGAAAGTTGAAGAAAGAAAAAAGAGATATTTATCTTAAAGTCAAAGAGGTCAGGCAAAATCTTTTTTCTGATCCTTATAATACTGCCTTACACAAAGAAGAGGAAGATCTAGAAAGGAAAGTGAAACATATTGAGGAGTCAGAGGCCAGGAGCCTTATAATCAAAAGCAAATGCATTGTCATCAACAATATGGACAGATGTAGTTCCAAATTTTTTTTCAAGACTGCCAAAGGAAGAATTATGAGTAATGGAATTATATCAGTCACAAAGGGGAGTCAAAACATTTCAGGACAAGATGCTCTAATGCAATTCTTTTTGAGAAGTACAGGAATCTGTTTGCACATGAACAGGTGTTGAATGACTTTTTTGTAAAGCTCGGGTCAGCTGATACTACTACTGATGATGCCCAATTGTTGGAGTGTCCTACAGAGGCTGGGATTGAAGTGGTTCTCAAGAGCATGGCCCATGGGAAGAGTCCTGGCCCAAATGGGATCCCTCCTGAGTTTTTTGTCATCTTTTGAGATGTTATGAAGAAGGATGTCACTACCTTCATACAGGGAGCTTGGTCTGCACCAAAACTACACCCTGCAATCAATGCAGATCTAATAGCTCTAATTCCTAAGGTGGATGCCCCAGCTTCCTTTTCTGACTGGAGACCAATTTCCTTTACGAACACTTCATACAAAATCCTGGCTAAGATATTGGCGAACAGATTGAAAGGGGTCATCCAAAAGATTATTAACCCAGTTCAATCAGCCTTTCTCCCTGGCAGAAGTATTTTAGACAATTTTGTTGGTGCTCATGAGGGACTGCACTGGAACTCACACTCAAAGCATAATTGTATGCTAGTAAAATTGGACTTCAAATGTGTCTATGATAGTATCCACTGGGAGTTTCTTTATAAAGCTATGGCACAGCTGGGGTTTTCTGATAAGGTCATTAGCAGAGTACGTGGTCTTAATGAGGCTGGTTGCTCAGCAGTTTTGGTCATTGGGATCCCTACTCAATTTTTTGAGTGCAAAAAAGGTGTTCGACAGGGGTACCTCCTAGCCCCTTATCTCTTCCTCATAGTTGCAGAAATGGTAACAAGAGCTACCTTCTCCTTTTTGGATACTAAACAGATCCAATTTCTTCAGCTGCCACAGGCCATGGGGGATTTTGCCAATAATGCAATATGCTGATGACACATTTGCATTTCTCCAAAATGACGGGCACAGTTTGCCAAACTTTTTGCAGATGTTGCATCTCTTTGGGAGAGCTTTTGGACTTCTGCTTAACAAAAACAAGAGCACAACTGTCATGCAAACAAATCTGGAAGAGCTTCATGGCATCAAAGTTACAGGCATAAGACTGCCACAAAGTTATTAGGACTCCCACTGGCAATAAACATGAACTTAGCAGGTCTTTGGGACTCCATTGTAAATAGGATGAAGAAGAAGATCCAAATGTATCCAAAATCTCTCTCTCTTGCAGGAAGGATTGAGATTGTCAATGGTGTGATTGCTAGTACTCATGTTTTTTTCTCTTCTGCCATAATTGCTGAAAAATCCTCATATAGGAAACTAGAGTTTGCTATGAGAGATTACATTTGGCAAGGGGCTAGATTGGTCTCCTGGGAGAATTTGACTCTGCCAAGGAAGGAGGGCTGGGATGCAAAGATCTCTTCATCCAGGCACAGGCATTAGCTGCTAAAATTGTTTGGAGATCTCTACTCCCTAACATTCGCTCTCCAGCCTTAAAATTGGTCAAGTATTGATTAGGGGCAACAACACTTGTAGGGGCCCCCTCTTTGCCTCACCAACTTCTTGATTCGGCCTTTTTCCAGCTCAGGGCTATCCCAGGCACCTCTAAAATTCTCAGACGAGTTCTTTTTTCCTGGAATATGGCTTCCACCTGTTTTCGAGCTAGGCCCTTAAATTCTGTATTGGTTTCTTTTGGCATCAGGATCCTGTCACAGAAGGGGAAGGTTGCTTGGCCTTGAAGCATCCAGTCAAGTAGAAAGAATGGCATCAAACTGGGTTATATACAGTTGGCTCCCTAAGAAGTAATAATAGCTGGAAAGAATGGCGTGAGCTTACCTCCCAGCTTTCTGACACAGATACAAACAGAAGTATTTATCATGCAGTGACACAAAAAACTTTGAGGCAAGACTGTAGATCCCCTAATTGGAGCTGTGGTGGGCAAGGATACAAGGTATCAAAGATGGTTCTAATAAATAAGCTCTTTTTAGATGGCTGCTGCTGAACCAAAGTCTTAAGACTAACAGTTTTCTAGCTCAATTCGATAACGAAATTTCAACTTTATGCCCTTCGAAATGTGGACCTTTTCCTAGGCCCCGAAGGGGCCAAATTGTTTTTTGAATTAATACAAACTATTACATCCAACATTTTAGAATTAAATTCCCCCTGAAACCCCCTTTGATTTGGGTGTATATTCACACGGGGGTGACGTAGGGCTACGAGAGCCCCCAAAATCATACGATACATATAATATCAATACCATTTAGTACATTGCCTCAAACCTTATAGTATTTCGCAAACCTCCTTATATAGTATATCAAAATTTGTACAAGAATACCCCACAAACAAGGATCACTATCTACGGTTGTGACGTTCCATGTATTTATACGGGATATGTATAAATAATATACTGACACGTCACCAGTAGAGGTACGCCACCATGGGGTATTTTGACATTGACCTAAAAGGGATTAATTTAGCTATGCTAAATTAAACCATTAAAGGATAATTATCCAATTAATTGAATAATACTAATTGACTATTTAGGGGAGCGCCACCTGGCCTAACTCGATTGGCCAGCATGGGAAGTTCCAATTTGGGTCATTAACTTGACCCCTAGCCCTGATTGACTCCAAGAAATCGATCAAGAGGAGCAGCAGCTGAGCGCCCATCTTGCCAAACACCTTTACCTGTGTGTCCAGAGCTGAGCGCCAAGGCCAGGGAAGATGGAAGCACCAAATGGCAACGGATCCAGCAGGAACTCAGGTGGGTGGTGAGTGTAGCTTGATATTTCTAGAGTAGCGCCCCTGTTGGGCACTTGTAGTGTTTATTTCTTCTGTTCTCTCTGTGTTTTACTTGTAGGAACTAACCCTTGATTGCAACGGTGAGTTCTCTTTATCTTTGATTCTGGGTTTGCTCTTAAAGGATGGATTGATAGTTCTTTGCATAGTATTATTCTGAAATGGGGAATTAAGGGGGTGGGGGTAGAGACCTCTGAGCCATGTTAGTAGTATACTCCTAGGTTAATCCCTGTAATTCCCATTAGTTGCGGCGTGTGCCCAAGAGACCACCGAAATCGGGATGCTATGGAATTGCTTAGCACCGGATAAGGGACGCAGGTGAAGTGGGGGTGGGGTCTTGCACGAACATGAAAGGCTCCCGAGACTCCTGCTGATGGGCTAGGCCTCGAGCAGTCCGGCCACGTTGAGGGGCGAGTATGGTCCGACACTCCCTCGGGTGCGCAGATGTGACCGCATGGGGCACCCTGCTTTTGTAGATTTAGGGTGAGTAAATCCGCACGGATGCGGGGTCGCTGATGCGGCCGTATTCTCTAGCTCACCCATGGAACCACTGTGATCCCGGAAGGGGACGCTTCCCGACCCGCCTCATCGGGACGGGGGCTTCATGAACCCCAGAGTAGGCTGGGGTGATACCTTGAGTCTGCGTGTCCGGAAGGCTATAGTGACGCCATAGCATGATTGGACTCATCTGCAAAGTGTGCACAGGAGGGGCGGATGGAGTGGACAACCCTAGCCGATGTTCTATGCCAGCCAACGCCATGTCAAGATTCGGTCTGCTGATCTCTTGAGACCTAACCGTCAGTCGATAGGCAGGGCATTATAAAAGTGAATGCCCTAAATTAAAGAAAGATTTTAATTGCTACAATTGTGGAGGGAGAGGACATGCAGCCTCCAAGTGCCCCACACCAAAAAATTATGGTAAATCTTCTAGAGGAAGGGGTGACTCCAGCAGAGGAAGGGCAGGCAGAGGTAGGGGTGGAGGCTATGAGAAAGCATACATTGCACAAGAAGAACAAGAGGCTAAGGCTAAGACTGAAACACAAGATGAAGATGAGGTAATAAGTGATTTTGCAGTTATCAATGAAAATGCATGTGCTAATAATCTTTGATCATTTGATAGTTGATTAAGCCGAAAGATCGGTGAGTCAAGGATGCTGAAATCTTGAAGAAATTCTCCACTGCAAAATCAAGAAAAATTCAAGTTGGCAATGGGGCCTTGCAAGATATTCAAGGAAGTGGACTTTTGTAGTTAAAAGACTTAAATGGAAATATTGTAAATATTGAAGACGTATTGTGTGTTCCAGCAATAATCAAAAATTTAATTTCAGTAAGCCAGTTATGTGATTTGGGATATAGGGTGACATTTGAGGCTGAACAATGTAATGTTTTTCTCAAAGATGAATTGAAGTTTTATGCTAAAAGGGTTGGCAACTTGTTTGAGCTAAGCAACCTTGTGCATTGTGGTGTAAATGCAATAACTGAAGTTGGTGCAGAATTATGGCATAATAGATTAGCACACACAGACTACAAGAAATTAGAAAGTCTGCACAAACTAGGTCACATTGATTATTGTGACAGCAAAGTCACAAACTAGAAATATTATTGTTAAAAGTGATTATTGTTAATCATATTTGTGAAGGGTGTGCTCTAGGAAAATTCCATAGGCTACCATTTGCTAAAAGACAATCTAAAACACAGCAAACATTGGAATTAGTGCATTCAGACTTATGTGGCCCATTAAATGTGAGAGGTAGAGGTAACAAAAGGTACTTCATAACTTTTACTGATGACTACAGCCGAAAATGTAAAGCATATTGCTTGGAAAAGAAATCACAAGCTTTAAATGCATTCAAGCAATATGTGGCAGAAATGGAAAGGGAAACAGGCCACAAGCTAAAATGCATTAGATCAGACCGTGGTGGAGAGTATTTGTCAATAAAATTCAGAACTTACTGCATTGCACATGGCATTAAAAGGCAATTAACATGCAGATACACTCCTCAACAAAATGGGGTGTCAGAAAGGAAAAACAGAACAATTATGGATGCAATCAGGTCTATGTTAAAGGAAAGTGGCTTACCAAATAGTCTTTGGGTGGAAGCTTTACAAACTGCCATAGAAATTAAGAACATACTTCCTTCCTCCACTCTTCATGGAAATATACCAAGCATTGTATGGAATCCTAAAGGAAAAATAGACTACATGAAATATAAAGTTTATGGTTGTTTGGTATATACTCATGTTCTTTCAGAATTGAGGAAAAAATTGGACAATAGAGCTGAGATTGGTTTTTTGGTGGGTTATGACAATGAAGCTAAGGGATATAGAGTATATAATCCAGAAACAAAGGCCATTATAGTCAGTTGAGATGTTCTATTCAATGAGGGTGTATTATATAAGCACAGGTACAGAAAAGGGATAAAATTAGTACCTAAAATTACAGAGCAAATGGCTAAATTTGAAACTGATGAGATAGATGACTCAGAAGAGATTGAACAGGCTGTTCATAGTGAAGAAGATGAGCATAATACACTGGAAAAAGCAATAGAAGAAGAGAGTCAAGAACCTGCAGCAGGAATTGAACACCAAGTCCCTGAGGTAGTACAGGAACCAAGACAAGACATGCATGAACCAACCAAGATTAGAAGGTCTGGGCCGGGGTAGAACCTGGGGTTTGGGGTGTTTCCTTAGGGTTAGATGCATCTTCTTTGCCGTTGGTACCTGGATGGATGTGCCACCCTTCGTGGTGGTTATTTATATGTATATATGATTTATGCTGTGTGCTAACCTTGTATTCATGCTTCCGCAACTTAGGAGTCCCATTGAAGGCGTGGGCCGAATGACCCCTCTGTGTCCTTCACTCGGGCATCTTGCTATAGATGGCCCGGGATAGACGGAGGGCCCTGCTCATGGCGAGATGGTCGCCATGGGAGGGGAAAGTCCCCGTATGTATACGACCGAGTGTCGTATATGTTCAGGGAGCGTCACAACGGTCTAGATCAAGGAATATTGATTAAGCATGCAAAAGGAGTTTCCATAGAATTATGGGAACCAAGCAATTCAATAAATGGTTACCAAACACCAAGAGAATTGTATAAGGCTACGCTGTACATAATTTAGAAATTGTAAGTACCATGTGAGCTTAGTTGAAGGAACATGGCACTAGAAGCTTAACATGTGTCAGATGAATGAGGATAATCAAACCTCCTGATTCTTAAATCCCACACTGTCCATATTGTCTCTAGGAGAGAGAGAGACAAGCTCCCATGTTTTTACCTGCTCCTGGCTTACCCCATTCTAGCAATGGATTCGCCCGTTGGTACATCAGGTCCCTTTTGATGATGCCTCTCTTCTCCAATATCTTAATCAAAGCTCCTCTTTCAAGGGAACAATTAGGACCCTGAGCTGTTGGGCCATTTGGAAGCACAGGAATGAGGTAGCCATTGCCGGGTCAGCCCTTAGTTTAAATGAGCTCAAAGCTAATTTTTAGGTTCTTCTTGCTGAGGCTATTATGGCTCATAAGGCGCAGAGAGGATCTAATTATGATCATCAATGGGAATCCTTAGGAACCTTTAATGGTTTCTTTGAATTTTCCATCCTTTTTAATGATTTGAACTCTTTGCTTGACAGACTTTCTATTGAGGAGGCATCATGCGGGAGGACATGTACATGAGGTGGATATATCTACAGGCCGTCTCTCCAATCAGGAAGCCATTGAGGCCCTTTTCTGGCTTAAAACTGAAGTGATTAGCTGCATTACCTTCACCCGACTGCTTGCTGATGAAGATATCTGGGGGTATAACCAGGAGATCAAGCCTTACTTCCAGGCCAAACTGAAGATACATGAGAATGCTCGAGACTCCTGGATTCTGTATTTGCTTGACTCCACAGGCTTTGGGCCAAACCAGCTGGTTGATATGATGTTTATTCACACTAATAAAGCTTTTGCTATTATCACCTTGGATGGAGTGCCAGAGATTTTATAAGCAGATTTCTCCATTGTGATCCAGATTTCTTGTGATGTCCCCTGCTCATATACGATGCTCCCATCGTACAGAAACGGAGTTCATCCCTCCTGCCAACGTCCTGGCTGATATGAGGCCATCCACCTAACATCAGATCCTTGCTAACAGTCAAGAATTCAATGGGGAAGAATGGACGTGTCATTCATCCCGTCTCCCTCGGGACCTACCTAGCTGCGGAAGCACATCAAACATGAGCACATAACATCAAATAACATACCTATCCCACCTTAAAGGGTGTCTCACCATAACATAACATATGTAACAACAACATGAATAACATCAACATAAGGTGAATCCTACCCAAGGCTCAGACTCATGGGGGATCGACTGACGGCTTGGGTCTCCAGAAGTCAATGCAGACAAAATTCATGGCAAATGGATTGGGCTGGCATAAGAACATGGCCGTTGGGTAGTCCATTCCATCCGCCCCTCCTGTGCATACTTTGCAGAATATGCTGATAAGTCTTGGGACTAGACCGTAGCCTGCTTGGTGCATAGCCAAGGAGGCGACTCCTGGGTTGCATCTCCCCAGTCCTGATGAGGCAGGAGGAGATCACTCCCTCCAGAGGCATGCATACCCATCACAGGCGGCTAGAGGGCCACTGCCCGTCTACGACTTGAACTCCATGGAAGGTAACACATTACCTCAGAGGTGTCGAGCCCATGCCTTGCCCACATGCAGTGGTAAACCATCAGACCTAGCCCGCTAAGATCCCTGGTAGGCTTTACACACCAAAGGGATCAATCTGCAATGGGACAAGTCCCCCTTATCTGCCGGTCTAGTCCCGCCACTCACAGCCAGGTGGGCTCTTATGCATAGGCTGCATTAATTGCGAATTAATGAGGCTATCTAGATACATCAACTACTGAGGCTTTCAGGGTCGCTACCCCCCTTCCCAATACACAAGAGAGCATAGAATGGAACATCATCATCATCAAAGAACTGAAATACCGAATAACATCTAATCTATACCTAAACATACATGGTTAGGTTCCTTTGTTATGGCTGGTGATCTCAGAATCTATAAGGCCTCTAAGGCTGAACTAACATGCTAAACCAGCTTATTGCCGGACTAAAAGTCGACATTGCACAACAGAATAGCCATTTACCTAATCCTTGACTTGCTCCAGCTCCTCGGAATGCGCCCATGCCTTCGTTCGGGCTGAAGGCAGCTGCTCCTGGAAGATTTGTTGTGCAAATGCGGCTTAACGGTGCCTAGCAATGCGAACTAGTAACTTGGCTTGGCCGGAATGGCCCAAGGAAGCCAAAATGCGAAAATGGAAAGGGTTTAGGGTTTTCCCTTTTGTTCCTTTTACATGACCTTCTTTTAGGTTTAGGTTAGAAGGGACCAATGGGGCTTTGCCATTTGGCAAAGGGGTTTTATTGCATATGTTTAATAGACATGTGCAACATACGAGGTTGCCCCCTAGGCACAACCCTTTAGGACTCTCAAGTACTTGTCATGGTGACATATACGCGTGACATGGGAGTATAATATATGTATTCGGGTCGTATATTATGCTGGAACGTCACATTTCTCCGCTATGATCTGAGTGACTGAACTTTTCTGAACACTATTTTCTTTTTGCTAAAGTGGTCTTTTTTATCATGTGATTTTGTGTCCTACATCTATAGGATTTGTGATGGCCAGTTATCTGCCATCCATGCTTTTTTCCAATTGCTGGCTTTTGGATTTTTTGTACCACCATGTAAATTTTTTTACAAAGTAATATAATTTCGGCCGTCTCCTCAAAAAAAGAAAAAGAAAAAGAAAAAAAAAAAGAAAAAAGAGAGGAGAGATAGAAAAAAAAAACCCTAAAATGAGGAGCTCACATTAGGAATTTTGAATCTAAAGTGAGAAATCTAAATTCTAAATTCTGAAATTTAAAGTCTATTAAAATCTTGGATTTAAATTTTAAATGCTTACCATTCAACTCTTCAAGTTAGATCTATAATGCTCCATGTCCTTCTTGGCACTGGATTTGGCGAATCATCATCCACATTTTCATTAACATTATCTTCGATTGGAGATTCATATTCGGGATCATCCTGAACAATAGAATAGAATAAAATAGTTTTTTTAACGTCCACGGAGACCAATAGGTCATGGGACCCATACAATATCATCATGCACAGGAGAATCTACCTCTTCCACATATGTCTAAATCCATCAGACAAAGGATCCATTTCCAATAAGAGAGCATGCTGAATTGGCATTGCACTTTGCAATACATAGTTCACCTTCTCTTCCACAACTAGTAGCCTCTCTTTATTTTTTTCAAGATTAATTTTATCATAATTTCCTTCAATCATTTCACCCGCACTCTTCTCCAAGTTCTCAAGCAAACGAAGGTTAGTATGAATGAAAACTAGTTTCTCAGCATTGGAGGAAAGAAGTCTATTTCTTTTCTTAGTGATAATACACGCATACGAGCTCCAACTGCGCTTACATGGGCTGCTGCTTGTTCCTTGCCCCAAAATTCGCATTGCTAGTGTCCTTAACTCTGGAAGAAAACCTCCAAAACTCTGCCACCGTTGCAATGGTGTTAGCATTTGTTCTCTTAGCTTTGATGTGGGCAAATTATGTAGCCCTCCAATGCCCATTGGGTTTCTAAATGCCCTTAGTTGTGCATCTAGCTTGAAAATTCCCACCAATCCTTCATCAAGTCTTCATCATGTAGAGCTCCCGCCTGTCCAGGGCCTTCTCTAAAAAAAGGATTCCCTAGATATCCTACTGACTATGCATCATTCCCGTCTTGCTTCCAATTCGTCATGTGGTAATTTGATGCAATTAATGATGGACCGAATCTTTGAAGCATCCACTTTAACTTTCATTCCATCAAGAACCTCGACCAAGTGGTCCATACACTCATATATTAACCCCATGGTTGATCCTGCTCTATCCACTAATCTCAACATTTCAATAAAGGAGTGAGGATATAAACTTTCTCTTTGGCATGTGTAAAAAAATCAACACTTCTGATTAAGCCATAAACTTCCTGACACGCATGTTTTCTTGAGTGCTTCCAAGCACTCCACTCATCACTCATTATCATCTTCACCAATGCTTTTTCAACTTCGTCACTTGATAATTGCTCCATGACAATGAACATGTATGCAAATCTAGTAGCAGCTAGTTTCAATAGTTTTTTCTTGCAAAATTTAAACCATAATGAGATATATGCTCCTTCCGCATAAGAAAGGTGACAATCTTCTCTCCTCCTCTCACTATGGAAAGAACCCAATCCAATCTGCCTATGTCTTCAAAGAGGAGATCCAAGATATGGCATGCACAACGTGTAAAAAAGATATAAGAGTAGTCCTTTCAAGCATTTCTCCTGCTTTTACAATTTGATGCATTTTCTATAATCACTTGCACAATGTTTTGAAAACCAACAGAGTCAAGAACGTTTTTCAATTCATCGTAGAGAAATTTTGCATCCTTTTTCTCACCACTTGCATCAACAGATTTAAGGAACATCGAACCCAAGCAACTTGAAGCATTAAAATTTATAATAGGCCTCTTTTTTACGTCAGACCATCCATCGGAATAAATAGAAACCCCGTATCTCATCCATGTCTTCCTCACGGGCTTAAATTTTTGTTCCACAACCTTGTATTCAACTTGTAACTACTTATCCTTCAAATCATCGTAGCTCAAGGATTGGTATTCCACTCCAGCTTTAACAATAGCCTTACCATAGTTCTTGAAGACCTTGCTATGGGCAACATTATATGCAATCCCACATCTTGTGACAACAGAGTTGGGCACATCCTCAAATGTCGCAAATAGTATACTCTTTTCTTTCAGCACGAATTTACATGAGATACAGTCATCTCCTTATGATAGACCTTTATTTACTCTTGTTTATTGTCATACACTACCTTTTGTCTTTCTATTGTGATCCAGTCCTCCATTGCATACATACCATTCTAAACAGGCAACATCTATGTGATTGCTACTTTTCCACTTGCTGCATCTGATGAAGAAATTTTCTACATTTGTGCAATGCCCTAGTCATGACTTTCTCACTTCAGACAATCAGCTATTTTCGAATGTGGTTTTTGGAAAAGTGTCACGGCAGTTGATTTCTCTAGATAATGATTGCAAGAAGGGTTGAATGCCTGGCCTCAAAATTAGGTGATGTGAAAGGTGCAATAGCTAATATGTCTATTGCAATGAAAGGAATGCAACATGCCCTTACAATGTTTTCAAATTTGACACATTTGAAGGAGAATTCCGGATCTGTTGACACGCTTCAAAGCGGCTAAGCAAATCATTCACCTAGCAATCAAAGTTGAAAAAATCAAGATGCAGAGACGATAAATAAAATATTACAATGCTAAACATACAAGCTCTTCCACATGATGATCGCGAACTCCTCGTTCAATGGCATCACCAATAGTTTCAATCAACTAAAACAAAAACAAACGTTTGTAAAAATTATTCAACAAATGGAGGCGAGTAGAGAAGAAATCTGGAGGCGATTAGGTTAGAGAAGAAGGCATAAAAGGGTTAGCGGAAAGAGGTGAAACTCAGAGGACATGTTGGGCTAGTGCTGATGGGCATGCTGCTGAGAGTATCCACATCCAGATACTCTATTGTATTGCCAGTTATCCGGTTCAAACATCAGCGGCCCACAACGCAGTTGACCGCCAGTTTACAAGGAACAATAGGTTTGGAGCAGTCATTAGCATATCCTAAGTATACTCTAGCATATACTTAGGATATGCCACAAACCCACATAAGCGAGGGTTTGCCCCCCTAGGGACAACCCAAAACATTTTATTCCTGCCATTATAAATGACCATGCCAATTGTCCGACATAGATGTAGCAAGAACTTCCCCATTACATTTTCTTCTTTATCAGGTGAAAGACTGTCCCAACCCTCCACTGATAATTCTTCCAATCATAATTCATCCAAATTATCTGAAACAATATTGCTTGTTTGCCTGACAACCTGTCATTAAAATCCCCATTGCTAGCACATACCCATTAAGAGCGAAATAAACATCATATTTTGCTAGATGCAAAAAAGAATCAAGCTTAAATTATTATTCTCATAGATTCCATTTGAAACTACTACAAAATATACTACTACAAGATATACTACCAAAAGTTCTCCTTTTACTCCATGCCACAGGTAATGATTATGCTTATATACCTTGACCACTGCTACATGCTGACAATTGCAGACAAAGCAAGCAATGCCTTCAAAAGTCTTGCACTTGTTCCCTTAATCTTTCACACTACTCCTATTATCACATTACAGACATTAGATGGCAACATCTTCCTTGGCATATACCATGACGGAAAAATTGTACCAAAGGCGCATTATACTGATGTGGATCTATTTTTTAGAAGTGCACAGACCATGCCTGCAAATAATGTGAAGATTCGGCCACGATTACTACTCCTTACAGCAAAGAATCCACAAAGAATCGGCCCGCGTCTGCCCTCCCTTCTCTACTTCACTCGCATCTGCCCTAAACTAACGTGGCTGCATCTGCACTTTTCTCCCTGTTTCAACTGCTTCTTTAACTAGATATACAATTTTAAGGCCATTTTTTTTTCCTTGACCTAAGATGGGTCAAATCGCCCTCTCCATGTCATTTTTATACGTATTCTTATATAAATACAGAACACAAACCATTGCCGTTCTTTTTATATTATTTACATGCGCTCATCTTGACAATACCAAAAGTAAAATCTGTAGCCGTATATTTTAGAAGGTCTTACTTACCTTTCTGGCCAGATCCAATCTATTCCGGATCATTCTGCTGGATTCCGAAATTTAAACGATCGCAACTTCTGTAACGACCAACTTTCATAGTTGAGCGACCAAATTTAAACATAGTTGTTTGTTTTTTGGGTTGCCCCTAGGGGGGCAAACCCTTGTTTATGTGGGTTTTTGGCATATTCTAAGCATATGCTTGAATATGCTTAGAATATGCTAGAAACTGCTCCAAACTTGCTGTTACCTGTAAATTGGCGGTCGTCATCGTCGCTGGCGGCAGCTGTGCAAACCGAGCTACCCGGCACCACCATGGTGCAAATCTTTTCGGGTTGCCTGTTTTAGAGCCTTTTTTGGTCGTATGCTTGAAGGGGAGCATTCCTGCAACGCTGGGAGATTTATCGAAGCTCCAAATACTGCGGCTAAACTACAATAATCTAACAGGGCCATTGCCCATTACGTTAGTTAACCTATCAAATCTGAAGATTTTGGCCCTCCACAACAATCCTGGCATAACTGCTACAATCCTTGCCTCATTCAAAGGCCTAAAATCACTGGAAGTTTTGTGGGTACCATATACAGGGCTTTCCAGTCCAATTCCTGCAGCAAAATGACAGAACTGGCATATATTCTAGTCTGGAGGAATTGTATGCATCTAATAACTCCCTCTCTGGCCCAATTAAGGAGGATCTGAGCAGTTTGTGGAACTTGGTGCGGCTTGATTTGAGATACATTAAGATCACAGGCATACCTGCGGATTGGAAGGGCCTAAATAATTTGCTAGTGTTGAGACTGACATAGAAAAGTAGCCTTTTGTTGTTCATGAGAAATATAAAAGCATTCAAGAGGTATATTTTCATGCTTTTTGCACTTTTGAAAGTTGTATTACCCTGTAACATATCTTTCCTGGCCAAGCATATTATAAATAAGCAGCTAGCAGAACTAGAGTCGACCAAGAAAGTATACAATGATCTGAAGAAGACCGTGGAGGAACTTCATGCTGTTGAGGTATGATTTTTATTCAACTTACTCCCAGATTAGAATTTACCAATGTTAATTGGATGCAATTTTTACTATTTAGTATTTTCTGTATAATGTTTGTTAAATTTTTGCTATCATGCTTCAAATCTGGGTAAGGCCAAGCAAATAACTATGTAGTTCAGAAAAATGATAAATGATTTGTATATTAAGTTTCAAATGCATTTGTGTGTCATGAATTAAATAAGTCCATTGGAACATCTACTGCATAAGGTAATATTTTCTTAAAGCAACAAAGAAGAATAGCAAATATCTATGACCTTATGTAATGTTTCTAATAATATCTATTTTTGCAAGATGAACGAAAATGTTAGTGGCACAGGACATATTAAAAATCAAGCATTATACAGGCTTAATCTCCTACATTGCTATGCCATAAAGCCTTTCTGAACAGCCTGGCTGCTGGTTCTATCTCAATTTTCAGTTGATATGAGAAGGCTAAACTGTCCCGTTGTGCAGTGTGCAATTTAACCTAGATTTGAATGACACCTTTATTGATGATGCCGAGCAATTATTTTTCTACATAGAAATTCTTAATGATGCCTTTCTTAAATATAGAAATTCCTTTTTTTGCAAGCGAAATGTATACCCTAATAAGAATCTATCATTCTACAAAACAAATGTATGAAAGGTGAACTATACAATAAATTGGTTATGCTGAAAATACAAGAGTTACAGTTCCCTTCAACTGCTAGTTATGCTGTTTTGTTTCCTTAATTTCTAGCTGCCCATCCTCTACTGTTGTCTGCTGAAGCCCTTCATATGCTTTCAACATATATATGTAGGGCTGTTTTTAACGAAGTTACATTTTGTGGTAAGGGATATAATTTATGCAGCATATGTTTGGTGTAGATTTCAGTAATGCACGTCTTGTCAAAACATTTTTCTCTCGAGCAAACTTGCAGGCTGCAAAATTCCATGTATGTGTACCTATATTCCTCATTCTATTTTCCATAACATGTCAGTCACTGAATCCAACATATTTCAGTGTGCAAATGCCGATGGTGCAAACTTTCACAATGCAATACTGCGCGAGTGAGATTCCATGCATTCATTTAAATAGTTTCTATGTTTGGCCTATGAGTTCCATGTGTAATGCAAGGATTTAATAGGTCGGTATTCAATGGTGTGAGCTTGCGAGGATGTGTACTTTCATGTGCAAATCTGCAGAGTGCTACTATGCAGGGTATATCTTACCATCCCCATAATTATTTGGACAGGAAATTTTAGGATTTTTGGGCATTTGGTTGGATCTTGCTGAACTTTGTAGAGAATTTTGTAGAGACAAGATATTGTATGGTTAGCCCATCGATGTTTGCCCATAAAGTAGGTATCATATAGATGGTGGTGCATGATGTTTACAGGAAACTGATGTTAATGCTCACAGTAAGCCATGTGTATTATCCAAAGATATTGCAAGTGAACTACCCTTAGGACTCCTATTCCTAGCAAGTACTCGACCTCAATGACTATATGTCCCAAATGTGGACGTGTCTTATAAAAGCAGAATGTCTGTAATGGGTCAGCATTGACAATCAGATACAGAACCTTATTAATGGCTTCGATCTTCCTGGATATATTGCGTAGTAACCAAGTTCCAGTTTCAAAATGCAGATGCATGTTTGGTGAACTGCAGCTTTCTTGGAGCAGATTTACGATCATCACACTTGCAGGTATTATTTCACAATTCCAGTCGCTTACAACTTTATAATTGTGTTACGTTATGAGATTCACAAGTTTTATATGGACAGGTACATAATCTAGTCATTCGAACTCGGTCGAACAAATTCAGAACTTTTGCACTTTGCAGAAGTTGCAAATAAATCTTGCAAAAACGAACTTGTTGCACTTTTGAGTGTTGGTTTTATGTGCAAGCATTGTCCATCATATCTCTTAGCCTTGACGTGCAACAAAAAGGGCATATTAATCTATGCATCTTTCATGAAGCTGCATTTTCCTTGAGATCAAAGCTAAGCCTTTAGGCAAGGCCAGCCGTAAACATAATATACATAAATAAGCATCATAATCAGTCTGTACCAAGGGAATATTCCCATTGATCTTCACTCTTATCTTGCCTGACTTAAATCAATTGAAGCCAAATGCACGAAGATAAAATGGGAAGTGATATATTGTATACACAATGCAGCAATATATGTTCTCCATTACCTGCCAATTGCTGGTCTATATCAATCCCATAGTCATTTACATAATGCAGCAATATATCCTTGCCTACTTCTCGTCTTATCTATTAGATGAGAGTTGGCTTACGTACGTTACCTAAAGGTCGAGTGGCCATTGGCACTGGCACAAATAGTGCAAGGAGTAGGCGAAGTGTTTTGAATGAATACCATTTTTGTGATTCTGTAACATATGACCAGTTCGGCAACATTCTGTACACACGTTCTTTAGTTTTGGATTATAGATCCTATATCTATGGCAATCTTCTAGAGATGTAGTTCATTATTCTAGCAGAAGTTGCAGCTCGTCCCACACAACACACATTGAAGTCATGCTGCCTACAAGATCACTGATTTCAAAATTCTGCAGATTGCAGATTTAAAGAAATAAATTAATTGGTCCTAAGTTTTTAAGTTTCCCTTAAGCTTCTTCTTAATTGGTTTGGTGTCACGCTTAGTTGTAGGCTTCTTCACAAGGACTTCTTAGATTTTCGCAGACTCGACAGATGGCTATTAACACATCTAGAGAAGCTAAATTGCCTGAACATCAATCTTTTAAATGCATTAGGGGGCAACTTCTTCCTGACCATGTTTGATAGTGGATTCGTTTGTAGAGGACTTCATCCTATATCAGTTCTACCCCTGGTTGCTTCTCTTCTAACCACATGCCAACAAACATGTTAGTGCCAGAATTTCTAAAACCATCTCAAATACTTTGGGCACTATTTGTAAGGTTCCACATTCTATTGCTAAGATCCTAGAATCCGTGTCGCCATCTCAGCCAACATGGGCATACCTAAGGGAATAACAATAAATAGTAGAAAGTACGGCTTTAAATTTCCACTAAGGCTAATCAAAATGCTTCCCAGTTTGAAAATAGAAGGATTAATGGCGCCAGTCAATTGAAAAGCCAAAGAGCTTAATCTAGAACTGTGGAATATGGAAACTCATGGCAATAAATGGCACATTAACAATAAGTGTGAACTTGGGAAGAGGTCACAATTGTGAAGCCCTCTCTCCTAGAAGTATTGAAACAGGTGCCACATCCAAAAAAACCATTAGAGTTTTTTTGAGATCAAATAAGGGCCCTTACTCGATGCCACGTCAAAAAGCTCGCGGCCAATGGGGAGCCGAGCTTGTACAGAACTTTTTCACTGAGCCTTGGTTTCGCGTTTCCAGGTGTCAACTGCACGTAGCTTCGGTAATGTCCGTGCCTCTAGCTTCGGGTGTCAGATTACACACGTGGCAATTATAACCGTTAGCTCCCACCCTCAATTCCGCCGGTGTTTTTCCACAAAAGAGGTTTGCGCGAAGATCGATTGTTCATGCCAAGGGAGCTTCGGTTCACTCGGGAACCGCTCGACTGCGCTAAAGGGAGTTTCGACCACGTAAAAACTTCGATCAAGGTAAAATCGCGTAGCCTTTCCTAGTATTTCGATTCCGCTCCACATTCGATTTGAATTACGTGACTAGATGGCTATAAGCTCTATCACGATTCGAAATGAGTTTGAAAGCTTCGTGGTGTTGACCGAGCTTTGTTACACTCCAACCCCGCAATCGCGAGGTGAATGGCGAGTCAAAAGATGCAGGGGAGAAATGATGTTTCTCGCACATTGGAAGGCTTTGGTGGTCTTGTTCGATCGGCAAAGAGATGCATGTATACACTCCAACAGATATGGCAAAAGAAAAAATAAGCAAGCTTAATTTAACTTTCCTAATGGCAAGAAGAAAAATTGTGAGTATGTAATTCTATGCAATCCATATTCAAATTAGTTCGCTTATTTATCCAGTTCATTCCCATTCTCTCGTGTTTGTGTATATCGATGTGGAGAACACCGTCTCTTCACACTCGATAAGCGGTGTTTTCCATTGCTTTCACCAAGATATGGGTCTGCTTGTTGTTGGTGGCAGTAGCACACCGATTCAAATTTCGAGAAAGGGGTATATGGTTCTGGAGGTATGAATACTCTTCACGAAGATCCAAGCTAACTGAGCTTCCATTGCCCAACCTGTCCGATTTATACTGCAGGCCTCTGGATGCCACTTCTATCTTATTAGCACGGAGTAAGTTGTCGCAGAAATGTTCATGGCATTGAAGGAGAAGGAGGAGTCTCGGGCATGTGAAGATAAACTTAGAATTGATCTGTTCATTGCCATATTCAAGAGCCGACAATGTAAAGAAGACCTTGAAGATGTTTACAGTTCAACGTCGGCGGATAGTTTTTTAGATAGTGTATTTCTTGAAGGTTGGAGTGCTCGACTTCACGATGGAGCTGAATGTACCGAATGCGGATAAGTCGAGATATCTGTTCGGTTCGATATTGCATTGCATTCTGAAGCAAACTCAGTATGTCACTTTTAAGTATAGGAGATGGCGAAAATGTCCGTGAAGGAAGAAAGTACGTCTGATTCTGTCGAACAAGATGACAATGATGGCACTCATTCCGTTGTCATAGACTTGAACATTCATAAGGATAATCACTGTTCAAAAGTCCGAGAGCCGAGAGCGAGTGGTCTCTATTCGATGTTAGGCGCCAATTGGAGTTTGAGATAGACTTAAACTTCTTCCATTTCATGATAGATGGCGGAAGGTGGGAAAGCGCAGAGAAGAATGCTATAAATTGGGGTCATGCATGCCCCCAAAGTCATATCTCAGATATGAATCTATCTAATATAAATATAAGTGATTGTTAACTGTAGATCTATTGTATATTAATTGCAAACATTTGCTTTCATTGGGATATAAGACTTAAAAGTAGCCATGTTATGTACAACTCGATTGTGGATGTGTTTCACAATCGGTACTTACGGTCTTGAAATTGTGGCTCTCATAAAATATGGAAGGGCCATTTTAATACCGTAGCCACGATCTTGAAAATGTGCATAGCATAAAAAAGAAAGGTATATTAATACATCGCCCGCAGTCGCGGGTTATACATACAATAAGATATTGAAGTGTTGTTTTCGCACCGTAGCCCGATGCGAAAATGTGCACGAATAAAAATGGAATGGGTATTTTTTAATCGCGAAAGCCCGCGGTCTTGAAATTGTGAATAGAATAACTTATCGAAGTCTTGTTTTCGCATCAGTAGCCACGGTGCGAATTTGTTGCATAGCATAAATTAAGGAAGTGTTATTTTCGCATCGTTGCCGTTCTTAGTCTCTATTGCAAATCAAGCCGCTACAAAGGCTCTCTCACATTCTAAGTGTCATAAATCGAGGCCGCTCCACGAGAATGGCAAATAGCGGGTCCGATAAGGCATGGGAGCTGTTTAGCACATGGTATGACAAAATAGTGGAGAAAGAACGGGATTTTAAATGAGAAACATCCCTGAAGAGTTCGAGGAGGAGCTAGAGGAGCCGAAGGATGCAACCACCGTGTATAATAATTTTTGCCCGGCGTAGACATTATGGCAGAGTGTAACGGTTTCTTGATGCATATGGCGGCATCCTTCATAGCTTCATGGCTGGAGCGGGTCCCCGACGTGAAACCATGTCCCATGGATGGTTTGCCTTCACTAAGCATCCAAGCTTTTCTTAAGATGTTTAGAAACCCGATCATGACCCGAATAAGAAGGTTCTTGAAGAAACTACCGCGAACTGTCGGCAAAAAGAGGGGAAGGAAAGTTTTTTCTACTAGATATCATGTTCAAACATACATGATTTACACTAAGCCAAGCAAAGATGCAGTTCTTCTTCAAGTGCACAGTCGCCGAAACAGAGCGCCCACCTCACCAATGAGGAGCCGATAGATCCCGAGGAAGAGAAGCTCAGATTGAAAATGAGGAGATCGAGGTTGTGGAACAGGGAGGTCTCCGAAAAAAAAGTTATCTACTTGGGGGCTATCGGAAGCATATCCCATCCATGTAGGTGGGAAACCATACTTGTTGTCACCGGACATATCCGAAGTGACAGGGGTTGAGAGAAGACGAGATATTGGGCGGATATATGCCCATGTTGTAGGCCCGGGAGACTTTGAGACCGATGTCCCCGGACAAATGATGGAGGCCGTGACTTATGATGGATCCTCAATACCTCCGTGAGGATGCATTTGAAATTGTCATGCAGAAGCAGTCGGGCGAGGGGTATGAAGCGTTGAAAGATGTCAAATTTGAAGTCGCTAGCTCTTCAAACACCGCTCAATTCATAGAACGTGAGTCGTCAAGTCCGCTTTTAAAATAACAAACCCAAAGGTTGTCGATCCGGGACAAAAGAGAGGTATTTATCCGGTTTCATTTTCTATTTCTTCTTGAATCGATGTTTCTTTTATGCGAGTTATTTATTGATGACTTCTCGGCAAGGCATCGAGAGTCACCCTAGGTAGGGACGCCAAGATGTGCACATTATATGGGCTACCTTCACAAGGGGAAATTATTGTGTTTCACAATAAATATAGTCCATCCGAGTACGGGAGGTCCTCAAGCTTAAGGCTCATTATTAAAATTTGGCAACCACGCGCCCCCTAGCCTCAAACTATGAAACTATGATCGAAAGTGGTAGCGATAGATAGGGCTATCGCAATGTATGTCTTCGGGGGCTTCAAAATGTACTCTGTCCTTGCAAATAAAGCAGCTCTAGGCTTGGGTGGAGCGGACAAGGAAACACTGCACTTGTCACATGCCGGAAAGGACCCCGACATATTGTATCACATTAGATGCAATTGGGGCTGGAGTAAAAGAAGAGGACTTAGAACAGATTTTGATTAGAGTTACTACAGGCCTCGATGCCAAGAAAAGGAAATGTACTTAAAAAACTTATGTATGAATATAATGTCTTTTCTATAAATTGTCTTTTCTATAATGTATCAATTGTTTTCATATGACGAAATTGCTTTTGTATGAATGTTCATTTATGATATTCATTAATTGTTAGACTTCAATGTGAGCAATAAATCCTTGTTAGATGTATATGTTAGGTATTCTTTAATGGTGGCTCTGATGCAAAAAACAGATGTAATGAGTTTTGGTGCAGGCGATTTACTTGACCGTGGCTCTGATCTTGCAAAAACAGTGATCGGCAATTTTGGACTACCCTATTTCGCGACCGTGGCTCTGATGCGAAAACTTATGATGTCGGCGGTTTTTGTCTTTGCCCGATTTCAAGATCGTGGCTACGGTCTAATTTGTCTACTGATTTTTGGACTGCCCTATTTAAGACCGGCCGTACTCGGTCTAAAACAGATGTCGGCAGTTTTGGACCGCGATTTATTTTACCGTGGCTCACGGTCGGCTAAAAAACAGTCTGCAGCTTTTGGACTGCCCTATTTCGCCAGTGGCTACGGTCGCGAAAATAAAGATGTCAGCGATTTTTGGGTTGCCCGATTTACACCGTGGCTACGGAGAACATTTTTCAAGTATAGGGGTTTTATGGGATCGGAACCGGACAATATTGCTTAATTGAATTTCTTCTCCTTGCTAAAATCCGCTCATGTCCATGGAAGGCGCTAGCTCAAAATCCACAAAATGAGGCGCTTTGACCAACGCCGAGAATGTTGATGAGGTCATTACTAGGCGTGTGTAGAGACTTCTATTCCAATCCACGCAGGGCCCGGCGCTTATTCCCATCACAAACCAGCGGATGGGCGTAGAGGAGGTTGTCCTTCTGAGAAGACTTGGGCAAACCCTTGGAAATGTAAGTCCACACTATTAGTAATAGTGTGGGCCGAATATTCAAAACCGACCGTGCTTCCTAGTTAGGTCACCTTGGCGAAGCCGGTAAGGTTGTTGGGGAAGGAGTTTTCCGTGGCGCGAATACATCACGCCACAATATTCCGCCTCGGATAGTATTGTGGTAGCGGTGGACGGGACTACTCGATCAACAGCCCGACTGCCGTTCCCCCCCCCGGCCCGGAGACATTGGAGGAAGCCGGTCGGGTCTTACGTCGTGTGGCCCGAGGTTGATGTCATCCATGTCCCAAGCGCGAGTCACGCCATTCCGGTTCTTGTGTAATGAGTTGGATTACGTGGTTGAAACCACAAGGGGGTCTACACGGCCAGTGCTTTGGCGATTGACCAGGGGGCCATGGTGCCCAATGGCTCATGAATCGGGCTATCTCCTCGTCTCAGGCGTTGGGACCACTATTGCATTCCCAAACGTTTGGCGATGGTGGGGGAGGAAGAACTGCCGGACTATGGAAGTGCGGCATGACCGATCAATTTGGTCCGTCCATGATGATCGCCAGGATCGACGGGCCAGGCGGACAAGATCGGCCGGTAGTCCAAAGAAGATCAACCCGGATCAACGCCCGGCAGAAGATCATCAGGGTGGACCAGCATGTTGATCCCTGAACCCTAGTTCGAGTGGAAAAGGTTCTAGGAAACCCGTGAAAAGCTGAAATCCGGACCGTGCCGAAGAAATCCGAGCGGCAAAAGCCTCCTAGGCTTGTTCCTAGTCTTGAGACAAGGCCGAGAGATGCGGCAAGGAGACCCGATAAGCTTGGTAATAAGCGGAAGCCTAAGGAAGGGGAGCCTAGTGTTAGATATGGTGGCCCCGAGAAGATGAAGGGTGCTCCCCGGCTTTCGGGCTTTGAGGGAGATCGCATCTTGGCAGCACGCACCCGACCTCTCGATTCCCAAGCTTGCCTTAAGCTAGAATGGTCGCTTTGAGATCACGGAAATTATTGAGAGGAGGAAGGAAGCAAGGAGCAAGAGGAGGGATGAGAAAGCACCGGACTTCGTCGATGGTGGAGGAGGAGGTGAATAGAATCGAGTGAGGCCTTGGACATCTTGCAAGAAGAGGCGGCCAGAGGCTCATCTAATTAGCCTCTTTGAGGGGCGATGTCCGGCCCGCCAGGCACAGAACGTTCTTTACCGCGGGGCCAACGATTATGCTTTAGCTAGATACTTCGTGGATGCCTCCCTTAGCATCCTTTTTGTAACACTTTTTGTTTCTTAATATATGAGTGTTTTAGTATTTATCGTCATGAGTGTTCTATTTATTGCGGTTTGTGCATTTATCTACTAGTGTTGACCGTGGCCCGCGGTGGCGAAAATGACTATTCCATATTACGTGGGAAGGTCTATTTCGCAAGACGCGGCCACGTCTTAAAATGACTATTCCACATTCTTTGGGAAAGTCTATTTCATCCGCGGGCCATTAGTCGCGAAAATAGTGGTTCCAAAGTTTTTTGGGGAAGAATTTCGCCCAGTGACTACGGTCGCGAAAATGTCATATTCCACACATTCGCGAAGAGAATGCTTGAACCCAATTTAGAATCTACACGTAAGGAAAATGGCCAAGAGCTTTCCAAATTGAAAATGTCTGCGGTAAATAGACGGATCACATGTATCACTTATGGTTACATACTTATACTCATATAAGAGGCATAGCATGTACATAGAACTCATATAAGAGGCATAGCATACATGAATGAAGAAGCTTATTCGCGATCGGGATCATCATGAAAAGGTAGTTGAGTGATGCGATTAATCTCATAGACGCCACGCTCTGGAACCCTCCAAAGGTGGATAATAACACGATAAAACGCTCCTAAGAGCGATTTGACCCTCTGCTACTCCTTCCAGCCGGGGGATCAAGGGGGATACCCTCTGAGAACATCTATGAAGATCATTATATGTCATAGTGCAAGTAATGGAGTCCATATCTTGGGACGAGGGAGGCCGACATAGCAAATGGGCGCCTACGCATTGAGTGGAACCCTACTTATATCGAACAAAATTATTGACATGCACTGTAGCAGCATTATTGGTTATACATACGAGCATAATGTACAAAATACACATGTATATAATGTACGTATATAGCGTATATACATTCTGAGTATTGATTTAGGGGACTCTTAAAGTCATTGTCACCGAGCACCCCAAAGATCTTTTTCTATCATGTACATTTGATGCTCTCTATTCCATATTAGATGGATGATAACATCGAAGGGATCAGGATAATAGCGAGGATTGAGAGCGGCAGTGGTCATCCAGTCTTCCATGGGTATTTCTCGCTCGCGACAACAAGCTTTGAAATTTTAAGTGATTCATCTTGCGGTAATGGAATCCACGTTCGGGACCGAAATGAGACCACATGGCTAGATCGGAGGCCAATATTGTCTTTCGGCAATTTGATGTATATTTATACCCACCAAAATTATTGATGGTATATACCCGGAAAATTATTGATGGTATATACATAGAAATTATTGATGGTATATACATACCAAAATTATTATCATATACATACTTGTCGTGAGCTACAATATGTAAATATAATGTGATATATAGCATATATACCGATTTCTCTTTAAATAGGCATCTATGCCTTCATTGTCTTTAATGCTTCTTGTTTGCATGCTCCTTGCCTCCCCGTCCGCTTCTTGTTGCTCTTTGCACGCACTGTGCACTCCACTAGTTTCTTGCAAATGGTAACTTTGCAAGAACATCCTCATTGGCTGATCCGGAATACACAAGCATGCGGTAGAGTTATCACGTGCACTTTTGATGATTTTTTAACAACTTTTGGGAGCATCGATGGCGCCACGGTCCAACCACGAGCTTGCAAGGCGGCTGATCAACTTAAAGTTATCGTCGCTATACTTTCGTCATCTCCCTCCACCGGAGGAGATCAATTCGAGTCAAGCAAGGTTCACTCTAAGTGCTTTGGGACTTCTTGAACCCCCTCAGTTTAGAAGATAGGCTAGAATGGTTGAAGGACATGCTTTTCCATGGTTTCATGGCCTACTCTCCGGATCAGTATGTGCCTCGGTCATTCCTACTAATGAGAAGAATAGGATTTATATCCTCATTGAACTTTTACGACTTCCATTACAAATCTTTTGTGGATATTGGTAAGCTCCTATTCCGTTCCTTGACTTCAACATCCTGTGGTTCTTTGCCTAGATTCCCCACAGGATACAATTCCTTGGGATACCGTGACCTATGGCTACATAGCACACATCACATAATACGTACATATCACGGTGAAGATACTCCAATGGACCGGTATAAAGATTTTCATAGAAATTAAGTATATAAGCAAAGTGATTTCCGTGTAATTAAATGTGACCTCATATTATCATGTATTATGTTGGCAATCTTACACTTTTAGTGTAATTGAATGGTTTCTTCTACCATTTTCCTTGTATTTTCTCATGTGAATGTTTTATTTGTGGTCATATTCGGGACCGTGGCCCGCGGTCTTGAAATCGCCTCACTTAAAATTATTGAAGGGCCTATTTCGCACCGTGGCTCTGAGTCTGAAAATCGTGGATCGGTTTTAGTTCTGGGCCCATCTTCGCCACCACCAAAGGGTATAATACTTCAGCATTATTGGTATTATTCTTCAACTTTCTTGGTATTATACTTCAACAGTATTAGTATTATACTTCAACATTATTGGAGTCGTAGCTATAAATTCTTTCACCTTGCTTTCACTTCTCACCTTTGTTCCATGTTTTCACATTGCTTTCACTTTTCGTGTTCTCACCTTGCTTTCACTTCTCACCTTGTGTTCCGTGTTCTTTGCTAATTGATCTTGATCCTTGCTTCTTGCTCCTTCATCTTAGTGCTACTTCATGCTACTTGGTCTTGTTCCTTGCTCTTGATCTTGCTACTTGATCTTGTTCCTTGCTTCCTTGTTCCATGATCTTCCTTGTTCCTTGCTACTTCATCTACCTGGTTCTTGCTATTTGGTCTTCCTTGTTCCTTGATCTTCTTGCTCCTTGATCTTCCTTGTTCCTTGCTTCTTCCTACTTGATCTTGATCCTTGTTCCTTGCTACTTGGTCCTCTTCCTTGCTTCTTGCTCCTTGTTCCTTGCTCTGCTCCTTGTTCCTTGCTTACTTGTGCAAATGATTGGACCCAATCCTCCCCTGGGCTACTCGGAAGGATGCAAGCATGCCCTGCATTCTCGGCGGCTGGAATGGATGAGCTATGGGACCATTTCTTAGAGTGGAGGTTGCGCCCGCAGTCCCACCAAGGAGCTTACAATGGAGTTGATCAACTTCATTCGAGCGATTTAATTGTGGTCATGAGCCACCGAGGGAAATTGATCCATCCCCAATGTTATAGGAGACTTGGAATGAGGGAATGCTTGAACCCCTCCTTATCACGGACGAGATGCTCACGAATTGAGGCCTCTTCTTCGCCTTTGGATATTTAGCACACTCTGGATGCATACATATCGAGTTCATTCATGAAATTTGTAAGGGACACATGTATGGCCTTATTAGGGTGTACTACAACGTGTACAACGGTTTTGTGGAGTTGGGTCCGCTCTTCTTCCGTGAGTATCATCCTCTCCCCGAATTACTTTTTCTAATGACTAGGTACCCCATATGGTGGGAAGAATCGGTCGGATGAGCGTGAGCTCTTGATTCCCTAACCCGGATGCATGGGTTACACCTCGCAGGGGGGAAGGGAAGGGTTAGGAACCTAGGGGAACGTTACTAGGGACATCTTTGCGTGGTCTCTAGTAACCTTTGCTATCTATCATAAATATTTCATATGATACCGTGATAATATGTTCTATAAATATTCTCTAATATGTTAATATGTTCTCTAATATGTTAATATTCTCTAGTTCTTGGCCCATATTTTGCAATCGTAGCCACGGTGCGCGAAATTGACTCAGTACAAATTATTGAAGGGCCTATTTCGCATTTGTAGCCACGGTCTTGAAATCGACCGAAGTTACAAATTATTGAAGGGCCTATTTTCGCGACCGCGGGCTACGGTCTGGCGTCGACTTCGATTATAAATTATTCAAGGGCCTATTGCGCCCGCCGTAGCCACGGTGCGCGAAATCATTTCGATTACAAATTATTGAAGGGCCTATTTCACTTCAGTAGGCTAGGGTGCGCAATACGGATCCAGTTTTAGTTACAGGGCACATTTACGCACCGTGGCCACGATGCGCAATACATGCATCCAATTTACTTACAACACAAAGATTTCGCTGCGAGCACTATCGAACCGATAAATAAACCAACTCTTTTTACGGTAGAGACGTTATCGGGAGCTCTCAATCTGGACATAACCTTTGCCTTGCCTACATCTCATTGATCTCCACTCCCTTGATCGCCTCAACAAGGACTTATACCAAGCGCCCTCTTTTTTTCCCCTTTTGGGTTTTTGTCTAAACAACTTAGCAAGTGTTGATTCACTCACGGTTCCGCGGATTTCTTCACCCACTTGCACACGATCCTTCAGAAAACCATTGACACATCTGCTGCAAGGAATTCCCCCGAACCTCTGTGTTGAGTGAAACGGAAGAATGCATTCTTTGCTTGCTTATGGGACTTCTCCATTCCCCTGTATTCCAAATTCCCGTGCTTCCATACTCCCCGACAAACCACACGCCATGTGCGAACAGAATATGGACATAGTGAGTCAAATTGGCCTCACCCCAGCCGTCGGGAAAGACTTAGTGAAGTTTGTGGATCCTCCTCGAATTTGGCAACATCATTTTTCCTGCACTACATTTTTTGCATTTCCTTTACCAAGACAGAGAAATCCTCGCCATGCCTTGATTTTCTTCAAAGCGTGATCTCCCACGATCATTTCGATCATCCTCACCGCAATAAGATCCTTGTAAGCTTCCCAAACACCGGATAAGTTCTCTTTCATGGGAGGCAAAACCTCTTAGCCTTTGGACCACCCATACTGGGTTTCGGGGAACCTTGCTTGGGATACCTTTGGATCTTGAAGTATTTTGTAGTGCCCACCATGAAGTCCCACATTAGATAGCACCTTTTCAACTTCATGCATGGCGGCTTCCCTAGAGCTTTGGGGTGATTTGTTCCAAGCAAACAAGATACTCATGTAAACCATCTTGTCTATGATTCTCAAGAAAGCATGAAGGGTGCATATGTGTACTCTTCTTAACTAATTGGCGAGAATTGGCATCAAGGTTGTGTCCTTCTCCTCTCTATTTGGTGGCTCATCACGGACACGGTCTAATGTACTCTTGTCCAATCCAAATGAATCTCTTCTTGCATAGAGACGGTAGGGACAAGCATGAGTAGTCTTACCAAAGACCATGCTTCATTCCGTACATGCATTTTATTGTCTTTAAATCTGCAGCAAGATGCCATTCAACCTCGTACTCACCATATCCAGGAACTGCAAGTTTTTCTCCGATTCCGTGAGAGGCAATCATTGTGGGAATGGGTGTTTGATCAAAAACCCATTTCAGTATACTGTGATTTTCCTCTGGTACCTGAAATAAACCAACCCACCAAATGTGATCTTCAGACTGGACGGAAAACTTATCATCTAGATTTGACTCTTCATTCCCTGTATTCAAAGCTCTGTTCATTAGACTCAACGAAACCCTCTCGTACTTCTCGCCTTTCACCAATTCCATTTCATCCAGCTTCAAAACAATTCTTAGTTTGCGGTAGCACTCTTCTACCTTCATATCATAAAATCGAACCAAAAGCTGAAGCATTCTAGTTAAGTCTATCCGGCAATTGTTATTTTCATTAAAGCGTAAAGTATCACCAAACTTCGACTTCTTCTTACCTTTGGTATAGGATGCCAATGTATCCAAGTTGACACTGCTGGTCAGCTGATACATATCACCAAGAAGCTCTTGCACTTGTCTGTTTCTCGATGACCTACAAGTCATCACGCTAGTCATCCTTGGTAGTAGAATAGTTTTGGTAATGCCTTGTTGTTTAAAGCCATCCTGCAAGCATCCTCAACAAAAAGCAATATAAGCTTGCCTACTTATTCGACATTGTCACCACGCTTCTTGCCGATTCTGGTTTGACTGTTCCCCAACTCCTGCAACAGTTGATGTACTACAGCTTTCCTAAGTTGAATGCTACCAGGAAGCTTTAACATTCTCAATACATCATCTTTAGTAACTAATTTCTTTAATAAACCGGCAATATTAGCAGGTTTTCTCTTATTTTCTTCTGCAAGATTTGGATCAACAAGCTTTTTAATAGCCATGACCCTTTTTTTTGAGCCTCCACCCCCAGGGGCTAATATATTTATGGGCTTCAGGTTTTTTGCCCTCTCCCTGATCCCCAGTGAAGTTCTTTTTAAGCGTTTGACCCGCTTGTGAAGGGAATCATTTTCTTGCGCAACCCTCTTCATTCCTTGCTGCAGTGCATTCATCTCAGTCACTAATTTCTGATTTTCTACCTCCAATCCATTGAGCTTGCGGCATTGTTGAGACGAGAAAAGTAGTTCACTTTGTTGGAGCTAATTAACATCCTGATAAAACTTTGCAATTGAATCCATACAAGTGGTTATACATGGCACGCAAATGTGGATCGATTACCATTAACCAAATTATTACAAGAACCTAGTAACCCTTCAGTCCCTTACAAGCAAATTCAATAAGACCGGATGCGAGTGGAAGTTTGGATGGGCTCGAGTGAAAGGATCACATGGATCTGATTGGCCTTTAGCCCGAGGTCTATATTCATGGCTCCAAGCTTCGCAATGCATCTTCATCTATTGGTTGCTTCCCAAGTGAACTTATTCTGTAAAGGTGCATTCTTTTGGCACTTGCACTCTAAATTGACCCTCGAATTAGTTTGATCCTCAAAATGTAAGTATTAGAAGGAAGAACACTCAAAGGAATGCAATGACGACTTCGGAAACCAAATACCTTTGCCATTGACGTTGCAAAAGACCGAGAACCGAGCGGAGATTAGAATTAGGAAGATTCTTGCCAACAAACGAGCGAAATTGAAAAATTTCGCTCTATTTCTTCGGGCAAGAACCGCCATAATCCGAATTCAAAAAAGCCTGGGGCGATGGCAAGATCGTTACGCTCGATGGCGCGCGATGGCAAGGTCGATGGCGCGAGGGCAAGCTTCGATCGATGGTGCTGAAGCTTCGATGGCATAAGCTCGAAGGTGGGAAAACGAAAATCCTAGATATAATCATCAAATATTCAATCGTTAGGGAAATAATGATTGCGGGGTTAGGTTCTGGGGTTAGGTTGGGAGGTTAGGTAGTTAGGTTAGGGGAGAGTGAAATTTAGGTATGGAGGGGGGGGTTAGGTTCTATCCTCGTGGCGGCCCCCCTAATATATTCTTAGGAGGCCCTTATTTGACCTCAAAAAAACTCTAATGCATGGACCCTCTCGGTACGCTGTTACCTCTCTTTTTACAAAGCTACCTCTTCACGTGAGGTCTTCTACACAAAGGGATTTATCTTCCGGGGGACTCGGTGGCGGTGGTCTTTGCCTAAAATATAATATAAAATAAGGGCTAGAATTTCTCAAAAAGGGGAGAGATACAACAAACAAAACAACCACTTGAAATAACGTAAGTGATGCTTCCCATTTAACATCAACATTGGCATTACAAAAATAATCTATAAGGAGAAAAGGGACCAAAAAGGTGGTTGTTCCCTTATTTCAGTTGTCTGAATTCTAAACATCTGAAAATGGTTGCTGTCTGAATTCTAAACATCTGAAAATGGTTAACATTTGGTAAACATGGAGAAAAAAACTGTATATCTCACAAGCAAAGAATACACTAAAAGAAAAAACAGCAAAAAAGAAAAATAAAAGTTCAAAAATATTATGTGCCCTAAATGATGCAAGAATCTAAAAGATATTCTTTAATATGACCTGCCAAATAATATTTCCAACCAACCATCAAACAAGGGTTTACCCCTTTGGGCAACCAAAAATAAACATTAACAACCAATCCGCAACAACCGCCCACCTCAATCAGCACGAAACCACAAAACAAAGAATATGCATACACATTCTCAGGGCCACTAGAGGGCAACCCTTCGTGCGCAGCACCTTGTTTTTATTTAAATTTATTAGCTTTTCCTTTCCTAACATCTTAAAAACATCTTTAAAGCTTGTTCTACGGTATGTTGATAGTAATATGCTTGCTGCTCTCTCTTTGTTTGGGTCCCATAGGCCAGTTGTTCTCTGTGGACAATAAAAACATATTCTATTCTATTCTATTCTATTCTATTCTATTCTTTTAAGTGTTCTTTGGACAGGATTTGTATCTGTGTTCACTTCTGCAAGTCTTCTTCGAATCATCCGGCCTCTATGACCAGGGCTTCCCACCTGTGTTTGTGGCCTTGCCCGGCCATAGCAAGAGGAGATGCAGATGGTTTTTTTCCTTAGGTTCTATTGTGTTTTTCCCCTTTGTTTGTTTCGCACCATTGTATTTGCACATAAACTTTGGATCAAAAATTTGGTGGCCTTTGACTTGGCACATGAGGAATATTCTTCAAATCAATGGCCACAAATAAAAGATGCATATAAACCTATAAAATGCATATTCAAATATGCAACAAAGAAAATTTACTGCTTACTCGGACGTGGGCATGTTATAGCCAGCCTTAAATCACAAAAACGCCATGTATTTTTTTCTGGCGTGGCTATAACATGTCAAAGACCTGAATATACCAGGGATATACTCGTGGCTTAACATGACGGCGTCCGATATTTATATAGCACTCCGCTTACCCTAACCCTAGCCCTATTTGCTTTTAGCCGGGTTTGCTTTGTGTTGTTGCGGCCTTTGGAGCTCCGCCATGGTGAAGCATAATAATGTGATTCCGAATGGCCACTTCAAGAAGGATTGGCAGAAGTACGTGAAGACATGGTTCAACCAGCCTGCACGCAAGAAGCGCAGACGCACTGGTAAGCATTTCTGTTCTCTGGGCTCTTTTTCTTAGTTAAGCTGTGCTTAATTCATGTTTCAATCTGTAGCTCGTCAGAAGAAGGCTGTGAAAATCTTCCCTAGGCCGACATCTGGTCTTATTCGCCCAGTTGTTCATTGCCCATCAATCAGATACAACAGGAAGGTTCGTGCTGGTCGCGGATTTACATTGGAGGAGCTTAAGGTGGGTTTTTGTATATGTTTTGAGTATCTTGATACATTGTGTTGAAGCTTTTACTTTAGTAGAGGTCTCTTTTTTTAATTTCATTCTACAACAGGAGGCAGGCATACCCAAGAAGCTAGCTCCTACTATTGGTATTGCTGTTGATCACCGGCGGAAGAATAAATCTTTGGAAAGCTTGCAGGCTAATGTTGCTAGGCTAAAGACCTATAAAGCTAAGCTTATTGTATTTCCAAGGAGGTCAAGGAAGGTTAAGGTGATGGCCTTACTCCCCTTTTTTTCTTATTTTTATTTTGAAATTTGTATAATGGTCTTAATTCATGCATGTCTTTACTTCGTTTTTTAAATTCAGGCCGGTGATTCTCTGCCTGAGGAGCTTGAGACAGCAACCCAAGTACATGACGTGCTTCCTATTGTACATAAGAAGCCAGATGTGGAAATTGTACCAATTACTGATGAGATGAAGAACTTCAAGGCGTATCACAAGCTTCGAGTTGAAAGGACAAATGTCCGCCTTGTAGGTATGCGCAAGAAGAGAGCTGCCGAGGGTGAGAAGGATGAAAAGAAGTAGGGTGTTTTCTGATGTTTGTCTACATTGTTCTTTACATTGCGCCAAATACAGAAGCACAATTTTGATTCGTAATTATTGGCCCCTGTTTATAGTTCTGCTTAGTTCTTCAGTGAGTTTTTGTGGCTCTTGAATTTGCTTATAGCCATCTCTGTGGACGCATCTTTAGTTTAAGTGCTAAACACATGTACTGTTGTATATTTGCCTGCATTTTAATGTGGTCTGCTTTCTTATCTTTATGTATCTTTGTTAATTAACACCTTCTAGGTCCATCTTAAGTTATATCATTTCAGGGCTTAGCTAATCTCCTCATCTCAGGATTAGATGGATGAACTTTTCCATGGTTAGTTGAAAAGAGCACATAGATCAACCATGAATTTATTGGACATGAAATAGTTTTGTTTTTCTGGAAATCCAATACAATGCCTGTTTTGTTAGTTCCATCGTGTGTTGCTAGTTTTAAAGTCTGGCATTGCGTTATTTGCTCAAAGGAATAATTCAAATTTGATTAATGTCTTATTTTAGAACCCGCGGGTCTAAGAAAAATAAACACCGCCCTTCCAAAGGCAGTGGTCTCATTCAAGCCATTCATATATAATTGCTATATGTGTTAATGGCTATATGTGTTAATGTTTTTTTATGTCCGTTGGTTGAAGGCATAATGGTGAGAATATGCTAAATCAAGGGCATGGGATTTTACACCTCACACCCCCCCATAGCATGACGCTCCTTGTATGCCACATACACGTACAGAAATATGTTTGCTAATGGGAAATACAGTCCCATGATCGAAAGCCCAGTCCAAAGCCCAAGTCCAAAGCCCAAATCCAAATCCACAGCCCAGTGGAGCGAACCCTCGAACATGATATATGCTGGCCTAAAACCATTCCTCATTCTCTGCCTCGTAAAACAAAACTCTTCATGGCAAAACAAAACAATTCATGGCAAAACTGGCAAGCAAAAGGGCTTCTACATGACACAAATTCAGAGAAGAGTTTCGACCAATAATTTGTGCATCCAATTGATCCATTTGCAATCAGGAAGAAACGGGAAGAACTGAAATAGGTGAAGGTGGAGAGAAGAAGCAAGAAGCCGCAAAAATCAGAAGGAAGAAGCAAGAAGCAAAATCAGAAGCAAGAAGCAAGAATTGCAGGCCGATTTGGGCAGAGGCAGGCCCGCGGGTTACCTGTCCGCTCGGCTCCATCGGGCTGTTCTTAGCAGCCCTCGTGAACATAATCACTGCTATTTCCGACCATGCATGGGATACAAACAGAGAACTGGAACTCCCCTCAGACCATAGACGTTTCTGGAACTCCCCTCAGACCATACACCGAAACAGAAATTAGGCCCCCTTTTTTCGACCCACCCACGCCAAAATCATAGAAAAGAGATATTTTGGGGACGTAATAGCTTAAAGCATCATTTCTAATTCGATTAATGTCTTAATGTTTTAGTTTGGGAAATTCTTGAAAATACAGAATTCACAAAGTTTAGAAAGCAGGAAATTGTTCTACCAAAAATCCAGGAGAAGTATGTGGCTGGTGGGCTGGGTTAGACCCAGCAGGGAACTTGATGTAGCTGGTAGATTGGGTTAGATCCTGCAAGAAATTTGCGGATTGTGCCCTCCAAGAAAAGTAATTTGTGGTCTCCAGCCATTCGTGTGATTGAAGAGGGGGTCCCTCGTGAGCCTCGTGGATCCTGTGATTGAAGAGGGGGTCCCACATGAGCCTCGTGGATCTTGGAGAGGTCTGTAAATGAGCTACACAAATCTCAGCTACACAATCTAAAAGTTGATGCTACACAATCTAAAAGCTGATGCTCAATTATCAAGATAATCTGTTGTACAATTCAGCTACACAAATCTCAGCTACACAATCTAAAATTTGATGCTCAATTATCAAGATAATCTGTTGTGCAATTCATACTGCATGTGCTTGGATCCAAGAAAATAATTGCAGATTCTTGGATCCAAGAAAATAATTGCTCACTTCAGATCGATAAGTATTTTTTAAATCATGCCACATTGGCAGCATCCTTGAAAATTAGTTGCTTACTTTAGATAGATAGTATTTTTTTAAGTCATGCCACATTGGCAGCATCCATGAGGATATATGACGGGCCCGAAGGCAACCGTTTGTGGTCTCCAGCCATTCACATAGCTGAAGAGGGCCCCTTGTCAGCTTCATGGATCTTGGAGAGGCCTTTAAATCAGCTACGCGAATCTCAGCTATACAACCTAAAATTTGATGCTTCACATAGCTGAAGAGGGTCCCTTGTCAGCCTCGTGGATTTTGGAGAGGCCTTTAAATCAGCTACACGAATCTCAGCTATGCAATCTAAAATTTGATGCTCCGGGATCAAAATAATTTGTTGTGCAATTCATAATCAGGTTCTTGATCTAGGAAAAATAATTGCTCACTTTAAAAGGCGACTGCAATTTATGGTCTCCAACCATTCATATAACTGAAAAGAGTCCTTTGTCAGTACACAAATCTCCGCTACACATTCTAAAATTTGATGCTCAAATATCAAGATAATCCGTGTCATGTATTACGTTGGCAAATGCTTCTCACAAGATTTTGTTTTGGGAAAAAAAGGTATAATTAAAAAGGAATTTCATTTTTAGCATATGGACCATTGCCAAAGGGCAAAGCTAAAAAGGCAGGCTTTTTATTTTCGTGGCAGGTTAGGGTGCGGATGTTCTGCAGCAGGGCGGCTTGGCCATGGCAGAAGAGCCGTTAGAACTGGAGCTCTTAAAAACACTATCTAGGTCTTTTAACAATGCTTGTTGTCCTGCTTTTTCGATAGGATTGAAATGAAGATCAAGGCTCTCCAAGTTGCAGTGTTCATGTTGCAGGGCATCTGCAAGTCTGAGGGCACCGTTATTTCCAATCTGGTTGGACTCGAGATACAGGCTCTTCAATTTGCATCGACCACTGAGCAGGGCTTCTGCAAGGTTGTGGGCACACTCTCCAATTTTGCTGCATTTTGATATTTTGAGGTCCAGGCAAAGAAGGTCCAAATCCTTATCTCTGAACTTAGATTCTAACCTATCCACTATTGATCCATCTTCAAAAAATTGTGAAAGATAAGAGCTCAACTCTTGCCAGAAGGAAGAAGGACTATTTCTATGGCCCCAATTTTAATTCTCTTTGTAGTCTCTGCTAGACACCGCAGTGATGCATCCTGTGTTTATTTGGGGATCGAGAAGCCTTTGGTGGCCTTTGAAGTCCAAGCAAAACCCTCTTGTGACGTTCCAGGTATTTATATGATATACGTATACATAATATGATACGTCACCAGTATATAATTAGACCCTTAAGGGTCAATAAGGGATAATTTGAGCTAATCTAAAAGGGTTTTTACTAGCTATGCTAAAGATATTAGTGAATAAATAACCTAATTAGATTAATTAGGTTATTCATTAGCTAAAGTCAAGCAATAGGGCAGTGCCACCTGGCCTAAATCGATTGGCCAAGTGGGACTTGCCAAATTCGGAGGGGAAATTGGGGTCTGTGATTACGTTCTTTCTTCTGTTCCTCCTGTGTATCTGGGGTTAAGGGAAGGGTGGAGATCTGAAAGCTTCCTAGAAGTAGAGATGTTTCTAGCTAGAACCCTTAAGACCCAGTAACTGTGGCCTGTGCACAAGAGCCCACCTGGCTGTGGATGCTATGAAGTGATTTAGCACCGAATAACGAGTATGATGGTGAATTGAGAGCATGGCTACAAGACTCCTACAATGTGCTAGGCTTATAGTCGGTCCTCGCATTGGGGCCGGGTATGGGTCTGACACTCACTGGGTCGCAGGAGACGTGCCTATATGGACGTCCTGGACTCGAATGGGCTGGAGAGCTGGCCTTTAGATTTAGAGGAGTAAGTCGGGTAAGGATGCGGGTGCCGCAGATGTGGCACGTGTCCTCTAGCACACCCAGGGATCTGTCATGCTCGGGGAGGGGACGCCTCCCTGACATGCCTCATCGGACCGGGGAGATGTAACCCGAAGTAGTCTCATAGGGTGATACCATGGGATTGCATCTCCGGAGAGCTACAATCACCCCATAGCATGTTTCAGCCTATCTGCAAAGTGTGCACAGGAGGGGCGGATGGAGTAGACTATCCTTGCTGATATCTTGAGGCTCTGACCGTCAGTCGATCCCATGGAGTCTGAACCCCCGGTAGAGCCCTTGTTATGATGTATTACTATTACTTATGTTATCTTGTGCTTGTATTATCATGTAGGTAATGTTGATGGATGGAGCACCCGTCGTGGTGATATCGTACTTGAGCATGATTGTTATGTGCTAACATGCATGTACGCTTTCGCTGTATAGAATTCCCATAGAGGACGTGGGACGAATGACACCTCCGTGTTCCTCCCCGGATGCTTGGCCATCCTAAGTGGTCTGAGTTAGACGAAGGGCCCTTCCATGGTGATGTCGTCGCCACAGGAGGGGAATTCCCGTATTTGTACGATGGGAGCATTGTATAGATTCTGGGAGTGTCACACCGCTTAAGTTAGATGGCAGGATTTTTGCTTGCCTATCTCCAGTTAGAGGGTTTTGTCGGCCTTTGAAGTTCAACGGACTGCCTTTGCCAGGATTTGCGCTATGCGCAAGGGTTTCGATTCCACTGGCCTGATTTTTTGATGCATGTTCTTCTCGTATGCAATAGAGGTCAATGGGAAGATGCAAGGCTTCAACAGGAACCTGGGTTTGTACCACGGAGATGTATTTGTATTTTGGAAGTCAGTTGCATTTTTTGTTGCATTCATAAGGTTGGATTGACCTAAGAAATAGAGCCACATAATCATTTGACCCCTCAAACACGTACATGGACGGCTAATCTTATAATGTATGGGGAACGAATCATTAAATACTTCCTTCTTAAGGTCATACATTTATTATCTGCATTTATGCAACTTCCCAACAAACATAATGTTAAGATAAATGTAGCTTTGAAAAAAGCTTATATTGCAAAATATGTGTAGTGCTTCATCCAAAATTACTATCCTATCTTTTAATCACATAATAACAAAAGATCGTGTTTCTCAACATGCACAAACAATATTGGGTTATGTTTCTTCACATTGTACCTTTCAAGTGGAGAACCATCAACATTTTTTGTTCAAATAATCAAGATATGTAGCCCTGATAGGGCTAAGCTATTCCAACAAAAGATTTTTGGACAGAAGAAATAATACATTTTGAAAGTGTTGTGCTCATTAGGTGCATTTTTGGATCCTCTTTTTATACCTAGTTTTAATTTCAATGTTACTTTTAATTTCAATTGCACATGGGGCAAGATAAGTTAACAACTGCAAAGATGCATGTGCACCTAAAGCTACCCAGCCATTTGCGTTAAGTAATCAATAAATGTTGGTTCACAGCAAATAATGGGAACATGGCATCAATTCTTTATTCCTGATTTCATTTGCACCAACTGCCAAAACCAAGTCACAGTTAAAGCATCTCTGCAAGCAAACGATTAAAAAATTATCAGCAAAAAACAGATATGCCAATTATCTATGTTGCTATATTGTACAGCGCAACGACACCAATTTCTCTTATTTGGTCTGAGGAGGCATTAACATTTGCAGCTCATAAACAAAGAGAATTTTACCAGTTTACTCTTTTATATTCAAACAGAATCATTCAGATTATACCTACGAAATAAGCAATGTATCAATAGGGTTCTATTTAAATCTAATGTTATGCTAGAAGAGAGAGAAGAAAATGTACCTACAAAATAAGCAATGTATCAATAGGGTTCTATTTAAATCTAATGTTATACTAGAAGAAAGAAAAGAAAATGTACCTTATGCAATGAATGATGTGCTCCAAATGTTGAATATACATAACCCATCTAATCTCTGAGGTCATTTTTGCTTTGCGCCTGCAGACAAACTTGTTAACAAGCCTAAGATTTAGATCATATAGTATCCATACATTATTTTCTAGTGATAATTGAGATAGCACTACTTAAACTAGAGCACATGCATCATTTTACTTCTAAAAATATTGAGGTGATGTAATATGAGTCATGACAACTGCCTTGTTTGCCCTTCTCCCAAGGCTGCTAAAATACATCAAGCAAACTAAGAAATGTGGACTTGTTGGGCTTTACGAATCTCTCCTGCGTAGAGTCTGAGGGCTTCCAATTACACTTGTTGTAGCTATACAAGGCGAACATGGAATTCCATGCTACCACATTGCAATGCAGTTTTCTGTCAAAGATGAACCTTGCATCCTCTAAGCTCCCACACTTTCCATACATATTAAGAAGGGATGTTCCAACAACATCGATAGAATCCATCGCCATTACCAAGGCATGCATTTCTTGCCCCTCTTAAAGTCTTGTATCACCACAATTGGCGATAATAATAACCATTGTAACATCATTTGACTCCACGCCCAAATTGCATGTTCTCGAACAAACGGTGATTCAAGACCAAGTTGGTTCTCTGCATATGCTACAATTATAGCAGTCCATGAAACCACATTCCGTTCTGGCATTTTGTAGAAAGTATGGAATGCTACCTCTAAACAACGACAAATTGCATATATTTTCACAATCTAAACAACGACAAATTGCATACATTTTCACAAAAGCAGTACCAACCACAATGTTGATTGCATCACCATTACAGATGGCCCTAGAGTGGGTGAATTTCTCCTTGGCTAGATGCAAAACAACACATCTAGGAGAGTTACAAAGGTGACTTTGTTTGGTCTCAAGCCATTATGTTCCGATTTTTGAAAATTTTCCAATTCTTGAAAATTTTCCAATTCTTGAAAATTTAAAAGGCATCCATCGCAAGACTGTTCTGAACATAAATTGCAATCATTGTTGTCCATGTAAATATCGTGCTCTAAATATCTTTCTGGCATTTTTTATATGATTACATTTGCCATACATATTAAATAGGAATGTTGCAATAAAAATGTTGGTTTTATCTCTTGCACCCAAGAATGTAAGTATGGATTTGCTTTCCTTGAGCTAGGGCTTGTAGGCTGCTGCAGACATCAATCATACAACTCTAAGAAAATTTATCTAGTATCATTCCTTCTAATTCCATCTGCCCGAAAAGAACCAAGGCTTGGCTTCCTTGTGCATACCGATCATAAGCTCTGACTAAAACATTCCACAAAAATGGCTTGTGAGGCTTCAAAACCTCTAGCATTTATGATGGTCTACCAATGCAGATGGAAAAAGAAGGGAAAGAAAAAGAGTAGAAATTTGGCAGTAAGATTACACAAATGTGCAAATGTATATCTCCTGATAGCAAATAGCATTAGGCTAAGCACATTTGTGTCTTAGAGAATACTAGTCCCATTTGAAAGAGGCATCTGGGAATTGAATGGATGCTGGCAAAAAATATGTATGCTTTAACTGTCTTGCTTGGATGAAGGTTAATATTGTAAAACAAAAATTTTACCTTATTTCATATTTCTGAAAGGTTCGTTGACAGCAAGAGCAGTTTGGGCATTAGTTCGCATCTAGAACTTGGGAAGACTGGGGTCAGGGTTTATATCAAAAATATTTCTGCAAATGGGTGCCAAGGCCTCCCTGCAAAGAAAATGGGTGCAAAGGCGCCTCAACAAAAACTAACCATATGCATGAACCATTTCCATGCATGAAATAATACCTTTGGCGTGAGGAGAAGGTGGACATGGATACAACAAAAAAAGTTAGAGGCTTCATGCAAGAAAAAGGAAGAAGGAAACGCTCTGATCTCTGATCTCCTGCTCTTGCCGCACTTTAACATCTGAAATTAGTGCCAGAGATTCCGTCTAGGATCTTAAAAGAAGATTAAAAATTTGCTTGACAGTAACCATAACATCATGTGAAGGATATGACAAAAGTAACAGAGGAGAAAGATTTTTCACTGATACCAGCACTTGAGGTCATGTCCAAAACAATGACGCACTTGCACTCTTTAAACCTGATAGACAAGGACTTAAAACCCTAGAATGTATTGCTACCAAAACTAGAAATGATGGAGGAGCATGCAGTCCAAGACAATTCTGATAACCATCGCATCAGCTTATATTACCCTTTGAGGACTGGAATAGAACATTATATTTGTAAAAAACTTCCAGACCTACTTGTAAGGATGACCAAGGAATTGTACTCAATGTGTTTAGATGTTGATTTTGATGCATTCCATCAAAATAATAAGCAGTGTTCCTGGACAGGGCAACTTCATGATGCTCAACGGTTTCAGGTGCCTCATCCTAAAAGCATAACCTGTATATCTTCAAGCCTTAAAAGCATAACCTTCTAACAAGTTCTAAAATCCACGAAGAACTTTAACACTGCAAAATCCATTAAACAAATCTAAGCCTGAAGGCAATGCCTTAGTCCTTTATTTCTTACTTGTTAGAAACTCATATAACCACTAAATAATGTTATTAGAACAAACATCGGTTAATTTACATGAAAATAGTAAAAAATCCAACCAGTTCCAAGTCTAAGAAATACGAAATATCAGATCTACAAAAGTCATTCTAAATAGGTAAAGAATGTGATGAGCAAATGAAGGAGAACAAATGGGCATGGGATAGCTAAAAGCACTATAATGAAAACAGAAGCGTATAGAGAAGAGAAAAACTTCACCTTGGAGTAGAAGGCAAGGCTTAAAGTCCCCGATAGAAGGCATTCTGGTATTCTTGTGAAGATCTCATGCCTGGAATGGAAACCTGTCTTTGATAGGCTGTAACAGAAAATATTGGAAGCAAGAGCAGGCAAGGGTCGATCTTACACCAAAACTCTGAACCTCCTTGTCTCAAAATCGATCAGTGAGGAAGACCTAATGCAGAGCCGGATCTGCCATAGCCGAGTTGGGCTTGTTCTTTGCCAGAGGCACGACAAAGAATTTCTTGGGTTTTCTAATTTCCCTGGCCCTAGGATTGAAAATTAGAGAATCGGATGGCTCAAAATGATTTTAGGTGATGTGGCAGGACACGTGGCATAGCTAGAATTGCAGCAAAGTGTGCACCTCGGGTTAGGCAACCCTGCTAAAAAAAAAGAAAGAAAAAAATTTAAAATTTTTGTTTTAATGTGTCATGGAACGTATTATTTTTAATGGTTTACTATGTCGTTCATGATGTTTTTTGAATTTTTTTTTCCCAACCCAAAAAAAAAAGTCCCATAACACACCAAAACAAAAATTCATTCTGCAATTCATACTGCAGGAGATTTTATCACGATAATCTGCAGTGATTTATCAAAATAATTTTTTGGTGCAATTGGTTCTTGTGGCATAATAAAGGTAAATTAACCATCGTCCACATAAGAATCATTGCCCACCCGAAAGCGACATGTGGATAGAACTTTATATTTGCAAGTTTGAAAACAATGTCGAGTAGTTCACTCAGACTTGCAAAAAAACCGTGCAACAATGACAAAAGAACGACAACAATAAAAATATTTGGCTTGAGTTTTAAAATTTGTTTATCGAAAGAAGGTTCTCGGCTCCTGATACATGTAATTGCCTCAAAGGATAAAGGTGGCTCACTCGAACGAGGTTGAAGTACAGACAAGTGCTTCAGGTACAGATTAGTCAAGGATCCTTAGGTTTTCCAGATCTGCATCATTGAGTACGTCTAAACAATCCACTTTCTCCAAACGTTTTACAGCTGCCCTAGCATCTGTCTGTCGATCAGAGATAGCAGCAATGCACGCAAGGTTGTACAACACATCACATTGCTCTTCAAAATCCAAGTTGTGATTACGCTCTACAAATATAGCAATTTATCATTACCAAACATCTTAAAGCCCTTCAACATGCAATGCAAAATAAAATGGAAAGCCAAGTAGAACGATGCAGAAACAAAGTGAACTATTGCTAAAGAACCAATATAAATGTTAATTTACCGTCACAAAGAAATTTGCATGCTTTAAGATACAAATCTACGCTCTTGTTCCCCTGCTCTTTTCCAGCCAAAGAGAATCCATTGGACAGAAGAAACTTTGCTGCTACTTGATGTGCTTCAGCAAGACCCAGGATTGCATCAATATTACTGGAATCAATTTTCAATGCAGTTCCAAAACTATTCCTTGCTCCTTCTAAGATTTTCATAAACTACATGGAAAAAACAGATGATGATTAATACAACTATGCAAACCATAGGCAGGTCCAAAATAAAATATTTAATGTTAAAACCTCTTCAATCTGAACAGTCAATCTCCTCTCTGCCTCAGCTATGTATATTTCTCCAAGCAAGTTGTAAAGCGAAGTATCAGTTGGGCTCAACTTTATTGCATTTTCAAGCTTCTCACGAGCAACAGTGAATAATGAAATTGCCCTCCCCAAGTCGGGAACGTGCTGGTAGAACAGAAGTGATAGATAAATCTCCAAAATATCTAAGCATTTGGATCTACAATGATGATTGAGGAAATGCGTTTGGCTGCAGCCTACACTTCTAGCATTCATACCCTTCCCATTGAGAAAAGACCTGCACCCCAATTTTGCAATAGCCCAGTTAAGTCATCTCCACTCCTTGTATCAACTTTTGAGCAGGCATCAAAATATGCTCGAAGGCCATGCTCGTATAATGGTTCTGCTTTTGTCCAAACATCTTCATCACATCTGTATTTTGTATTTTCATCAGAAAACATGAGCTCTGCACGCCTGATAGAACAGTCGCCAATATTTGTGAGAAGCTCCACATCATCAGGTGCAACTGCAAGGGCAGCAGAATACCTGCAGATTAGAATCAGAGATGAGCCGTGAAGACTAAAGATTCAAAGTATATCAGATGAAATATCTAGGTTATTATCACAACTGAGACCAGAAATTAGCCAGACACCCTTCAATATTTGTGAGCATTAATGCTCCCAAATACACATTACACATATACAGGTAGTCCAATACCATAGAAAACATGATACCTGCTATCTGCCTGACTGTACAGATCTTTTGCAACTTCAATTCCTCCGCCGTAATCTACTGCTATTTCAAGGGCAAGCTCCGCCCATTCACATAATGCAGTCCCACTGTTAACTGTAGCTTCTTGATTTAGACATTCATGGGAATGTTCTAGCTGAATTCTGTCATAAACTTCCAAACTTTTCCTGTAAAGGAAAAAAGGTGAGGCTCATATAACCATGTAGAATCTTTTCTATAACTTACAAGATATAATCTGAAGTTGAAACTAAAGTTACAAGGTGGTTGTACAAATGTAACAAAGAAAACTTCTATAAGCATGTAGATCGGGATTTCACAGCAAAAACAAAATGATATATGTGCTTATGGTGCCCGCAAAGCGTGGTATATGTAAGATCAAGACTTACTCTTTCTATATGGCAATTGGTACACAGTTGTGGGAAAAGCCCCATCTGCCTATTGAGTTAATCCACAACCCAGACAATATTTATGTGGCATAATATTCACACTAACGGAGGATCTTTAATTTCCTCAATCAAGCCACTAGAATGAGGATATTGGCTAACTACAATACTGTTGCCGACATACTCTTTATTCCACACAAAGGAAGTACAAAGATATTAACATTAAGGCATATACTTTGGCTCTTATAGCTTCAAAGAGTGGTAGCAGCTGCTGTAATAACACTTAAGAAAAGGTTTCTTATTTCACCAGGTTCAGTATGCACCAAATAGTTTTAATAATTTACAGATTTGAGTTTAATTTGTACCTGCTAAGACTTGCTGCAGAAGCTAATGACTTGTTCTTTAGTTCCAAAGCTTTATTCTTTGTCGTGTTTCCAGTTAATGGAGATCCTGTGATGCGAAAAGATGCAATCTTTGCAGAGATCGACCATTGAAGGAAAACTTCAGCCTGCATAAGTAAATCATATGAGATAAAACACATTTATGCAATGCAATATTTTAAAAGAATCTTTATCTGGGCCAAACAAATGATCTGCCTGAGCCAAAAAGTCGCCATATCGACTTTATAACACAATTATAGACAGTTTACCCTGCATTTACAGATAAATGTTGCCCTTTCCTTGCCTTCCAAATCTAGCTCTTCAAAATGTACTTACAAAGTTGCTCGTGCAGTGCTTGGGCAATCAAAGATATCATATTCAGTTTTAGATAGTATCATGAGTGTGATAAGCTATAATAAGCAATATAAAATTTTGAAAGAACTTCTTGATTTGCTGGAGAACCTCTATCTAGAACCTTTTTAGGAGCTTACAAGATCAAACAAGCACTCCTCTTTGTCCTGGGGAGACAAACTCTGTTGGAGGGCCATCTCAAACAATTCTGAACTTTGTCTAAGCAAAGGCTCTATCGGGTCCCTCAGGCCGGCGCTCAGCCTGTTGTTTTAATTTCCTCGCCTCTGCAATGCATTGGATTGCGTATTTAACACTCTGATAAGTAGGAGAAAGGGAAGAACAAAGGGAAGACGTACCTGCTAGAAGATTAGGAGTGCCAGAATTAACAAAATTCTTCCTTTTGTCATCACGTCGTCTAGACATTTTGTCATCATGCCGTCTGGACATCCTAGAGTTTCAGGGTTTTGGCAAAGATCTAAAAACCCTCCGATTTTCGCTGTGTTGTGGCATATATTTGATGAATGGCGGAATTGTCCTGTTATGCTCAGATCTAGAGATGGATTTATTAGACCATTGAACTTATTCAAGGTTAACACATCCATCTCTACATACTTCGACCTTCAGAACAAGCCTGCCCCAGACCATTGAGCCATTACATCCGGATACTGAGTCATGAAACGACGATTCTCCCACGTCATCCGGATACTGAGTCATGAAACGACGATTCTCCCACGTCGCCTCTGAGACAGGTCTATGTTTCCATTTCACTAGAAATTCCATATGGTCTCTTTGGCAGATCCGCACTATCTGGGAATTCAATATTCTTTCAGAGGTAGGAATTCTATCCAACTCCACCATGTGTTCCTGAGAAGGCACAACATTCGCAGCTTTCCCCAGAGCTAATCGCAGCTGGCTCACATGGAAAACCAGATGAATGTCCACATTCAGTGGAAGTTGCAACTTGAAGGCAACATCGTTATATTTCTTCAAAATCTTATAAGGACCACTGTATCTTGGGGAGAGCTTTGGTTTCTTTCCTGCAAGCAATGGCAATATTGCTTTTCTTTTCAGATTTGCCGGAAAGACCACGCGAAGGTATACCATCTGACCCTCATGCAGCTCGATCGGGGCTCTCGACAAATTGGCACATGGCCTTGCCCGATCCTGGGCCTGTCTCATATGCAATTGATACAATGCAAGTGTCACATCCATACCTTCAAGCATACTTATAGCAGCATCAGTTTTCAGCCCTTCAAAACCAAGTGATACAGGTCCTCTGAGATTTCTCCCAAACATAGCCACAAATGGGATAGTTTTGATGCTCTACTGGAACCCATTATTGTAAGCAAACTCTACAATCGACAAATAGTCCTCCCATTTGGATTGCTGAGTGGCCACATAAGATCTTAGCATATCCTCCAGAATCTGATTCACCCTTTCAGTTTGCCCATCCGTTTCAGGATAATCTCTGCTAGAGAACTGAAGAGTGCATTTTAATGCAGAGAACAATTCCCGCCAGAAATTCCTAGTGAATTTCACATCTCGATCGCTTACAATAGCTTTGGATAACCCAAAAATAGGTAATACATGTTGTATGTATATAAGCCTTGGCCACCGCCAAGCCATCAGCATTCTTTATATAGGTATAAAGCGTGCATACTTCATCAACCTATCCATAATGACAAGTATCTGGATATAGTGATGCATAGTACGAGGCAACTTCATGATGAAATCCATAGAGATTTCACTCCACCTCTCTTCTGGCACAGGCAGAGGTTACAAGAGTCCTGGAGTTTTGCTTCGTCTTGCTTTAACCTGCTGACAAGTCTCACAAGCTTTCACATATTTCTGTACATCCTCCTTCAAACCAGGCCAATAAAAAAATTTTCTTTTGAGCGATTCATAAGTTTTCCATTCACCTCCATGCCCAGCATAAGGTGCATCAAGAAATTCGATCAATAATTGCTTTTGCAAAGTGTCCACAGTAGGAACATAAATACGTCCCTTATGATACCAGAGTCCATCCTGGATATCTCAAGCATAAGGTAACTTGGATAGATGTTGCATACTCAAAATATAGGCATCCAAGTCATATGGTTATCTAATCTATGACACCAAAATAATTTCACATTGAACCATCACATTTACTTCCTGAACCCTAAAAAGAGCATCGCAAAACATGATTCTCGTGGTCGGGCCGCAGTGTCTAGCCTATACAAAGTTGGTCGACCGAGCATCCCGACAATGCAGCATCTTACTTTAATCTCTCATTTGGTTATAAAGCTGTTGAATTTGTTCATAGTTTGAAGCATATTTGCTTTCCTCGAGTCCATGGAGATTGTTCGTGTTACTCCACATCTCATTTCTTTCATTTCTATTTCGCAAGAGGTTTTCTTGGAGCATTCAAGACCGCTTGTAGCTTGTGGAAAAAATGGGCATTTGGCTTCTATAGTATTCTGTTTAATTGGGAAGATGTTAATACTGTAGTATAGACAGAAGAAGAGGTTGAGAGAGGCTCATGTGTACTTTAGTTACAGACATATTCTGATCCAGAAGGGATCATTTGTACGTGAACTATATCTCCATCCATGAGGGATCTATTGTATTGTAACTTTTCCTATCTGATCAATACAATAACTTCTTACCTTCAAAAAAAAAAAAAAATTGAGAAAAAAAGTTCAACCACCTTGCTTGCCTTGGACTTACCTCAGCCTGAATTTCAACGATTTATGATCGGTATAGACCACAAACTCACATTTGTTGTGGAGATAATATTTCCAGACTTTGAGCACATGAACCATTGCCAACTCCCGCCAGAGGGTGGAATAGTTCTTCTCTCGCAAAGATTGAGTTGACGACTTTTTTATACGCCACCACCCTACCATCCCCCGCATGAGCACAACACCAATGGCATAACCACATGCATATGTGTAAACCTCATAAGGTTTACTCGTGTTTGAATCAACGTAATGGGTGCTTGAGGTCACGACCTCTTCAAAGATATCCATTGCCTCGGCCGCTTCCGCTGTCCATTGCCAATAGACATTAGTTTCCAATAACATAGTCAAAGCAAAATGGCAAATTTGCACAAGTCTCATGACAATAGCCGCCAACCCCAAGGAACTACACAACTCGATACATTCTTTTGGCATTGGCCAAGACCTAATTGCCTCCATCTTCTTGGAATCTATAGCTCTACCTTCTACGATACAATGTGGCCCAAATATTCCAATCTGCTTTAAATTCATACTTTAACATCTTTGCATACAACTTATGCTGTATGAGCAGTTAGCACAGAAAGCAAATGATCCAAATGCTCATCCAAGGTTTTACTATAGACCAAGATATCATCTTAAAATACTTCAACAAAAGTATCAAGACATCCTGCAAAAACTCATTCATCATTCTGGAAAAAGTAGCAGGAACATTTGTTAGTCCAAAAGGCATCACCAAAAATTCAAAATGACCAAAAACAATCCTGAAGGCAGTCTTATGTATATCCACCTCCTTCACCCTTATCTAGTAATAACCACTATGCAAATCCAACTTAGAAAAATACTTAGCTCCTGTTAATCTATCCATAATTTCATCAATCCTAGGCGAAGGGTACCTATTCTTGATCGTGATCTTATTCAAGGCACGATAACAATGCACATCCGCATTGAACCGCCCTTTTCTTAACTAGGATGAAAGGAGCACTATAAGGAAATTTGCTAGGGCCTCACAAACCCGTTGGCTAACAACTCAAAAACCTGCTTCTTTACCCCCTCTTGTTCCAATATGGACAATTTATAAGGGCTACCACTACAAAGATATATACATCAAATCTGTTGCAGTCAACTTAACCCGCTACAACCACTTCCCAATGCTACATCATATCGACTAACATCCAAGAGGTCAAAATGAAACGGACCTAGCCCCCTTGGCCTAAGCCGCGCGCCAAAATCAAGATATATAACCATGTAACAATGACATCTTATACATAATGCTTTTTAGATATAAATGTTCACATAAAAGACAAAATACACATAAACTATAATATATCACATTGCACCAACATAAAATGATCACACCCTCACGTTATATATACAACTCAAGCAACAAAATCACTGTGCTTGTCCTCCTCCTCGAAGTGACCGAGGAGGAATCAGTCCGAGCTGCTCTCGAAGAAGACTCTTCACCACCGAGTCCCGTGCCTTGATTTTGAGGTCGGTCGCCATAGTACAGCTTGTTCGAACAACGAGATTATTATCTCATAAAGTCTCGCTTTGACATCATCTCTCGTTCATCTTCCATCTCATTGAACCACCATGTGACGAAGGAATCCAGTTTCAAGATGATGGTTGCCTCTTAACGCGCATCTTAAATACAAACATGCACCCTGGGTTAGTCCACAAGGACTAAGTGGGAGGAGCATTCGGCATTAGCATAACAACAATACACCACTTTACCTGCTCCATCAAGACTCCCCTACATGAGTTAGCACATCCCATACACGCGATAACTACATGCCAGTTTAATCCTTGGGTGGCAAACCCCAAGGAGACCACTCTTCCATCTCGTATGTACAGTGCTTTAACTCATCCGCCGCCATCCGCATGGATGCGAGTTACACCACCACCACACCCTCCAAAGGTGGATCGCTGCATGCAAATGCACATCATCACGTGAATGCAAATGCACAATATCAATGAAAATACCATCACAGATCCTTATCTCTATAATTTCTACCAAGTGACCCAAGCCATATTTATATGTAAAAATCAACTTCAAATTTACGTACTCATACAAGCATCCCAATGTTAGAGACTAGCAAGACAATTATTTTTCATAATGACCGACTAACAACATATGGTTCCTTTCCTCGATAGTTTTCAATAGACGACAATAATTTATCAAATCCTAAGACAAGGTCATATAATTAGTTTTCTCAAGAATAGAACTCAAGTTTCTCGACTAGCCGATCTTGGGTCTCATAAGGTATATTGCCTAGCAGGTTTATCAATAGTAGAACTACCAAGGTAAAACAACTTAAGGCTTTAAAGCTTTAACTTTAATATTAAATTCTAAAGGTATGGGGATACTCGCACCGGTACCTCCCCAAGATCCTAACCTCACATAGAATCCACCTGCCACCAACAAATTTCTTTTCCTTGGCCGACAGGACTTGCTAGCTCGCCCAAGCCAGGGATTCCTTCCGAAAATGGATTTACAAGGCAAAAATGATCTCAAGGATTAGAATCAAGGTGATAAGGTGGATCTATAGATGAATCCGTGATGAGGAGGTAGACAAGGTAATGACGGTTTTTGCAAAAAATTGGATGCAAGCTTAGATTTTCGTGATCCCCGATGGCCAAAATCAATCGCCTTTTGATTTGAATTAATAGAGCACTTAATATGACGATTCTTGCATCTGGTCTAGAGCTTTGGGTCACAGACGATGTCATCTATGTTTCATAAAAACTGCTCTACACAATCCGATCCCCAATCATGCTCAAAAATCAAGACACGCATCAAACCCCACTTGAAGTATATGCTTTGAACTCTCTTCTGCTTAGCCTCCGACCGCTTCTTTTCCTCCTCCTTTACACCATCCGCCAACTTCTTTCGCTTCTTATACGCTTGCCCGTGGATCGATCTTCACCCTGAATCCATTCCCAATGCCGATGCCTATTTGGCATGCCGGATGCTAGATTTAGCATGGGTCTCTCGACATCCCAGCACAGCCCGATCCTTTCTCCCTATTTTATGGCGCCACTTTTGAATTTAACCTATTAAAGGTTTAATAACCTTAGCTAAGTAGTTTTAAATGCCGCCACTAGCATACCCATGGAAGCTGTGATCAACAATCATCAACTCGCAAAATTGTTTGTGGCTTTATCATGAAAGTGTTTCTTCCATCCACCGCAACCAAATTACCCCTCATGACAATATATGTGACTATCACCGAGATACTTAAGCAGTTGCAACATGGAATATATTATGGACCTTGACGCGACGCAGCCTTGTAGATCCTCCCGTATGATCTTTAAACTGACCGCATATCTAGGTGCTAGCTTCCCGCATTTCTTAAACTTCAATGTACCCCTGCTTAGGATTAATTTTCAGGAATACCATCATTCTCCCCGAATTCTAGAGGTCTTCCCATTTATCTCCATATTGCTTTTGTCAGTTCCTGTGTTTTCTAATAATCCGGAGTCAGATCCCAATATCTTCCCTATGGTCCGACCAAATCAACTTTACATTGCGACTACACCAAGTCAAGGGATATTGGCATTCTTGCCCATATAACGCTCAAATGGGCTCATCTTTATGGAATCTTGATATGTATTGTTGTAGGCAAACTAAAAAGATAAGATTCCCAAGTGTGTAGATGTTCTGCACATACATCCTGAGCATGTCTTCGACAACCCGATTAACTCTTTTCAACCCCGATCATCGGTTTGAGGATGATATGTGTCAGGCCTATCCTTAATTGGGTTCCAACCCCCGCGGAACAATGCTTGCCAAAACCGCCAACAAAGCGCCGCCTCTATCCGACACACCATAACTTTAGGCATACCATGCATTTAATATATCCTTGATGAAAATCTTAGCAACATCCGGCAGTAGAAATGCGGATTTTGGTTGGCATAGTGGGTTTGGCCGCTAACCACCCAGTGGTTAACATTGTACACATGTTAGGTGTTAGTGGTGGCGACCCACACTTGGCATGGTAACTTAAGTGTATGGCTTAGATTTAGCTAGGCGCAGCGCTCGATTTAAGGCCTACACTATATTAGACCGAGCCTCTTCTCGATGTACTCAGTTTGATCTCATTTTTGGAGAGCCTCACTTGGCCATGTTCCCTTCATTCTTTGTATATATTTGTTTGTCTTGTTCTTGTTTTGTGATCATGAGCATGGCAGCTTTAGTAGCATCCTAAATATAGATCAAGCATCGCAGGGTGCATGCCAAGAACTCACAATAATGCATACCAAGTATGCCGGTTCGCCTCGCGATCACCTTCTTGAGCCTTGTCGTTTTGTCGTTGTCTTTGTTGCAGGTTTTATCCTAATCAATTCTTGAATACTTTTTACATTACTCTCAACCCTTCAATCCCTTATTTGGCCCAACCAAGGTTGAAATGGTCCTACCGAGGCCCCTTTGTCAATCAATTCCTTAGCACTTAGTTTGGTTATGAAAATCGCTTTTCAAAAACTCGCTTTTTTATAGTGCGCCAGCTTTTTGCAAAGGGTTTTGAGTGGTGACAAAGACTTTATGCAAAAATATCGTGAAAAATCAAGGGTTGTTTTTTCTTCTATCCGCCCGCAAGATTCTCAAAAAAAAAAAAATCATGATCCTTCTTGTTATTTTCCGCTTATCCAACGCTTTGTGCATTTTGCACACCCAAATAAACATATTCAATATCATCGCGATTGAAGCATATTAGCATATCACCAGATTCCGCCAATTTTTCAGCCCTTTCCAAAGAAATTTTTTTCGATTATTTGGCAGAGGGCCAACTTTAGCTAGCCCCTTTATCCAGCCCACACAATCTGTACTCGCATCATAGTTCTCCGGGTCGGGCCTATCCGAAGCACACAAAGGATTATTTCGAGCATCACTCACCAGATTCCATTAAATGTATCAGAAAGATAGATAAACTTGAGTCCCATCTCACTATTATGCATTAATCGATCAAAGACTTTGGCCTCATGGATTCACCATCTTGGCATACATCTTATTATCCGTTTGTCCCAGACCGCACTCATGTAAATCGAAAGCAGCCTCATATCTATTCAGTCGGGCATAATTCGCCTATTCACGCTTCTATCTAGTCATGAAAACATAGATTCGTGAAAGCATCACGAAACATCTTTGTTACCGTGGCTCCATTTTGTTACTTATTTTCGAGGGCCAACACTTGACTAGCCCCGCCCATCTTCAAGCATTCGGGTTCAGAATTTCAAATGGCGACATACAAGATAAATCAGCAGCTTTTTTTTCAATGACGAAGCATACATCACATCTAAGCTCCAATCCAGCTTAACAATGGGCATCCTAAGGCCATTCGTGATCGATTTACACACACCACCTTCTATTTCCGAAGAACCCCGTACTTTCGAAGAAGTTCTATGGCAGCGCACCATATCCGCCATTTCTATCCGCAATAGCTTTGCCTTAACCGATATAACGCCATCTTTAGGCTGCACTTGTTTAGGGTTATTTTATGCCCAACCGCCAAATTTTGGCCGCCGCCAGACTTTTAGGGTATCCTATATTCTTGCCATGTCTCTACTCACCGTGTTGGGCACCCACGCCAAAATTATCAAGCTTGTACCCATCGGTCACGCCCACGCCACCTGCAAAATATTTTTGTTGGCCGATAATCACGCCACGCTTAATCAAGAGCCACGCCATGTTTCACCTGCTTAAACCCACGCCATTTTCAAAGACCCACACTTCTTCATGGTTTGCCATAAGGTTTTCATGCCTTTTTATTTCCCGCTTAACGCCGCTGGACGACACCGGTGCTCACCAAAACAAACAAACGGCACGCTGACATGCTCAAAAAAAAAAAAAAAAAAAAAAAGAAAAAAAGGGTGCTTCCATGCTTTTGTTCTCAATGACTTCCCCGCTTTTATGGTGCTTACATTTAAAGCCCCTTATTATACTTGTTTTTAAGTGGAATTTTTGTCTTGTTCATTAAAATTGACTTCCCATGATATAAGGGAATCGCCTCTATGTTTCTTTTTCCGACCTTAAGTTCCTATGATCCATGTTCTCGTGATCGACATTCCTTCTGATCCTATTCGCCATCAACGCATTCATGAAGATCTTCGACGACAAAACCACCCATTACCATTACTATCATTTTGCCCCTAAAAAATTGCACCATGTTGTAATTGCCTGACTTGTCTTATAAAAAAGTCTCAGACATATTTTTTGTGCTAAAAGTTTTAGGGGGGGGCGTTGTTAGCCACCTAGTGGTTAACATTGTACACATGTTAGGTGTCAAGCAGGCGCATCGACACTTGGCATGTTTAGGTTAACTTAAGTGTATGGCTTAGATTTAGCTAGATGTAGGGGCTCAAATTTAAGGGCCTACACTATATTAGACCCGAGCCCTATTCAGATGACCTCATGTTTGATCTCACATTTGAGAGCCTCACTTGGCCACGCCTTCATTCATTTTGTACATATTTGTTTGTCTTGTTCTTTGTTTTGTGATCATGAGCATGGCAGCTTTTAGAAGATCCCGGCAATATAGACTGGGCCGCCGCAGGGTGCATGCCAAGAACTCACAATTAACACTTGCTTGGTGAGACGATCCATTATTAGATAGATGGAATCATATCGGGCTCTCGTGGTCTTAGGCAATCCCACAATAAAATCCATATCTATACTTTCCCATTTTGTATCGGGGATATCCAATGGTTGCAACTCCCCCTAATCTTTTGATGAGAGGCTTTCACCTTCTCGACATGGTAAACATCCGGGCGATGTAACTTAAGATTTCCTTCTTCATGCTAGGACAAAAGAACCGCTTTTGGGACCTTATGAAGAGTTTTCAACTCCTAGATGACCCGATATCGGACTATCATGAGCTTTTTATAATCTGTTGTTTAAGCTCGTGATATCCCATATGCACAACCGATTGTGGTAGATTAACTTGATGCTTCTATCTTATAGGGATTCCCGCTTTTCCCTTGTTCAACCGGCCGCTACTATAGGTTGGAAATAAGAATCCTCTGATCAATCATCAAGTAGATTGCTATCCCATTGCGTATTAGCAACTTTAATGGCAAAGAAATATGATCACCGACACGATTTGCAATTACGCTATCTTTGCCGTAGCCGGTACATTATGGTGAGATCATACTCTTGCAACAGCTTGCATCCAATGTTTCAAGGGCGATTTAGCCGAGGCTAAGGCCAAGAAATAAGACTTTGATGATCTACCTTGAGGGAAAATTCTTACCCAAAAGATAATGCCTCCATAATTTCAAACGCACAATAACCGCAAGCATTTCCAGATCATGTGTGTTGATAATTCCATTCACCGATTAAGTTTCTTTGATGCATATGCACATACATGGCCATTTTGCAATAAAGCACATCCAATCTGGTATGAGGCATCTATTACCACACAAAAGTCCCGGCCCATAGATGGAATCTTTAAAATTGGTGCATGCCCAAGGCATCTTTTAAAATTTGAAAACTTTTGTTTACATACCTCTCGACCATTGATAGCTAGATCTTTTGAAGTAGGGTGGTCAATGGAGCCGCTTTGGAAAAGTGCTTTATAAACTTGCGATAATATCCAAATTAATCCTATAAATGCCCTGATCTCCTTACAGATTGAGGTTGTGGCCATTCTTGTTAGCTTTTACCTTCTCGGTCCGCTCAATTCCCCTTGTTGGAGACAACATGGCCTAAATAAATCAACCCGCTTCTTTGAGCAAAACCGCATTTGGAAAGTTTACCATAAAGCTTATATGTTGCCTTAAAAGCTTCAAACCGGGTACAAATGTTGAACATGCTCTTCGTGTCTTGGAATAAATCAGAACATCGCGAAAAATAATGAGCACAAATTGGGGTCAAGATGAGCCCAAAACATCGCTCATACCGCAGCAATGCGCATTGATAAGCCCTAAATGGCATTACCACAAACTCAGCGTACTGCCCTATATCCGTAATCCCCATCCGATAGTAATCGATCCAAGTCAATCTTTGAAAACTTGCTACCACTTAATTGGTCAAATAGATCATCCACCCTTGGCAAAGCTGCAGAACCACTCTTGGATAGTTACCCTCGATGAAATTCTATAATCAACACACAAAACGTTAGACTCCCATCCTTCTTCTTTACAAATAAGACAGAGCTCCAAATGGAGACGCCATGAGTCTAATAAAGCCTTGCTCTACTAATTCTTCAAGTTGCTTTTTGAGTTCTGCCATCTCTACCACATTAAAATGTGATAGCGGAGGTCAATGAGGGTGGCCAGATCCCCGAAGCAATTCAATATCGGCGCGATTCACCCTTACCTAAGGGAGGTAGTTCTCATAATCTCATCGAAACACATCCCTCAATCTTTTAACACTGAAACAACTTCGAAACAATAGTTTCTGTATATCCGTTGTACCTTTTACTTATCATTCGGACAGACATGATTCCTCCTTTGGCGCGAAATAGCGCCAGTTCTGCTTGCAGTCAACAAGGAAGGACTGTGAAGCATATAGGACGACTAACAATCTAACTCTTGATAGAACCATTTGACAAGGTGCAAAGGACAACGTGCTAGTTTCTTTATAATCGATGTAGGCCCCTACTGGGCCAACCACCTACATTCTGCACTAAGTCATACTACCTGCATCAAGTAATTTTTAAAGTTAGTATGAAACCTTATCCCACAAAGTTTAAAGTTCAAGCCGGTGCACAAACCCATTTGACATCTTAATCACACCATCCGCTAATTCTACTGCATCTAGACCTGCAATGACATTACCTCCAAAACCTATCCGGAAAGCAACTCAATCTAGGCTTAAATGAAATTGTGTGTGCTCACCGCCAATCGAAAATGAAAGGTTGGCGCTCAATGCTACCCGTAGATGGATAACGCCAGAGTAATATATTCCGCAGGATCTCCACTAATGGCATATGCACGATATCCGTGCTACTCCCTGCTTATTCCAATGTAATCGCCATTCTCAGTGTGCCCCTCGCCTCTCAAGATGAGTATTTGAGATCCATTTAACACTTAGCATACCTGGGCGGCATGGCCTATTCCAGCTGATTCCACTACTAGCCCCCAAATTCAAGATTGCTCTCGCTTTGCCACTTTCTAGGACAACGAGCTGAAATATGCCTAGTTTCTTTGCAATAGTAAATACAATCCTCCTCAACATAACATTCTTGTTTCTCAAACCATTCGCTTGGTCCGCTTGGTCACTTTTCCGGAGTAGGACATGCATTTCTCCGATATCTCCGGCAAAGAAAAGATCTTTCTCCGCTTATGAGGATATTCCTTTTCGATTTCCAAGGTTGGGTTGTTTCCTCCGACTTTCAGATCCGACATGGGCTGCTCTTTAAACTTGAGACCCTTGGACAGCTTCTAAGCTGATAAGTTGTTCTCCGACTAAAAGTCAACTCCTCGCTTGAGCCCACCTATCAAACTCATTACCAATTGTGCCATCAGCTATAGTGGGTCCGTGATGGTTGCAATGCCCTAAAATGCATTTCTTGGTACACTACTACTATATCTTCTTTGAACCAAATTTTTGAACTTGTTCATCCGGGCTTCTAGGTCAAACCCAAAGATGTAAATAATGGAGTTTAAATAATTACATCAAGGTATCCCATGTGATGGTTTAGAAAACCGATGAAGCCTTCTTATACTTTGGGCGTGTCCAAATAATAAAGTATTACTTCCAAGAATAGTTGCCTTTAATAAGTCTAGATTTCTTTAACTTGAAAATAAAAATTTGATCCCTTCAACCAAGCATCAAGATCTTCATCAGGTCCTTACCACTAAAATGTCTCCATCTTAAGTCGCCTTTAAACCTTGCTGACTCCATCAAGGTCAACATCCTTGGTGGCGTCAGTTGTTGCATAGTGGCAAGTTGTCGTCAGATATCCGCCAAAAATTTGCCTAAATTATGGTAGGGAGCATTGCTCGCTTCCCCACCCCCTCGGACCGCTATCATTATTCTGCATATCCCGCTAACCACTGAAAAATGATGGCAATGGTTATTTTCAATACAAAACAACCTCTACTTTCCAATAGACTTTTAAGTTTCCTACCCTGGTCTGTGCCGTTGCACCAAAAATCAAGATAAGGTTACAATGTAACAATGACATCTTATAATGTAGATATAAATGTTCACATAAAAGATAGGGGGCCACACATAAACTAAGAGATATATCACATTGCACCAACATGAAATGACCACACCCTCACGTTGCTGTATATATACAACTCAAGCAACAAAATCACTCTTGCTTGTCCCTCCCCTAAAGTGACCGAGAGGAATTGCCGAGCTGCCCCTGAAGAAGACTTCCGCCACGCCCCGTCCCGTGTGCCTCATTTGAGGCCAGTCGGCCGCCATAGTATTAGCCAATTCTGAACGAGATTATTATCTCATAAACTCTCGCTTTGACATCCCGGGTCTATCTTCCATCTCATTGAACCACAATGTGATGAAGGAATCCAAGTTCGTGATGATGGTTGCCTCGTGATCGCGCCATTTTAAATACAAATGCACCTCGGGTTAGTACACAAGGACTAAGTGGAGAGGAGCATTAGAGATCTTCAACATTCAACAATTGCATAACAACAATACACCACTTTAATTGCTCCATCAAGACTCCTCCTACACGGTGAAAGTTAGCACATTCCATATTACTACATTACTTATGCATAACTTTACATGCTGCTTAGTCCTTGGGTGGCTGCACCCCAAGGAGACCACTCTTTCCATCCGTATGTACAAAGTTTTCGAACTGCATCATCCTGCATCGAGCGCAGAGGTTACACGGCCACCCTAATTCAAATTGATGTTACTGCAAATGCACAACATCACGTGAATGCAATGCACAATATCAATGAAAATACCATCACAGATCCTTATATGTTATAATTTCTACAAAGTGACCTATGTGCCATATTTATATGTAAAACCAACCTCAAATTTATGTACTCGCATAAGCATCCTGTAATGTTAGGAAACTAGTAAAGACAATTATTTTCATACGACTGGATTGACAACATATGGTTCCTTTTCTCGATAGTTTTCTACTAGACGCATAATAATTTATCAAATCCCAAGACAAAGTCATATAACTAGTTTTCTCAAGAATAGAACTCAGTTTCTCACTAGCTGGGATCTTGGGTCCATAAGGTATATTGCCCAGCAGGTTTCTATCAATAGTAGAACTACCAAGGTAAAACAACTTAAGGCTTTGCAAAGCTTTAACTTAATATTAAATTCTAAAGGTATGGGGATACTGAACCCCATTATCCCTCCAAGATCCTAACCTAGGAATCCACAACTCTAATAGCGTTTCTTTTCCTTTGGCCGACTAGATTTTGCTAGCTCTGCCAGGGATTCCTTCCAAAATGGATTTACAAGGCAAAATGATCTCAAGGATTAGAATCGTGGTGATAAGGTGGATCTACAGATGAATCCAGGCGAGGAGGTAGACAAGCATAATGACAGCTTGTGCAAAATTGGATGCAAGCTTGATTTTCAGATCCTGATGGTCAAATCAATCCTATGGCCATCTATGTTTCATAAAAATTGCTCTACACAATCCGGACATCCCCTCAATCAGCCGCGAAATCAAGACATGCATCAAACTCTACCTAAATTATATGCTTTGAACTCTCGCCTTGCTTGCCTCCGGGATCCGCTTCTTTTCCTCCTCCTTTCCACCTTATCCGCCAATTCCTTCGCCAGTTTTATATGCTTGCCTGTGGATCGACTTCCACCGGCAATCCATCCCTAATGCCGATGCCCATTCTAAGATGCCGGATGCTAGATTTAGCATGGTCTCATATCCTAGCACAGCCCGATCCTTTCTCCCCTATTTATGGTGCTCACTCTTTATGTTTAACTTATTCAGGCTTTAATAACCTACTAATGTATTTTTATATTTTAAATGCCGCCTAACAAAGATACCTCCATGGAAGCCGCATGGCTATTTAGATGATCTTTACACAATATGATACGCGACACAAGGCAAGCCACTACATCCCTTATCTTATAGCTCTCTACTAGAAACATGTACTATGAGCTAGTCTGCTTTCACTGGTTTACACAAATGAAGCTTTTCCTAGTGGCCTTAAATACTCAAGGGCACTTCAATGCCTTTACGATCCTCCACCGAGAATCATTCACAAAGAACCATCTACCTTGTACTAGTCTTATACAAGGTACGCGGTTCTATTACCAACTTAGAAGAGATAAATATGCTCTAAGAGCCACAATCCAATAACACCCTCACAATGTTTCGCCCATGATTCTACCTAAATCTTAACTGCCTAGCAAACATATCCATGATGTCCTGTTTCATGCTTATCCAAATATGGGTATAGCTCTGATGGCAATGGCTGGAAATTGTCTTAGATTCTAATACTCTTCAGCCTTTTCACCACATTTGCTTTCTCTTGTTATCAACTTTCTTATTCCCTCGGTGTGGGTCAGAGCATTCACGACTCAATGTGCCCGTGCTCCACATCTATAGTAGAAAAAATATCCTTCCTAGATCACTAAACTTAGGGTCTCATTTTACGCTTCTTGGACTTCCACCTACATACTTAGGCTTAGACTGTCAGACTTTTTTTTTTAAATTCTATTTTCTTCTTGAGAACTTCCTGATGTCCTCTTTAAAGGACTCATCCTCTTCCTCAAGTCGACGAGCCATCATCGCCGCTCTCTCCTCAAAACTTCTGTTTCTCACCCACCACCGCTTCTTGAGAGCAACATCGATAGACCATCTAGGAAGAAATCAACTCAACAGCTTTGGGTAAATCTTCAAACCCTCGTGGATATACTCCCTGCATCTTTATTGGATATAAGCACTGAGAGAACTCACTGGCTATAGATCCCAGCCGCAACTCCGGGTTCAACGACTATAAACCACCTCTTTACCTTCAATTGCCTATCCCTCCCCGCTAAAATCGCGCCTTCTTCCCGCTTTGCCTTCTCGCTTCCTCTTCTCCTCCTGGCCACCGCTACATCCTCAGAATAGACCGCCTCGGCACCCGGAATCGCGGCAAAACCATGCGGCGCTTAAGCACCCCAACATGATGTGATTCTGCCTGTCATAACCGGCCTCCGTGATTCGCTACTTGGGCGATGTCTCGAACTGTCCAGCTTACATCTCGATGTCTCCATTTAGGTGCTTTACTTTTCAAACCATAATATTAAACAACCATTTAACCTTAATGGTTTTAGAACCATTCATATGATTATTTTTATTTCAATGGGTTTTTCTACCCATTAAGATTTGTCTTGGCCCCATTAAAATTTTCCCACAATTATAGTATTGCACAAGGCCACCTTAGGAACTAGATTGATCACATCTAGCTGCCTCCCTAGATTAGGATCTATCAAGGTGCAATTCAATGACCTTCTAGGGAAAAACATATGACTCATAATAATGATAATGCTACCGATTAAATTATTATTGTTAGCCCATAACCAAAGTGCATGCAATATATAAGGATAATGGTCTACAAATTATTCGGGGCATAAGATTTCATTACGCGGATTGATGTTATTCATGCCGCTTATTCTCGAGCTTATCCACATAGTGTCGAATTAATTCAGACAATCAAGCTTAAGCAAGATTGGTCTAGAATCCAAGGTAATTGGCATTTTCTCATTTCATAGCAAAGCATGAAAAATACAACTCACTCAGGAAAACGGATTGAAGTATGCTCCCACCGCCCCACTCTACACCTTTTCAATGCATGACGCCATGTAGACTAAAGTAGCAATACTGAGTTTGGCCTTTTCTCGTCCTGTTCGTGAGTTAATACCATGTTGATACCGACCAATCAATCTTAAATTACCTCTCGTGCAAACTAATATTGTAGAAGGACCAGTTAGACTATTAAGAAAGATGAACCAGTTCACAACCTCATGGAAGGTCATGCCCTTTTATTAGATTACATCAAAGTACATCGGATCTCTCGCGAACCGACAGCGAAGCAAGATTATAGCCGTTGTGGTTTTGCACTCCACAAAGGGCTGAGGCACATCTTGGACGATACTCAAACTTGATGCATAAGAGGCAAAGTTCAACGCCATCCCTCCTATAGAATAGCAATAATGCAACTGAACTAGCTAATGTTGAAAAGCA